>CM053743.1:70004508-70020201 GCA_028658305.1 Pachyuromys duprasi | reverse complement strand
TGTTCTCTAAGAGAGGCCAGACAGGCTAACCATACATGCCTACTGCAGGGCTGAACCAAGAGAAAAATAGATGGAGCCAGAGGATCAGGCTCTTTTTAGTAAGTAGTCACCTGACCTTAGAATTAATTGGTATGGCTTCACTACAGTGCCCATTCCTCTCAGTGGTAAGACCTAGATTTCTTGGTGTAGCCTGTATCCCAAGTTTCCCCTACACCAGCAAACTCTTGGGTTAGGGGTTAGGAATGGCCTACACTTGCAGCTTGCTCTTCCCTCGGACCTGACTTTGGTTCCCAGAGTTCATGTTGGGTGACCTATAACCACCCATAACTCTAGCTCTAGAGGAGTGAATGCCTCCGGTCTCCAAGAGCGCCTGCACTCATGTGTGTGTGTGTGTGTGTGTGTGCGCGCGTGTGTGCATACCCACATATAGATCAAAAATAATAAAATAAATATTTTTAAATGCCATGCTTATAAAGGATGATCTGACTTGGACATAGTTTACCAAATAATAAAAGAAGACAAATGTGTAACTGAAAAGTCAATGACCCAAAACAATAGTCCCATTTGTTGAGCTTTTACTCTGGATTCATCAGGTGTTGTTGAATGCTTATTTGCATTATCACATCTTCAATTTCCAGGAACTCTCTAAAAGTCTCTGGATGATCCATTTCAAAGCATTGCATTTCATTCACATACCTCTTCTTTTTTTCCCCTTTTTTATTATCACTTATCACAATTTATTCAATTTGTGGAGATGTGGCCCCCTCCCTCATCTCCTCCAATCCTACCCTCCTTCCCTCTTCCACATGCCTCTTTTCATCTGTACAAGGGGCTTTTAACCTTCCATGCTTCATGAAGATTAAATTAGGCAGTGCTGAACTTCCTGGTTCATTTATTATAATTTCTTATACTTTATTGAAGAAAAAAATTAGACGGTGCTTGATAAACACCGGGATGTGCAAGAAATATGATTAACATCCAGCACATTTTATCAGGATCATTTTTTGCTACCCTTCTTGGTTTTCTTCACAGTGTGACATTTAAGTGGAAGTGTATTCTCTCTACTCAGTGTCCCTTCTGCATCTGCCATCCCTCCCTTGTGAGCTACTTTTGTTATTGCTCAAACAAACAAACAAAAGCCCTGACAGGAAAATGTTAAGGATTTATTTGGACTCATGGTTTTCAGGGATTTCAGTCCATCATGATAGGAAGGAATTGACAGCAAGAAGCTCAATTGGTGTCACCAAGAGTGTGAAGTAGTTATTTATACCCTGACAGCCAACTGGAAAATAGCGATTAGATCAGGAGCAGAAAGGGTCTATAGCTTTCAAAGACCCACGACAGTGAGCCAACTCCACCCAGGCAGGATCCAGTGCTTTGGGGACTGGAGTTTTCCAGCCTTCCAGAACAGTGGCACCGTCTGGTGGCAGAGTGTTTGAACCCGTGAGCCTAAAGACATGGCTTCAGATTCAAACAACACTATTCTATCGCCCCCCCCCCCAACTGTAATTTTTGGTCTACCTGAATTTCTTCTTTTTAAATTGCTCTTTGGGATAGAAAATGATAACAAATGTGCTCAGGCAATCCACCCTGTCAACGGTTATCTACCGATTTTAGCTTTTAGTGGTGATTTTTCAGACAGCTTACAATGAACTGTGTGATTTTTCTCTTTTTTATCAGTAAAAATATGATAATTATATACAAAATATTCAGCAGGCAACTGAAAGACAGGCAACTGAATGACCAAATGGCCATTTTTGGTATTTCTTCCATCTTCATTATCATAGTGTGTCTCAAGGCTTCCTGTTTTAGGTTACCCCTGAGGCTTCATTTAAATGGTCACGCTGTGAAAAACAGTGCACCTCTCCTCCCATGCCAAGAAAGACATGAGTTAAAAAGTAGAAATCCTCCAGGGAGGTTTCTGGGCAGAGAGAGCCAGCTGGGCTGCGTAGAAGGCTTCCAATTTTATGGTACAACAGTAAGCAATGGTTGAAGGCAGTACAGAGGTAAGTAGTAAACCAAAGAATTCTTTTGATGTGCTACAACTAGATAATCTGCTAACTTTCAAAATGGAGTTTCTAGGAGACCTGACATTGGCTCCTTCATTCATCCACTCACTCATTCTGCAAGTACTTATTTAATGACTGCAGTGTTCGGTGAGGTGAAATACCACAATAACTAGGACAGAGGAAAGCTGTTTCTACAAATATTCCATTCCATTGGTGTGAGATAAGAGAGTTTCACCCTTTAATTTCAGCATCCCTAAATGAAGTCTTATTGGAACCCAGCCATGCTCATTTATAAGTCATCTCCATTCATGCTGGTGCCACAGCAGAAGAGATCAGTGACTGGCACAGAAGGCATGTGGCCTGCAGAGCCTCAGTTGCTGACTATCTGGCCATGTCTGAAAACGTACAATGCCACATTCTAGAACTGAGAGCATGAGTGACAGCCTACCTCACAAGTTATATCAGTAACACATCAAATCCTAACTACTGCTGGGTTCAAAGGTCCAAACTATTAAACTATCATATTCCCTATGACACACCAAGTTCCTTAGAAGACACTGTGCTAAGTAATAATTAAAAATTAGACCAGTCATAGTAATTTTATGACAACTAGTCAAAGATGTGCAAAGGAAAATAAAAACAGACTTTAATCCTATTATTCACACATACTAAATAATTTTGTTATTTATTCTTTCAAGATTTTTCTGTATATCCTTTTTTTCTGTGAAATGTGCTACAGTTGGGGTAGGGCTTGAGTGCATCCATAGGGCTCACTCTACTGTCTATCTAACCATCAAAAAACCAAGGCCCATGAAGGCTGATGATTTTCCACCGTCATTCAAGTAGCTGGTGATAGGGAAACAGAACTACAAGATTCCAAGCTGCAATCTGTTAGCACTGTCCACCCTCTCTCTCTTAAGTATCAGCCTTGAAGCAAAATTTGTTCTGCCAGCAAAGCAGTCCGTCAATAGAGTTTGTCATCCCAAAGGGTCTCACTAAATACACAGGCCAGGGAAGAATTATAACCTGGTCTCTTTGTGACTCCTGGATCTACTTTAAAAACGGGATGGGTCGGAAGAGACAACCACAACAGCTGTGCTCGCTCGTTCCTCTTTGACTAAATATTAAAAATATGCTTTTTGTTTCATCAGTGCTTGAGCCCAATAAACTTTCTTCAGGACTTTGGAGCTTGCCGCTCTCCAAATTGTTTTATTTGTCAGAGCATTTAGCAATACTCTCTTCTTGTTTGTACGTTTCATGTGGCCAGACGCCTGCTGTCCCTGCCAGGCATGAAAGAGGAAGTGTTATCCATTGGGAGCTGACACTGTTGACAAAAACATCTGAGAACTGAGCCTGTTGGCAGAGGTGTGGGGGTGAGGAACACGTCTGCAGCCCTGTGGGTATGCAAGGAAGACAGTGAGCAGAGAGCTCCACGAGAACAAGTGCTCATGGAGGGACCCCCAGGCAATACGCGGGAGAGCCAAGGGAACAGTTCTCTGCTCCTGCTCTCTGGAGCGGGACTCAGCAAGCATCTAGGAAGGTACTAAGTGCAAGTGGGTAGCAGGCTGACTGGAGGTGGAGGGTTGGGGCTGGAGGTATGTGCTTCCAAAGGTACCTGAGGGTATCTGAGATTGGGGGACTGGAGGAGTCAACTGGGAAGGTCCAGAACCCGGGGCTGCCAACACCAGGTGCCGCCAAAAGCTCGGAGGAGGCAAGTCAGCACAGGTGTTAGGGATTTGAAGAAGAGCAAATAAATCAGATTTCATAAAAATAGCAATTTAAAAAAAAAAGGAAATCCTATGGTCTGTTCTGGACTGCCTGAAAGTCACAAAGTTCTCCACCCACCACCCCCACAACTTCCAATTCCTCTTGGGGATACAAGCAGATTCCCCCCACCCCACCCCACTAGCCAGCTTTTAAGCTCTTCCTGCTAGCAACATCTGCTCTAAAAGCCAAGGCTTATTGCTGCTAAGGTGTAAGTGAATAACATGGCAGTGTTGTAACTTACTGACTTGTAATTTTCAGCATTCAAAACACATATTCTAATTACTGTGTTGTTAATAATTACCATTCATTTAAAAAAAAAAAGCACAGTTTGTAGTACACGAGCCCTGCTGGACAGGTGGAAGGCTTCTATCCTGGCAATTGCCCATCACTCACTGAGCAGTCCTGCCTTGCTGTTGTTCCTGGCCCCTGTTCCAATCTCCAGGGCTCTCTTGCTTTCTCAGCCTCCATAGGCTTCATGCCTTGGCTTTCATGATTATGCCTCTTCCTGCTGGAACTTGGCTTTACCCCACTCACAGCATCTGCTCACCTTCAGAATGCGACATTGGGCTTAGGGCATCACCTAGTCCTGGACAGAGGCATTGCTGGGTGTTCCAGGCTTCTCCTAGTAACTGGTCAACTTGGAAAGAAGATTATGTGTGGGTTTTAGAGACAGTTGAGTACCTGGGAAAGGTTTACACTTTGGTGGAATGCTTTCCATGTGGTCTTGAAGGCATGGTTCAGGTCCTAGACTGTTCTGGCTATCTGGATGACCTAGGGCATGAGACAGTAAACCCTGTGTGCTTCCATTCTCTGTCTATCATTGGGGCGAGTGATAGTGATTATAAATTGTAGGATTAAGGGGTAACACTTGTAGAGGCTACTCTTGCAAGAACCAGTATTGTCATCATTACCAGCTTACACACTGCTCTCTAGTACAACTGGCCCTAACTGATACTTGTATAGAAGATTCTGCAGTTATTAGGGAACTCCACGTGAATAAGAAATAACATGATAAGACACAACACAGAATGCAAGGAGGGAAACAAAAGAATTTCTCAAGTCCTCAAGTGCAGAAATATCAAGTGATGACATTTTGTAAAGTCAGTGAATGGTCCAAAGACCTGATAATTCTAAAACCAGTAAGCACATGTTCAAAAGCATCATTAGAGAACCATAATCCCAAACACAAGGAAGTATCACTTTACATTTGGTAGGTTGGCTATCATTGAGAAAATATTAATAAATGCAAGGAGCAGGTGTAGCTCAGAAACATAGCATCTGCCTGTTAAGCTCAAGGCCCTGGGGTGAGTCAGTACTGAGATGGTGGAGACGATGATGATGATGATGATGATGATGACGACAATGACAATTATAATGATAATGATAGGTGTAGGAAAGAAAAAAACAGCAATTAGAACCTTCATCCATTGTTGAAAGTATTTTCTATCATGGGACATTATATAGTGATTTCTCAGGAATTTCTGCATATCATATTTTCTGATAATCTCATTCTGGGGCTTTGAAACACAGACTCAGAGAGGTGTGTGTCCACCCCTGTTTACAGAAGTATTTTGTACAATGACTAAAAAGTGTCTATTGATGGAATGAATGAACAAGATATGGCACTTGCATAGGATGAAATATTGTCCATGCCAAGAATGAAGTTCTCAGACATACCACCCTGTGGATAAAGTTGGGAGATATGCTAAAAAGGAGAACCTAGTCAAAAACAGACAGACTTCGTATGATTCTCCTGTCTCATCAAGACAGGAAATACAATGATAATTGCCAGGACTGGAAGGAGGGAACGATGAGAAGTCAGTGCTTAGAGGGTGTCAGCTTTCCATGTGCGAAGATGAAAAAAATTCTGGCAGTAGATGGTTGGTGATGGTCACATTTCAGGATGATGTTATTTTTTCCTTGTCTGAGACAGGGTCTCACCATGTAGCCTTGGCTGGTCTGGAACTTGCTATGTAGACCAGGCTGGCCTTGAACTCATAGCAATTCTGCCTACCTAACCCTCCTGAGTGCTGGGGTGAAGCCTTACACCACACTTGGTTAGTGTGAATGTTCTGAATGCCAGTGGACCATATATCCACAGACAGTCAAACGGATACTTTTTTAAAGTTTCTTATTACAGATATTTGCTCGTTTTGTGTGGATTTGTACACATGCATATGTGCGCACAGGTGTGCCATAGAGCACTGTGGGGAAGTCAGAGGACAACTTGAAGGAGTAGGTTCTTTCTTACCACTTGGGTCTCAGGGATCGATCTCAGATCATAGGCATTTTACATGCTGGGCCATCTTAACAGTCCATTAAAATAATACATTATATGTTCACTTATTTGCCACACCCACAAATACAATGATTAGAGCTGAGAGAGCTGGATGTGAGGATAAGCTAGGACTTTTCACTATTTCTCGGTTAGAAGCCTGATAATTGCCTGTACTCACACACTCACTAGAGGAATTCATTCCCCGAATACTAAGGAAGTCCATTGTATGTTCTGTTCTCAGTATGCAAATTGAACCAATGGACCCTGCATCTCCCTTTGCAAATTTCCTAGTTGAGGAAAATGTTTAAGTGCAAGTGGGTCTGTAACCAGACACAATGAGTTCACATGTTGGTGAGTTCAAAGATGAAGCCTAGCCAAGAAGGGTGGAGAATGGCTTATCACTGGAACAAGTAAGGGGCTCCTGGGGGTGATTTCCAAAGCAATGTCCTTCTCCAACAAAGGAAGTGTGGGGCGTTTTATTTCAGGAGCCTTTACATATTCCTAAAGGAAGGCTCTTAGCAGTGGGCACACTCTTGAGCATGCTCAGTTAGGAATACCTAGGTGAACATGCTCTGTTTGGGATCATAACTTAAGAAGAAATATAATAGACGCAATCAGGAGTGTGCTTGATTCAAGGCTAAGGAATACATGATTGAAAGGCCAAAATGGACAGAAATTCCTCTGTGGATGCACAGCACACCTTATCAAGGTTTAGCTAAAAATAAAAGAAAGGACATTTGGAAGGTGTGTTAACGTAGGAGTTGGTTCTTAAAGGTACCTGACTCACTTACTGGCTAATAAGTCTACCAAGGAAACTTTCAGTGGAAATGATTCGTAATGATTACAGGAACAAAGTGCAATGGGTTTCACTTATTCATATTATGGGGCAGCCATACATGAATAAGTAACCCTAAGTAAAATGCACAGTTTGACATAACAATGGAGAGCACATTTGGCAACATCTTCAATGGTCCTGGGCATTCACTTTCCATTTTCAGCATTCAAGGAGACAGTTGCTGGGAACTGTTTCTCTTGTTCCCTGTCCTCCCCCCCACCTCTCATTTGTGCACCACCTATCCTTCAGCAAACCTGCACAGCCTTTGCCTAGCTGTCCATTCCGATGGCTCCAGCGTAACGATGGCTCAGGGTCCCTGAGCATGGCTGTAGGCACATTTGTGCCTATGGGCATTCTCAGGTGGACATCTTGGTGACTGATTGGATTTGTGGAGTCTTTAGCTCGGCATGCGCATTCCCAAATACTCAAGTTCTGAGCTGAGTACTATGGATTCTTGACTAGTCTTCTGTCCTACAAACAGAGCATGAGCTCTTTTTTAAAAAAACCGAAAAGCATCCAATCTCACTGTTGTTAAGGCATGGCAAATTGCACAAGGGAAGATCAGAAAGCCACTCATCCATCTCTACACTTTAATTCATGTTAATGTGTTTGCTTATATGCGGAGCATCATTCCAAAGGGGTTTGCCCACATTCAATTCCCAGGAAAGAGAACCCCCTTAAAACAGTCCTATGGGCCCCATTTTACAGTTGAGGAAACTGAGGCACAAAACATGTTAACTTATAAAGTCCATACAGCTGGTGCCCAGTCAAGCCTGGTGATCTGGCTCATGTCTTTCAGTGCTTCCCTAAAAGGCTGCCCGCTCAGCTTGGGGAACAGAAAGGAACTTTAGAGACACAACCATGAAATCTTAAATGTGGACCAACTGAAGGGATTTTAGGCCAGTCTAAACAACAGTGTTCATAAATATTTTGTGGGGGGAGGGGAGGAAGACTGGTGGCTAGTTTGTTTTTTGTAGTTGAGGGACTCCAGTAAATTTTATCATACCACAAGAACTAGAGTCGGTTCTTTCAGTTTCTAGATCAGACAATTTGTTCTGGTCACTGCTCATAACTTTGTTTAGGTTAAACAGGCCCAACAGTCTTCACTCATTAATTTTTTGTGAGCAGTGTGCCCCTATACACGCAAGGGATGGTTTATGGCCGTAGAAAACCACCCCCCTCAACGTTGAATGTCCGAGTTGGACAAGAGATAGTTAAACACACAGCGAGCTTGGGAGCATTCTATGGCCTTCTGTGAATCTTGTGTTGGAAAATGTTGGAGCGACTGAGGTCAGACCTCGGTCTGAATTCTGTGCTAGCATTTAATGGGCCTCAGAGAACTGGGGTTACACTACCAAGTGCGGGGATTAGTAAAACACACCACCGGGTAAAATGCACATGTGTAGCGCAAGTCAGGCGCCAGCTCTCCTAATTGCCTGGCATCCAGTCACTGGCTCGTGGTCTGACAGGGACTTCGGAGGCATGATTAAAGACCTACGATGCTCTGATCCTTTGTTCTGAGGCCCAGAAAGGCTTGCAATGTTTCAATAACTTGCTGACATTGCCCTGAGGCTATTAACTCACATGAAATTCCAGGCTGTTTCCACATCTTTCTTTAGTTATGGAGCTTTTTTCCCCAAAGGTTGACAGAATATTCCGTATGCTGGTCTGTTTGTATCTAGAATCTGTCTACACTCGAGAAAAAGGAAGTACTCATCGGATTTTAATTTTCTTCCTTTTTCTTCTGGGGGAAAAAAGGAGTCCATTAAATTAGGAAATTAGGAGCAAAAGAATCTTGTGGGTTTTCTCTTGTTAGGTCATTTACTTTTCCTGTTAGCTGTTTGCTTTTTTTTTTTTTTAACTTTTAAGAAATTATTTTATGGAACCACTTTCTGTTGAGAAGGCACTTGTTCCGTCCCCAAATAGTTCCAAGCACGCATCAGCCGGTTCTGCTGACCCACGGAGAAAGACGAGGAAGCCTGTCCCACGTAGTGGAACACGCCCCGGGGCGCAGCTGCTTCAGGATTCCAGTCTCTCGCTCTCTGGCGCACACAGTGCGGATTTATTCCGTGGTGAACAGGGAATTGAGGCACCGCGTGTCCTGGGCCGGTGAGGGGCATCGGTCTGTCGGTCGCAGAACTTCCAGCAGGTGATGCCCCGGGGTGTGCCGGGAGGCGCAGCCCCGGGACAGAGCCGATGCCACCGCAGCGCTTGGCTGGGCTCCGGAGCTCACCACCGCCCGGCGCCCTCCACTGGGACCTTGCGCGGAGGAGGCCCCGCCCCCAGAGTCCGCCCCAGCTTCTGAGTGGCTGCGCCGCTTGTCAGTCTGTTCTCGGAGCGGGATCACGGACGACTGTCACAGTTGCAGACCTCCGGACTGCGGCTGCCGGGAAGGGAGCTGGCTGCCGGGCTGTAGCCGGGAGGAGGGTGCGCGCGGGTGGAGGCGCGCAGCCCGCATGGAGGCGCCGAGGAGCGCGCCGCGGGAGCGGGAGCGCGCTCCGACCACCGCAGGTGGGCGCCGGGCTGGGCACGGTCTCCGGAGGGGGTGGTGGAGGCGAGGGAGGGCGAAGGGGACCTGGGGTGCACATTGCGCGTGGCGGTGCGTGGGTTGCACCTGAGCCTCCGGGAACTAGAGAGAGGCGGGTCTGTCCTGGCGCGTGGACCTGCCGGTGGGTGTCCTCGGGGAGAACTAACTTTGTTGTCAACTAAGCTGCGGGGATTCGCGCTTGCAGAGGATGTGGCCCACACCTTTTCAGTAACCAGACTTGTAAACCGCAGAGAACACGCCTGACTTAAAAAAAAAAAAAAGACGCATCAAAGGGAACAGTATGGCAGTAGATAGTTCTTGCATGCAGCTCTGGCCCCTGCGCCACTGTGTAGCTGTGATCTCTTCCTGCTCCAAAGACTTTAGAGGTGAAAGGTGTTTTTCCTTCCCATCCCTTGGCTGTGTCCGGATCTAGTTGTCGCTACCAGGGAAATAGGAACCTCTTGGTTTTGATGGCCACGCAGCGACCCTGTATGTCTCTATCTACCATTCCAGGGGTGTGAGCCTAGCAGTGAATCTGAGCAGTGTGTGTTCTCGTTTGGGATGCATTTATGGGGTTGTTGGACACCAGGAATGTGTCTTAATTGCTCTTCTCAGTCCCAACAGGAGCTTCTAACTGCCAGCAACATGTTGAGTGGAAACCACCTTGTTCTAGGAGTCAGGACGTGAGGTCTGGACGTCAGTCCATGCTAGAGTGTCTGGATAGGCTTCAACTATTCAAGATACTCGGCCATTCGTAAAATGAGTGTGCTGGACAAGTTAATACCTAAGGCCTCTCCTAGCCCAGCAGTCTGGGACTGACTTACCTTCCTCAGAAGCTTAGAGAATGGAACCTTTATGCACCTTATAGAATTAGCCAAATATTTTCTGTGAGTGTGTCCAGTTGAAAATTTTTTGCTTTCTTCCTTTCTTCCCTTTTCCTGCCTTAGTTTGGCAGAGAAAAAAAAAGCTGGAACAGAGGTGAGGACACAGCTGGAAAGAGATGGTTTGTGAGACTGCAAAATGCCTGTTTTGGCTTAGCATAACCACCAAGAATTTTTCCTTTCTCTCCACCAAGTCTTAAGGTGCATCTGTGCTGTGGGCCCAGGGAGAGAGTCCTTTCGTTTGCTTCAGTCCAGGGAGTCTCCAGTAGGTTTGCAGAAGGTGAGATTCAAGGATCAAATTGTAGAAAACTTTTCCCTTCGAAAATATAGTTGCTGAGGGCTTGGAAGCATAGATGACCATTGTCCCTGGTTTTGTTTGCTAGAACAAACAAGCAAGCAAGCAACAACAAAACCCCCAGGCCCAGTGGTTTTAAAGTCACTTGCTCAAGCAGAGATGGAGATGGCATTTAGTCTACTTCTTAACTCTTTGCTAAAAGAGAAACCTTTAAGACAAGAAGTAACCTTTGACAGAAACCGAAGAAAAAACAGAAGAGAACCCACAGAACTGTTAGGAGTGGAAAAGGGGTTTGAGGTAGATTTTTTTAATGATTATTAAAAATGTTTCAGTATTGAAAATCACAGGACACACATATGTGTGCAGTATTACTAGAAAGATGCTGTTAGAATATTGAGCAAGGATGAAGCATCTTGAAGGTTGTTTCATCCAGTGCTCCAAAGCCCAGAGAAGGCACCATTACCTGCAAGGAGGATAAGATGGTACTGTGAAATAAGCTCCCCTTCCTGCATCTTTGGCAGACATCTGTGTTTAAGGATGACATGTGTTTTCCCTACATTCACCTCCAGCTCTGTTGCTTCATGGTCTTTAACTGTTGGAGAGGTTGAGGTGCTGCTGTGGTATCATCCACTACTGTCGCCAAGTTTACTGGCAATGTGCACATTCTCAGCCACGTTCTGAGGAGCCACTCAGCTCCTTGATGGACCTTAGGGGTTGGGATTTCGAGAGAGAGAATGCTCAATGTATAATGGAGGAATCCTGTGAACCGGGTCTCGAATTCCAACCACAATCAAAGCAGCTTTGTGTTTTGTTATTTGTTTTATGTTGCTGTTGTGGATAAGATTTTTGTCTAGGCAAAGTGTTCTAAAGCTAAGCCAAGGTTTAATGACTAGTATTTTCTGAGTATTCCTTGTGCCTTAGAACACATATTATGTGTAAAGTTGCTCTGATATTCACAGCCCATGGTGAACTTCGTAATGCTCAGTGCTGCTGTTATTGCTACTGGCCTTGCCTTCTATTATGAAGTTGCTTGTTATTTATCCCCAAAATACAAAACCACATTAAACATGAACTTGTCCAGCCAAGATCCCCAACTCATACCCAGACTATTCTGACAATTAAAAGCTGCATTCCAAACATCCAGGGTTCCCTTGTGCCCAAGCCCTTCACCAGCCACTGGCTGTGTGTGAAGCAGGTGTTTCACGCCCACCCTAGGCACCCTGTTCCCATGGGTGATCACAGGTCATCTCTAGGCAGGTAGGTGAGTTCAGGTGGTGAGCATGTCTGTGTTCATGGAGAAAGGCAAACTGGAACAGTTATCAACCAAGCAAGGACTGATGGCCCTGGGGTGCATGCACCTTATGTCCACAGGGACTCCGGAGGATGGGTGCTTATTCCACGGGGAGCTGCTTGATGATGGGGTGTGGGCAGCTTGTAACTGTCCTGAGGAGAATAAGTAGCAGGGGGTGTTCCAAATCCTGGTTCTAACAGAGAGGGAAGTGTTTTCTGTCTTTGAAAAAAGAATGGTTTAAAGACTTAGGGGGAGAAAACCCCCACTGCATTACACACTTGCATACGCACATGCACACACACACTAAGCCTAATGACCTATAGTTGACATATTTTGCTATCTGTGTGCCCCCGCTTTCATACTTCACTTATTTCTATGATAAGATTAGCCAATGGCATGTACCTTTTTTTAAAGTCTATTTCTTATCCATAGAGGTCTTTGACTGGGTAGTTATTAATGGGAAAATGTTCTTTTGGGTTACCTGATGGACTTTGGCTCACCGTGGAGAACTCTGGCTCTTAAGTGGGGTGAGCATGCTGACGGGCTTGTCTCTTCTCAGCAGTGGTGGGTGCTTCCATTCTCTAAGTGCTAATCAGGGAGACACTGGCAACAGAGACAAAAGTCATGTGTGATTCTTCCAGCTTTCATTCCATGACACCTGTAGAGTATGTAGAGGGCATCCAGCCCCAGCTAGCTCCAGGAGGCGAACGCTGGCCTAGGACAGGATCTTAAGCTGTCACCTGCCCGGTCTTCTTCTGAAGCAGTCCTGGCATGTCCCTCAGCAGCCCCTGCAGTTGTGAGCGAGGGCCTCTTCAGCACACTAAACCTGTGCTCAGGGAGAAGGCTGTGCTGCCATTCGTCAACGCTGTGTTGACTGACGTGACTGACAGGCCGGGTGTACAGGAAAAGAGACTGGAAAACACTTGTTTTTATTCTTCCGAGCTTCCTGCGGCTGTATGGTATGGTTCTTTCTGTGTGGCTGTTGAAGGCCACTCACTCTCAGGAGTTATTAGGCTAGTGTATTTACCTGGAGGCTCTCCCTTCTTCTCTGTCCATATGACACATCCAAGGAGTATGTGGTTACTTAGATCATCTGTTCTCAACAAGTGAGGTTATACCTGGCATGGTGATGTACACTTTTGATCCCAGCACTAGGGCGTGAGAGGCAGGTGGATTTCTGTGAGTTCAAGACTAGCCTGGTCTACACAGTGAGTTTTAGGCTAGCCAGCGTTACACACTGAGACCCTGTCTCAAAAAGAATTGAAGTTGTGTGTCCATGTATTTCATTGCAGTTAACTTCATACAAGACTGATGCTTCTTCATAACAAACCAGCAGGGAGCTTGTTTTTCCAGCATCCTTTTACTCTAGACATAGTCTGTTCAAAACACAACTCTCCTGTTTAATCAGGAAGAACAGACAGCTGGCATCATGTTTAACTTTAAAAGATGAAAAAGTTTATGTTTGTATTTAAGAGGTGAAGGAACACCATCTGTCATCACTGTTGCCAGGATTCCTAGGAAATAAAAACCCCAGGAAGTACAGAACATAAAATATTATGGCTGATGCATTTCTAAATTATGAATTTCATAGTAAATCTTTTGTTGTTATCGTAACCTGGGACCACAGCATTTTCTCTAGAAAGCCCTCCCCGGCTGAGACAGAAGGGGGGTACCATGGAAAGTCAAGGGCTGAGGCAGCTAGGAGAAAACTCAGTTGGTGAGTGTTGCCATGCAAGCAGGAGGACCTGACATTGGGTTCCCAGCATCTGCATTAAAAAGCCAGGAGCAGTGCTGTGTGTCTGTAATCTCAGAGCTAAAGAGGCAGAGATGAAAAGATCCCTGGGGCTTGCTGGCTGAGTCCCTCAGCTTGATTAAGGAAGGTACCTAATATCAACCTATGGCCTACATGCGCGCGCACACACACACATACACACACAGGAGGGCCTTACTACCTTCCCCTGTCCCATCACTGTAGAGATGAGCTCCCTGCCCTCTGTGGAGATAGGACAACCTTCTTGGATATGAGCCAGTTTCTGAATGGCGTGGGACTGTGGGTGGCCATACAGCTGGTGGTGGAAGCTCACTAGGCTTGCTGTCCAGGCCAGTGCTAGAGTGCTTTCCATAGCTTGTAGTCTCCCCAGTTTAAGAGACGTGAACCAAATCCTTTCTTGCCTGGCACTGAGAGAATTTTTTTCCCTCAGTCTGAGGATAACACCTGGTAAATCCAAAGAATATCTTAATGATCTGTGACAAGAAGGCTTCAGCTTGCTTTCAGGCGAGTACAGTTACAAGAAAGCAGTGCCCCTGAGTCAGCCACTTGGATGGGTTGAATTCTGAAGTGAGCAGACTGGCTGATAGGAAAGAGGAAGTGGAGGACATGGTGAGCCAGTGCTGAATGCAGTCAGCCACCAGCTCCATAAGAAGTGTGGAGTGAAGTGCAGACAGTGTCAGCTCGGTGCCCTTGGGCTTGGAGTTACTGTAGATGCAAATGTAGGTGAAGATTTAGTGGGATGTTCACTTTGAAATGGAAATACAATGAAAGGACTTAATAATACAGATACCGAGACCCTTCGTCTTGTACCTGAGTCTGTCCTGGGGCTCAGAACAGGAACCCCTTCCCCCGAGAATGAAGGTAAAAATCATATCAACTGTTTATCATCAGTTATCCATGGTATACGCTTCTATTTTGTGTTTTAAATATTTGTTCAACTCAAGTTTGGGCACTTTGGTGATCTCCACGATAGACGACTGTTGCCTGCCTCCTCCTGCTCTTCATGCTTTCACATTCCAGTGTCTTCTCCCAGACATACCTCACTGACCACAGTTCCTCTTCTCTTCCCCACCCCCATCCCCACAATTAGTTCTTCTTTCCCTTTTTCCCCTCTCCAAGTGCACGAGGCTCTTTACCAGAACTTATGCGTTCAGGACATCTGGTCATCAGATCTGTAGAACCAAGCTCACTCCTTCAAAGGTCGATGCTCTGTAGACACTTGTCAAGATTGGGTGGGTCTTCTCTCCATGCCCAGAGCATCCAAACTGTGGTGCTAGCTTTGCATACCGTTTCGCGCTTAGGTGAAGGTCAGTTAGTTCCCAGCTATTTAAAACCCCATGCCTTGTGTGCTAATGTGTTTCCCTCTAACACAACACACAGAAAGGAAAGAGGTCTGTGGAAGAGGGGAGGTGGTGGGTGACAGGCTGGCCCCCTGACATTTCTTCACTGGGGAGGAAGCTGAGGTCCAAGGCACTGGGCTCCTTCGGGCTAGACTCCTAGTTCCCTCCTCATTCCCCTACATTAAAACCTTCCTGCTGGGTGACCACTTCACATTCTCACTTCCAGCTTCTGATTTATGTGGGGCATATAATTAAGGGAAGAGAAACATACCGATGGCTTGGGCTTCTCGAACACAGTCAGTGCTGGAGGAGACCACCTAGCTAGGCTCAGGTACATTGGAGTGACAGAACTATACCAAATTAGTGAACAGATTTGTTGTTGTTGTTGTTGGAACTCAGAGGTAGCAACTTCGGGCTGGGATGGGTTTCATAGTGCCTGGAGTCCAGAGCCTTTTTTTTTTCCTTTTTACCTCTTTCTTTTTTTTTTTTCTTTTTTCTTTTTATATCAATCAGAGGTTAGGTACTTTGCATCCCCGGCGTAGCCCCCTCCCTCTTTCCCTCCCACTCTCCCCATCCCTCCCTCATCTCCTCCCCACCCCCTCCAAGTCCACCTACAGGGGAGGACCTCCTCCCCTTCCATTCAACCCCAGTTCATCTTGTCTCCTCAGGGCTGGCTACAATGTCCTCCCCTGGGATCTA
>CM053743.1:69966327-70004008 GCA_028658305.1 Pachyuromys duprasi | reverse complement strand
ATATCTGCTTTGATACATTGCTATATTGATTCTTTCAGAGGCCCTCTTTGGTATGCTCCTGTCCTGTTGCTTGTCAGAGCCTTTTTTTTTTTTTTGGTTTGTTTGTTTTTTTGTTTTTTAAATCTCTTCTTTCCATGATGTTTCTACACTGAAAGTGGCTTCCATGCCCACAGTTACTTTTTGGAGCATCAGTCATCACAGGCACCTTCCAGGTATTGGAGAGGAAGGAGGGTGAGGAATCAACCACCCTTGATAAGCCTTTTCTGGTGTTTCTCTCTCTTTCTCTCTCTTTGTCAAGACAGGGTTTTGTGTAATTCAGGCTAATGTTGGTCTCTTTATGTGGCTGAAGATGGCCTTGAACTCCTGATGCTCCTGCCTCAGACTCTCAAATGCTGGGATTGCCGGTGCTCTCCACTATGCCTGGCTGATGACCCTGTTTGAAAGTTGGGCATTCTATTCCACACAGAGTCTACTCAGTACAGCTGTACCGCATCCAGAGAGGACAGAATGAGCCTTTCCTCTGAGAATGGGCCCAGCCAAGGCTCAGTGTTCTGTGCCTGTGAAGGGAGAGCAAACAGACTTGGGGCAAGCTGGTGTCTGTGCCATGGAGACCAAAGTACTGGATCCTGAGCTCACAGATGACTGGCTCATTCTGCCAACATTTGTTAACTATCTCCTTTGGGCCTGTGGCATGAAGAGAACGTGGGAATATAGTTCTTAAGATGTTCACAGTGGAGGGATGCAGGCCACCAAACACAAACACATCTGTAAACTGACAAGTGCTGGAAAGGGACACCATGTGCCCTGCAGAAGTGAGTGGGTTTACTGAGCCCAGGGTTGGAAATGGGCCAGACAAGTGACATTTGAGTTGAGGGCAGTGTGACCTAGGCAGTGGAAGGGTGTTCTGACTGAGGGAAGAACACAAACAGAGTAGGGGTTCGGGCATGCTGTGGGCCATCAAAGGCTCCTATGCAGGAGAGGGAGAGTCAAGGTGGACTGAAGGGGACTCTGGGTGACCAGCCATCCTCATATGCTTGGAAACAGGTAAGTCTCAGCTATAACACTTTCAGGACTAAGACTAGGAGAATCCCAGGAAAGTTGGGGTAAGTTGGCCCTTGCCAAGGGGCCCCACAAACAGTGGTGCATCTTCCCTCATTACTATTTCAGAAAAAGTTCCTTTTCAGTTAGCAATAGCTTCTGCCAAAAAGAACAATCTACTTGTAAGCTGAGTGAGCCCCTCACATGGCCAAAGAGAAGGAGAGCATTCAGCTGGAGCTGGCTCTCTTGGACAGCGCTATTTCTCTTTGTCTGAGTTTATTTCTCCTCATGGTAGCTTTAGCATTTAACTGGTGTCTGGTATGTTTGAGAGGATATAAATGGCCAGGGTTGGAGGAAGCCCTTGTGCCCTGTTTTCCAACACTGTCAGTACACTGAAATCACCTGGAATTCTCAAGTGAAGGGTGGGTACATCCCAGTAAATCAGCCCCAGGGGAAGCCAGCCTGACTCTCCCAGGACAGTAGCCTGAGACACCAGTGTGCATGCAGGTCTCCAGTCATCCCAAAAGGACACAGATACGGCTTCATGGGAACCTAAGAGCCTGTTTCTAAGGAGCCCTGAGGTGGTACCAACATGCTGCTCTCTAAAAGAGAATGGCAATGCTGTACCGGGTTTGGTGAATTTGCCTTTGAAGCCTTAAGCTTCTTTCTAGATATCCAGAACATGGGCATATAAGATAGAAGAAAAGGTAGAGATGGAAGACATAAGCAGTGGGTGCTCTGTTTGTAGCCCACCAACAGGATCACATTGAGTCCCACCTGGGACAGTTCTTTACTTCTCAGTGAGTTGTAGGGTCTGGTTGGGTGTTCCAGGATGACACTTAGCTGTCACCCTGACTGGCACATGTATTCTTGGTTTTGGGGTCTGAATCTGTTTTGGGGTCTCTGGTTAGGAATGTTCCATAGAAGATACAGCCTTCTTTTCCTTTCCCATTCTTTGTCTATGGGCCCTTATTTCTCACTCAGTGGCTGTCAGGTTGCAGATATCCCCTACCAATAAGACAAGCTATAGAAAGAGTTGCAGAACAGATGATACATTTATCAAAAAAAATTTTATGTCAACCAATACTATCTGTAGAATAAAAAGCAGATTTGGGGAAGGAAAGCCAATTAGGATTAATAGCTAGTCTAAACAGTACCCAGTGATTCACTGGGAAGATTACCACCATCAGAGCATAACTTCAGTAGTCATGCTCACAAATGATTGCATTGAAGCATAGCAGTCTGGTATTGAGGCCTGAGAGTGGAGCTGCACAGGCCAGTCATCTGAGACCTGATGGGATAAACGGGGGGCTCTACCTGGCTCTACAGGCACAGAACCTGCCTGCGCGATGCAGACAACCCGACACATCTACTGACTGGAGAGCTGGGCACCAGTGATGGAGAGCAAGGAAGGTATTAGTTCAGCTCCAAGGCAGGTAGAATCCATGTGTCTGGGTTGTGTGGCTAGATGGGATTTCTCACCATTGCTTAGCTGGACTTACTTCCTAAATGCCAGCCATTCCTCTTAGAAAGAGAGTAGGCCTAGACCCCCTTTCTATAGGTTGTTTAGTTCTGCAGAGAGGAGGGCCAGAGCTGAAGAACCTATGAGGATCTCTGGATTACTCACCAACAGGAAGGAGTAAAGACAGAGAGAAGGTGGTGGCAGCAAGGCAGAGACATGAGCTCAGGCGGATGGTTTGTTGTCTCTGGTTTTTTGTTTATTTTTCAGCATGAAAAATTTATAGGCCCCCTGTAAAATAAAAAAAAATTAAAAGATTCAGCATTAACTTTACAGGAGTTTGCAGACTAGACGACAAAACCATCATAGGTGCACAGAACAGGCCTGCTATATGTATAGAAAAGGCCAGGAGTGTGAACAGACCCACAATATAGACAGTACAGACTTGCAGTGTGCACGGAGCAAGCTGCAGCTCAGACAGGGCCTTGAGGATGCTCTGAGGCCTCGGAGACCGCCTCTACCTAAGATACTGGCTGGATTCAGGACTTGAATATGCAGCAGAATTCTAAGACTTTGGTCTGCACTTCTATGGAAGATAGGGAAAGTTATACTATGAAAGAGGAGTCAGACTCTCTCTTCATGACTCCAAGTAATACTATTGCAGGCTGTGGTCACAGATCTGATTCTGCATCAGGCCTGCTAGGGCCTTTCCTTAAGACATCAGCATGTTGACTAAGAACCCGTGGGCCAGCTGCACTGGCCTTCCTCAGTTTCCTTGCCTTGCTAGCTCCTCCATCCTTTGACCCTAGGTCAAACTCACAGCCCAGGGAAGCCTTCCCTTTGGTGCTATGTTATGCTACTTTTCCTGCCCCCTGAGGTTGCCTCAGTGAACTCCATCTGTCTGAGGTCTGCCTGGGCTCTTCTGCCAGTGCAGTCCAGCTGTTGGGACACTGGTTTATCTGCAGGAATAGCTTAATCTGTGTTAATAGACCGAGGGCAGACCTGTCAATAGGGAAATGATGAGAAAGGAGAAGGAAGGGTGTTCCCAGCTCCCAGTAGCCCAGCCCTAGTTATGTGATGGTGCTGGAGGGAGTGTAGCAGAGACTTTGCTGAGTTTTACATCATAGGTGCACAGAACAGGCCTGTCATATGCATAGAAAAGGCCAGGTTCATGGTGGATAGTGCTGTTTCATTTAATTTTGATCCAGGCTTGCTTCATCGCCACATGCTAATAGTTAGGTCCTGGTCTAGGGCAGTGGCTCTCAACCTTTCTAATACTGATGCCCTTTAATACAGTTCCTTGTGTTGTGGTGACCCTGAGCCATAAAATTATTTTCATTGTTTCTTCATAACTGTAATTTTGCTACTTTTATAAACAATCCTGTAAATATCTGAAATGCAGGACATCTGATATGTGACCCCATGTGAGAGGTTTGTTTGAACCCCAACCCCCAAAAAGTTGTGACTCACAGGTTGAGGTCTATCCAGGATATGTGATTTTTTCCAAGTCTAAGAATCTAAGAAATGTCAGAATGAAGATAAGACTCCCCCTCCCCCATTTCACAATCAGTTGTCTCTCCCAGACCCAGCTGCTCGACTGGATAAAGTGGTCCTGGACTTCTGCAACTTCACAGAAAAGCAACAATGTTGCTTTCTGATGTTGGCCTGTCTATACCTACAGCTTTTGTGTTTTCATCACTGGTGGGCCGCCAAACCCTACCCCAATTAGAAAATTAAACTTATCTTTAAGATCACAAGTCACTCTTGATAGACCTGTAAGATAAACCAGGTAAAATGAGACAGCTCTGACTTAGCTCTTAAAGCTCATATACAGTGTCAGGCAGGAAACAATTTCCAGGTGTATTATGGGTACTTTCGGGTCAACGGAGTTCCAGGGTGTGAGAAGCCGCCGCTGAGGAGACTGTGCTACCAGCTTTAGTAGGTTGCATGTTTTATTGCTCCTGATTTTCAAGATAAAAAAACCTTCCACTTAGTGGTTCTCTTCCTTGGAGATAATGAAATGGTCCTGCAGTGGCTGGCTTTACTGCATCTCTAAGGGGAAGGACTGGTCTCTTTTAATTGAGCAGAATTAACACCTGCAATGCAAAGTGAAAAGTCTCTCGACCTCACCGTGTCGATGAGTGACTAACCCTGCTTTCTTCCAATCATAACACAACGCATTGAGAATACTGCTTGTGAATTTAAGTGCAGTGTTATAAAACACCACATTTTTTATAAAACAGGAAGATATTTACCCTGATCTGTTTCACTGCTTCCTGTGCTAACTCAAAGATTAAATTGCCCTTCCCATCCTTCTAGCTCAAATTGTAAGTCTTCTTCCTGGCCTACATGTACTACCGCTGCTCAGGAGGTCATGGGCCTGGATGCAGATGAGGTGTTGGTGTGTGTGGAGAGAAAGAGCTCTCTGGTACTGATACTGTCCTGTGAAAAGACTGGCAAGACTGGGAGAGGGTTGAGGGCACAGCTCATTGGTGGAATGTGTCTGGTTAGCATGCCTGAACCATGGGTTCAAGCCCTAGCACTGAAAAGACCTTTGGAGAGGAAGTAGTTGAGACTGAAGATTGTAGTAGTTCATGAGGAGGTAGAAGCAACGAATTTTCTAGAACAGCTCTGGTAGTCTTGAGATGAGCCAGAATCACTGATGAACTTCCCTAGGAGGGAGGTCACCAACCTGTCCAAGGCTGCTGGGCTGCATCTGCTGTCTGTATCTTCACTTGGTTTCTGGATTTTCAGTGTCTTTTAGTTTCCTTTTTAGAACATAGTGTTCTCTGCCCCCTTTGGGGTTTCCTGTTTTAATGTTTGAATTACTTCAGCTTTGATATGTTGTAGAGAACGGGAAAAAAAGAATCTAAGAATTTTAACACACACAAATACATACACACACAAACCCACATGCACACACACAAAACAAAACACTAAAAACCCAAACCCAGTGCCTTCTTGTACTTCCAACCAGTGGTCTTGCTTGTCATGGAATGGATGGGACCACAGATTGGGCTGTAGGCCAAACATTTATACCTGTTGTAATTCCACAAGGGGCCTAATGCCAGTTTCTTCTGATTGTTTGGGGCACACTTTAATCCTGGTGGTCGGGTAATGCACAAGACATAATTACATATTTAAAAAAGAAAAGAAAGAAATGCATTGTGCAGCCCAAGGGTTCAGTACAGAAGTATGAAAGGGAATTTTGCCTTTTTTTTTTTTTTTGGTCTTTTGACAGGCATGGAAGAGAATCAAATCCCTAGTTCCTGGCAAGGACTTTCTCTTCAGCCTCCTCTCACATCCTACACTTCCCAGAGCTGTCTTTGATGAGCTTGGGCTGCCCACCTCCCTTTGTTCTTACAGTGTGTGGGATGACTGTGTCTGTGGAGGAAGAGAATTCTCTGTCTCTTTCTGTTTTCCTGAATCCCACTCATGACCTGGCAGGACCCCTTTCTGGGACAGGGAATGGAAGTTGGTGATTGCAGAATTGCTGGGAAGAGAGACCCTCTGATACAACTTCTTGTTCTTCGAGTTCTTGTTCTTGTTCTTCTTCCTTCCTTTCCTCCTCCCCTTTTTTTCTGTCCTCTCCTCCCCTCCTCCTTTTATTCAGCATAGGGTTTCTCTGTATAGCCCTGGATGTCCTGGAACTCATTCTGTAGATCAGGCTGGCCTCAAACTCACAGATCTGTCTACCTCTGCCTCCCCAGTGATCAGATTAAAGGCATGAGTCACCATTGCCCAGGACCTCTGAAATATTTTATGTCCAAAGTGTTCCCTTCTCTCAGTTGAAGAAATGATATTTGACTCAGTAGAAGTTCATCAAAAATTATTCTCATGCTGATTTGCAGTGTCTTGTTGTGTTTTTGAGTTTAATCAATTTATTTGCCCTAGATCTAGATGTGTGTGCATGAATGTGTGTGTGTGTGTGTGTGTGTGTGCAAGTAGGATGTCAGGTGTGTTCCTCTGTTGATCGTTGCTTTATTTATTTGTTTATTTACTTACTTACTTAGATATATGGTCTTTCACTGAGTCTGAAGCTCACTATTTCGCTAGACTGGCTAGGAAGTAAGCTACCAGTATCTGCCAGGCTTTTCCAATGCTTGTGTTACAGGCCCATGTGACCATGCCCAGCTTTTATGTGGGTTCTAGGAATTAAAAAAACAAGTTTTCATGCTTGCATAGCAAGTCTTCTTATCCACTGAGCCATCTCTGTTGCTCTAAGAAAATGGTTATTTTTTTTCTTTTAGTTGTAATTCTAGTTACTACCAGTGCTGATTTGAAAATCCATTCAGCTTCATGATTCACTGATAGGGCAGCCAAGTGCTCAGGTAGATGGCTTCCAGAACTACATGGCTACTGCCTTTGAAAATCGGCTCTACCATTTATTGGGCAGCTCCCTTTAGGTGGCTGCCTAATCTTTTCATAACAGTTCTCTAATCTACAAAGCAAGATTATAGCAACCACAGTGAAAATAGCAGCTAGTGTCCGTTGTGTGCTTAGTGAGAAAGACACTGTGGTCAGCTCTTCTCTGACATTTCCTTTAAGCCCCACAGTAGTTCTGTGCTTCTGTGTTGTGAAATTAAAACACACAGGCATGTGTTAAGCACTTGCTGTGTACTGGGACCCACTATATACTATCTTCTTTGTTAGATTTAGAGATAATAGTGTTGGGGGGGGGGGAGGCGGTTCCTGTTAGGACTCCAGGCTCCTCTGTGTCACTGTGGGATTCAAAGGCAAGAATGATGACATCCATGTGCAACACTCATAGCTACTTTGTTGCAATGGAACAGACAGTTCTTCTACCAGGTTTTGGTGTCTTTTGACTTAGGAACCCTGCCCCTACTAACATTACCAGAGAACAGCATGTACAGACCCTGACATGTACAGCCATGTCTGTCTCATACATGAACACATGTCATCCTACAGAGTTCCATCCTACCCACCTCTGGATGACACCCTCCTCGCCACACTAGAACTGTGGCTACGCTCCTTCACCCTTCTTGGCTTGAGTTACTAAATATAAAAATGTGGGCACATAGGATATGGTGTCAGCTGATAAACGAATGTAAATATATATACGTATTTTTGTATATATAAATATATAAAAATGTGTATATAAATATATATTTATTTTTGTATAGATATGTGTGTCCATATGTACTTATGTATGTGTATTTATATATGTATATATTTACATACATATATCTCAGTCATAAAGAATGGATCCATGTTATTTGTAGGGAAATGGATGAAACCCGAAATCATCATGCTATGTTAAATTAGCCAGAAGCAAAAAAGTATTGTGTTTTCTCTCATATGTAAAAAGTTACAAAAAAAAAAAAGATGATCTGAAAGAGTGAATTGCTGGGTGAGTGGTGGGGGAGAAGAAAGGGAGGACAGGAGAAGATAGATACCGTCAGAGCACAAGAGTGCATGTGTGGAACTGTCATGGCAAGCCACCAATATGACCAGTGGGCACCCTGAGTCGAGGGAGACCAGGAAGGGGTGCAGGCCTGTGGTCCAGGTTGTTTCACGGTAAGGTGTTAGTAACACCTGCCTTCTGGCTGGACTCATTTTGAGCATAAGGGCAGAAGGCTAGGGCAGGGAATGGGAGAGAAAGAGACAGGAGAGAGGAAGAGATATGGGGTGGGGGAGGAGGCAGGGAGTGGGGAAGATAGCCTGAGACAGAGAAAGGTATGATCAAACACAGGGAGAACAGTTACCTTCAGCAGGTTTTGAGGAAAGGCCTTTTCCTGAGGAGAGAAGCCCCCAGGGGATGGGTGCTGCCTCAAATGAATGCTACACAGCAGATGGCGTCTGACAGGTGAGGAGTGTCGAGGGCTGTGTCCCTAACATGCACACATGAGCACCAGACTGTGAATAGCTTTGTGTACCGTAAAAAAAAGGCCCCTCACTGAAAAGAAATGTGATTGGCCTGTGCATACTGAAAAATTCATTCTCTGGATTAGTTCAGAAACACACCCTGAAGCTAGCAGTTCTCCGAAGGGTAGAATCCTCTCAGAGTGGGTGGAGTGGGTGTCTGTGTGTGTGTGTGTGTGTGTGTGTGTGTGTGTGTGCGTGTGCACATGAGCTCACTGACTTTTCTGAAGCCAGCACTTGTCAGAACTGAGTGTGTAAATCCTTTGATCTAGCATCTTATATTTAATTATCCGTAAAGGCAAACTGCCAGGACTCCTAAGGGGATGTTGGTGATGAATGCAGGATGCTTGCCAATGCAGTTTGTAGAGGAAGAGTTCAGAGCTGTTCAGATGCTCAGAAGGCAATGTGCACAGGACCAGCTGTGAGGAAGAACTGGGCATTCGTTAGGAAGAGCACCATCAGGGCTGACAAGCACGCTCTGGACACTGGCTTCAGCCCCCGATGTTGGCAGAAAAGGAGACCGTCTATACAAACAAGTCATGTGCACTGTTCCATTTTTCTACGAAAATCTTTACAGCTACCATAGAAGTAATGTATTCATAGTCAATCCTATTATGTGATTTTGAGAAGTTACTAAAAATAATTGTGTGTGTCAGAATTATCAGTCGAGAAGAACATCTAAGCTAGTAAAAGTGGAAAACCTAAAATTTAACATCTATAGTAATTAGACACAGGATAGCTTTCTATTAAAAAGCTTTTTTTTAGGATTTTCAAATTGTTAAGATTTATTTTTATCATGTGTTTGTGTCTGGCTGTGTGAGTAAATGCCCTGTGTGTGCAGGCGGCAGAGGACAGCCTATCAGATTCCTTGGAGCTGGAGTTATGAGTGGTTGTGCGCCATCCAACTTGAGTGCTGAAAACCAAACTCACATCCCTCAGAAGAGCACCAAGGGCTCTTAACCGCTGAGCCATCTCTCCGTTCTCATATTTTAATTGTTTTTTATTTGTGTGTATGTGTGAATGTGTTCCATGTAAGTACACGTGTCAGTAGAGGCCAGTAGAGAGTGCTAGATCTCCTGAAACGAGAGGTTCAGGGGTGCCCGGAACCAGGCTCCTCTGGAAGAGCACTATGGTCTTAACCACCCAGCCACAGCTTTGTGTCTTTAAATAGTTTTGCTAAATTTCTGGGAAATAGTTTGAGCAGGCAAATAACTGCTCTAGCTAGACGGACATTTTTAAAAGTTCTTTTAAGTAATGGGGAAGTATATTTTAAAGTTTGCTGGTAGCATTTTTTTCCTTATTTGTTAGCAAATTCTTTCTTTATTGGGAATATAAATACACAGGAAATATCCAGATGACCAAAAATGCTGAAATCATGCCTAATGAGAGTTTTACTGCAGTTGGTCACTGGAATTTTACTCAATGATCTGCTGTGGAGGAAATTATTTCAACATAAAGCCCAGGAGGTTTGGCCACCGTTCAGAAGTCATCTTCCTCGTTTGTACTTCAGCTCATCACATGCTCTGGCAGAGTGTGACGGGGAATCTCCTGACCGTATACGTACATACACAAAAATGTGTCTAAGTCAATGACTGGTGCTTTGGGGCAGAATTATCCAATTTCGTACGTCCCTTAGGGCAGACTTTAACAATGATTTGCATGTCTGTTTGTTTTGTAGGAAGTGACCAGGTTCACTCCTGGATACTAGTGACGAGCCAGGTTGTTAGTACCGCCTGGAGAATAGCGAGGGCCTCTGTGGCGACAACGCTGTCCCTGCTGTCAGCCATCCTCTGCTACTTCAGAAGTCTGCATTTCTATCTGGGGCACCAGCTGAAATGGTGGGTCATCTTGTCACCTTTCCTTTTCAAAAACACCCTTGCCGTACAAAAGGATGCTAAGATAATTGTTTCCTTTACTTTTCAGGTGGATTGGATATCTACAGAGAAAATTCAAAAGTAAATAGTCTGTGTATATGTTTTCTTATTCTTTTTTTAACTTAGCTTTATTTTTCATATTTATTTACTTTGCATCCCAATTATAGCCCCCTTTCTCACCTCCTCCTGGCCCCACCCTGCCTCCCTCTTCCTCCCCTATTTTTCTGCCCTATTTCTCAGAAATAGGGAGCCCTCCTTCCCTACCATCTGACTCCAGCCTATCAAGTCTCATTAAGACTGCTTGCATCCTCTTCCTCTGTGGCCTGGCAATGCCCCGCACCACCACCAGGGGGAGTGATCCAAGATCAGGCAACAGAGTCCAAGTCAGAGACAGCCCCTGCTCCTTTTACTAGGGAACACACATGAAGACTGAGCTGCCTATTGGCTACAACTGACCAGGGGGTCGAGGTCCTCTTCATGCATGGTCCTTGGTTGGTGTATCAGTCTCTGCAGGCCCCCATGTGCCCAGATTTGTTGGCTCTGTTGGTTTCCTTGTGGATCTCCTGTCTGCTCTGGGTCCTTCTATCCCCCCATTTTTTTCTATGACTCCCTGTGCTCTGCACAAAGTTTGGCTGTGAGTCTTAGCATCTGCTTCTACCCCTTTCTGGGCATATACCCGAAATATGTGCCATCATATAACAAGGACATTGCTCACCTATGTTCATAGCACCTTTATTCGTAATAGCCAGAATCTGTCCCTCAACCAAAGAATGGATAAAAAAAAAATTGTGGTACATTTACACAATAGAATGCTACTCAGCTATTTAAAAAAAAGGAATCATGACATTTGCAGGCAAATGAATGGATCATCCTGAGTGAGATATTCCAGACCCGGAAAGACACACATGATATATACTCATTCATAAGCATATATTAGCCATACAGTACAGGATAACCATACTACAATCTACAGATCTAAAGAAGTTAAGTAACAAGGAGGACCCTAAATAGGATGCTTAATTCTCATTCAGAAGGGCAAATAAAATAGATGTGAGAAGCGGCTAAGGGGAGGGAACAGAATGGGAGCCTACCAGAGATGTCTTATGAAAGACCCCACCCAGGAGGGATTGAATCTGATGTTTTCTTATTCTTAAGGGCAGAGAAGGGTAAAGAAAGAAGAAGGATGGGAAAATTAACTGTCTTTTATTTTTCATTTTGCCCAGGAAACCTCAGTGTGGAGGCAGAAGTAGATTTACTCAGTTATTGTGCAAGAGAGTGGAAAGGAGAAACACCGCGAGCGAAACTCATGAGGAAGGTTTGTCCGCCTACGGGGGTTAAGGCAAGCAGGCAGTGTCTGTCAGAATCATGGTACAGTTAGTTCTGCTTTACCAAATCCAAAGTTCAGCCTGCACCAAATGGGGTGTAAGTTAAGGCTACAGCCTAAGTCGGAAGCTGAGTAACTGCCGAATGTTGGCTCTAGGTCTTGATCAGGTTTGCTTTTCTGTTGCTGAGATAAAACACCCTGACCAAAAGCACCTTTGGGAAGGAAAGGGTTTGTTTGGCTTACACTTCCCTGTCACAGTCCATCCTTGAGGGAAGCCAGGGCAGGATCTGAAGCAGAAACCATGGAGGAACACTTCTTACTGGCTTTGCTCTCAGGATCTGGCCCAAGCTTCCCTGCCTAGGGAAGGTGCCGCTCACAGTGGGCTCAATACTCTACATCAATACTGTTGATTACAGACATGGCCACAGCCAGTCTGATACGGCCAGGCCCTCAATTAAGATTCCCCTCTCCCAGGTGACTCTAGGCTGTTGAATCAAGCAGAGAGATGATTCAACCAGGACGGCCTGGAACTCAGAGTTTCTCACTCTGAGGATAGAAGTCAGTTAGGCCTGTACCCTGAGAAAACATGAGTCAGACTGAACTGTCCTTAGCTTCTGCCTGTTGCACTTCTGCGTGTGCTGTGGAGACCCCCACTGGAGGGATAAGACACCAGGCATAAATACTTTGAGGAGCTTTAGAATGTTCCATTGGACTGGTCTTAGTAAGTATCCCCGACAGTGCTGCCCACTCCTGTCGCAGGCAAAAAAGAGGAGAAGGAGGCCCAAAGTACTTTTTGGTGTGGTCTTAAAAGTATATGGTTTTTCACTGCAGTTAAGTTGTGTTCATCACCAGCCCTAAATAACCTGTTCTAGTCTCCCAAGATTAGCCAGCTAAATAAAACAGCATGAGGCAGACCCCATATACACCAGAGTCACTGTAGAGTCGTATGCATAGGGTCATGGAGTGGCTCAAGGAGAAAAACCTGATGTCGTGAGCTCAAGAAAATTCTTCTCTGACTTCCAGAAGTGCACTGGCTTGTGTGACCTGTACATACACACACACACATACACATCACATGCATACAATAGTGGTGTTGATGATGGTAGTAATAAAACTTAAAAACAAAAAAGGGTCTGGAGACATGGCTCAGCACTTATGAACACTTGCGATTAGTGCATAGGACCTGAGTTCCATCCCAGTACCTATGTCAAGAGGCTTACAACTAACTGTCTATAACTCCAGCTGCAGGGTATCCAATACCACCTTTAAGTCTCCATGGGGACCTGCATTCATGTGAAAACCCTCCTGTGCAGGTATGTGTGTGTGCACACACACATACACCATTCAAAAATAAATCTTCCAAAAATTTTAAAACAAAGAACTAAAGAAATAAAATAAAATAAGATTCCATGCACACTCATCATTTATCACTACTCCACTTACTTGCGTTATTTGGAAATCATACATAGCCTGTTGGAGACCCACTCTTTCAGTGTGCTCGCTAAGGCCTCACATCCTGTATGAACACTGAGGCTCAGCGTCCTCTGAGCTCACTGCCGCTAGCATCCAGTGGAGTATCCAGTATGCAGTGGAGTTCATTCGAACCACCCTTTCGTGCTGACAGGCCTATGAGGAGCTCTTCTGGAGACACCACATTAAATGTGTCCGAACAGTGAAGAGAGACCACTACGATGCTCTCAGGTCCGTGTTGTTCCAGATCTTCAGCCAAGGTCTGTCTTTTCCATCATGGATGAAAGAAAAAGACATTGTTAAGGTATGAGTCCTCACTGGGAACACGGTCGAATGGGGGCTCCCTGTTCTGTCTAGGTAGCTTTGTGCTGAGGGTTCCCATGCTGAAGGCGCTTTGAAGGTCATTTAGCTATCCCCCTCACACGTCTCTTTGAGGCTGAGCCGTCTCAGCATTTGCTGGTGTTCCCAGTTTTGTTTGTCCTTAACTCTCTCAGCTTTTCTCGAGAGGTGTCGGCTCTTCGTAAATAAGGTGGTTGGATACTGTGAGCCTTTTTGCTATAATACAAAAGTTTATTAACAAATGTGTACAGCGGGTAATTCCACTCCAAAGGCTTTTGGAATTCCAATAGGCATATTTTGTTTCTTATGATTTCTTTAGGCGTGTGTGTGTGTGTGTGTGTGATGTGGGTGAAGGGGCACATGCCATAGTATGCATGGAGGTCAGAAGACAGTTCTGTGGGGCTGGTTCTCTCCTGCCACTCTGCATGGGTTCCAGGGATTGAAATCAGGTCATTGGGTTTGCACAACAGACACCATCACCCACTGAGCCATCTTGCCTGCCCTCATTTGCTTTTAATAACTAGAAGTTGAGTATCTCTTCATGCACCTGTTTGCCATCTATATCATCCTGGAAAATTGTATACTTAAATCTCTTGCCCATTTTTATTGGATTGTTATTTTCTTTCTTTTCTTGTTTGCTTTTTGTTTTTGAGACAGGGTTTCTCTGTGTAGCCTTGGCTATCCTGGACTCTCTCTGTAGACCAGGCTGGCCTTGAACTCACAGAGAGCCACCCCCCTCTACCTCTCAGAGTGCTGGGATTGCAGGTGTGCACCAACATGCCCAGCTGAGTTATGGCTTTCTTATTGTTTTGAAAATCCTTTATGTATATTTAATATGAGGGCTTTATTGGATACGTGACTTGTAGGTGTTTTCTCCCAGCCTATGGCTTGTTTTTTTATTTTCTTAATAGTTTATGGCAGCATAGTCTCTGATTTATCTTATGTATATCAATGTTTTGCATGCATGTCTGTCGATGTACCATGTGGAAGCAGTGCTTGAGGAAGCCAGAAAAGAGCAAAGGGCTGTCTGGAATGGAATTACAGACAGTTGTGAGCCACTCTGTGGCAGCTGGGTGCTGAAGAGCAGCAGGTGCCTTACTGCTGAAACATCTCTCCAGCCCCACCACACATTCTTGATGAACAACTTGAATTAACTGTTTTGAATGCAGTAAGCCCAATTTAGTATGGCAGAGCAAGAAACACGAAGTATAGGTATACATGGCCTCACGTTTTTTTTTTCTTTCTTCTTGATGTCTTTTGTTTAAACTTGTTTTCAGCAGTTCTGTTTCTTAGCAAATGTTTGTCAAATATATGCAGTATGCTAACCCCGCTAGTTAACTAGGGTAAAGAATGAGACGCAAATCCTGGGCTGAGCCCCTGAATTTGTGGACTAAGGTACTGACTGCCAGCAGTAGACTAGGTTCTTATAGACACCACAGTAAAATCTTTGCATCTTCCAGAATTTAATCTGGAGCTCTGCGGAGTGAGTGGCATTGCTGTTCATTTATTGCTGTTCATTTATATTCATTTGTACCCTCCTTAGGCTACAGGGCAAGAAAGGAGGAAGTACTGGCTAAGCCCATTTTTAGCTGGTGAGGTACAGCCAGGTTTGGGAGCCAGCTGTCCTGTTGTATAGCCTACCTTGTGCTTGGTGTGCCCTGCTTTTCTAACATTATTTCATTGAAGACAGTTTCTAAAGGGTTATGTCAGGGCTTGTGGTATTGTATCCAAAAAGATTGCTTCTTTGCACATAATCCCAGGTTTAGGTGTATGTTCAGAATATATGCAAAAAAATCACTGAATCCACAAATCTAAAGCAAAGACAACTGTATGCTTTTTACTTCACTGACTGTAGTCTTTCCGAGAGTTGCTGCGTGAGTTAAGATTGTGTGTTGTGGCATTCCAAATCGTGAGAGCTAAGCCTTGAGACACTAATCGTTGTCGGCATCTATTTCCTTTTCAAGCTTCCTGAAAAACTGCTCTTTTCTCAAGGCTGTAACTGGATCCAGCAGTACAGTTTCGGACCTGAGAAGTATACAGGTTCCAATGTGTTTGGAAAGTTACGGAAATGTGTGGAGTTATTGAAATTGCAGGTAAGCGTGTAGGGATGAAAGCACCCATCTCAAATGAATCCAGCTCCTTGTCATGTGGGGCATATCCTATGTGTTAGGGAAATGAAACTGAGTGCAGAAGGCTTCCCCTGGTGGAGGCTTGCTCTTTCTCCTATCAAGTACTAGAATACTGTTCTGTGCGATGGCTTTGCCAGTTGTGGGGTAGGAGCTTCAGTGGCTGCACCAGAAACCTGACACATGAGAGAACTTTGTTTCCAAAATGGCACAATGTCCAGGCCTCAGAAATGCACTTCTGCAAGCATCCTGCCCACGTGGCGATGGCAGAAGTGCAATAAGTACACTACCAAGCTCTGCCTGGCTTTCAGTCTGTGCTATGCTTATCTCTTGCTGGCTGGCTCATCTGGGGGAAATGCCTTTCTGAGTCATAGCTTTCTTCTCCCTGAAGAACTGTGACTGGTATGTAACCTGTTATCGTGAGGGTATGAGTTAATCCACATTAGCGCTTTGCAGAGCGCTGGTTACACACCTCTCTTGCACTGTTCTTCACTGGTGTAACCTTTGGGTGACCCAGTGGTCACAAGCAGTTTTAGAGAACTGACGTGTTTGATAGCTTACCTAGTAGTAGTATGTTTTGAGAAAAGTAATTTTATTTTGTTTATTATAGAAAAGTAAGGCATTTGTGTGTTAGGTCTGTATAGTCACATGTGCCCTTCACACTCACACTGTCTCTGTTCTTGCAGTGGACAGAGTTTAGTGGGATGAGAGATTACCACAAGAGAGGCAGCATGTGCAACATGCTCTTCTCCGATGCCATCCTGGAGTATAAACTGTACGAAGCTTTGAAGTTCATCATGCTGTACCAGGTCACGGAAGTGTACGAGCAAATGAAGGCGAACAAGACCATCCCCAGCCTTTTCAGACTCTTGTTTTCCAGGGAGTCGTCAGCAGATCCTTTGAGCTTCATGATGAACCACCTGAATTCCATAGGTGACACAAGTGGGTTGGAGCAGGTGAGTGGGACTCACAGTGTGTGGGTTAAGGATGACTGAGGAAGACTTGAACCTGTGGGCCGCTGGGATTTATGTTTAGAGTGATGGAACCAACCGCAGACTGCTGGCCCCATTGGTGTGAAAGAAGAAGAACAGGCCTCATTTCTGGGTGCCAGTCCTGTAAGTCCGAGGACCCTTGGGCCAGAGTCCTGGTTCATAGTGCCTGTGACCACACAGAGACCAAGTGGGACAGGGCCACTAAGAAAGCCAGATCATCGAAGGAAGGCATTAGGTTACTCTGTCACAGACAAATGTTAGTAAGGACATTAAGATCAGAGGATGACAAAGGTCTTCTTTCTACTTCTGTTTTCTGTCCAAAAGGAGTGGTGAATCAGATGACGTCTTTACTAAGAGGTCAAATTGGATGGAAAGAAATGCAATTCTTAATAGCAAACACTCTCCCCTCTCCTTCCCTCCCTCCTCTTCCCCTCCTCTTCCGTTCCCTCTCCTCCTTTTCTTTTCCTTACCTTTCTTCTTCTTTTTCCCATCTTCACCTCTCTTCTCCCCTACCCCTCCCTTTCTCGTTCCCCCTCTGAGATAAGTCTTACTCTGTAGCCCAGGCTGGTGTGGAACTCACTATGTTCCTAGACTGGCCTCCAGCTCCTGCTATTCCTCTTGCTTCTGCCTCCAAAGTGCTGGGACTGCAGTTAGCTTGAGCATCCCTCTCCGTTTCTCATCAGTTTCTTCTGGTTTCTTCTCACTCTCGTGGTCCCACATTCTTCCCACACTGTGGTCCCTTGTCCCTAAGCCATGCTCCCTTGCTCTGTGGGTGAGTCTGTCACAAAGCAGGTCACCTCATAAACTGCACCAAGCCGGATTGTGGTGGGAACATAGAAATACATGTCTATGACCTTGCTTTCTTCTTGTCTTCAGATTGACATGTTCATACTCGGGTACTCCCTTCAAGTAAAGATAAAAGTGTTCCGACTCTTCAAGTTTAACTCCAGAGACTTTACAGTCTGCTACCCCGAGGAGCCTCTCAGAGAGTGGCCAGAGATCTCCCTGCTGACTGAGAATGACCGTCAGTACCACATTCCCGTCTTCTAAGTGTGCTGCGGACTGAACAGCATCGGCTCTTCTCAGTGACAGTGGTCATGCTTGCAAGGAAAGTGTCTGAAAAACCCACGGTACTTTTTCAGCCAAGGACGACGCCATGACCTACAGCAACAGCGGGTGGAGAGAGCCAGCACGGGTTGCCTTTCTCGTTCAGTGGTTCCCTCCAGAGCAGCACACATTTGATTTGATGGTTGACTTTGTGTGTAGGGATCTGCTGGCTCGGGTCTTTAAGACAGAAAAACTTAACACGGACAAAAACTGGAAGGTAAATGGCTAACCAGAGCAACAGGAATTTTTTTTTTTATCTCTGACCTTCATGTTCTTTAATAAGAACCTCTCTGTTTATTTGGAACAATCATAAATAAACAGGGCCAAGTTTTGTAAGCATTATCCTCCTGGGAGTCTTTGTTGTTTACTAATTATTTAGAACTACTTGATTAAGGTTAAAATATTGTGTATGTTTATGTATTTGTGTGTTTATATACACACACAAATGTATGTATTCATTTATGCGCATACATCACAAACAACCACCAGTTTGTAATCTTGTACGATTTTTTTTTTATCTCTCTTTCTCTCTCTCTCTTCTTGGTACTGTTGAATCTGGCCAGCTTAAATCAGGTTATTTAAATAAAAGAAGATAAATTCTATGGATTTGGACAACTGTATAATTTTTGAGCTGTCACAAAAACATCAAGCAATGGTTTATTTAACCTATATTTACACATCCATTAAATGAGTAGACTCTTGGGACTGGCTGAGTAACGTTCCAGATACAGAGGGGTCTGTGTCTTTGTCCCAGCATCCCAGAAGACTTTAGCTAAATGGCAAAAAACGAATTCAAGTGCAAACAGGACTGATGGCTTTGTCCTCTGACCCTGAAGGGAGTCCATCTGTCTGGACTGCCCAGGTGGCCCCAGTGTGATGGAAAGGCCCACACTGAGGAGGTCCTGTATCAGAGGAAGCTGTGAATATGGAAGTGTCATTAGCCTGTAGGATAGAGGAAGCAGCAGAGCCAGTGGTACTGGGGTCTCTAGGAGGTAGAAAAGAGCAGAGACAGACCCCTCTTCCTGAACCCCAGAAGGAACACGGCTGTTCCAGGACCTTGTTCTGGTCTGCTGATGTCTCTGTCAGATCTTTAACCTCTTACCTTTAATCTTCTAGGACCTTTTCCACAAACCTTTCTAATGCTTCAACCTGTTCCTATAGGTCCTCACATTGTGGCAACCTCTAACCATGAAATTATTTTGTTGCTACTTCATATCTGCAATCATGTTACCAATTGTAATATAAATATCTGGTATGCAGGATATCTGATAAGGGACTCCCAAAAGGGGTCTCAACCCACAGGATGAGAACTACTGCTCTAGGAAAATGGACTTGAATTTAAGTCTGGTTTTGTTTTGTCTGGGGGGTGAGGAGAAGAGGCAGGTTTTCTCAGGGTAGCCCTGGTTGGCTTGTAACTCACAGAGATCTGCCTGCCCCTGCCCTGGGTGCTGGGACCAAACGTGTACCGCCGCTGCCACCTTAGCTTGTTGTTTTTAAAAACAGGTTGCGGTGGCAAAAGAAAACTAGAGTTTTCAGCCTAATTTCCCATCATCTTCGTCTTTGAAACACTTTTGATTATCTTTATTTTGGAGGTGTTTGCTCACCTGACTTGGATTTTAAGGAATGCAAATTAATTTTTTATATCCTGCTAATTATTCATTAATGCTTACACTGTTTGAAAGCTGCAGTTCCCTTCTTAAGAAATGACATACTGAGCTAGAGAGCTGGCTCAGAGCATTGGCTGCTCTTCCAGGGGTCCTAAGTTCAATCCTAGCAACCACATGGTGGCTCACAACCATCTGTAATAATCTGTTGTCCTTTTCTGGTGTGCAGTAGATATGTATACATAAAAAATAAAAAAGTACTTTAAAAAATGACATCTCTAGCAAGGATTTCCCCTCTATGCTTGTATGATTTCTTCAGCAAATACAAAGATGTGCCAGACTCCCTGGTGCATGAAATTAGCATGTGCAGTCCTTTGCAATGGAGATGATTGGTTCTTATTCCACATCAACGAGATGTGTGACATTTTATTTTTCTGGATGAAAATTAATGAAATCAGGTTAAGAAGTGTGTCATTGCCTTGTTAGCCCCCAAACCATATTTCTGACTGGATTTCTGCGGCCCCTCCCCTCCCCCATGCATGTGTCTGTGTCTGTGCTTACCCTCTTCCTATCACCTGCACTGTCAGAAGGGACTCCAGATGTTACTGTAGCTAAGGAAGGTTGATCTCTACCTTTTCTGTTCCGGGCAGGCATGGTGACAGCAAGCCACAGGCTGCCATGATTGATATTTACAGACTGCCTACTCTGAACTCTGGTGCAGTTGAACTCAGGCATGCCTGGCATTTGCATGTACCACTCTTTGTGGATTTTTCAGTGTGGTGATTTCTACATCAACACAGGGAGGAAAGGAAAAAAGGTTTCCCTGGGATTAGCCTGTGACTCTGAGACAACCCAGTATTCATATACTTCTGGGTGAAGGATGAGGTTTTGTATGGGGCAAGAATTTGGATTTTTTATAGAATAAAGACAAGAAAAGTAAGATGGCATCTATATTAGGATCTGCATCGCTGTGGCAGTGTACCCAAATTAAACACCTTGAGGAGGGAAGGATTGTTTTTGACCCTTGGATTCCAAGGTTACCATCCACACAATTCGGTGCCACTCATTCGGGTCCAAGACAAACATCATGGTGGAAGAAGCAAATGGTTGAGGCCACTCGCCCTTGATAGACAGGAAGTGAAATGAGAGGAAGTGAACAGAGACGAGGTTTACCATTTAAAGGCATGCTCAGGGCTCCAGATAGGGACTTCTCCTAAAGTCTGACTATCTTACGAACATTCAGCAGCTAGGGATAAAGCATTCATCATGTGAACCTATAGGTAACACTTCCTATTCAAGCCACAACAATATTCAAATAGTGGCATCCAAACAAGGCTCTCAGGAAGGAGATACTGGATGTTATTGCCTGTTTTTATTTAGTTGTCTAGTGGATATATCAGACTAAGTCGCCAGAAGGATCTTCATGTAAATCATAGCCACTTTTATATGCCATGCTGACAATAAATAAGAGGTGAACAACTTTCACGATGCCAACATTTAAGCATCCTCCTAACCCTCTATGTTTTAAATGATAATGATAAAAGGATTATAGCAAAATTATTTTCTGATGTTACAGTTTCTCAACTGTGTTCATACTGAGGGAAATAGGAATGGTCAAAGACTGACCTTTCAAAGACTTTGTTTTATTTTTGATTATGTGAATGTGTATATGTCTGTGTGTAGGTATGTGGACATGAATACTGATACCAAGAGGCAGAGGCATCAGATTCCCCTGGAGCTGGAGTTGAGGTGGTTATGAGCTATCTGACATGGGGTCTAGGAGCCAAACTTAGGTCCTCTGCAAGCAGTATGTGCTCTTAACCACTCAGCCATTTCTCCAGTCCCAAGACTGACTTTTTGTCATCATGAAATATATATATAGTTTGCCTTCTGAACAGTTTCCAAGTGAGCAGTTTAGTGGCATGTTCACATTATCACACAGCCATCATTACACTCAGAACCGTTACCATCTGTCCTCAAGGCAACATTTTCTGTAGAAGGCAAGTCTAATTCCCAGCTAGTAACCTGGATTTCCTTTACTTTTCACACGTTTTACCATGTCCTTCTAAACAATCTGTGTTTTCTCTATAGGTTTAAAAGATCCTTGAGGGCCTAGAGAGATGGCTTCTTTGGGAAGAGCTCTAACTGCTTTTTCAGAGGATCCAACTTCAATTTCCAGAATCCACACTGGGCAGCTCATAACCAACTGCCCATGAAGTACAACCTCATGAGATCTGGCGCCCTCTTCTGGCTTCTAAAGGCACATGTACACCTGTTTGAATACACATACACACAATAATAATAATAATAAACCAAAACCTTAAAAATTAAAGATCTTCAAATATCCTAGAAATCTAATGTGGAGGTTTTGGTGGCCAAATGGGTTTTCATTATCTTAAACCAAAGTCACCTGCCTATCCCAGGTAGAGACAACTGAAAATCTCAGGGGCTTCCTTGAGCCTGGGGAACCTCCAGATTGAGCAGGAGCAGGATGGGCCCACCAGGTAGAGCAAAAGAAAAGTGTGGCTGAGGGACATTCACGTGAACATCCCTAGAATTTTCTGTGAGCAGAGTTTGTGTGGAAATGTTTCTTATTGTTCTCAATCAGATGCCCCTGTCTCATGGAGATCAAAGAAAACAACTTAAACTCTGAAAGCTTTGTGTGGGAAAAGCCCAGAGAGAGAGAAGGTCCATGCATAGTGCAGATGCATAGCCATAGGGGCAGAAATGTCCAAGCCTGTTGGAACCCACATCACGCCATCACATACTCCAGATGTTAGATATGGAATTATGGACCTTAATGGCTTAACTCCTGATAGTGCTTTAGAGCAGTCTTTCCTTCCTCCTAGCTTCTCGCTTTTGTAATGGAAGAGTTTATTTTGCGCCATTATGTTTGGGAAATATACAACATTTTTTTCTTTTATAGGGACACACAGACTTGTCTTGAGTCAAAGAATAGTTTGGACTTTTGAACAGTATTGAGACTCTTAGCACAGAGGAAATCTTGAGTTGGACTGAAGATTTTTCATTATGAAATGGCCATAAGCCTACATAGGCTGGGGTTAGAATGTCAAAGTTTGAATGTGAAATATCCAACACATACACACACACACATACACACATGAGGTTCACATGTCTGACTACCTGCTTCCTAGCTTGTGGTGCCATTTGGGAAGGTCATGGAATCTTTGAAATATGGAGCCTGGCAGGTAGATGTGAGTTGCCGGCTGTGAGCCTTTGAAGGTTATACTCACCTGTGAGTGCCGCCTCCTTTCTCCACTTCCTGTCCTTGTGACTACAACAAGCCACCTCATCCCTACATTGCCCTGAAGGCAGAGCTACTCCTGCAGCCTTCCCCACAATGATGGCCTCAACTCCCTGAAGCTCCAAGCCGGAACTCCTCTTACCTCCCTTAAACAGCTTTGTCAGACATTTTGTCACAGTGGTGAGAAGAGAAACCAATAACTGTGCTTCCACACTGGAGACTAATAAACACATCCTTACAGAATGAAGGAAGTAGCATCGACATACAATTCATACCCAGCAAACGTCCTTTTAAAATTTTTACCTTAGGGTGAACAAACCTACCCTGAGGATGTTGTCATCATCAGATCTGCTCTGTAACTAATGTTCAAGAAGTTCTTCTGGCAGAAGAAAAGGAAACCAGATGGAAACAGCCATACAAAGAAGGAAGAGCACTCAGAGTCTCAGCACTCTGTCCAGGCTGGGCTTGAACTCGTGCTGTTCTTGTCTCAGTCTCCGGACAGCGTGCAGTATTCCCTTAAAAGTTTCTATAACAGGATGCTAGAGGATTATTTAAAATAATCCTCGAAGGTTATACCCACTATGATTGCTGCCTTTCTCTACTTAATTAGAATGTATGTTATGAACATCACAACCATAATAACCAACTGTAAATGTAACAAACCAATAGTAGGAAATAAGAAAAAGACCAGAACAAACAACAAAATGGTAGGTGTAATCTCAACACAGCATTAATATGTAAATAATAGAAATTTTCCAATTAAAAAGAATGGATTGGATTCAATTGATTAAACAAAAGTTTTGATAAGTTCCGAACTGGAAAAATGCAACATGCAGAGTAGACATACAGAAGTTTAGTTTTAATGTTTGGGAAGAAGCATTTGTGTGTGTGTGTATGTGTCTGTGTGTGTGTGAATCAGCCCCCTCTCCATGTGGGTTCTCCATCCAGAGACTTCTATAACACATGTTAAAATTATAAAATATGTAGTTAGAAGATGTACACATTTATGGCCTATGTTCCTTCATTAGTGCTTTACAGAATTCTTCAAATCTTGTATTTTATGGAAGGAAAGAACACTCTTACACAATCATTCTGAGTAAGCATCATTACAAACCGGTTTAAATGTTGCAATACTCTAGCTGGTTTTGGAACACACCATGAACTATTACTGTATGTAGTCTTTAAAAAGCTACCCAAAGTGACAAATGAAGTGGTCAGCTTTCTTGACTTACAAGCAGGAAGAATGGACATTGGCTATCCCAAAATAATGGAAGAGATCAACAAATCTAGGAAATGAGTCTTGTGATGCATGCAGCTTTAGTAAGGATGAAGCAGGAACCCAGGAATGGCCTTCCACTAAAACAAGTTGGTCAGCTTGCCTCCACTGGCAGCATGAATAAATTCTAGTCTTTTGAACATATAGTATAAGCACAAATGTCAAAATGCTGGAAAAAAGAGCACTGCCTATTTCTTGCATATATATTAGCATATATAATTAGATAGATAGATAGATAGATAGATGATAGAACTAATCACTGAAAGAATATGAATAGCCAAAGAATTGGAGGAAATCCTTTGTTTTTTGAAGCAGTTCAACTTTATATCCAGCTTTTGAAAATGTTAGAGGCTGGTGTTTGTGCCTGTCCACAGTAACATACCTTCTTTCTTCTGTATGTGATGAGCAGGACTCTAGTGGAAATGAGCTCTAAAGAATTACACTATGTCATTCCTCCATTGAGGGACATCTAGATTGTTTCCAGATTACGGCTATCACAAATAAAGCTGCTATGAACATAGTTGAGCAAATGTCCCTGTTGAATGGTGAGGCCCAGAAGTGTGTCATATCCACTCACTTATAAGCGGATATTAGCCATATAATATAGGATAGCCATACTAAAATTTACAGACCTAAAGCTAAACAAGGAGGACCCTAGGGAGGATGCTTAAATCTAATTCAAAACAGCAAACAGGATAGCTGAATCTTGAGGTAGTGCTATTCCCAATTTTCTGAGAAAGTACCAGATTGATTTCCAGAGTGGTTGTACAAGTTTGCACTCCCACCAGCAATGGAGGAGGGTTCTCCTTTCTCCTCATCCTCTCCAGCATGTATTGTCACTTGAGTTTTTGATCTTAGCCATTCTGATAAATGTAAGGTGAAATCTCAGAGTCGTTTTGATTTGCATTTCTCTGATGACTAAGGATTTTAAGCATTTCTTCAAGTTTTTCTCCGCCTCTGTTGAAAAATATCTGCTTAACTCTGTATCCCATTTTTTAAGATACAGAAATTGTGGCACATTTACATAATGGAATATTACTCCACTATTAAAAACAAAGGAAATCATGAAATTTACAGACAAATGGATGCAACTAGAAAAGATCATCCTGAGTGAGGTAACCCAAAAACAGAAAGATGCATATAGTATACACTCATTTATGAGTGGATATTAGCCATATAATATAGGATAGCCATACTAAAATCTACAGACCTAAAGAAGCTAAAGAACAAGGAGGATCCTAGGGAGGATGCTTAAATCTAATTCAGAATGGCAAACATGATAGAAACCAGAAGCAGTGGAAAAGAGGGAACAGGATAGGAACCTACCATAGAGGGTCCTCTGAAAAGTTCCACCCAACAGGGGATTGAAGCAGATGCTGAGACTCACAGCCAAACTTTGGGCAGAGTGCAGGGAGTCTTATGGAAGTGTGTGTCAGGGGATAAGACATGAGGGGACAGGAGCCCCACAAGGAGACCAACAAAGCTAAACATCCTGAGGGGGTCATGCAGAGACTGATGCATGAACCAAGGACTATGCATGGAGAGAAGCAGGGGTCTACCCCTACTCAGATGTAGCCAATGGGATGCTCACTCTCCATGTGGGTTCCTGAGTAAGAGAAGCAGGGGCTGCCTCTGACATGAACTTGATTGCCTGCTCTTTGATCACTTACCCCTGGTGATGTGGCCTTGCCAGGCCACAGAGGAAGAGGATCCAGGAGTCCTGATGACATTTGATACGGGCAGATGGCAGAGGAGGAAAACTCCCCTTTTCAGTGGACTAGGGCATGGGGATAAGGAGGAAGTGGGAAGGAGGGTGGGGCTGGGAGGAGTTGAGGGAGGGGGCTTCAATCATAAATCAATATATATATAATTATATTATATATATAATAATATATATAATTATATATATAATTAAAAAGTAGGGCAAAAATAGGAATTACACTATGTTTACCCTGGCAGCATAAGGAAATCAACAGATGAAGGCTGTGCCATATAGTCTGTTCCTTTTAAGTTTTGATCATTGTTTTTGTATTTATTTTTCCCTTGGGGAAATAGCATTTGTATTTTTTAAATAGAATTTGGCAGAAGTAAGCATCCTTAATAATTTAGAGATTTAAATGTGGGAAAGATTGGCAAATTTCAGAGTTAAGTCAACTGAGTAAGAAAATAGCAGTATAAACGGAAGCGGTGCTGGGCATAGTGAGGCACATCTTTATTCCCATCACTCAGTATGCAACAGCAGGTGGATTGCACAAGTTTCAGGCCAAGGGCAATAGATGGAGACCCTGTGTCAAAGAATTTTGGGGGTGGAGAGATCATAAACATCTAGTTATCCCTCTGAAAACTATATTGTCCACTTCTCTTTCAAATTGCCTAAATGAGACTGTGAAGATTAGGGACATTATGTAATTTCACACAGGTTTTTATTCTCTTTAACTATTTCTGGAATACTTTCTTTTTTCTTTTTGAAGATTTACTGTGTGTGTGTGTTATGAGCATGCATGGAAACCAGAAGAGGGTAGATAGCCTGGAGGTTATAGGCTGTTGTGAGCTGTCCATTGTAGGTGATGGGAAACCATCTCAGATCTTGTGCAAGAGCAGCGAGCTCAGAGCAGCTAAGCTCGGAGAACACACTTAACTGCTGATGTATCTCTCTATCTGTCTTATACACAATTTCTCATTTTGATGTGGTAAATTTTACAGAAATATAAGCCATGTTATCTGGGGGATAGAATTAGCATATCTCATATTTTGTTGATGGGAACGATCATATATAATTATATGTAAAGAAGTTGAATCTGAAGTTTGGTTATCAAACTCAGGAGATAAAAGACTAGATGCACAGCTGGCAATCCTTTTCATGTCCTTTAGAAACTGGTCCACTTCTTTGGAATTTACATAAATCCAAAGTATGCTCAAGGGTCTCATTCTGGTAATAAAGGGTTTAAGTTTAATTAATCTTAGGCCTTGAGTATATCCAGGATACTTGTCTGGGTTTCTACTGTCACAAAAATATTTCCAGAAAAAAAATTACCTAGTGACTTGTTCAAGAATTAAGTAACAAAAGTACTTCCTTGATCATAGGTGATATTTTATACATGTTGTCTTATTTTATCAGATATATGCAATCATTCACAAAGTTTTGAATGAGAAAGTAATCCTAATAGAGGCCACAAGTAAATCTTGTTGTTTAAGTGAACACCTGGCATATATTTGTTAAATAAATAATATGAATGAGATTTTATAATAGATATTGTGTTTCCTAAGCAGGTGCTCACAAAATGTGCACACGTCAATAATGACTGCCATAACATGGACGTTCTAAGAGGAAAAAAAACATAATACAATTTTCATTTTTGGAATAGTTTAACAGGATTTGGTTAGCCATTCACATGCTTTTTTCAAGAGGATGGCAGGTGCTTGGGACCTGTCCGTGGTGCTGAAAAAGGTATGCCAGATGTTCAAGGATGCCCTAAAACTGTGATGCATGGTTTCTTCTAGACCTCTGTTTCCAGTGATAGCACTACAAATAAAAATTATTATTTGCTATATATTGTTTCTTTCTTAATAACTGGAAGTAATTTAAGAATAACAGTTTCAGCAGTAATTTGCATTACCAATGAATTAATTTTTTGTGAAATATATACCTCAGTAGACGTTAGTGAACTCATAAAGCTTTTGAGCTGTCATTTCTATCTAATTTTAGGATATTTTAACTACCAGAAAATAATTTTATATCTATGAGTGGAAACTCAACATTTTCTGTCATTTATCCTCTGACACACATAGAACTACCTATTATCTATGTAGATTTGTCTGTTCTGGATGTTTCATGTGGAGAGAATCATTCAGTGTGGCCTTTCATGATTGGTTTCCTTCACAAATTATGTTTCAGGGATTGTATTTGGATTGATATAATTTGGGGCTTCACTACTTTTAATTGGCCAAGCTTTTGTGCGACCATATCACATTTTATTCATCTGGTCAGCAGTTGGTGGGCAGTTGAGAAGTTTCCACTGTTTGGTTGTTATTTTAAGTGCTTCCATGAACATTCATGTGCAACTTCTTGTGCACGTTATTTTCAATATTTTAAAGTCTATGCCCAGGAGGAGAATTGTTAAGTTATATGATGCTTTTACCATCTAGTGTCATTCCCCAAAACCTTCCCCAAATAGCCACATCATTTTAGCTTTCTATTATCAAAGGAGGAGGGCTTCAATTTCTCCACACCCTCACTGTTCTGGCTAGTTTTAACTGGCAGCAAGGCACAACCTATAAATAAATGAAAAAAGGCAATTGGTGAATCATCTAGCCTGTAGGAGTGCCTATGGGAAGTTGTCTTGACTGACAGCTGATGTATGAAGCCCCAGTACAGTGTGGGGTGCATTCTTCCCTAGGTCAGACTCCAAAATACAAGTACAAGTGAGAATACAGTTAGCAAGCAAATGTAGCAGGCAGCATGGGTGTATTTGTTTCCTTCTACTCTGTAAATGTGATGTCACCTGTTGTCTTAAGCGCCTACCTCTGAACTTTCCTGCACGATGTTACCTGGAATTACAAGCTAAATAAACCTTGTCCTCCCCTATGTTGTTTTTTATTTGGGTGGGTTTTGTTTGTTTGTTTGTTTGTTTTGAGACAGGGTGTGTGTGTGTGTGTGTGTGTGTGTGTGTAGCCCTGGATGGCCTGGAACTCACTCTGTACACCAGGCTGGCCTTGAACTCAGAGATCCACATGCCTCTGTCTTCCGAGTGCTGGGATTAAAGGTGTGCGATACCACCGCCTGGCTGATTTGGGTGTTTTTAACACGGCAGCAGAAAGGAAATCAGGACACACACCAATGTTTGTGACTATCTTCCTTATGTTAGACAGCCTAACAAGTGTAAAGGTGTGTCTCATCTTGATTTTTATTTTACTTGCTCTTCTCTAGTGACTATGATTTTGAACACTTTTTTTTTGGTATTTACTGGCCATTTGCTATTTTTGTGGTGAAATATCTGTTCAATCCCTTTACTCATTTTTTTAAAATATTTGTTTTTTTCATTGGTAAAGTGAAAAAGCTTTTAACATAGGCTGGACACACCTTGCTTATCACATATAGATTTCTCTACCATTTTATGGGGTTCCCTTTCTACTCTTTCATGGTGTGAAGGATCAATTTTTTCATCCTTCTTGAAATTTTCCAAATATCTACTCCCTCAGTAACTGTTCAAGAGTTCATTAACCAAGTGTAAGAACAGTTTCATGGCTCAGGAAGTGGTACAGTCAGGAGTGCTTGCTCAGAAATCTTAAGGACCTGAACCTTATCCTTAGCACCTACATTAAAAGAGAGGCAAGCTCAGCTGTGCACATCTGTAATCTTAGCACTGGTGGGGGTAGTGGGAAGCCAGGGGAATCTCTGGGACTTGCTTGGCATCCAGGTTAGCTGAATCAGTGAAGTCCAGATTTAATTTGAAATCCTTTCTAGAGAAATGAAGGGGAGGTACTTTAGAAAGATATCTGACATTGACCTCTGACCTCCACTTATACATGCACACATATGGAAATGCACAAACGCGTACACAAACATGTATACATGTAATCACTCCAATATCATTGCTTTGGATAGGCTGTTACAAAGCAGTGAGCTTAATTTATAATTGGTGAATACCAAATGTAAGAAAATTCATAGTGGACTTATGGTAAATATGTATATTTGAGGCTAAGATGCATTTGTAGCCTACAGAAGAGGCATGCTTCTATTCTTTCCTTTTGATTCTACTAAGCCTGCTTGCCTCTCTACACAAAAAAAATTTATTTAAAATGAAAGTGAGGAATAAACAAAAACAGAAGCTTGAGACTGTTTTATATTTGAAAATTTAAGTTTATATTTTCACAATTTATTCTTTGGCAAGAAAATGTATTTATTTTGCGCACACACTTTTCAGTGAGGAAAATTAAGAGTTATTCTGACCTAAATGAATGGCTGCATGTAGAAGAATGCAAATAAGCCCGTATTTATCACCCTGCACAAAACTCAAGTCCAAGTGTATCAAAGACCTCAACATAAAACCAGATACACTGAACCTGATAGAACAGAAATTAGGGAAGAGCCTTAAACCCATTGGCATAGGAGATAACTTTCTGAACAGAACACCACCAGCTCAGGCTCTAAGATCAACAATTAATAAATGAGACCTCATGAAACTGAAAAGCTTCTGCAAGGCAAATGACACTGTCAGAAAGACAAAATGGCAGCCTACAGAATGTGAAAAGATCTTCACCAACCCCACATCTAACAGAGGAATGACATTCAAAATATATAAAGAACTCAAGAAACTAGATATTTAAAAAAAAACCAAATAATTTAATTAAAAATGGGTGACAGATCTAAACAGAATTCTCAGTTGAGGAATCCCAAATGACTGAGGAACACTTAAAGGAATTTTCAATAGCCTTAACCATCAGGGAAATGCAAGTCAAAACTACATTGATATTTCATCTTACACCTGTCAGAATGGCTAATATCAAAACCACAAGTAACAGCACATGCTGGCAAAGATGTGGAACAAGGGGAACACGCCTCCACTGCCAGTGAGGGTGAAAAGTAGTACAGGCACTATGGAAATCTATATGTGGTTCCTCAGAAACCACTGGGGAGGAAAGCCAATGGTTTTCCTCAAGATCCAGCTATACCACTCTTGGGATATACCAAAAGGACAGTGCATCCTACCACAAGGACACCATATTCATAACCATATTCATAGCAGCTTTATTCATAATAGCCAGGGACTAGAAACAACATAGATGTCACTCAGCCGAAGAATGAATAAAGGAAATGTGGTACATTTACACAATCGAATATTGCTCAGCTGTTGAAAAATGACATCATGAAATTTTCACACAAATGGGTGGGGCTAGAAAAAATTTATTCTATAGCATGTAAAGCAGACTCAGAAAGACAAACATGGCATACAGTCGCTTATAAGTGACTATTAGCGATTAAGGAAAGAGTACTCAGGCTGCAATCCACAAAACCAAAGAGGCTAAGTAGCAAGAAGGACTCTAGGAGGGATACATGGGTCTCCCCAGGAAGGGGAAGGGGAAGTAGAATAAATTCTCTTGCAGGACTAAGAGCAGGTGGGAATAGGAGGGATCAGATTGCGGAGGATCGATGGAGAGAGAATACAGGGAGAGAGATGATTGGAATTGGAGGTCCATGTAGAAACTTCCTGGAATCCACACGTGTGACCCTAGTGAAGACTCATAGTAATATAGGCGATAAAGAGCCTGAACTGTCCATCTTCTGTTACCAGGCAAGGATTCCAGGCGCAATAACAGTTCACCTGGAGTCTCCAATGCTTTGGGAAGCTGTTGACTACAATTTTTATAATATCTGAAGCTATAGGCCTGGTGGTTCTGGATGTCTGCTACAGTAACAGCCATAAGATACGCTGCGTATCAACTGCTATTAAAAGAAGAATATAAATTAAGAACTTTAACTGGTTTTGAGTTAAATGGATAGATATTGTTACTACAGGAACAAGACTAGGCATGGCAACTAAATGATACAGTCATATCAGGGTACCACATGTCAGCAGAGAGACTAGTGGAAAACTGAAACCAGTAAAGCAGTCTTTGTTGGTCTGTGTTTCAAGTCATTATATACAAATTATTTTTCACAGGCAATGGAGAGTGGTAGAAAATATACCTTAAAATATAGAATGAAGCCAAGTGTGAAGAGCACAGAATGTCACATCAGAAATAACCAAAGCAGCATAGTCATATGACTTTTGAAGAGTGACAGATAGAAGCACGGGAAATTGAATTAGATAGAGCAGAAAACAGCCGGGGCAGGGAAACCAAAGAGAGACCTTACTGTTTAAGCTCAAATGTAAACATGAAGGGATCTAGAATCACCTTGGAGGTATGCTTCTGGTCATGCCAGTGAGGGAGTATCTTGACTAGGTTAACTGAGGTAGGGAGACATCCCCATTGTGGGTAGCAGCATCTCTGGGCTGGGACCCTTGGCTGCATCAAGGGGAAGAAAGTAGCTGAGTGCCCATTGCTTTCTGCTTCCTGATTGTGGACCATGTAACCAGCTGCCCGCGGCTGCTGTGACTCCCCTGTCACGATGGACATTGCACTGAACTGTAAGCCAGCATAACCCTTCTTTAAGTTGCTTTGTCAGGGTATTTTTATCACCAGAGGATTTGGGGAGTCACTTCACTTGGTCACCCCGGGAATCTGGAGAGGTACACACAAGGCAGGAAATAGATGTTCTCCAAGAAAAGATATGTGGCAGATGTGCAGCTTGTGGGTCCCCTAACAATAGAAGGAGGGGCTGTCTCTGACTGTTGCCTGCCTTTGCATCCCTTTCCACTGGCTGGGTGCCTTGTCTTGTCTCAGTGGTAGATGCACTTATTCCTGCTGTGGCCTGAGGTGCCAGGGTGGATTGGGACCCCTTAGGAGGCCTCCCTTCTCAAATAAGGAGAGAATAGAATGGGGGGAGGGAGCATGAGGATGGGGTTCAGAGGAGAGGAGGGAGGGGGCTAGGATCAGGCTGTAAAGTGATTAAATAAATAAAATGAAACACACACACACACACAATGAATCAGCTGTGATGTGGGAGCCCTGGGATTCACAATTAGTTTCTTGATCAGTGCTGGAATTTTTGTTGTTGTTTTTGCTTCATGGTAGGAAACTAAAAAAACAAAACAATCAAACAAAAACAACAAAGCACTTCTTCTAGGCACTTTCTAATACAGAAAGAGAAAATTTACCCTGGACTCTGCTAATAAACTGCTGGGTTTTCAGAAACTAGCCCAGGAGAGGTCTTATGATGCCGCCTAGTGTCCAGGATTTGACTTACAAAGAGGTGATGTCTGTAGTCAGAAAAATAATTTATTCAAGGGAATTGCCATGAGCTAGTGAAGTCGAAAGTTATTTTAAGGTCATTTATTTAAAACTGTATATAACCTTTGTAGAGTGGAAAAATAAGTATGCCTAGTGCCAGAAGAGTCTGACCAGTTCAGGTCTGAACACAATGAACAGTGTACTGAAGATGCTTCATGAACTACAAAATTCTAGGCAAGTGTTTGGTAGAGTTATTATCTTATAAGGCTTCCCACCCTAACATGGAGAACTCAAAAAAAAAAAGCTGCAGATGCACTACTAGAGTCCCCAGTTGTCTGCCATTTATTTTATCCCCGGGAGGGGACAGAACTGGCCTGTGGGAGCCACTTCTGCTAAAAGGCATTTTAAGCTGGATCAGCAGGGAACGTAAAAGCAGGATGGACACTGACATCTTTGCCTTGATTTTATGTCTGTCTTCTTTATTTTGGCTGAAGCCTCTTACATAAGTCATTGGGTAGCTGGTCTTTGCTACTCTGTGGGTTCTTCTTTTTCCATCCTTTGTCCCTCCAGTTTCATCCCCTATCACCAGATAGGAGAGAGGGAAGGAGAGAGAGGAGAGATAGAGATTCTTAAATCTCATTTTTTCCTTCTTGTTTCTTCTTTGAGCACGACTACTAATAAACTGCAACCCTCCTGAACGACCGACAAACACCAACCAACCCTCTCAGGGCCCTAGCATTTATATAGCCTCTGAAAAGCTCCCAGAATTCCAAACATCACACAATAGCAGAAACTGTCTGTAGCTGGAAAAACAATGCCTCTGCTAGAGCATGAGGCAAATCATAGTCAGCTGCTGTGGACAGTCTGGAGAAGCCACATACCCCCACACCTGGGATTAAAATGAAAACATAATAGTATAGTACTTCTGTGTTTTGTTTAAAGAAACCAAATTCCAGAATTCTCACTACATCATTGGCCCTAACCGTTGTTCTTCAGTGACCTTGGATTACAGGAGGTGTAAAGGCCCACAGGACAGAGCCTTAGAGCCTTACCAGGATGAAAGCAGTCGCTCCTGAGCATAAGGGTGCACCCCACAGCAGAAGCAGTCATCTCCTGAGAACCAGATTGAAGTTCTCAAGTGATGAAAGCCATAAGGGCTTCTCAGTTCTTAGAAAACTGGAAAATGAGGCTGCAATCAACCAACCACGCTTTTACCAGAACTGCTTAATTTATCAGCTGTGACCTCACGTCTAAGCAGAACAGGAAGCAGAGAAGGGCGGATAATGGCACTCATCTTTCATTTCTGCTCCTTTCCCCCTTTTGTTCAGTCTAGATGCTCAACCCGCTTTTAAGGTGGGCTAGAGTCCTGGCCCTGGCAGCTCTGAAATAATAGGCTCAATTATCATTCCCAACACACACATTCCAGAGATGAGTAATGCTGAGTGGCAAAGGGAAAGAGTTTGGTCAATGTCTTAGTGTTTCTATTGCTACAATGAAACACCATGTCCAAAAAGAAAGCTGGGGAGGAAAGGGTTTATTCAACTTGCACTCCAATATTACTGTTTATCACCAAAGGAAGTCAGAACGGGAACTCAAAGAAGGCAGGTTCCTGGAGGCAGGAGGTGCAGAGGCCACGGAGGGATGCTGCTTGCTGGCTTGCTTCCCCTGGTTTTATCAGCTTGCTTTATTATGAAACCTGGGGCCATCAGACCAAGGATGGCACCACACACAATGGGCAGGTCCCTCCCTCACTGATTACTACTTTAAAAAAATGCTTTACAGCTGGATTTCATGGAGGCATTTCCTCAATTGAGGCTCCTTCCTCCCTGATGCCTCTAGTTTGCGTCTAGTTGATACAAAACCAGCCAGCACAGTGACCATGGGATTAGAAGACAGATGAAAGGGTCTACCAACCTGTCTTTCTTCAGGTACCGACAGAAGCTTTGAATTTCAACGGAAAGGGAATTAAGAGGAAAGACAAGAGATGTGTGTAATTAAGCTAGGGGTGGTTGCCTTGGTGATTCTTAGTTCTGGTCCTGAAAGGCTGTCTTAAGAAATCTTTACTGTTTGAGGGGATAAAACTAGTTCTTGGAGAGTGATTGCTATTGCCTAGGGTCCAGCTTGAACCCTTATGGATAGTTTACCATATTTGGAGGATGGTGTGTGTTGGGGGAGGCTTGCTGTCCCAGGAGTCCAGGGACCTGGGATGTTTGGGTCCACGGATGTAGGCCTTCATCTTTGAACTGTGATTAAATGGGCTGGATGGACAGATACTGAGACTGAGGGATCGACACTCCAATGCAAGTGAAACCTGACCTAGCACAAGAGACCCCACAGAAGTTGAAGGCAGAGATGCCAGGCTTTGGGAGCCTTGCTTCCTACTGTTTGTGGGAATAAGATTTCAACCTTTAACTAACAGTTCATCTCAGTGTGTTGGGAAGAGAAAAACAAATGTTCAGGACTGGGAGCATGCCAACACTCTGTCTGTGTTTCAGATACAGGGTCCTGAGATTTCACTACAACATAAAGCTATTTCACTCTTTTGAGAAAGCAACTTTTCAAAAGTCAGAATTTTAAAAAAAAATTAATACAGAAAGGATGCATGGAGCATAAAGCAAAGATATGAAAGTAAACAGCATTGAATATATTTTTGATGAAAGAGATTAAAGAAAAATGTTTTATTGAGAAGGAATTTTGTACAGTAAAATGAGATTTTGTTCTAAAGTAAAGAATTTTTACACACTGAAAATAAAATGTGAGGAAAAAAAACCTAGAAGATAAAAGTATTTCTTAAGGATTGTGGGAGATAAAAACACAGCGTGTATTTAGCTATTGTGTTGGTCACATCTCTAATCCTCTGGTACTTGGGAAGCAGTCACAGGCAGATCTCTGTGACTTTAATGCTAGGCTGATTTACATAGTCAGGAAAGCCAGGGCAACATGTCAAGACTTTATCTCAATATCTCATATATATGTATATTATTTTTTATTAAATTTGGCATAATGAAAGTTATTAAAAATTTCTTAGATCAAAGTTAAACATTAACATCAAGCTAAAACCTAACTTCCTGTCTTAGTTAAGGTTGCTATAATGAAGCATCATGACCAAAAACAAGTTGGGGAGAAAAGGGTTTATGAGGCTTACACTTCATCACTGAAGGAAGTCAGGACAGGAACTCAAGCACAGAAGGTACCTCAAGGCAGGAGCTGATAGAAAGGACATGGAGAAGTGCTGCTTACGGGATTTTAAATCATGGCTTGCTCCACCTGCTTTCTTACAGAGCCAGGACCACCTGCCCAGGGATGGCACCCCCCACGATTGTCTGGCCTCTACGCACAAATCACTGATTAAGAAAATGCCCTGCAGGTTTGCCTGCAGTCCAGTCTTAGGCATTTTCTCAATCAAGGCTTCCTCCTCTATCACGACTCCAGCTTGGGTCAAGCTGACATTAAACTAGCCAGCACTCCTGCTACTTTAAGTGCTCACATTTTATCAACAGAAATAACAATAAAATCTGGCTTAGTGTTGTGAAAATATTAATATTTGATATTGATTCATATCATTACTAAGGCATATGTGAAAGAAATTAATTATTTTATTAGTATTAATTAAAGCTGGTTATTCATAAAGGATCAATTATTCCTTAACCTGTCATTTTATAAATGAAAGACACAGAAATTTGTTAGATTTATTATAAGTCTCAAAACTGGAGCTGGACAGATATTAACCCTGTGAGCTATTTTGTCTGCTTCCCATCCAAAAACCCCATAGATACTTGCATATGTTCCTCTTGGGCTATTTCTGCTTCATCAGCTAAATCCTCAGAGCAAGCTGTTCTTGGCCATGTGTTCCTGATTATGCTAAGCCGCGGCGACCTGCTTCTTTCTTCCTCCTTTCTCTCTCCTCCTCACGGTCCTTCTGGGAACCTTCACTCCACCTACATTTCTTTTACCCTAACCAGGCTTTAGTCAATGAGGGATAATTTGGGAGGCAAGGTTCCCACAACTTGTCATTTGGGATACATGAGAATACGATTGTTGGACAGTAAGCATCTTGAGGTCAAGCAATTAACATTTGAATACATAGTAGCTCCAGATCAACCCCAACAGAACAGGAATTCTGTTTTATCCTTTTACTGAATGATCTGTTTGATTATGATTAGATTTTATCCAAATGATATTTTTTCTTTCAATTGGGTTGAAGTCTTCCCTTATCAAAACCATTCTTTAGCAGCAGAAAAATTTCTGTTACGAAGAACAGTGCCTATCTGTGGCACTCCTGATAAATCACACACTAATAATGGACTACTTCAATAGACAGATATTCAAGTATGTTTTTAACATCTGGCCTACTGTGTAGAATTTTCATTACATCCCTGACCTGCATTCAGTCTGAACTGGTGATTAATTGAACAAATAGCATACTATACACACATACAAACACACACACAGACACACAGACACACACGCACATATACACTTACACACATTTCTCTTAGTTTTCTAAATCTAAGATCTATCCCACTTGAAAAACATCATTTACCTTTTCATAATTACTAAGGATTCTAGAAAAATAGAGAACTATATGAGCCATTAGTGCTGAAGGGAAGTATTAAGTTCTATAAGGAGAATTTTTAAAAGGATAATGAAATATTCAGAATTGGTTATGATTAGAGTCCTTCAAAAGTCAACTCCCAGAAAGTGACTGAACTCAGATTTCTGTCCACCTTACTTTGACACTATTAATTCTAAATCAAAACTGGGTCATTTTGTCAATTTTAAAAAGACATTGCATCTAAACCTTGGGCAGAGTGCAGGGAATCATATGAAAGAAGGGGCAGTTAGTAAAACCTGGAGAGGACAGGAGCTCCACAAAGACCAAATATATCAGGGAACAGGGGTCTTTTATGAGATTGTTTCTCCAACCAAGGACCATATATAAATATAAGTTAGACCCCCTGCTCGGATATAGCTTATGGTAGGTCAGTATCCAAGTGGGTACCCTAGTAAGAGGAACAGGGATTATTTCTGACATGAACTAAATGCTCAGTGGTGGGCTCTTTGAGCCTCCCCCTGCCCCCCTCCCGCTCCT
>CM053743.1:69937912-69955966 GCA_028658305.1 Pachyuromys duprasi | reverse complement strand
AAAAAAGTTTGACATCTTCTGCATAAAAAAAAATATGTCAGGTGATGGTAGAAATGTTTGCTCCGGTCTTAGGTGTCATCTGATGACATTTTCCACTTTTTGGTTTGGTAAAAGTTAAGAGTTTGCACATGTCAAGGATTTACTTAATATCCACAATGAGGTTACCTCAGCACAGAGGCTGGCAATAAATGGCTATTAAGGAGAACCAAAGATAGCTCCAGACACTGCAGCTTGCTCCTTATGTGTAACGCTGTAGCTGTCCATAATCAAGGAAGTTTTAATCAGCCAATCAGCCTTGTAGATTGTCTAACACTAGTGTGCTCCCCGCCGCCTGAACATCAGTTGAGCCCTGTCCTTTAATATTTAACTGCAGGCAAAAGTGACCTTCCAAAATGATCTCATGAAGAGACCTCAACGAAGACCAAGACCCAGTTCAAACTTATCAAGCTAACTTGGCTTTTTATGATCTCACTTCCAATATCGTTCCAAAAATATCTACCCCTACCTACCTACCCTGTTCTGCCCCTGAACTTCTTGCAGGCTTCTGAACTGTATCTGCCACGCCTTTGCTCCACACTCAGTTTCTGAGCTGTCCGGTAGAGCCGTCCCTACTCACACTCACTTAACTCACCTTGGCGTCTGCGCCTCCACTGTCAGATCTTGGAAGTCTGTTAATGTCAGCCCTTTGTCCTTATTCTTAAATAAAACTACCACATGAAATTATAACTCAGGATTACACACAGCGCTGCGCTTGCTCAACTGTGACCCCACAGCCGAGGCCAAGGCCATGCGGGCTTTGGAGGCTGCGCTGCCCGTCAGAAACAGGTGTCAGCCAGGGTTTTACAGGGTGAAGTTCGGAGCAGAGGGAGGTGCCACCCGGCATCCCAACTCACTGGGACCCTTCACTACCAGGACCTTCCATCTTCACACCTCCTCGCCGCGGGCCTCCAACCTCTAGCACCCATCACTCCCCAGTCTGCACCGGAGGTGGTAAGCTGAGCCTGCAAGTCGGATTCGAACATGCGCAGTGGCCGCGCGGTGCGAGCTGCTTCAGGCTCAGTGGCTCAGTCCGCTCTGCGCAGGCGTAGTTCCTCCATTTCCCCGCCCCCCTGCCCCCCTCCGGTCCGGTCGCCTCTCCTCCCGTCACGCCCCTCGCCGCAGGTCAAAGGTCGAGGGGCGGACCTCAGTGACACTCGCGGAAGTGCTCTGCGGACCTCGCGAGGCGCCGGGCAGCGCAGCCTCGGCTCCGGGCGGCGGCACGGCAGGGCCCGGCGTGGCCGCGGATGAGTCGGGGAACCATGCCCCAGCCCGGAGCGTGGCCCGGAGCGAGCTGCGCGGAGACGCCGGCGCGCGAGGCAGGGGCCGCGGCGCGGGAGGGCGGGAAGGTGACGGCGGGCGCGCCGCCCGGGGCCGCGATGCGGTTCCCGGCCGAACAGTGAGTGATCCGGGCGGGCGTGGGCGCGGGGCTGCGTGGGCTGGCCTCCCTCGGGCGGCCGCGAGCCGTAGGAGACGGGTCTGACGTAGTCGGAGGACGAACCCTGTCACAGCTGGGTCACCCAGGCCGCCCCACTCCCGCTTTGACAGCTCACCACCCCTGAAGTTAGGTAAAGCTCTAGGAATTTGGGAAAGAAACCTGGAGAGGCTTATTTAATGATCCTGTAGCTCTTTCCTCCAACCTTGCTGGAAGGAAGCCCCTAGCGCGCCCCTGTCACAGCCACACTACTGCCCCGCGACATCTTTGCTCTGGGAAGACTAGTCACCACTTGAAGAGTTTCCCACCTGTTGGACAGACTTTGGCCACAGGCTGGCCCTCTCCTTTTACCCTGTCAGAGCCTGGCGAAACATGCCTTCCGCCCGCTGCTTTTAAACACACACACACACAAATCAGTGCGGTTTTAGAGCAGTTCCTTATTGACTATGAAGAAGCTTTTACACCGTGCAGGGTTTGGAGGTGTCTACTGAACTCATAGGTCACTTATATATGCCTTTGAACTTACAAAATTAAAAGCTAAGACAGCCAATTTGACTAATTTTTTTTAATTGACCCAAAAGGTACAGAATGGACATTTAGAGCTCTTTTAATTTTCTAAGAAGGGATCTTTTGCAGTCTTGTTAATGAAGATGTGATAAAAGAGCTCATTTGCACAGTGCTTTGTGGTGGGGCTTTGAAGGATTTCATTTAGCACCCCTGTGTGATGGTAATTATTCATGTAATGAGCTAATGGTTACTGGGAAAAGGTGTAGGGTAGGAGGCCTTAACCTTCTCCTGGAGCTAGGTTGGCAATTAGAGTTAGTGACATTGGGTGTTAGCTTTGGGACTTGGAGAGCTTTTAGCTCTTAATTTGGGTCAGCATTCTCTAAGCTTCTGGCATAGCTGTTGGGTTTTCTGTAGTTAATGAATCTAGATATCCTAGCTTTTGCATTAAACGTCTTGATTCTTAAATAGGGACACCTATTTTTCCTTATGTTGAATTCCATATACAGGTTCGGGTGTGAGTTGATCTAATCTATGGCTTCGTAGGTTAGAGATGTCTCTTGCCTCTGCTCTTCTTCCTGGTTCTTAACTGCTCCTACTGACAGCCTTCCTATCCTAAGTCCTTCCCTAGATGCTGCGCCTTCTAAGTCCTGCACCTCACTCTTACCCGAGAAAGTTCATATGTCTTGAAAATACCAGAACTTTTGAGGCCAGAACCACATTCCCAAGAATATGCACAGTTGCCTGGTAGGTTTTCTGGTGTGGTGGTTCTCATGAACATCTTGGGAGGTGGACCTCAGAGGGAAGGAGTTTTCACACCACTGCTAGCCAAATCTGAAAGCCTGGGTTTGTCATCTTGAGGAAACATTTGCAGATCCTGCAGGCACAGCTTGTCCAGGGAGCCAGGGATCCACAGGTAGAAGATTTCCAGAGCAGGTTTCTCACCCCACCTCCCTTCCCCCTGACCTCAGCAACACCAGACAGAGAAGCATGATTTATAAGGACAGCAAACTTTAACCCCCACCCCGTGTTTGTAATTTGTGGTTTTATTAGCTCAATTTCTTTTTTTTTCCTTTCTCCCCCCCCCCCTTTTTTTAAACGGCTTGTGCTGCCTTTAATTATCTCATTCTCCTTTGACTCTTGAGGTGGGAAATGGGGCTAGGATAACTTGAAAATGTTACTATTTAAGCATCACATAGCTTGCCTGTTTATCTCTCTGAATCAGCATTATATGAGTAGTTGAGTGGGCTGTTTCTCTCTATGGAGCTTTCTTAGGATCATGTATCATAGAAACATTACATAGTTTACAGTATAATATGTGCAAATGTGATATATGTAGTTCAATATTTTTTGTGTAAAATTAAAATAATATTGTTAAAAGTGTGCTTTTAAAATCTGTGTTAGGCTTTGGGGTCAGACCTTTCTTTCCACTTGGAATTATTGAAAATATTTGTACCTTAAAATAAGGAACACAATAAGACTAGATATAATTTAAGATATTCTGTGGAGTCATGTTTGCCACATTTAATGGGAAATTAAATACGAATACAAATCATAGCCAATCTCCTACAGCTGAATTATGTGTTTGAGATGTGAGGGGCATTATGGATGGCTCTGGTAGCACAGGCTGTTCTGGCTTCTTTCTAATAAGCTCACTGCATGCCACAGGGGAGAGAACTGGGGAAGAGGGACACACAAACCACATGTATACACTGCTTGCTGAACAAGTGTCAAGGATGGCTCACAGGACAACTTGGAGCACCATTTGAAGAGGCCTTACATTAGACCTGATTAATTGGCTTCTGCAAGTTCCCTTCTCCTCTCTCATCTGCTCATTCCTCCATCCTTTGATGTTTGATTTCTGCTACATCTTTGGGGAACCCTTAGACAGGTATACCACACCAGAGTGGTTAGGGGATTCACAGATTACCCCATGCACCTTCTCAGTCTACTTGAGGATGGAACTAGAGTGGAGTCTGGGATTCATGGTGGTTATGCTACACGTGGAGGTATACAAGTAGTCTGTAAAGCCCTATGACATTGAGGGCAAGCTTTTGTTTCCAAGCTAAGGTATGGATTCTTAAAGGGTCTGGGAGTACCACCTGCTCTGTAAATGTTAGGCTGTTTTCAGGGATTGCAAGCCCACTTTTATGGTGTTTTCTGCCCTTGCCCAGCCCAGCTCCCAGAGAGTGGGGTGAGAGTAGGTATAGTGTTGGCGCAGAAGTGGACTCCCTCTCCTGTCCTCACTCAGAGCCTGCTTAAGGAACCATGTCGATGTCTCCAGATCTCAGTGTTGAAGGTGACTATGTTGTCCCTAGCACTTCTGGAAGTCACATGGAGCAGCATGAGCTGGACATGGAAAGTCCACTTGTAGAAGTGGGTGGAATTTTGGCCTAGGTGCTGGTACTTTCCTGCGTTTGCTGTGTTGTTTACCTCTTTCTGGAGCCACTGAACAGTGGAAAAGGGCTAGGTTGAGTGGTCTTTACTTTTCCTGTGTTTGTGTGGGAAGATGTGTTGGTGTCACATTGGTTGACTCTGTCTTACCAATACTGCCTGAGCCATTAGTCTCTAGGACAGGTTGAGTTAAGTATGAACTGCAGGGCTCCAGTTCACACCTGAAAAGAGCTGCATCCTGTGTTCTTGTTCTTAGATTACTATTGCCTTGCCAAATGCTCATGTTGGTGAGTTAGTAAGATATTTTGAGGGCTGGAGAAATGGCTAATGGTTAAGAATACTTGCTGCTCTTGTATAGGATCTGGTTAAGTTTCTCAGCACCCACCCAGTGTGGCTCGCAACCATCTGTAACTCCAGTGCCAGAGGATCCTGCACCCTCCTCTAGCCTCAGGCACTAGGCACATATGTGGCATACAGGCATGCATTCTGGGTAACACTCATAAAATAGTAAAAATCAAATACATATTTTTAGAACAAAAAAATCTGTGTTGTGAGCTGTACATATACATTAGAATTGATTGTTTTCATGTGTTGAATGAGAAATTGAAAATATGGCTTCACAAAAATCTGCTTCACTGAACTCTACCTTTAATTTTATAGTTTTCTTGGGAATACTATAATTTGTTTGTACTAGTGAACATTTACAAACATAGATTTAGTGGTCCATTCCTGTAATGCTGGTACTCTGAAGGTGAAGGCATTAGGAGGATTAGGAATTCAAGGTGAGTCTCAGCTTCATGAGACCATGTCTCAACCCCCTCCCACAACACACACACCTTAAAATTTGATATGGAAATCTCTGAGCAAAGTAAGAGGTACTAGTTATAATTTAGAACTAGTTATAATTTGGAGTGCACTGGCTTACTGAAATTGGCATATTGGCTTCAGAATAAAATAGTTCAGCTCATGAGAAAATGGGTAAATAGTATTTAATGGGAACTTGAAAACAGATTATTTGAAAACACCATTTCAAATATGCCATGGTGCTAAACTGTAAAATTTCTAGTTAGGAATTATCAAATTGGTTTTAAAATTAACTGCACAGTTTAAACACAACTAGTATGTCTGGACATTGAGTCAGTTTTCTTTTCTAGCTGTCTTATTTTATAGGTGTGGTGATCATCTGAGTCTTTGGGGTTCGTGGCTTCTGTTCTTTGCCAGAGTGGACATGTCTTTACCAGTAAAAATTGTCATCCTTTTAGAGCTGTCGTCATTATTAACTTTATCTTGATAATACCCCTTTCCTTGCATTGTTTCATTATCTTTCCTTTCCATTAAAAATAAATAAATCAGACTCCTAACTGCTTCACATTCCCAGCCTTAGCTATAATCTCCTTCTGTAGCTGTTTTTGCTGTAATATTGTGACACTCAAAATATCAAGACAATAGAACAAAACAAAGCTGAGTTTCAGCCCCATGACAGAAGTTGAAGTAAAGCCATTTTATTTTATTGTTTACAGTTCTAGGGAGTAAATGCCAGAGACTTGAGCATACTAGGCAAGTACTCCATCCTTAGAGCATTTTAAAATGTTTTTTTAAAAAAATATTTATCTTTATTTTATGTGCATTAGTGTGAAGGTGTCAGATCCCTTGGAATGGACATTACGGACAGTTGTAAGCTGCCATGTGGGTGCTGGGAAGAGCACCCGGGTCCTTTGGAAGAGCAGACAGTGCTCTTAACCACTGAGCCCATCTCTCCATCCCCAGAGCATTTTAAAAATAATTTTATTTCCTCCCTTCCCTCTGCTTCTTCCTGATTGTCATAGATGGGTGGATATTTCATTTGGGCTCTCACATGTTTTCCCTTCTGACTGTATTGATCTTTACTACTTAAAATTGACATTTACGTGTTCTCCAAGGAGACACAGGTTTGGGTCATTTTAAACAGCCATTTTAACATTACAGCTCACCTTTGGTGGCCAAGAAAATGAACAAATACTGGTGCAAGATTTTGAGTGAAATCTCCCATTGTTGAAGGTATCTGTAGATGCTGTGGGCTTCAGAGCAGCTTCTGCTTTGCCTTGCTTGTGAGAACTGTGTCCTGAGTCATTGCTTTTTATTTCCACCAATTCCCATACTGTTTTGCCTTTCCTTTGCACTCAGCTCTCCTGTTTGCTTATTTCAGTTCTTTTCTTTTATTGGCACTTGTAGGAATTTGTATTTGTAAAATGCTTATTTGGATTGCCTCCTCTGGGCTCTGGGTTGTGATTATGCTTTTGGTTATTTTGTAAATTAAGAACAGAGGACCTGAGGGGAGCCAAATGTTCATGCAGCTAGCCGCATAATTTGCCTGAAATGCAAATATATGGCAGGCGGTTAGGACTTAGCTGGAAGAGGAACCGCAGGTCTTATAGATCTTACTAGCCTTTTCACTGAAGCTGAGAAAACTGAGGGCAAGATTGGGGAAGTGCTGTCCAAAGACAGCTTCTGAGAATTTAAGTATATTAAGAAAGTGATTTGTTTCAATGACTATTTTAGAGGAGCAGAATTTCTGTGATAGGTGCAATCGTTGGGTTTGACAGGAGGTATTATTAAATTTATGAGAGAAGAATGAAAACATGTTATCATATTTTATTTTTGGCCTTTGATCCGTTGTCTCCATGCATCTGTTTGCTTTTAACTTTGGCACAAGCTCTTTGGGTGACATCATGTCTGTTACTTGAAATGTCATTGCAGCATATGATATTTGCTCTCTGGCCATCATACTGCTAACACATATTGATACCCACTAGAGAAAACAAGAATAAGAAATGATCACTGGACAAATTGTTTATTAATACTCCACATCAGTGGATATATGAAAAATAATAGTAAGTAACTCTTGAGTCCTCACTATTTTAAATACATCTTTCTCACAACAGTCCTATGAAGTAAATACTCTAGTAACTACTGTATATAGAAGTAATATGCTCTGGAGTGAAGGGTAGCTAAACTCTGCCAGTCTGATTAGGATGCCCATAGTGACTATTGTTCCCTGTAGAGGATGTGCCCACACAGCAAGTTTCAGGAAGTGTTAACAAAGAGGCAGTTCAGGATTCTGAACTGTACAAGAGAACACCTGTAGCAAATCACAGGTGTAAAAATGCAGGGCAGTTGTGGTTAAGTGTTTGGACTGAATTCTGGGAAGCTCGTAGGGGAATAATCAAATCCATAATGCAGGGAAGTGGTGGGTAAGGCTCATTCATATATATATATGTATACATATATACATAAACATATGTACATACATACATAACATATATACATAAACATATATACATACACACACACACACAGACATATGACAAGGTCTTTCTATATTCCAGGCTGGCCTTGACGTCAAGATCTCCAGCCACAGCTTCTTGTGTATTTGGATTATAAGCATGTACCACCACATCAGCAAGGAGCAGATGTAGACATTTGTTCTCCCATAGCTGGGAAACATTGGATGATTTCATGAGGTTCTTGTTAGTTTCCCTCTGTAGTTCACCCTCTTAGCACCCTTCTTCATCTGTCTCTCCTGATCTGTCTGCTAGGCCATGTCCAAGGATGAAGAGATTGGAAGCAGAAGTACTTACTTGTTTACTTGGTCCCTCATTTTGAGCCTGGCACCTTTTCCTTTCTGGATTCCATTGTGTTTGAAGCTCCTCTCTCCCCAGTGTGCTGTGAGGATGGGACATTGTTGTGGGCAATACAGGGAGTTAGAAGTCTGTACATGCTGTAGAATCTCTTGATTCTTAAGCTCAGTGTATTAATATTCCTTCAGATGGACTTGCTTCTCCTAGTTCCTGAGCCTTGGACTTCCTCCTAGCTTGCCTTGCATGGCTGCCCGTTCAGCAGCCTCGGGCTTCCCTGCCTACATCATTTACCCCTCTGCTTCCTATCGGTCTTTTACATACATGCCTTTTGCTTTCAGCAAAGATAATTTGTGTTCTTTTCCCTTTATTGTCATTTTGGGGTGAATATTATTTTCAAGGTATTGGAATTAATCCTAAAGCTGGAACATGCTGGGCAGCTCTAGCCAAGCCTCTAAATCTTCAAACAAATGGAGGTGTTTTCAAAGTGGGAGCCATATTCATTAGGAAGCGATTATATTCTTGAAGTTGTTGATTAGTGGTAGCCAATAAAGCTTGAGGGAACATAGCAGCATTTGGGTGGTTGATGATTGTTGGTGAGGGAACAAAAGCCTTGAGGATTTTTAACTTTAGGGTTCTGTGATAATCGATTCTCTCTTTTCATGTTTTTAGAATATTTGCTATCATATTTGCTTGTAACATGTTATAAAGATCAACATTCTGTGTAAATGCTTCTATAGCACTAGTCTGTCCTTGGAACATAGAATCATTCAGAGCTTCATTGATTAGATAGAATCTATAGATTGATAGATAGATTGATTGATAGAATAGATTGATTCATAGATAAAATCATTCAGAGCTTCATTGCCAGTAGATTTTAGTTTAAATGGCCTTGGAGTCATGTAAAGTTATGTATGAGTGGTCGCACTTAAAGGGAGCAATTCTGAAGTGGAAGAATGTGTTGAGATACAGGCATGAGCATCCTAGAACCCATATTTTATCACTGTGGCATCCTATGTGTGAAAAGTTAAATTTTCATTTCTAAGCTGCTATATATTGTCATACAATGGGAAATGTCAGTGCAACAAGAGTTTGAAAATATCTACTTTGGTGTGATTTCAGCGAGGAGGACATGTACCGTGCTGCAGATGAAATAGAAAAGGAGAAAGAATTGCTAATACATGAAAGAGGGATATCAGGTATGTTTGGAATTGTTTCGTTTGTAGACTTTCTTTGTGCATAGAAAATCCAGTTAGATTAGTATATCTACTTTCATGAAATGCGGCATGTATTTCCTCTCATGCATATAGTCTTTTCTACATGAATTGCCCACTTTATCAAAGTAGATTTAGGGAAGACCTTCCCTGCATCTCTTGACTCTGCCTACTCTCAGCTTGTTTCTTTACATTCTTAGAAGAGTTTGGATGTGAATACATCCGTCATCTTCAATTGCAAGATATTTTGAGAAGTTAGCTGTATACTATCCTTGAAGAAGGCCTTGTGCATCTATTTGACTAGAATCGAATGGCCGTGTGCTTGGTAGCACCAGTCATTGTGTGACTGTGCAGTCTGTGTTGTTCTGTCGGGCTTGCTCTTCAGTCCCGCCAGTGCTTCTGGTGTGGACTTGGTGCTCCCCTGGCTTGTTGGCTAGTGGTGATCTTCTTTTGCAGGTAGGCCTGTGCAGAGGCCGAGTGGAAATCTCCATAGAGTGTGTATGAACGTTACTACATTTCTCACTGCCTGAATAGTTAACATGTTCTGCTTTGAGAACTGGCTTCTATTTTCCTCATAGCTAACAAAAACACTATTGTAATTAGGATACATAAGGCTTTGATAGTGGTTTTTGATTTCTTCTTCAGAGCCAGTCAGTACTTCCCTGTGTAGCCAGCAGAGATATTTTGTAATGGTCCTCTCTAGAACTTTATAGGATGCTCAGCCTCCATGGCTGTGTTGCTCCAAGTCACTCAGGGCACAGAATGCTGTTGGGTCTCATTTAGATATCATGCTTTTCTGTAGTATACCCATTGTTTGATAACGCTGTAGAACCCCCTGTTTTACTCTTCCAATTTCTAGGCTGTGTTTGGGTTTGATTGTCTTCTGTCAAACATTGTTCCCCATATAGGCATGCAAGCTTTTTAGTGAGTCTTGCAAGGTGCAGCTTCAGTCTACCAGTGCTCGTCAAATCCCAGTCCTGCTGAGTTTATTGCCCTTCCTGAGTATCCTATAGCAGCTCTGCTTCCTCCACAGCAGAGCACAGACCGAGAGTAGTAAGAAAGTTGTTCTTGTTGTGGGTGAAGAGACATCTCTAGCTAGCTGAGCTCCACAATGGCTTTCCATACCCTGGCCTCCTATATAGCTTTGTGAATACAGTCCTGTTGGAATAATTTAAGTATACGCAACAGAGGCCATGTGTCCCTAAAACCCAGGTTATTTTCTATCGGACCTATTGAAGAAATTTGAGATTCTAATCCTAGTCTGTCCTCTGAGAGTCCCAGCTTCCTGGAGGAGTTCCAACTTTGTTTCCTATTATATTCGTCACTAACATGGTGCTTAAGGATCAAAGCTTACATATTTGTGCCTGCTTACCACTCTGGTTTTTACTTCCCTTATTTAATGTTTTTTTTAATGGTTTTGCAATAGAAAAAGCCTTCTTGCTAGAAGCAGCAATAGAACCTGTGTAGTTTTTAGTTAGAAGGAAGGTATTGTACTCAGTGCGTGATGAGGTCAGGCGCTGCCTCATCCTGTGTCTCCATTTCTCAGTCTAGTCAGCATGCAGGAACTGTTGGTGTTCTTTCAGACACAGTAACCCAGTGGAAGTCAGGCAACATTATGCTGTTGCTCTGCAAGGACTTCATTTCCCAAGCCTCCTACCTCATACAGACTTCTGATTCAGGACAGGATCAGGCTTGTAGCTTGGCCTCTGGTTATCATAGACCCTTGGGCCAGCCCTACCTGTGATCTGAGGTGGTAGGATTCCCCAGCCCTGCCCAGGGGCCAGGTCTTAGTGTGTCTGGGAGTGAGGGCAGCAGAGAGGAAGACAGGAAGGGAGACTTCCTGTCTGGAAGCACTTTCTCTGCTGGTAGCGTTCTTCTTGCCAGGTTCACATCCCTCCCTGTCAAGAACTTATAGCTCAGAAAGGGTCCTGAGTATGTATTAGCAGTTCTTCCTGTGTGTGGGGGAGGTGAGTGGAAAGGCAGATACCTGGGAGTACTTCCTTATTCTGAGTAACCTCCTAACAATTATCTCTTGAATTTCAAAGATGAAGGGTCTTTGTTTAACGGTTGGTTGTGCAACATTAATGGTTGTAGTCTCTTTCATTTCTAGGTTAATCATGATGTATTCCACACAGAAATACATCTGTGTTACTTGCATGGAGTATTTCTCCATTTTTGTAAAAAGATTTATTTTTCTTTGACAAATAATGAGCAATGAGACACTTTTTTGAATAGACAGTTTTTATAGTTTACTTACAAAACAAATTGCTCTCCCTAAACTCTCAGGAGGTATTGGTGTTCCATGCCTACTCTGGCTTCCACTGTGCTCTGGCTTGTAATTGCTTGTGATCCATTCCTCTTCCTTCCGTACAATGCACTGGGGCAGAATCTCTGTCCTCACTGTCTTCACATCTGCAGTCCTGGCACAGTGCTAGGCATGGTTAGATCTTCACTGAGTATTTGTTGAATTGGATGAAACACTTATTTCATGTACAAGATACACAGGCTTTGTGTGTTCTGAAATACTTCTGAGGTCTTCTCATAAGATAGTGGCTAAGATCCTTATCCATAACAGTTTTAAAAAGAAGCCAGGATGAACCCAATAATTTTCCCATTGAAATAACAAACCATAATAGGCACGTACACATCAAGAAATCAAACTTTATCCATTAAATCAAGAAATTCTTACTTAAGGCCTTAGGTTTAATCTCAGGTACACAACACGTACGTGCACACACACACAAATAGGATATTGAGGGGGAGAAGTGTATATAAAGGCATTTTTAAAGAAACCTGTAATATTTGTTGCATCTTGAGTTGTAATTCTGGAGACATCAAAGGAAGTCTGCGAATTAACTGGCAGTGAGAGCGCTGATACTTTCTGGCTTAATAACACTATAGTCTTAGGGAAATAGCATATGTCACTTTTGTTAGTTATCTCTGCCTGATAGATATGAAAAATTACAGATGGTGAAAGTATTTTCTCATGGTTCATATGCTTGCCTCTGATAATTAAAGTATTCTCAGACAACTGTGGGTCAGATGAGTGTGAGCTGGGAGGCTCCTGCACCCCTCTGAGCACATGGGAAGGGCTGCCACTTGACTCAGGATTTAAATAAACAACCTGACTAGCTGCTGTGTGGAGAATGGTCTGGAGGCTGTGGTGACAAGAAGACCCACACTCAATGGTTCCTAGATCTGGCATGGTGGTGGCCTGGACTCCAGGGATGGGCATCAGTGGGATTCAGGAATTTTTTTAAATGGAGAAAGTAAGGAGTGAAAGAGTGGACTCCCCTTCCATCTTCAGTAAAGCAGTACCTTTATTTCTGTTACTTTTTAGTCCATTATGTGTTTTGTTTTATTGTTGCCATTTTGATTTTTCAACAGAACCCAGGTTAAGTGTGGCTCCTGAAATGGATATTATGGACTACTGCAAAAAAGAATGGAGGGGAAATACTCAGAAAGCTACATGTATGAAAAAGGTACAGCCAAGGTGCACCTATTTGAGTTCTTCAAACCATCTGTCATAAGTTACATATCATAGTATGTTTTTAGACATTGGTTAAGACAACTGCTATAATAAGACAATGCTGTGAATATTGGTGTTCTAATTTTAGAACAGAGGAAACAGACTGCAAAGATAAGGACTTGTTTGGAGTCACAGTATTAATATAGAAGCAGCATCGGTTCTTTAGTAACTTACTTTCTTTGAAGAACACATAGCTGTTCTGTAGAGAGTTGAGTAAGCCATTGGTGGTTCTCTTGACAGTTGAGAATGCCCTTTTTAGCTGGTAAAAGCCCCAAGGATAGGCAGGGGCGGTTCTGCATCTCCTGCACATGCTGGCTAAGTCCTATGTGTAGACTCCCCTGTACTCTATGTAGAAGGGTCTTGAGCCACTTCCTTCATTTAAAGTGTACTGGGAGCTACCTTCACTTTGCTCCATTGCATGGACGGGCAACTGTAATATAGCCTCCGTGAGTGGGATGGTCCCGGAACTGCCGCATACCCTATGTGCTTTACCTCCAGAATGTATCCCCATCCAGCATTCCTTCTCAGCAGGGTAAACTGTGTAATGCTGCTACTATTTGACCATTCCTGAGCTACAAAACTGGCAGTGACAAACTTATATCTTGTACAAGATTGTGTCTTCTGCTTACTTTTTTTTGCGGGGGGGATTATTTACATTTTGAATTTAAATATAGTTCTTGTGTTTTGGAAATACTGACCAACCTTTTATATTTTTATTATTTATCGGTATGTGTATGGGTATTTTGCCCTCATGTATGTGTGTATGCCACATGTGTGTAGTATCTGCAGAGGCCAGAGGAGTGCATTAGATTCCCTGAGGCTGGAGTGTGATGGTGATTGTGGGCCACCATGTGGGTACTTAGAATGGAACCAGGTATTCTGGAAGAACAGCCAGTGCTCTTAACCACTGAGCCATTTCTCCAGCCCATATTTGATAGAATTTGATGGAATCATATTTGACAGGGTTTTAAATTTTTCAAAGTTTAGTTAATTTCCCTCATAGCTTGTTTAACTTATTTTAGTTTTTTAGAAAATACTATTTGTCTTTCAGGGTTCAGCTCAAGTTCACAAAAGCCTTTTGTCCCCAGAAATCTGAAAGAAAATGTCAGTCTTGGCCCTAATTCTTGTAAATCTATATTCTAGGCCACAATGGAGCTCAGTCACAAGATACCTGGATTCTCAGAGCCTGCCAAAGTTGACTTTCTGCTGGCTGTCAGCTGCTCAGGGTTTCCAACTTTCTGCCAGAATGCCACATTGAACCATGCATATATTTTCTCACCTATCCTAGAAATGCCTTCACTGACTAATAATTTTATTCTGTTGCCTTAGTATCTTCTAAAGTTCTGTTTTAACAGTTGGCATATCCAAGTCCAATAATGAAGACACTCAGGTTACCCAAATATATCATGGTGTAGAACTTATGGGAAAATCATTCCTCTATAAGATTGGTTTCAGGGAAAGAAAGAGTTGACCATTCAGTAATCAAATCAAAACATCCCACTTAGGGTGCAACCCTTTAAGAGCGTGGTGTAATCTTGGCATTTCTACTGCCTGTTAACAACGTTGATTCTTGATTTAATTTAGGCTCTATTTACCCAATTTTTGTTTGTTTTCAGTATTCTGTTGGAAGTGTTTATAAATCCACATTAATTTTTTAAAGAGTTAGCTTCATCTCTGAAATAATAGACTCCATATACAGTTATAGATCTATAAGACTGTAAGAGATCTGAAGCTTTTTTATCACCTGATGATGTTGCTGTGGTGGGTGGGATTGTGGTGCAGTACTGTAGTTTTTGTCATGATGCTGTTACGAAAAACTGGGACTATGAGTCATGTAAAGCTATAGTGCATACAGTCATGAGGTCACAGCACTTGATAGCTGACTATGTCACTGTTCTGTGTAGAACAGTGTGTCTGTTATGCCAGCAGCAACCTTACACATCTCATGCTCACTTTATCTCTTGATTGTATTGTTGTCTCATACTTGATCTCTCTCTCTTTTTTTTTTCTCATTGTGGCTTGTTATCACACTTCCCCTACTGATACTCAGTAAGAGACTATATAACCGAAGTATGTAGTAGGATATACCAGCTAGGTTTGTACAAGTGCACTCTGATGCATGCACAATGATGACATTGCTTAGTGACATATTGTGAATGTATTATTATTACTAAGTGACTTATGCCTGCATGTATACACATACATGTTGGAAACTCAGGATTTCTATATGTTTTAAAATCTGGAGATAGAAATACTGCATGCCTCACCTCCTGTTCTCTTTATTAAAGCATTTGGGATCAATGAACCACAAATTAAACCAATCAGAATGTCACCAGTGAGTGAGTGAGTACTCCCTCAGATGCTTAGGAAGGGACTTTGAGGATGACTAGTGCTGATTTATTTTGTATGTCAGGTCTACTGCATTTGTTATAGATCAGCAGTTCTCAACCTGTGGGTCACAACCCCCCCTGGGGTTGGCATACCAGATATCCTCCATATCTGATACTTACATTACAATTCATAACAGGAGCAAAATTACAGTTATGAAGTAACAAGGAAATAATTTTATGGTTGAGGGCCATCACAACATGAGGAACTGTATTAAAGAGTCGCAGCATTAGGAAGGTTGAGAACCACTGTTATAGATGCTGAGATTTCATAAAGCACCAATATTTTAAAATTAATGGGTTTGTGATCAAAGATTGGAATGTCTTACAAGAAAGACTGAACTGTTCTTCTTTCCCATTTTCCAACGATTCAAGACCCCTCCCCCCATCCCCTTAGGGATAAAACTTTTGTTGCTATCTCAAGCCAGTAACCACCATCTGAACTCTTTAATGTTTTCTCCCAAGGGCTATGAGGAAGTTTCTCAGAAATTCACTTCCATAAGGCGAGTCCGTGGTGATAATTACTGTGCGCTGAGGGCCACACTGTTCCAGGCCATGAGCCAGCTGGCTGAGCCGCCACCCTGGCTGCAGGACCCTGAGCTCGTACTGGTATGTTGCTGCATGGACTTGTGGTGAGATGTTTCAGAAGTTCTTGTGAGAAGACTTCTCTTTTTTGCCCTTGCTGCCTGATGATGTTGTATGCAGCATGACTTCAGTGTATGGATTTATTGAATTTGCATGTGTAAGATGGCTTTATATTTTAAAAATGACTAGAAATAACTAGTATTTTCCAGAAGAGAAAAATGACAAAACTTAATACAATTAAGCCAAATTAGAGACCTGATGTCTAAAATTCATTGAAAAACCCATAGAAACAGTTTGACTTTATATTAGTATTTCTATGAAGTAGATTTTATAATTTTTATTAGGGTCCAGCCAGGATTTTAGGTGCAGTTCAAAAATGAATACTCTTTCATGATGAGATGTTAGAGTTACATGGAGAGACCTTTCCTGGACCTGCTATCTTTAGTGCTTTAAATCTGCCACATGGTAGAGGGTTCCTCCAGGTGTCTCCATACAAAATGCTGACATTTTGTGCAGTGGTTTTTAAAAGGAAATTCTGTAAATTCTGGCACTATTTCACTTGGCTTTGCTGTTTTTTATTACATGTGAGATGAAGGGCTTTTGGGGGTGGGAGTTGACAGTCTTAACTCTGTAGCTCAGGCTGGCTTCAGACTTGAGGTACTCCCTCTCCCTCTGTTTCAGTACCCTTCATGCTGGGATTACAGGTGTGAGCCAGTATGCCTGGCTGATAGAAACTTCTGTGTAGTCCAATGCTTATCAGTGATGACTACCTAGGAGTAACAGGGGTAGTGTCAGCTGCACTAATCTGTAGCAGGTGTGATGAAGGAGTGACTGTATGTTGACTGACTCGATCCTGCTACACTGGGATTCTTACACAGCTATGGACTGTGCTTTCAACAGAGCCAGTAAATGAGTGAATGTGTTCTACAGCTATTACAAAGACATATAAGTGCTTTTTATTTTTAGATGGTATTATTCTGAGAATACTTTGCCCACTCTGCTTTAAAAAAAAGTGTGTGCTTTCAAAATTATTATTAAATCATATTGATCCTTTTGAGCCTTTACCTTTGTGGGACTCTGAGATTTCTGGGCTTATTCAACACTGAATTTAAACTTTTATATTTTTTAAGAGCTTCTGATCCAAATAATGTCTTAAGTAATTAAATATATAAATAGAGTATACCCCAAAAGTAAAGCAACACCTCCTGCTAATGAGGTGCGTTTGGATAAGATCATTACCACGTGGGAACTAGATGAGGTAAGCAAGGTGGGGTGGTGCATGCCTGTAATCCCAGCACTTTTGATGTTGAGGCAAAAGGCTTGTGACTTTTAGGCCAGCCTGGGATGGAGATATATATGTATATATACATATATATACATACATATACACATATATATATGTATATATATGGCCTTTTCTCAAGAACAGCCCCCACCCCCAATAAAGGGGTGAATGGATATGTTGCATTTGATGTTGCTCAGTATTAAAGTGTATTCATTGTAGGAGTGATGAGACTGTCGTGTGGTTTTCCTAGCCTAATTGCAGTAATGTACAAACAGCCATTAAATTCCCAGTGGCTGTGTGGTTTTCTCCTTCCCACAGCATTGCACATTTGCCTTTCTGAGGGCATGGGCACCATGAATTCAGTGTTCATGTTGACTGGGTTTGTATTTTGCTCGATCTCCACTGAAGAAATGACTTTTGCTCTCATGCCCAAACTTAATGTGGTTTGGGCCTTTCTTGACAGTTTGTTCTATTGTTCCTAAGCTTGAGTGAAATGCCGCCTCCAGCACTGCTTGAAGCACAAGGAGAGCAGGCGTGGATGGACAGATGCATGGCTGCACTGGGAATTCACTGAGTGAGCAAGGGTGCCTGCTTCCATTTGTAGACTGTGACCCTCACAGGACGCTGGGACATCAAAGGGGGATACCTAGGCTCAGCAGTCCTTGCTTGAGAATGATGCAGGGGACAGGATCTTCTACTCTGCTGCTGCTTAGTTTCTCCAACCTTGCTGTTCTTAGAAACTGAGCCTTGTCCTCCTTGCCCCTCTTGACCTGCAGCTGTTCCATTTATCCCTGCCTAGGCTTCCTGTTTGTTGGCTTCATTTCTGTCCAGATCCCATCTTGACTGCAGGCAGATTATCTGACCCTAGCCCAGACCTCAAAATAGCTGGCCAAAGCTGGGACAGCTCCTCACCCTCTGAAAAAGGACTATTCTTTTTATAGGGGCTTTTTAGTTTTTCTTTTTTTTTTTTTACTTTCTAACCGCTTTTTATTTTTTTATATTAATTTATTTATTTTTATATCAATCACAGGTTAGGTACTTTGCATCCCAGGCATAGCCTCTTCCCTCATT
>CM053743.1:69869314-69937412 GCA_028658305.1 Pachyuromys duprasi | reverse complement strand
ACCCTTGCATGCCTGGGATGAAGCCTACTTGGTCATGGTGGATGATATCTTTTATGTGCTCTTGGATTCGGTTTGCAAGTATTTTATTGAGTATCTTTGCATCAATGTTCATAAGAGAGATAGGTCTGAAGGCTTTTTAGTTTTTAAATGCACTGTATTTTAAAGGGTCTCTAAATGACTGAGACCTGTGACAGCATTTGGTAGAGAAAGACACTAAAGGTCTGTGTGATTTCATTTTGGGGATGATGCTTTTGATACTTGCAGTTATCATATTGTCAAGATCATAGATATTTGTTAGGTCAGTCACAGATGATATTGTACTTAAGCTCTCTAGTGGTCCTTAAACATCTACCATTATCATTTCTTGCGTCAGTTTGTTTCTTCCCTCCCTCCCTCCCTCCCTCCCTTCCTCCTTTCTTCCCTTCCTCTCTCCCTTGACAGTTTCTCTGTAGCCCTGGCTATATTGGACTTTGGTCCTGTAGACCAGGCTGACCTCAGACTCACATTCTCTTTCTTGCTTGCATCTCTTACTCCAACAGAAGACAGACCTATGTACTTACTAGAAAGGAATGGTGATTTATGTGGACCCCATGTGTGACCCATGAAAGCACTTAAGTTATCATCGTCTGAATAAATAAACCCAACTCCGTTGTTCTTCCCTAATAGTACCTTCTATCTTTACGTGGGTTCCTGGGATTGAACTCAGGACAGCAGGTGTACATGGCCAGTGCTTTCCCCCCACTGAGCTGTCTTATTGATCCTCTAATTACTCACTAGTTTCTTTTCTATGTCTTACTTTTGGACTTTTTCCCCCCAATATTCCCGCATCTGGAAGTCTGTACCCTGGACTTGCCTAGATAAACTTTTTCAACTGACTGACTGATGAGTGAATGAAATGAGGAAATTAACTTGTTTTTTCGGAAAGTAACCAACTTGACTGTTGCACCTGTGTTTTAAATAACAGTCTAATGTGACAGAGTCCTCATTTGTTCTTCTGGGCTACCATTTATCTCCCTTTCTACCTTACACATCTTTGGGACAAGACAATTATTTTCTGTTATAGTTCTTGGAGCCAGGTTGTAATTTCACTTTGTTGCCACTTGAGGGCACTTTAGATTCTGGTGATAAATCTGAAACTAAGAAACTGCCTGTCCGTGGTTCAAAAGTGCATGACAGTGTGGGCACAGAGTGGGGCTATTGCAGCTGTAGGGGAATGGTCACTTAATCATAGTAAGATGATGGTGTCTTTGCCCCTTGAGTGATGCACAGCACTGTCACTGTGATTTTGATTTTTGGAGAGACAAAAGCCATCTTAGTTGTACATGATATCATAGGCTGAGAAAGCACAGTCAGAATTACTGTCTCAAAGTCTTAGGTTCCAGTGGAGCTGAACATGTCTCATTCTAAACTGTTTGTTACTGATAAACAAGTTCAGCATAGAACATTGGGGATATGATTTTTTTGACTCTAGGAGTGAAATCTCTATTTCCAAAAATTTTAATTACATCTGTTTGTGTGTGTGTGTGTGTGTACCTCTCATGATGAGCCATCTCACTGGACCCTAGGTGGACTCTTAGCAGTGCAGTGATGCGCCTGTATATAGCCCAAGTCTATGGATTTCATCCTGACACTCCCAGGACTGTTGGGAAGTTACAGTTTCTCATGCTGTCATCAGTCTAATTGAGGCTTTCAGATTCCAGATTCTAATGGTATGTAGAAATAGTCCAGGGACAAGAACACAAAAAATAAGAACGATAATCATTACTTGTTGCTCTGTCAATAAGTAAGAAAGGTACAGCTCCCTTACACTCCCATTGCAGCTGAGTCTCAGTCATCTTTTATATCTCATGGTGTTCATTATGGGGTTAATACTACTTAAAAGATAACTCTTGTGCTTTTAGTGATTGTTTTTAAGAATCAGAAGTTAGGTTTTACTGTCTATCAGGAAAAGGAGTATGCAATCTATGTCTACCAGTTACCTTGCTGAGCCATAAACTAATGAGTGCTAAGGCTACCAGTGTATCCAGAAGCCCCAGAGGTGGCTACTATGAAGCCCCCGTGTGGATACTTCCTTAGCTTATTCACACATTTGCATGTTATGTCCCTGCCTGTGGCTGGTATCCTATAGGCTACACTCCTGTAGATCTGAACTAAAAGCATTCAGCCTAGCAGCCCTCTCTGTGGCAATACTTTCTGAGTCTGTGACTTGCAGGTTCAGATTCTCCATCCTGAATCCATGTGATGGACTTGCAGGAATTAATTCTGGAAATAAGTGGGTTTTGTATGAAGGCTTGGTGCTGTCTTCCTTTTAGGTTGTTTCATAGATATGTTGTACCTTTGACAACTACCTCTGTTTCTTGATATTCCAGTTACCAGAAAAGCTGATAAAAAAGTATAGCTGGATCAAGCAGTGGAAACGTGGATGGAAATTTGATGGGAAGAGTGAGGACCTGGTTGAAAAAATTAAGGAGTCCCTTGTTCTGCTAAGGAAGAAGGTTTGACGCATGTAATTTTCTGTCTTTGACAAGTGCAAAACTTTTTCTTTTGTTGACCCAGCAGATTCAATTCTAGGCTCATTTATTTATTTATATATATATTTTATGTTTATAACAAATACTTTTTTGGTTCATGGTTCTCTTTAGAGGTCAGCATTTGCCAGTTTCAGACAAAGTAATTTTGGGCTGGAGGAATTGTGTAGTCAGTAAAATACATGACAAGGCATTGATTTGATTTCCCAGAACTTACGTAAAAATACCAGATTTGGTGACCTGTGATTGTAACCCCAACAATGGAGAGCGGGGTGCAAGAGGATCTCTGAAGCTCACTGGTCATCCAGTTTAGCCTAACTGATGAGCGAGAGACCCTAGTCTTTGCCGGTATGCATATACACGTACACCCTTACACTGTGCACACATATACTTGCACACACATTGAAAAGAAAAATTTAAAAGATCATAAATTCCTCCCATGAGATCTTTGTTAAAATGGAGAAATACCAACATTATGTGTTCTTGGAGGTGAGAAACAAGTATCTCAGAGACCTTAATAAATGTGATTTTTATTCTGAGTCATATTCTTAAGTTTAAGGATTATCATTTAGTTCATTTTCATTTTTAAAGGTTTATTTATTTTTTATTTCTGTGTTTGTGTGTATTGGTGTATGCACATAAGTGCATGCACACACATGCATATGGGTACCCATGGGCACTAGAAGAGGGTGTTAGATTCCGGGAGCTGGAGTTAGAGGTGGATGTGGGCATCCTCTGCAAGAGCAGAAACTGCTCTTAACCGTGAGCTATCTGTCCAGTTCTTTAGCCTATATTCATATTTTCAGTGACCACTCTGTGTTTATGAAGTTCTTTCTAGTTATTCTTATCCTTCAAGAGTCTACCCAAATGTGTTAAAAATTCTTTGTATCAATAAGTATCTTTTGAAATCATCCTGAGAGTTGTCTGAAACAGAGTTCATGGATAGGTTGATATTCTAACTTCCATGTTGTGGTGTATATAGTCCTGCCTTTCTGTGGTAGAGTGCCTGTTTGCAGTGGAGTGTAGTATTTAGGGGCTAGAAGCCTGCATCTCTGCAGCTGCTAGGCTGGTAGTGTGATGAAGGCAGGCTGCAGCTCTGAGAGGGAGGGAGGGAGTGGTGAGTTTGTCAACTTAGTTGTAGGTGCAGTTTCTTTTTCATATTGTTTTAGGGTCTGGTGAGAGTGTTAGTTTTGTTTTATTATGTCGACTGTAATTAGACCCTCCTTTGAGGAAATGTGTACATGATGCCAGTTTACAGTAAATTGGTCACTAGGAATCTGCCAGCAACTGTCACACTTCTCTTTGCCATAACGGATGCTAAAAGTTACTTGGTTGCTCAGCCTTTCAACCTAAAAAGTGGGGTGGTTGTGTTGACCCCTTGTATAGATGAGGGAACTGCAGCCTGGAGGGGGACACCCTGCAAAAGCCAGATCTTAATTGTATCTTGACTCTGATTCTAGAGCCATGCTCCTCGCCAGCACCATGGCCTACTTCTAGAAGATACTGGATGTGGACAGTATGTTCTAGCTGTAAAGTACTGGAGAGAGTTCCATATAGTCATGATCATTAAACTTTCTGTTTTAAAATCTAGACTGGTGTTTGAAAGCAATGCTAATTAGTGCTTAGGCATGAGGACTGGTGTTTATATTGACATCTCTTTTTCCATGGTAACTTAGCAATACACATATTTATGTTTTCTTGTTCATTTGAAGAGTTTGCCTATTATTTGAAAACCTTTATTTTTTTATTATGAGTCAAGAATTCTTGATTGGATTTATTACTAGGCACTCATGTATATTTTTAAGACATAGGGTTAATTAGTATTCAGGAGATCCCACAGTCTCCCTTGACAGTCTTCTGTTGGAGGCTTGTCTGTGTATGTCTGGGATAACTTTCTGAAAGCTCCTCCAGGTATAGCAATCACAGCTGTGCATCACACCTCTCACACATGTTTTCTGTCGGGTATCTCTGATTGTTGGTGTTGCTACTGTTGCTTGGGAAGTGAGAGTGAGCATTTCCACCCACACCCCTGTGCTTCCCCTTATGGTGGTGTACTTCTGTTTCACATTAACAAGGGAAGAAGCCAAATAAGGGCTTCATGTAGTTGTTTGAGGTGAGAACGTGAAGATCTTCACATTGGCATGTGGCTTATGGTCCCCTACTTTTGAAAATCATCTTGTAATCATGGCACAGAAGTATGCCAGGGATTTTCAGGACAAATTGTAATTGTGACACAACTCTTATTGCAGTGGGTGAGCCTGGCTGAAATGAAAACTGCTGAAGCAAGGCAGATAGCTTGTGATGAACTGTTCACAAATGAAGAAGAGGAGTACAGCCTCTATGAAGCTGTAAAGTTTCTGATGTTAAACAGAGCCATCGGACTGTATGATGACAAAGAGAAGGGAAAGGACGTTCCATTTTTCTCTGTGCTCTTGTTTGCTCGAGACACATCAAATGACCCTGAACAGCTACTGAGGAACCACCTAAACCAGGTGGGACACACCGGTGGCCTTGAACAGGTGAGTTGTACCTTCGAGAGTATTTTATCTCCATGCTAGCCATCGAAGGGGTCTCACAGTTTGTAGGTCAGTTCAAGAGCAGCTTATCTAGGTGCTTCTGGGCCAGTGCCTCATGAGCTTGCAGTCATGCATTTAAGCTATAGTTTTGACTGGGGCTGGAGTGCTTGTCTTACTCACCTGACTGTTGGCAGGAAATCTGTGTTCTTCTTTGGTTGCCAGAGGACCATTCAGTTCCTCGCTACACAGCCTTCTCAACAGCCTCTCAGTGTGGAGGAAGCTGCACACTCTCGCTTATCCATATTCTATTTGTTATAAGCTAGTCACTAAATCTACTACTTACTCAGGAGAGGGTGACATGTCAAAACTTAAGGACATAAGATGTTACTCCTAGGATCCTAGTGGTCCTAGGATCGCTTTTGCAAAGTGATGGATAAGGTTAGTTCTCTTTACTTTCTGGGATGCTTAAATACTTTAAAAAATATATTTACATTCTTTGTAAATATATTTACTTATATGCCTGTGTGTGTGTGATTAGTTAATAACTAAAGTAACATTAAGGCTCCGAATCTAACCTGTTACCTTCTACTTGGACTACTGTGCCTACCTTTTCCTGAAAAGGCCCAAGTACCAGAACAGATGTTTCAAGGAATAGAGAGCCACGTTGGGTTTCTCTGAGTCTTTCTGGCAGATAGAAATCTATGAAACCTGTTCAGAGCAGAAGACTGGTGGTTACTGCTAGGCCAGAAGTATTTATGGTTAAGTAAAATAACTGTTTGTACTTGGAATGTAGGCTGCTCATATCTTCTGAACTGTAGCAAAGATCTTGTGGCAGAGTACAAACTAGACTGAAGTTAGTCATTTCTAAGACCCAGAAGTCTCTGCTGCAATGGTGAATCCTTTTGAAATGTAACTTAAGCATCGTTAACTCACCCTTTTAAACCACCAGTATAGTCTAATCTTAGACCATGTTGGAACTTCATAAGGAAAATGCAGCGCCTGTTAGCAATCTGGCTTTCTTTCCTCCAGCCCTAGGCAGTCACCTGATTCTGGGTATAGATCTACCTATACTGGACATTCTTAGTAAAGGAATCATACACTCTGCAGCATTTTGTGACTGCATTTTTGATTTAGCATAATGTCTTAAAATCCATCCATGTTTTAGAATGTATTGGTACTTCATTCCTTTTTATTAGCAGGTAAACGGCATTATACGACAATATCATATTTTACTTATTCATCAGGGTGGTGACTGTTTGGGTAGTTCCTGCTAATTGCTGTGAACATTTATTGACTGTATGTGTGTATGTGTGTGTGTGCATGTACATGTGTATACATATGTTTCTCTTGGGTCCAGAGCAGAATTGCTATGGGCAGATGGTAGTGTTGTGATACTTTGAGGAACTACTGTACAGTTCTGAAATGTAGCTCAGTGCCAGAACACTTGCATGGCAAAGACAAGACCCTCCATTTGGTCCCTTGTATTGCCAGAAGAAGAAAAGTAGCTGCCCCACTCCACGGTCCCAGCAGCACTTTATCAATATCCCATTTTCATGTGTTCATGATGCTTTTACTGCCTTTTGAAAACTGAGGTGAAGTTCACAGAACATAATTGAACCATTTAAAGTATGTGACTAATTGACAGTATATTTTCAGTCTCCATGTTTTTATCACTCAGAAAGAAAATACTGCATTCATGTAACAGTAATCTTGTATATATTTTCATGAGTATGAAGTACTGACTCATTATAGCTTTGGCTTGTTTTTTTCTAAGGGCTTATGATTTAATAAGGTTATTACCCATTCATTTATCTTCTATGGAGAAATGCCTTCCAAATCCTTTGTTCAATTTTAAACTGGTATTTTATTATTTATGTTAATACATTATGATCTTTATATACTCCAAGTATAAGTCCTTTATCAGATATGTACTCCATTCTTAATTACCCTCCCTCTTGACTAGGTTCAAAGGGGAGGAGAAAGGTTAAGCTAAGCAACTGCCTCATTGTCTAGGATAATGGATACCAGCGTGGTGCGAGGCCCCATCTTTCCCTGTGCGTCCCCTCAGAACACTCATTTGTTTTTCCTTTTCAGGTTGAAATGTTCCTTCTTGCCTATGCTGTTTGCCACACCATCCGGGTGTACCGGCTGTCCAAGTATAACACCGAGGAGTTCATCACAGTTTATCCCACTGATCCCCCCAAGGACTGGCCAGTGGTGACCCTCATAGCTGAGGATGATCGGCACTATAATATCCCTGTCAGAGTGTGTGAGGAGACAAGTCTTTGAGAGACACATATTTGAACAGCCAAGTGATGTGCACATGCAGCTCCTCCTCTGGGGACCTCAGGGCTACAGGTCTCCAAGGACAATCTAGGAGAACCCTTAGGCCCCTGGAGCCATCTTTGGACTGTGATGTTCTGAAGACTAGCTGCTGATAATGCAATTAATTAGCCAAGTCTTCCCTCATCGTTCTATCTGTTACACAGTGTGTTTCACTGGGGGCTTCAGCACGTGCCTTTAGAAGGTGCAAACTGTGTCTCTATAAGGCATTTGCTTTTGTGTTAAAGGAAACTGTTTGGAAGGGAATGTGTCCAATGAAAGTTCTGATGGTAAACTGGTTTTACTTCTCTTTTTAAGACAGTAGTTTTGTTTTGATTTTTATTCTTTTGTTGGGATGGTGGTGATGGGTCTCATTAGTGGTCTTCCTATGTGGTAAGTGGTAGTGTCCTGGGATAAATAGTTATGGTATCTTTTTAATACTATTTTAAGTAGGTTGTCTCTTAGAAGACTAAGAACTGGGTCCCAGAGTAGACTTTTTGAAGGCTGGAAGAAGTACAGATGAGAGTGCAGAGGAGTCTAGACTTTGGGTTTTGAGGCTTGGTGCCCTGCACATGTGGTCTAGTGTTGGAGTTGTGGATTATTATTATGATTATGGTGCTATAGTCAGAACTGGGTTTATGTCCACCTGTTTATAGAGTTGGAAATCAAAACTGTCAGGTGGGGCTGAGCTGGCTGCTGGTCCTCCTGTGCCCCTTTCATGCTGTTGAAGATTTCTTGCACTGCTAAACCCATCAAACTCATCCTGTGACAGAATGGGAGACAGCCAACTATCTGGGATGGCTGATAGGCAAGTCAAAGCAGAAGCATGTGGTAAGCAAAAGTGTGATGGAGCTACCTGCTTGGGCAGCTGAAAGGCAGCCATGCTGGCTGTGTTAGGTCTGTCTGTATGGCATAAGCCATGGTGCTGAATCAAACAGAGGTGACTGGGGAGATGTGCTGAGCATCTTGGGGCCTTTGTTTCACTCAAGGACATAGACTGTGGCCGTTGCCATTGTTCATGAGGACCAGACACATCCCTCTTTAGGATTCCATCTGTAACACCTGAATCAGTTCAATGTTTGTTGGTGGTATTATCCTGATGTGTTGAGCTTATTTTATGATACTTAAAATCCTTAACTTGATTTAGTTTCATATAGATATAAGCAACTTGTTTTGAGAAGAAAGACAACCCTTTAAAATACAAATTTTTGTTTCATTAAAAATTAAGTCTTAGGTAAGAAAACTCAGGATATAAAAAGCAATCAGATCCCTGTAGTATTTCTTCCATTGCCTCATGAGTAAAATCACCACGTTTTGTTAATTATTTATTGTATAGAGTGCTGACATAGCAAATGCTCTTTTGAATGTGTGTGATGTTGAGAGGCTTTGTGGTCTCACTGTGAAATGCTGTGGTATCCTTGCCTGAGGAAGCACCTAGCAGCAAGTTAATAATAATGACTCAGTGTTGACTTTGACACTTTAGTATGTTGCTTGTAATTAAATAGTTGCTTGTCATTCATGTTTGAACAGTTTTGGAAGCAGAACTTGAAATGATAAGATAATTCCCAGCAGTAGTGATCTCTTGAGAGGCTGACCATTGATTGGGTGTCTGTCACTGCTGATTTTAGTAATGCTCTTGGTAATGCTCATGATAATCTGCATTTTAAAGATAATTTAATTTTAGTAAACATGAACTGGTTTTCTGGGGAACGTTTTTATTTCTCATATTTCTTTCTTGTTCTTGTTTGGGATATTTTTGGATATAGTTCCCTGTAGTATGTCCTATAAAATTAATGTTGGTTTTCAGGATATTTTCAGATCTTCTTGCCCATTTGTGCTTGTTGAGGATGTGCAGCGCCTGTTGGTTCACTCAGACATGGGCTCACAATAGCAGCATTAGCGCCCCTAACTTAGCATTTGGGTCTATGTGAGTGTGATCTGTCTGAGCTGGCTGCATCTCCAGTGTGCATCAGGAAATATTCTAAGTGCACAGAGAAGGATTTACCCTGTTTTCCTTTGTAGCCACCAGCATGTTTGTTACATTGTAGAATGTCCAGAAATGTCTGATGAGCTTTCTCTTGAAGGAAGATGGCATTGCATGTCCTTTTATTTATTTTTCCTACCAGTTTTAGGACTTACGAAGTAAGGTCTCAGACCATATACAGCGATAGAACTTGTGTTAGAAGAGTATGTGTGGTTCTTCTTTAATTTAGTTGATTGATCTTGATATTTTGAGACATTCTGTCTATACCACCATACTAGGTGAATTTCCTCCATATATTTGTGAGTTTTATTTTTTATTTTTATTTTTTGATCCCTATGTGGCTCTGTGCTATTCTTCCTGTCCCCTCCCAGTCACCATATGTGCTGTGTACCTAAGAAGCAGTAGTCTTGTTTTTGCAGTTCTTCTAGATGTTTTGAGGTGATGTCACACTAACAATGAGCCTCTAATGGTCAACACATGTTCAGGACTGACACATACTGCTGTGTTGTCTTATGGTATAAATATTTAATTTGATCCGTTTCTTATTTTTTTTTCCTTAAGCAGTAATTTGCAGGTATTCCCCTTTGAAGGCCAGAGAATATTTTTAGAAGCACAAACCACTGAGTAATCTTGCTTGTAGGTATACTTAAAATAGATAGCTTTAATGCCTGTTATTTCTTTAAAAAGCAATAACTACAGTAGAAACAGAAAACCTTCATCTGTGTGCAGTTCATATGAAAGAAACACCAGATCCCAGTTTGGCAAAGACAGAGCACAATGTCAGTTTAGAGTATTAAGATAGTCTAAGGAGCTGTGAGAGGTGAGCTGAAGGATGAACTGGCTTTTAGAATAAAAAAGATGATGTATGTCTTAGTTGCTTTCCTATTGCTGTAATAAAAAGGTCTGACAAAAGCAACGTAAGGGGAAAAGGTTTTATTTTAGCTCACTGTTCAAGGATGTCCACTATGATAGGGAAATTAGGTACCAGGACCTTGAAGTAGCTAGTCACATGACATCCACAGTCAGGAACAGAGAGCAGTGAATGTATGCTGTTGCCTAGTTCCCTTTTCCATTTATACAGGCCTGGATCCCAGCCAGGACAAGGTGCCACCACAGTGAATGGATGCTGTCTCCACAGTAAGGGCAGTCAAGATAATCTGCAGGTGTACTCAAGATGTTCATCTCCTATGTGACTCTAGACTCTGTTGTGCTGGCATAAAAACAAAAGCAATAGACACTGAACAAACATATGCTTAAATTATAAAAGAATAAAACTGAAGGAATGTGAAGAGTTAATGAGAATATATTCTATCAATTCCTGCCTCCAAATTTAAGTCTCTTATTCTAAAGTAAGTGTACTATTTAACACTTAACTATTTTAGGACAGTGTGTGTCATCTTTTAGAAGAATAGGGGGTCTAGTTCTTAGCTGCACAGCAGGTTAGTGAGTGTGTGAGTAAAGACATTCAGAAGCCATGAAAAGCACCAAAGTCAGCTGCTTAGTATATAGTTCTGTACCTTCCTGCTGGTTTTTTCCCAAGTCAGGATGGCTTGACAATGATCAGGAAAAGGCTCTGCCTATATATGTGTTATGTAGGGGAAGCATGCATACTAGCCTGCAGTATACATACAGCATTCTTTTCTGTACATATCCTACAGCTTAGGAACTAACCATTCTGAGAAGATGGAGGCAACCTGACCAGGTGATTGTGATTTTTCACAGTAAATAGAAACTTACTATTGGAGGAGATGGAATGAGCCATTTTTTTTTTTTATTCAAAATGAATGTCCTTCAAGTGTGGAACCATTAATTGGATTGGCTGTCACATCTAGGCCATTTATTAGATGTGTCTGTTTTAGACCTCAACTGTATCTGTAGTTCTGCATTTTGAATACTTACAAGAACATGTTTGGACAGTAATTGAGGAAGAAATTGACTCAGGTTAATATCTTGATTTCTTGGGTTTAGTTTTGCATCAGGAATTAAATTGTCAACACATAAGTTAGTACAAGAAAAGGATATTGAGCTCAAAATATCTAGTCTTGGTCATCATTTTTTCTAGTAACCACGGGTGCTTGAGCCTTAATTTTGAAACTCAAAATTTTGTGATTAATTTTAGTTTTTATGTATCTACTGAGAATTGCCTTGATATGCATTCACATAAATGGTGCTGAAAATGTGTTAGTCCTGTGAGAGCGCGGCAGGCACCACGATGCTGTGACTTCAGAGTAGCCGAGCTAAATGTGTGTAATGACCTCCCTTCATTTCCATTCTGTTTATGAAAGGGCTTCATGATAGGAGATTGTATTATGAACCTTGCTGTGCTCTTGCCGCCTTGATCAGAAAAGCCTGCTCTTAGCACACTATGACATGGCAATGTTGGTCAGATGTTCATTGCCCTGAAAAACATAACCCTAAGCTGTGCACAGTTTGGGGTCTTGCTTCCTACACAAGAACTCATCTCAGATGCCTGGCTCATGGGGTAAGGGGTTCCTGTCACTTGTCATGTCTCTTGTCTTCACTGTTAAGAGGTTGAGCCTGCTTTGGGTCTTGGCTTCTGATCCCCACAATGCCAAGGATTGTGAAACACCTAAAAATAAACTTAGAAAACAAAACCCACAAGCCTGCCCTGTTGCTGTGGTTAAATTCTGCTTTTAAGGATCTGTGCTTAAACTTCTAGCATCCTCTTGTAGGCCTGTGTTGTGCTGAGGCCAACTTCTTGCTGCCTCTGTGGGCAAAGGGATTGAGATTTGGCATGTTACTGGGCGGTGCTAAAGTTAGATGAGATGAAGTGATGAGCGCAGTGCCTAAAGGTACATAGTTTTGGCCATGGGTCTGTGGTGAACAAGATGAGCTTAGCTTAGGTAAGTCACTGATCCAGAATCCTTCTCTGTTTTGACCCTGTAGTCTGTATTAGATGGTGGTGTGGACCCTGAGCTGCTAGCACACCACAGATTTGGAAAAAGATGCTCTCCAGCAGTAATCCTTGTTATGAGTTTGCTGACGAGAGACCTGCTTTGCACAGAACATGTTTCATCTGTGCTGACCACCGAGAAGTGAGATAGCAGGAACTACTTTAGGACTGTCCAAGAGAAAGGTAATGGGGACCAGGGAGCTACTCTTTTTTTCTGTTGCCTACCTCATGACCTTTTAGGAATGGAGAAGGGGCAAGCCAGTAGAGATCTTCCTTAGCTGAGGAACTAATAGGCTTTGTAGCCCTCAAAAGGAATGAGCAGTGCTCTGTTACCAACAGGCAACAAAACCTTTTCTACCTTGAATAAGAGTCTACAACATTTTGTTGAGCTCTGGCTCTCTAAAGTTGGGGTCTGAGGAAGGAGGCAAGAGATGGAGCCAAGATCTTATAACATGTACTGCCCTTAACCAGCCTCACCCCTGGGCCTGGCCAAGGCTGAGCTCATGGTCTCTCTAATTGGGGTATATTCAAAGACCCCACTATCCCTCACCTTGTTTCCAGTTCAGCACCCCTCATGGACCGCTGCTTTGATGTGCTAATGTTTTCCCCTTGTTAGCTCCTCAGAATCCATTGACACCCAGCGGTTTGATAATGAAGAGGCTTAAAGATGACCTTCAACTAGCCTAGTTTCTCTCCAACTAGCCTAGTTAATGACAAGGCCAGGACTGAGCCAAATGAAGACCTTTGCTACGCAGTCCTGTCATGCTTGCCATCTGCCAGGCTGGACAGTGCGCTGGCATGAAGAAACCATCTCCATGAATTCTTTTGTCATTTTGTGCCCTCGTGGACATGAAGTGTCAGTACAAGCTTTGTAGACACCCAGGGCTAGAGGAGAAGGGCCAGTCCAGGAAAGTAACATGCTTACCAGCCTAATAGATTCCAGAAATTTCTCTTTAGTACATAAAGGAGGGGATAGGGGCTGTTGGCAATGGATGTGCAGGTTGGAGGACACAAAATACTAGGTGATAACATCCTGGTCCTTAGGACTCATGAGGAGACTCTTAGACTGTTCTAAAGGCTTCCTTGGCATCTAGCCCACACCTTGCCTGATGACCCATGTGCTGGAAGGAGGGAACTGACTCCTACAAGTTGTCCTTTGGTGACACTTTCCCAAATCACTCAAATACATACCAATTTGAAAATTAATACATTTTGAGCCAAAAAGTAAGAATCCTGGGGAGTAACAGGAGTAGGATGAAATACATAAGTGCTTGCCTGCCTTCTTCAACTCAGTGTTCCATTCAGTGTGATGATGTAAGAAGGAGAAGTCAGAGAGGGTGGTTGACTCCCCATGTGTCCTAAGCTGAGCCACACAGGAAGGAATGAAGGGAAGTTAGTAGGAGGGGACAGGGTTAGTGGGACCTTGATTGTGTATATGTAGGTGATGCATGAAACTCATCTAGACAGGGATGTCAATGGAAATGGGAGAGTGGTGCTTTTCCCAAGAAAAGCAACTGTAACTTGGGCCAATGCATCTTCATATTGTTTTTAAGCCAGGTACTGAGCTAACCTTGACTCTAGCATATGTCCCACATACCTTTGTGGAAACAAAGAATGTGACCTCTTAGGATTTCAAAAATGCAATGGACATGACAACCCGTTTCTATAATCAACATTTGGAAAGCAGAGGCAGGAGGATTATGAATTTCAGGCCATCCTCAGTTAACAAGACTATATTTCAAAAGGCAAAACAAGAAAGCAAAGAAAAGCAAGTAAAACTCAAAGCATATACATAATAGAAGATGTAAAACTTCCGACCTTTTTTCCAATCTCTTTTTTTAGACAGGATTTCTCTCTACAGCCCTGGTTGTCCTGGAACTCGCTCTATAGACCAGGCTGACCTGGAACTCAGATCCACCTGCCTCTGCCTCTTGAGTGTTGGGATTAAAGGTGTGCACCACCATGGCCCAGCTGAAAACCTCCAGTCTTAAGCAAAGCAGTAGGATGTTTGTAGCTAAAATGCCACATGGGTGTGTGATATTATAAAACAGTAACACATGAGGAATTTGAAAATCTCATCTTTTGGGTTATAATGTCACATTCTGAAAAGCAGGGCATTTCCTCCAAAGGCTGCAGATAAGGCTGCAGATGGCAGTAGCTACAGGTTTTCTCAGACCTGACCAACATTGGGATTTTCATATCATGAGTAGGGCAGAGAAGGTGGAGGAGGGGTCAAAGAAGACTCTCAGTGTGCCTGAAGTAGGGGGAAGAAAAAACCATCATAAGCAGAAAAAAAACTTACTCATCAATGTTATGGGCAAAAATACCCCGAAACCTCAAAAATAACAAAACTCACATCGGTTAGATACCTAAGCAGGACAGTCACAGTGCACGTGGAGAAATGACTTGCAGTGGGTTTAATTTCATAGAGCAGGGAAACATGGATTGCTGTTAATGCTCTCACCTTAGACATGAGGCCATTGCCCATTGGCAGATTGCAGATTGCATTCTAAAACTGGATCATAAATAAAATCAACACTGGGCCAGCAAGGAGCCTAGACTTTTGAGTGGGTAGTGCTCACAGGCTAGAGGAAGGTCCTGCCATGGGCCCCAGGTTTGAGTGAGAGTGTGCTGGTGTTGGACAGAATCTCTTATGTGTCTCTGTCAGCTTTCTGAAGCTTGGACACATTAATCCTAACAGCTCTAGACACTCAATAAGAGCAAAGCACAACATATCATTGAGAACAAGGAACAAGGCTCTTGCCATCGTACACGCTGTAGATGTGGCACCCTGGATAATGAGCCTGCATCATAGTACATGGCTGACACTGTCATGCTAGTTCCTGTGATGTGGACTCTACCTTCCGAATCTGGTTCATGCACAGTTGGGTCTTGGAAGTACACAGCCTTATATTGCAGGGAACCACAGTTCTCCAGCTCCAAAAGCTCCTTATCCTGGACCGACAGTTGGAAACATGTTTCTGACTTTTATAACAATCACCACTGTGCATAACATTGAATTTCCATGAAGTTATATACTGTACTACAACTGATACTGACTAGGGTGTAGAAATGGGCTCCTTTTTCTCTGCTGATTAAAGAATTAAAAGGCAGGACACTTGGAAAGTCAAAACCAAAATTTACTCGAAGAGTAAAGGTCTGTAGTACCCTTTTGGGGTTCTCAGTCTCATTAATAACGGTTTTATTAAAACGGATCAAATGGAAGCTTGAGGACAATTTAATACAAGTTTTAAAAGAAAAACCCTAGAGCAAGCAAGCTGTAAATCTCAGTAGTTGCCTAGAGGGGAAAGGGGAAGAGAAGGGGGGAAAAATATTGGACACTGCAGCAGGCAGCTACACAGTTTGTGTGTGTGTGGGGGGAGGGACTTTAGAAAAAAAGCAAGGAATTTCGGAGTACTAGAAAAAGCATACCTAGCTGCTTGTCAGCATTTTAAAGGATACAGAAGAAAGAAAAATGAAAAGTTGTACCTTTTGGAATGAGGGCCGAGCTAAGCCCCACAGTAGCTTGTGCTATGGGTCAGGAATTCTGGAAGTAAAAGTATAATATCTCATTACAATTTTTTATTTTGCCTATCTCTTCGGCATGGCTGAAGGTGCTCCCACCTTCCCAGTGTGGTCTCTTGGCCAGGTGGTTGGCATGCTGGATCATATCCATGCTTCGTGTTGGGTAACTTAGATGTTAAGCCTCACCCAGGCCCGACATGTGTCTCCTCTTGGCCTGAAGGAGCAGTTTTCTCTTGATGAGACTACTGCTGCCGTGTTCGAGTCATTTACAGCTGTTCTGATCTCATCTTTCTTTGTGTACATTAAGGAACTCTTACTTCTGGAGTGAAAAAGCTCCCAGTTCTTGTGTGTTGTTTCCACATGGATATTGGTTGATGTTTGTTTCTACAGAGTGGATGTCAAGTCTTCCTAGTAAAGTGCACTTGGAGTTACATGGCCTAACTGAAAAAAGGTGTTGTATAAAAACGTTCATTAAATCTATCCATGAGTGTGTACTGTATAACAACATCCATGAAGTCTATCCATGTGTCTGAAAGCCAGCTCTTAAGTGGATCTCCCCTGGTTGATTTTGAAAGAGCAGGTTGATGTATTACTGAAATTCTTAAAGCTACTAGTTACAACGCTGCCACTACTTGTGCTTGGTAGAGAATGTTTTCTTTGATCTAGTTGCTTTTCCCAGAAGGGAGCCACATCAGTTAACCTTCCATCTTGTGGGGGAAAACGAAGTTTAAAGTCTTTGTCCTCTCATCATTTTCCCCTTTGAGATCAGACAGTAAACTATGCAGAAGTTATGTTTCCTGGCTTCTAAGTGGAGTTTGGGTTGTTTTGATTACAGACCTGTTTCTGTGCTGTTTAGCTTTGCTGTGTTAATTTTAGTCACCAGCCTTTGAATGAGCAGGCAACCCAGGCCTTTTCTTACGTTTTTCTTCAGATTTCTACTACATCCTGTTTCATGTGTGGTTAGGTCAGCTGATGAGTCACCTGATGTTTTGCTACTTGGAATGACAGAAATAGAGGTTCAGAATAACCACACGGAGAAGTAGTTCTTATGATTTCCAAATACGTTGCTCAAAGCCATGCTTTATGATGCTTCAAATGCTTTTTATAAAAGAGCCTTGTGTGAGGATCATGTGGAAAGGCAGGTCACCTCACTTCCTAGGTCCCAACAGAGACAACATTATACTTTTGGGCATAAAAGTGTGGGGCAGGATTGAGAACACCCCTCTTTACAGAAGTTTTCATTCTAAGTTTGGTAGTGAGCTTTCTTGCAATATATTAGGGCCAGACACTTGGACATTCCAAACCAGCATGTGATGTTCTGGTCACCACACTCTCTTCAGAGCTTTACTGAAACAGAAAAAAAAAAAGTACAAGGAAACATTTCTCAAGGTAAAATAATTACAAGAGGCCCGATGTGGTGGCATACACCTTTAATCTCAGCACTCTGGAAGCAGAGGCAGGTGGATCTCTGTGAGTGCAGAGTCAGCGTGGTCGTCATAGTGTGTTTCCGGATAGCCAGGGCTATGTACAGAGACCCTGCCTCAAAAAACTAAAACTAAATGAGTAATTACAAGATTATCAGTATCTCCTATTTTGTAGCACACATCTCACTCTTGCTTCATGTTGCTGAATCTAGAACAAAGTTCCTTCCCTTCTGCCTATTTCAGTAGAAAATATCCCTATACAGAATAGCTGGAAAGTCGGGAGCACTGGGAGCTGGAAGTGTAGTTCCGTGGTGTGTTTGTTTCATCTCTAGAACAGGCACACCCACACCTACACTAAGGGAGTGACAGAATTCTCACTTTAAAGATAAAGTGGAGTATCTTTTCCCATGATGAGGATCACTGTCTCAGCCCTGCCAGATCCAGAAGGGGGATGCATTGCAACATTGCACTTAGAACTATATGCCAGCTCAGAGTCAGTGGAGTTTAAAGCACTGTAACTATTGCAGTCTAAAGTTGCTCCTTCTCCTGGTACATCCTAAACCAGCATCAAGTGTTTTCATTTCTGAGGCCCTCCGTGAACATTTCCAAGTCAAACCATCAGTGAATGCCAAGAACCAGATGGTCCCAAATGGTAGAAGAGTACCTGTGATGCAAGAGAAGCCCAACACAGGCTACAAGCAGAGGCTGACCAGCTTTTGCCCACAGACGCAAACAGGTGGACTTTCCAGTGAAAGGATCCTTGGTGGCAACTTTCCTGCCAGCCTTAAGCCTTTCCCACTCCCTAGAGCCCTGCAGTGGGTAAGCTTTGTCCTTCATGAGTCACAACAGTCCTCTGTTTACTCAGTTCCTAGGCCCTTTTGGATAGGCCCTGTGTGCTAGGACCCAGTAAACAAGGGTAGAGCAAAGGGGTGTGCACTTAGAATGACCCCCTATTGTCCCTCAGAAACAGTCCTTTCTGCTTCCTGAGCGAACACCCTCACTAGAAAGGCTTCAATTTGAGCCAAGCCAACTCACTTCTCAATATTTTGATGGAAAGCTGCCTCATGCCCTTGTAACCTTAGGTTGTATTTGTCTTCATTTAGCCTTGACGGAGTCATACCTGCTCTTACCACAGGCATGGTCCTTTTCTGTTTGTCAGCTGAGTCAATTGTTTACAAATAACAGTCCACTGGAGAGGCTGCCTTTTATGCACTTGGAGAATGGAGAAAGTGACCCCCTTCCCAAGTCCAGGCGATGGAATTCTTGGTTCGAACAGAACTATATGCCAGCTCAGAGTTCTCCCTTAGGATGTCACAGGCCAAAAGAACGTGATGTGTGGAGGAGCCTGCCCTGCATGGGGAAGATCTGAACAAAATCTGTAAAAACGCAGCTCCATTGCTAAAGAATGGGCCTCCCACTGCAGTTTAGCTTTTTCAGGAAGTCTAATACAACTTGAAGGCCCTCTCATCTTGATCAAGTAACATGCCTTTGGACTTAAAGCTACATTCCCTAATTACACAGTGAAGAATCACCACTAGCTGTTCTAGAATTTAGAGGGAAAGAATTTTGTTTTTGCAATTTGATATTTAAGCTCCAACCCCAGAAGCATGAAAATAGGCACACATTTTAAAAAATACTGCTGTTTAATTTTCTAGTCATGTACTTTAAAAAGCCAATACAATTAAGAGTTTTAGTTATCTTCTCAGATCTGCCCCTGAAATTACCCACAAGCAGCTACAGAAGCACATAGGACCTGCTCCCATGGTGGGCACATATGAAGGACATTGGGTATCCAGAAATGGGAATGCAAGCCTGTGTAGCTGACAGGCAACCTTTGCCTCTGTCGTCTTAACATTAGGATTACACAACAGGGAAAAATAAACACAAGAGACCTGCCTTTTTGTTTCCCTTCTTTTCCTCTGCCCTTCCAACTTTTCCTTGTCTATACTAGTGGATCCATTTTCTCCCTAGGTTGCCCATCATGTAATATTGTTTTCTTGGCATTACAGGCCCTTACATCCATACATCAAGGACTTGTAAAACTGCTGTAAGTAACATACAACGGTCACTGGTACAACACGAGTGAGCTGCAGGTATGTGGAGCACGCAGGCAATCACTGAATTGTATTAGAGACATTTTATTGAAAATGCGAAAATAGGAAATGTATTATAGCCTAAAATAAATTACATAACATATACAGCATATATTTATATCTTTAAAATATTTGTTTTGTTTCGGTTCTTTCAGTCTAGTTATTTTGTCTAAATCAGGAATTTAGTGTACTGTACCCATAATTTTTTTAAAGGAAAAAACCCGCTTTCCAAAACTTAGAAAAATATACTGCACTAAATGGATTTCCAATGCATTATTTCAGGGGTATCACATAGTGACTTTGATACTTGTCTATAAAATGTCTTGCTTTATGGTGTGGAGGGGAGTACCGTAGTACATTCAGTTACCTGTCCTGCAGAGCTGTGTCTGAGAACGGCAGAAACAGGGAACACATCTAAATCAGAAGTTACAGACAAGAACCTGGCATTAGAATGCTAGATTACAACTTAAAGCTCTGCTCACTGTAAAAAAAATGAAATGGACAGAACGCTCCACTTCTCTCGTTCTAGTGCCATCTTCAGGGAAGGCAAGTGGAAAGCAAGCCTTCAGGGAAAGTCATGCGGAAGGATGCTAACGTTTGGAGCCCCACTTCTGTGACAACTCTGAAAAGTCAGCTCATGTATATACACTGTAGGGTGCGGCAACTCAGTGAAACCAGGAAAACAATGTGAGATGCTGATGATCAAGTCAGTTTGTGACTCTGATCCAATTTCTACAGATGAAATTTCCATTAGGCTGGCCCAGTGTGGCCACCAGCTCTTCCTCTAGGAGCCCACCGGTGTATGTGCCGTAGATAGTTCATGACTCCAGAGTGAGAGGAGGTGCAGTGGCCAGCAGGTCACATCTCTTATAGCCACAGTATTGGGGAGCAAGTCAAAAGAGGCTGAGCTTCAACCTGTTGATTCATAGGAGGCAAATGCGGACAGTAGAGTCTGTGGCCCAAGAGGGAACGGCACAACCCAAGTCCTTTGGTTCCAAAGTGGAGATTGTCCAAGGGAGTAGAAACGTCCACCAAGATGGGGCTTTATCTTTTGGGTTTTTATGAAGCAGGGTCATGAAGTCAGCGGTTCTGTGTTTACAAAGTGACAGTAAAGACCTTTCTTTAGGTCCCCGCATCAGTGAGCATACCCAGTATGCTAGAGAATTTATACAAAACCTTTAAATCAAGGCCTCTTTCATAACCAAAAATAAAAATTAAAAAAAAACAGAAAACAGCTTGATGGGAGGAGGAAAGAGATGACGCTGTTGTCTTGACTGTCGCTGCAGTGCTCCTGGTGGCCTGTGCTTACTCATTCTCCTCTCTCATTTCTACGATGTCTGTCACCTCCTCTGTTGGAGGCATGTCAGTCATTGCTGAGTCTTCCCCCTCGGTGGCTGACTCATTCTCCATCTTCTTTTTCTAGATAAAAGAAGACACATCAGAGGGGGGGATGTGGACAGGGGACACCACAGCAGTACTGTGAGCAGGGAGGCAGGCCCCTGTATGGTTGAGGTGTCCTGATCCAGGCTGAATCTAGTTCTATATTCCTTTCACTGTGGTTGTTCACATCCCTGTTGTGTGCCCCTCCTCCGCTAAAGCCCCAAGCTTTGAGTGCGTAGAACACCATGACACCCTGTCATTAGTGGGTGTCCCCTGTGACAGCCCTGGGTTCACTCTGCCCTGCTCATTGCACATCCTGATTCCTGGTGGCCTCACTGCCATGCTGCTGTGCCCTTGCAGAAAATGGCTTCTCAGCTATCAGCCACCACTCAGTTCTCTTCAGATCCATGCAGACCTTGTGTTCTCCATGCTCTGAGCAGTGAAAAGCAGAAGGCTGCCTTCCACTAGGGTCTCTTCCAGTGCTCCCCTGTCAGGACCTGTCTCCATCAGTGCTCTGGCTGTTATTTCTCCTGTGGTGCAGCCCTCTGGATCCTCTCATGCCTCTCGGACTGGCTTAAATGTAATGCTCACCATCTTCCTTGCTTTCCTTGAGTCCTATCTGTCATAGAAGACCGGGATCTCAGGCCCACATGTCCAATTTCAGCTGGGAACTGCCAGCGTGGCAGTGGGGAGTGGGGGCGCATGAAGGCATGAGATACAATGTCCACTGCAGGGAGTCATCCCCTCTGTGGCAGGGGCCTCACACCCTGCTTTCCCAGCCACTCTTTACTCTCCTGGCCAGCTCAGCCTTTCACACCCTCCTCCTCCACCTTCATCATGGCCCTTTCTCAGGGACAACTTAGTTTCGATTTACTTTTTTCTTTTTTTTTTTAAATGTAATTTATTTATTTTTATATCAATCACAGGTTGAGTATTTTGCATCCCAGGCGTAGCCCCCTCCCTCATTCCCTCCCACCCTCCCCATCCCTCCCTCATTCCCTCCCACCCTCCCCATCCCTCCCTCATCTCCTTCCTGCCCCCTCCAAGTCCACTAACGGGGGATGATCTCCTCCCCTGGTTTCAATTTACTTGACCCAAGCAAAATCAACCAGAAGACTCCCGATCTTGGCTGCCCATGCCCTTTGGTGTGCACTTGGGCAACTGGCTACGCTGTCCCTTTTCCCACTAGTGTCCCATTCATTGGACCAGTTCCCAAAGTAAACACTTTGCTGAACTTTACCCCATCTTAACTGGTTTTCTGAAGTTTCCTTTTATAGGTCTCTCCTCTTTACTTACGGTCTTCAACATTTTCACCCTTTTCTCCTGAACCCCAAGGCTATGAGGCGCATGGGCAAGGTCCCCAGGCCAGAACCCTTACCCCTTTGAGTCCACCCTCCACAATGAATTCCATCATCATTCCTGGCTATCCCAACTGCCTCCCTGGTCTCTTCTTAACAGTTTTGATGGTTTCTTTGCACCCTGCTCCCAGTCCAAAGAGATACCCATCAAGGCTCTAACTTTGGTTCCTTCCATCTCTACCTGTATCCACTCTCTGGCTAATCATCCTAGTGAATAAGATGGAGCTTCTTACCCCAGAGAACTCATTAATCATGGAGAGGAAAGAAATATACTCCATGAAGTTTAAAAATGCAGCCTTTAGGGCAGACTAACTCTGAGCTTTCAGGCTGAGGGTCTGTAATGAAGTGGGTATGGTATGGAAGGCGTAGGCCCACCAGGATTAGAACAGATTTCCTGAAATAGAGCTAAAATTATTTGTGAAGGCAGAGAGAAGTCCTGATTGTCCCTAAAGCTGTTAACATAGTTTCTTACCTGTTTCCGATAGACATAGCATGCTGCAATGGCAACCATGGTAGATTCTCCCACAAACCCTGCTAGAAGGGAGCCCACACCTAGTGTGGCTCCATGGACCCTGGAAATGCAAAGACAGGTATTTTGCATTTTAAAACCAAGTTATGACATAATTAAGTTGGTGACAAACTCAATCGATATTGCTTAAACCCAAGAATACCGCACACCAGTGAGGGATGGAACAATAGTCTCCTCCATCCCCTGGCCTCAGGGCAGTACATATGACTTCTGAGGCAGACCTGTGTGACTCAGGGCTGATACTATTCCATTAGTATCATCTCAGCCTTAGTGACTATCTTAGCTTGTGGCCCTCTCGCTAGAGATGGGGAGTTCTGAGGGCAGGGCCTTTCTGCCTCCTTATGATTCGCACATTCCTCATCACAGGAAGTGAGGCCTTGATTCTAGGAATCACCTGTTTCCAGGCTAGGGTGGATCACAAAGGCTCACTGGTGTGAGGAGAGAAACATCCTGAATTCCTAGCTCTGATAGGCTTGGGGATTTCACTTGGTTACGCAGATTTTAATTCTCTACACAGAATACTTTACTGGCAAAGGACTCTAAGCCACATGTATATGCCAAATTCTGCAAACACATACCCCAGGTAAGGCAGGACCACAAGGCTGGTGATGAGGACGATGATCCGCAGCACAGAGCTGGGTGCCAGGACAAAGGTTTTCTTAAGTGTCATCAACCATCCAGTAAGGTGAGCTCTCACAGTCACTGAGAGGAGAGAAGGACTTGTCAGCTGCATGGCCTGCTTCCACTCTGCCTTGTTCTACCCTTTGCTGCTGGCCCGGGACGGTAACTCTAAAAACTGGCAGGAAGTCCCAGCCTAGCTGCTATGACCCAGGGCTGGTCACTCATCTTCCTGTGGCGGCTGATCCCTACTTTGGAGCCTAACTGGGGTCAGGCCCCATTCCTACCGAGCTTCCTGCTTTTTCAGTCCTGTGTCTAGGTAGCCAGCTGCAGGCAGCTGCTGCCTTACTGCTCCATGGTAACTATCATTCTAGTGGGCTGGCTGTTTTCAGGATGTGCTTGCCAGGTCCTGCTACTCTTTCCCCCTTTATCTCTCTAACCACCCTCCTCTAAGATGGAAAGCTTTGAGAAAAGGGACAACATTGATGCTGCGTGAACTGAGAAGCTGGGACCAGAAGCTGTCACCTTTCTACTGTCTGAGGGAACAGAGAGGATAGGAACAATGGAGAAATGAGAATGACCTCATCCCTATTTCCCACCATGCCTTCCTGAGCCAACCTTAACCACCTTAGCCATTTTCCTTTCTCCCTCCTGTCACGGTGCCACTGCTCACTCAATGTTTCAACTGCACAATGACAGGCACATAGTTCCCATTCTCACTCCTGTGCATCCAGACTGAGTGTATAGGAGGGCCCAGGTGGAGAGTGCATGCGCCATGAGAGAGGTGCAGCTGTGCAGAGCACTGACCTTTGCCCTGGTTGGTAAGAAGCACCCTGACCCCCCCCCCCTGGGCAATGCAAGTAAAGTCTCCTGGAGAAGATAAGCTTGCTCAGGGGTAAAAAGGAAATATAGATGAGGCCTTAGGGAAAAGATGGCTCCCCTTCTAATTGGTCCAGGGAGAGGAAAAAAGTCATAGTGTGTGCTGATCTGGTGGCCCAAACCTAATGCTGCCAAGAGCCAGTGGGGCCTGACAGCTGTTGAGGAGACTGAAGATACCCAAGAAGACCTCACCACCACCCCAGAGACCCCTGGTCCCTACTCTGCTTGTTTGGGCCCTCCAGCCCTTTTTACCACTGCGGAAAATGAAACACACATGTCTGATCTCCAACTGCAACCTTCTCCAGCTGCCACCAACTTCCTAGAGCTTGGCTCACCCAGTGTTTACCCAACACAGGCCACACACCAGCTCAAGCTGTCTTTTGTCAATTCCTTTGCTTCTGCCCCAGCCCAGAAGGTGACAGCCTTAAGAACTGGCCTCCAGAAGTTTCTGGGTCTCAGTAAGGGCTGCTTGTTCCCAACATGGGGCTGGAAGGCATGCCATTGGCCCTGTGAGATATATATTGAAATGGATTGCCCCGTACTTCTGATTATGGTTTCTGCACCCAAAACTCCCAGATCTTCCTCAATTTTCCACCCACCCAAACCCACACTGTTTCTCTATAAAAAATAATAATGGAAAAAATAAGTAAGGGGTCTGGAGAGATGGCTCAGAGGTTGAGAGCTGTTCTTCTAAAGGTCTGAATTCAATTCCCAGCAACCACATGGTGGCTCATGACCATATGTAATGAGATATGGTGCCCTCTTCTGGCCTCTAGGCACACATGCAAGCAGAATACTGTATAAATAATAAATCTTTAAAAAAATAATAAAATAAGATAAAATTTAAAACCTAGGCCATAAAAACAAAGATCATGGCTTCTCTTAAGCTAAATGTGGACTTATACACCCTGCTTTTCAGGTAGGTTCTTTATTTCCTTCCCCTCTTGTTCAATATGCCTTTCTTTTGCTGTGGATTGGGCCTAGCATTTAACTACACTCCCAGCCTTGTATATATTTTGACTAGTTGCAGGAATTCAGTATGCGTTTAAGAGAGCAGAAGCAAATGTACAAACAGAAGCAAACGCCTCTGTAAGTGATTGGCTCCTGAGGTCCCATTCCTGGTACCCATAGGCACCCTTCTTACCAGCTTAGATTACCACTAGACAAGGGACACACTTATGGAACACAGATAAACAATTGTGATGGCATCAGCTGCATCCTAGTCACTCACCCCAAAGCTTGCTTCTCTCATGCATCATCTCATTCTTGAATACTGTCCCTCGCAATACAGAGTTTGTGGTGATGTTTCCCTCTGGTGTGTGGTTTGATATCGCCCTTTTTGGCCATGAGCCATTTGGACCACGTTTTATTTTCTAAGTGTCTTTTTCTTTCTTCGTTCACCTTTAAGTTTTAGCAGTAATCTCACTGTACTTTTCATTTTACTTTGGAAACTATCTTATTATAAAACTGAATTTCTGGTGTATGTTCTATGAACTGTAGTTCATGACCAGATGTGAAGAACCTCAATAATCAAGACAAAGACCAAGTCAACTGTTTTCTACAAATTGTACCTACTGCCCCTTTGGGTCTACTTTCTTTAAATTGTGTTTGCATCTTACAAATATAAGTTGTGCTGTTTGACACATTTGTAGAACATTCAGCCTGCTGGCTAATGTCTTTGCATCTTTCTAGCCCAGAGTGAAGTAATTACACTTTTGCTGGTGACATGGTTCTATTGGGCAGGAGGATGGACAGGAGCATGTCCATTCTCTGTGCCTTACCTGGCACTGGGAAGAAGGAGAAGATACGCAGAGGAATGACACAGAGTTCTGCAAAGGCAAAGTCCACTCCAATGATGTCTATCAAAATCTTCTCAGACACGTTGGGGGTCCAGAACATCACAAAACAGAGCTGGAGGGTGGGACAGAACAGCAGTGAACAAGGTTGTAAGGAAAAGGCATAAATAAGTGAAATGACAAGGTCAGCTATGACATGGTCCCTAAGTGTTCTGGAGGATGACAAACATGCTCATTGGACATTTAACTGGCACCCTAGGACTGCAGCTACACATCCCTGCCTTGCTCTCATCTGCCAATATCAGGGAGAGGGTGACGCTGATCCGTATGCTGCATCTGCCCCAGAGGAATAGCCAGTGTGGCACATCCACTGTAGGTGGCAGCTGAATGGGTAACTGGACTAAGAATAGAGTCCACCTTGCTTTCACTGAGGCTTAGCAGGGGTCTTCCTTCAATTAGTTCTGAGCAGACATGTCCATTAGTACAGCTCTTACAGTCGCAGCAAGATGCAAGACTGCGCCCTGAAAGCAGCTGGGTGGTATGCGCCGCACTGACATGCAGTCACCTGCAGCCTGCCAAGTTTCAGTGTTAGGAGGGTAAGGAAAGAAACAGCAGGGTGCAGTGACTCACGCCTGCGATCCCAGCACTCCGAGAGGTAGAGGCAGACGGTTCGCTGTGAGTTCGAGGCCAATCTGGTCTATAAATCAAGTCCAGGACAGCCAAGGCTACACAGAGAAACCCTGTCTTGAGAAAACAAACAAAAAATGGTGCCTAGCATGGCTGAAGAGTTCTTGGGCTACAGGCAGGGGGACACACTGTATGTCTCTGTTTTTTCCTCAGCTTTCAAAACACAGGGAACCAGCTGAGTCCCAGAGGCAGGAGACCAAAGCAGCTCTTCATTGGCCTAAAAAAGATCCTGAGTTCCTGAAAGTTTCTGGCTCCCAAAGAAGCATTCTCACCAGTGAGACTTGCACAGGTGACATAGCTCAGCCCTGTTTTGATGTCCACAGCTTCCAAGCAGCTGCCAGTTCCCTGCTTAAAACATGAACACGCAATTGGGGGTCCCCAGACTTCCATAACAGCCTCAAGGTCAAAACAAAAGAAAATTAAGACAATGTAGAAAGAAGAAAACAAAACAACAAAAACCCTTTCTGAGAAATAAAAAGGTGGGAGAAGGAGACTATGTTGTTTTTCTTTTGATCAAATAAAACAAGTCTAATGTTCTAATATCCAGAGTTCCAGAAAGAGGGAACAGTGAACCTTTCAGAGCTGAAAGAGCAATTTCAAGACTGCAAGGAACCACTTTTGGGAGGCAGATAGTAGGTAGGAAGAGACCCAGCAGAGCTTACTACCATCAATGATGCTGGGCACAGCAAAGGCCTGCAGGAGCAGGGTTCAAGGGAAGGTGATTGCTCTTCTAGAACTCTGAGCCAGACTCACTGAGCAGTAGCTAAAAGAAAGACCTCCTCACTACTTAAGGCGTCAAACAGTCACCTTCTGTATTAGTTACTTGTCTGAGCTCCCGACAAAATTCCTGACAAGGGCAACTGAACAGTGGGCTCATTTCAGTTCACAGTTCGGAGGTTCAGACCATTACCGGGGAAGGCATGAGGCCACTGATCACATCCTATCCAGTCCAGAAGCAGAGAGAGAGATGAATGTTCACGCTCACCTTGCTCTCTCCTTTGTAATTCATCACGGGATCCCTCAGCCCATGGAATGGTAACATGAATCTTTACGGTGGGTCATCTCACCTCAAGTAACAAGGTAGAGAATCCCTCACAGGCATATGCAGAAGTTTGTCTTTTCAGGGATTGTAGAGTATGCCAAGTTGACAGTATCAACCGTCACACCTCCCATACGCACTTTCTCAGAATGTTACTAGGCCATGATCTGCCAGATCAGGGGAGTCAGGGAAAGAAATGGAAAAACGCCGACAAGAATGTGGGAGAAATTGTCAGGGGAACCCCGGAGAAGGAGGCACAGTCCAATCCCAGGCCATGCCAGGTGTACAGGTCAGCCAGTTATACTGCAGCAGAGACAGAAGCCACCTGCTGAGGCTGAATGCATTACAAGAGATTTACAGAGAGAGGGGATGTGAAACTAAACAAGGTTAACACAAAGAGCTAAGAAAAATAGTAAGAGAATTATTAACTGCTTAAGACAGGCAGGGATATGATAAGATGTTTAATGGCTGTTTAAGAATTAGGACTTGGCTATTATAGTTAATCAGAAGAATTTCCCACAATATCATTATTCACCTACAATCCACCCAGAGGACAAATGGGGTTGTGTTAGGGGTGGTGGTGGGGCCATGCTTCTAGGAGAAGAGGGAACAGGGCTGGAAAGAGAATGGATGGGCAGTGGGCTGAGACAAGCTTATTAGGAACAATCCTAATAGAACCAACTAAATTTTGTGCCGATTAAAAAAAATTAAGAATGTAATGATATAACTCTGGAGGCTAATGTTCAAAACATGCCAGTTCCATCAAGTATTTATCTCCCTTTTCTAAAATACAAGCAAGTCTTGCCTAAAAACTGAACACATTAGAAAGAGTCTCAATCATGTGAAAACAGCACCGAAATCTTATAATGTCAAATTTGGGTAATTTGAGTTTCATGGAATTAGCCTGGCCACAGTGAGGCATTAAAAAAAAAAAAATCTTGGCAGATCAACCACAAATGTTTCACTTTCCACATTCAACAGGCTTTTTCCTAGTGGCTCATCAGCACCTGGGAGCATATTCACCTGGTCTGCTGCAGCAGCTGTGACACTTGGTGGTCACAGCACTTGCTGTAGGGATTCCCTCAGATCTAGCAACTTAGAGGATTTCAGTACCTGGGTAGCATGGGCACGCGGCCTGCCACTTTTCCCCACTGCTGTTTTCAAACAGTGTGTTATCACTTGTGATATCACAGTCCAGACACAGCAGCAATTTCTAGTAACAAGTCCCAAACAGCATGGGGTGCAAAGACAATTTATCCCCGTGTCTATATCACAACCTATGAACAGATTAAAGATTCCTCTTTCAGGGCTGCTTTATGTTAGGCCTTAAATATTTCCCACAGCAGTAAAGCTACAAGCCACCCCTTGGGTCTGCCATGGATCTGTGCATTGGGTCTTTCCTAGAGGAGCAATTCTGTTTTTCCTCAGTGGACAGAATGTGTCACAGAGGCCATATTCCTCTCAAAACTTTCCCAGAGAATCATTGGTGTGCTTTGTTTTGCAGCCAGAGATGATCTGAACATGAGACAATACCTCAAATACAAGTTGCAAGCTCTTTGAGCTTTGCAAAATCATTTTCAAGTGGCCTTTAAGTCACAACATGCCAAAGAAAAGGAGAGGACACTTGCACGTCGGTGGGTGCATGTTTGTGCAACAAGGGAGTCTGGTAATTCCCTCCTCTGGCCTTTCCACATAGATGATGCTTAATGCGAAACCTTTCTTGTCTTGTAGGAAGCGGTTGTCTCTCTAGGGGAGGGCAATGGATGTGAGGACAGATAGGGAGCATGACCCCAGAGTTGTCAACCACACACATACACATAGGGTCTAGCTTGTCTTTTAGGAACAATGAGATTAAAGCCACTGCTTCAGCTAGCACAAGGCCATCAAAGGCCAGGAGCCCTACATTTTGGAAGCCACTTCTCCCTCTCCCTGAGGTCTCTGAAGCCAGAAACTTCATGTTTCTAGTAAGAAAATGGTGCATTTCCTTTCAACCAGTCTTCCACAGAAAGTTTGCTGCACTCTCCAGAAATGTACATGCAAACAACTTAAAAGCAGGATTTTTGGTAAAAGCTAGGACACCTACCTGCAGGTCAGATTTCATGTCTCAGCATGATAACTGGACTCACTGTTTCAGAAAACAAGACTTAGGAGCTCATTCAACAAAGGGTATTTTAGGAAGAGTCATTCTACCTAGTTCACATAGTGTAGTCTTAACCCAGAACATGCCCTCCTGGCGGACCATGGCATACTGTGTTCTTCAAATATTTGCAGAGGCCAGTGACATTGGCTTTTCCAAACCAGAATGAAAGACCAATGAACTACTGACAACAGATGATTTGTGTCCCAGAGTAGCTGTGGGGTTGGATTCTCTTCTGTGGAGTTTGCTGCCAATATCATCTCATTAGGAAGGAGCCTTCAAAAACAAAACAGCCCAACTTGTGTCCAGATCTTGGGTTTTCTATTTGTTGTTCAACCAAAGGACCCAAAGTTCCTTAGAGAAATGACTCAGTCTAGGACTAGAGCTGGGAATATGCAAGACTATCCTTATCCAGGAAGATCTACAGTGCTAGGAAGTAAGGAAGTGCCCAGAAAGCAAAACAATAGGACATATCAAGGGAACAATAGGGCCACTGGAATCCTCAACAGCCAAGGTAGGAATATTAGCAACACAACAGAACAGCCTTGAAATAACACCAAGCATAAAGCTAGCATCTAAAAGCCCATGCTGATAGAGGGAACTAATCTGTGTGGACTCCTAGACAGTTTCTTAACAATTCTCCTGTGAGGTGGCTAGAACACACCTTCCAGCCCTTTTGTGTAGGCTGACCAAGGACAAATCATTTCATTGCACACGCAGGGCGAGAGAACTGCCAGACATCATTACTGGGTCAAGTGTTCAAGGTCAGGGTCAACAATGGTGAAGCCTGGCTAATAAAGTTTGAGAGGCCAGCTGTTCCCTTAGCATGTTAATTCAGAGAACACACAAAGCTATTGTGGGGTAAGAGAGAGGTGTGCCCCTTGCTGGGTGTCCTCAGAGCCCATTGCTCTACAGTGCTGCCCACTAAGAGGGCTTTTGAATTTCCTCAAGCTGATGGCTCTACTTTTGAGGAATTCACAAAGTTTTCCCCATGGCCCTGTAATTAGAGTTAGCAATGAAGGGACGATTCTGGTCTCATGAAGTTAGGAAAAGAGTAAAACACACACACAACTATTCTGAATTAAAATACCCGGTCTTGGAGTCATTGTTATCTAGAGCACTTACCAGAAAGAACAGATGTACAATGGAGTTGAATCCCCCACTGGGAGGCCAGTGCTTACACATCAGATCAGGAGTTAGGGTTAGTAGATATTTCCAGTAACTAGAACTGAGTCCTCCCAGTCCTCCTACTACTGTTTCTTTATATTTTACTTCCAGGCAAGAATGCATCTTCTTCTAGATGGGATGTTGCCCCTTACAGGACTGCTATGAGCACCCCCTTCCTTAGAGGACCCTGTATGCTGGGTTGAGACTAGTCCACACTCACAAGGTTTAATGGAGAAAGGAAATCAATTGGAAAGTGCAGCCATGGACACAGTGCAACTGTGCAGCTCCCTACCCTTAATTCATCAGTGTCTGCTGCAGACTGTTCCAGCTGGCTTCCTGGGAGTTCAACAAACATCACTAGTGGACTCAGCTAGATATGGTGAGATTAGAATTGACTTCATTGCCTCGTTTGTATTTACCCACGGTTTCCACAAAGAATATTGATGAGAATGGGAGGAAGAACTTTGCTAAGCAGTTAAGGGTAAAAAGACCCTAAACAAAAGTAACCAGTTTCTTTCTTAGCCTCCTAGCTGGAGGCCAGGGATGCCAGAGAAGGAATGTCTAAACCAAAAAAATATCATGGCCAGAGGCTTGAGAAGCCAGTAAGGGGTCTATTATCTCCTCATCTCTTTCCCTAAAGGAGTATTCTTTCCAGGAAAGTATACTGAGGCTGTAGCTGAGGTTGCAAGGAACTGGACCAGCTCTTCCTACCACCTCTGTCCACCTTATGACTCCACAGCTGTGTGATTAATGGTGCTTCTCTCTCAGGGACCCCCCTGCACATCTTCCTCTCCTAAGCTCCCTAGAGTAAACCACTTCTTCCTAAAACCACTGTCTGTAATCTGTGAATTTCATTCCTCAGATTCATTATACAGGAAGCCAGGGTGGCATTGGTGGCCATTGAGCTTCCAGAACTCTCACCTCTCCAACTATAACAGCAAAAGCTAAGAGATGCGTCCTCAAGTTCAAAGTCACCCCAATCCTCTCGTGTTAATATCTCTCAGTCAGAAACAGCTTTAAATAAAACAGATCCTTGTTTATGTCTTTGCAGAAAAAATGGCTCTTAATATATGTTTTGTCAGGGACATGAGAAGTCATGTTTGGGAGGGAGGAGACATCAAAAAGAAGCTAAGGGCCCATCTCACGGCCAACATGATGTGTCTATCTCAGCTGCTAAGGGGAAAGAAATGCTGTGTTGCCAGGTCAGAAATGCCTTGTGACAAGAGTGTGTGAAGATAGCCAGTACGAACTTGCCAACAATAAGGAGCAAGGCTGCAGTGACTGTCACATCCTACACAACTGCTAAGCTTTCTACTAAAGGGTGACTTCATGAAAGGACAGCCCCTGAAAGGACAGTGGGAGAAGGCAGCCTTGGTACAGGCACTTCAGCAGAAAAGAGGACACAGGTGGGAAAACCGAAGGAGAAAGGATGACAGACAGCAGCATGAAGTGTGGAGAGGTATGGACCTTCTTATATAAGGTCAGGCTGGCAAAATGTCAGCCTGCTGAATAGAGTGGCTGATTACATACATCATAGAAACAGAGCTTGATTCTCTATGCCTGAGTGCTGGAAAAAGCATATGATGAAATATTGGTGTAGCACCTGATACTCTGCACCTGGCTTGCTGGCACACATACTAATCACACACCCATCGTGAATGATCTGTGAAGAAGTTGATGCTCCCATTTCCTGTTAAAGCATGTTCATGGTAAACAATAGGCATCTTCAGACTTAGTTTTATAATCCCTCTTTTTCTGTAGAGTAAGAAGATAAAAACCATCCCTCTGATTGAAGTTTGATAAAAATGATCAAGACTTCCTTATTCCTGAGGGCCCCAAGTTTCACCGTTATATAAGAGTATCACAAGTACAGCCTTATCACAAAGCACTGCTTGGTAGAAAGATGACATTTCCAACAGCAGAGGGTGCCATGCACCAAGCACAGAGGGGGTCCTGGGTGTCACAAGCCTACCAGCTCCACAGGCTGTTTGATGCCGGTTCTTACCAGATCTGAAGGATGTTCAGAAAGCTCCACACACTAGCTTCAGTATAGTTTTAAACTGATGACTTAACAGTAAATTCAGAAATGGGGCTCAGGGGAAGGGGCATAACCAATGCAGATTCAGTTTAACAGGATGAGAGCTCTCAGGATGGGGTGGGGTTTGTCCCTCACAGTTGAGTCACAGTGGGCAAACTGGTAGTTTTATATTGTGTGTATCTCACTACAATTAAGATGTTTCCCAAGGGGGCTGAGGAGACAGAACAGTGGTGAAAGGTCCTGCTGGGCAAGCCTGAGGACCAGACTTCAGGTAATTGGCTCCCTCCTATAAAGCTGAGGAGGTTTGTTGGCTGCTTGGAGCCTCAGCACTTGGGAGGCAGATCTCTGGGGAAAGCTGGCTAACCAGACTGGCTGGAACTGGCCAGCTCGAGGTTCCGAAAGAGATCCTGCCTCAAAAAATAAAGTAGCCTGTGGTGGTGGAAGCGCAGGCCTTTAAGCCCAGCACTCCCCAGGCAGAGGCAGTGGATCTTTGTGAGGTTGAGGCCAGCCTGAACTACAAGGAGAGTTCTACCAGGGCTACATAATGAGACCCAATCTCTCTGTCTGTCTGTCTGTCTGTCTGTGTGTCTCTTTCTCTCTCACACATACACCAAAACAAACACAAAGAAACAAACAAAAACTTTGGGGGGGGGGGGGGTTAGAGAATTGGCTTGATAGTTAAAAGCTGCTTTACCAGTAGAGACAAATTCAACTCCCAATTATCTGTGAGTCCAGCCCTAAGGGGGCTGATGCCTTCTTCTGGCCTCTGAGGGCACTGCACGCATGTGGTACACAGGAATACATTGAGGCAAATACTAATACACATACAATAAAAATTAAAAAATAACTAAAGAATATAAAGTAGAGAGCAACTGAAAGAGACAATTTACTTCAACCTCAACATGAACACACATGCATACATATGTATCTGCATACACCAGGGCCCTCATACATACAAACACACATACATAAATGCCAACAAATTTTGAGAAAAAGGAAAAAATGGATCAGAACATTACAACACACTTGACCATCTGCTTTTTCAAAGCACAAGTGGATATGCACAGTCTGTTATGAGGAGAGCTTAGGGAGGGCTTGGGGTCCACTTTTAACTGTTTAAATGCTGCTGAGTGTCTCCAACAACTCAAACTCCCAGATCTGCAAGGGGTGTTGAATTAAAACCAGACCCCTTAAGTTTCCAAAGAGAACCATGCATTTGGGGAGGGAAACAGTTCTATGGGAACAAACTCTGACCAGCTCAAAACAAGAGCTTTCCATCTTATTTCATAAAGTCCCCCTACAGTCCAGGAGCAGTGCCTCCATACAGCTCCTTTATGATGGGGACACAGGCCCTTCTCCCTATTTCCAGGATGCCCTGAGGCACTGGAAAGAAGCCCTGTGTCTTGGTATGAGAAAGCTGCAACGTCTGTTCATTTACCTTCTGTCCCGTTCCTACCCCTATGCACAAGGGAGTCATTTTCTTCTGCTGGATAATGGGAACAATGAAGCAGCAGTCTCCACCTCATGGTGTGGGGGAGGGGCGTGCAGCAGAAACAAAGGCTGACACAGGCAGCCTTTGTTCTAGACAAAGGGTCAGCATGGTACCAAGGCTAGGACAGGCCCCAGCAGTCGCCCAGGAAGCGTGAGTGACAGCTGCCCAGGAGGGTAGTTCAGCAACAGGGAGTTAAGACTGGGTCATTCATAGGAACTCAAGAGCTAAACTGGACAGAGAGGCCACCAAAACAGAAGCAGTAATGGTTTTTAATTTTTAACAGCTGCTTCGATGTTGCTATTTTTTAGTATATGGGGTTTGAGGAGAAACCAGCAGTACTGAATTGCAGCTATCCCCCGGCATAATGGGATGATACCAGCATGAGGTGGTCCCGGGTGTGGCTGGCACATGGAAGACCCTATCTATTAAACAGGAGTAGCAGACAAAATGGAGAGTCAGGCAGCACTCTAATTATGGCAAGCTACTCTGAGATGCGGAAACTGAGGAAGTGAGATGCCTTGTAGACCCCGATTCCAGCTTCCGACTCCTAAGCTGGTCATTTTTCTCCAAGTGCCTCTGCATGTACCAGTGGTAGGTAACTTGCACACAGGCAGGCTTTGGGAGCAGGCAGCCCCCTGGCTCTCCTAGGGAGTTGGACAGTATGAATACCAGCATGGAGGTGACCTTGCTGCCTTTCAAAGATTGAGGCAAACTGGGGGTGAAGAGGCAGAGCTCCTATATCCTTGAATCCACTAAACCCATCAGTATTAGATCACCAGAGCCTATCAGCATTGGAGGCGATCCTCCAAGACTCATGAAGAAGGATCATGTGTCAAAGGAAGGCCTGACTGCAGATCTTTAAGCTGCTTCCTCTGTGCTGCTTTCTCTTCCTAGGCACATCTCTCTGAAGCCTGAAATTCTAAAGCTTTTGGACTAAGGTCTTCAGAGTACCCAGTGTCTTCCTCCACAGGTCTGGGTGGCCTCTGCTGGGACAGCATTCAGGTGCCTTCTAGCATTGGGGCTTGACAGAATAGCTATGGAGTGGGTACAGACTTGGACCTCAACAGGTGCCTGGCTACCCTCTCCTCTCCAGGGGCTCCAGCACCTGTTCACTATACAGTGTCCAGGCTGTGGCGTCCTGCAGTAGCAGCAAGGACCAGATTAGGGTACAGCATTGCCTCAAAGCCAGAAAGGAGGGGTGTGGAGCATGCTGTGACAACTAGATGGTCATATCATGCAGGCAGCTTTCTGAAAGACTCCCAAGTGAGAGCTGACTTCAGGGGATGGCAGGAGCTGGAGCCCAGTAGGATCCCAAGGGAGGATTCCAGGAGGGGCCAGTTCTGGACTACCAAAGAACATGGCTGCTTTACTGGGTCTGCCTTAATCCAGCACTCCATGGCTAATTTATAAACACCCACGGCCTTCAGTTAATAAAAACTGGGATTCAAAAGCGGCTTTGCCAGGTCAGACCTGATTTATAGTTGGTGTTTCATTTTCTCAGAAGAGCCAAAAGGAAAAAAGAAAATGTCATGGGCTGATGTTCTTGCACATTCTAATGATACTTATGTGGTCCTCACAGAGGGACATCCTGAACACGTAAGAAATAGCAAATACAAGTCCTTACTATCAAATACTGTAAGATTTGTATTTAGGGCAAGGAGTTCAATTCTTTTTATTTGCCTCATCTTGTAAGACTTTTATGCAAATGTTTAATCCTGCTCACCCTGTACAACATCTTTTCATACAAAAGCCCACTGCTCTGTTGTAGGAATTTGACACCCTGTACCCTTTTTTCCCTTTTCATATTCCTCCTTTATTTCCTGTGCACCAATTCTTTCCAAACTAGGCAATTGAATAAGATTGTGGGATTGGCCTCCCCAGCCAGTGGAGAAAGGGTCAGCCACCAGCTGGGTTAGTAAAAACCTGTGTGCTTCCTGCCTTGGTGTGTTTTCTGGTCCCAGGTACACCCTCCTGATCAGGAGCAAAGTTTGCCTTGTCCAGACACTTCATTTGGAACTGCTGTTTCTTTCTTTGCGACCCTGAGTTTATTTCTAACAATGCCATGCCCATCACCCTCTTTCCTTTCATAATAGTTTCCCTTTATCCTCAAGGGACACACCCCAGGACTCTCAGTGGATGTGTAAAAACTGTACATAGTACCAACTCCTAGTCACTTTTCCTTGTGCCTCTATGCCTAACATAGAGTTCAATGTATCAATAAAAACAGATTAACAACTAATAAAGTTATATTATAGTACGTATACACTATACACTATATACACATATAGTACATATACATATACACTATAATGTGAGCTAACATCAATGTAATAAGGTGAATGACACAGGCCTCGTGACACAGTGCTACAATAACTCAAGAATATGGCATGTACAGAATCACTGTCTTGTGATATGCCACTGGCACTCAACCTCACACAGAAGACAGCTAGCGTGGTCCTCTAGCATGGTCACATGCTGCTACAATCAAATACCAGCCAAGTACAACTTAAGGGAGGAAAGACTTATTCTGGCCACCTCCAGAGGGTATAGTCATGGCTGTAATGGGCAGCTCCCATCACAATGGCCAGGAAGCAGGCGAGGAGGGTACCCTTACGCTCTAGATGTTTCTCCCTTTCCTTCCATGGGTCCCCAGCCTATGCCATGGTGATGACTAGCGTCAGGACAGGTCTTTCTCCCTCCCTTCCTCTCTGGAGGAAACACATTCCCAGACATGCTCGGAGGTATGCTTTAATAATCGCCTAGTTGTTTCTGAAGCCACTGAAGCTGACAAGGTTAAGCCTGAAACTGACTAACAAGCCTGTAATGCACGCAGAGTGGTAACACTACACAAAGGGTGGACACATGACCTGGGCAGCAATGAACAAGATGGCACCGGATTTCACTGTGCTACTCAGAATTGTAGTTATAAACTTTCTGGAACTTTCCATATCATGTTGTTGGGGTGTGGTTGACCACAGGTAGGTGAAACCACGGGGGTGAAAAAAACCTGTGGATAAGGAGGGACTACTGTATTTTATTTTTCTCTAAAGTACCTGTGGTTGTAGGTGTAAGGACCACCCAGAGATAATATGCACTCCCAAATCCCCACAACTAGTAAACAGACTTTCTCTGGTAACAGGTGTGATTAACTGAAGGATTGTGAAGTGAGATCATCTGGGTGGATCCTAAATGCTTCATTTTCTTGCTGGGGGTCTGTGTGTTCTTCAGCCCATTAAGATCCCCCTCTACACACAGAGGGACCTCTGGCAGCTCTCAGGGACTGGCGAGCAGGTTGTCTTGTCATTTGTCACATATGCTGTTTTTCAGTATAGTGGTTCTTTGGGGCTCAGAAGAGCTGGCAAGGTCCCTAAGAACAGTTTCATGGCACTGTTCAGAGCTCTCTATTGGGTCTGAACAAGTGGTTCATCTGCCCCAAAGCCCTTAAAACAGAACCCATGGGACAAAGCCCAGGGGATCCCCCCTCTCCAGCCTGGATTCTAAGAATGGCTATACTAGGTCATGCTGAGGCCGTGGCTGAACAAACCAGACACCCCCTCTGCTAGCCCAGGAGGGTGCCGATTGCTTCATATTGTTCCTGACTCAAGTGATCTCTTATTTCGGCAAAGGTTCCCAGTGGCAATTTTGCATTTGGACCAGATGCTCTGGGTTTTACCCTAAGCTTACTTGGTAGGTTTTGAGATAACATTTTGTTTTTCTTTTTGAAGTCTCATGTAATTCGGTCTGGCCTTGAACTCCTTACATACCTCTCTGTTTCTGTCTCTAGAGTGCTGAGATTTTAGGCATATGTCACCATGCCCAGTTTATAGAGTGCTGGGGATGAAAGCCAGGGCTTTGTGTGGCTAGGCAGGCATCCTACCAAGTAGTCACATCTTCATCCCTGTATTTCTGGGTAAGCACGCAAGCTGGCATCAAGCTCATGGGGAGCTCTATCTGTCCCTGAAACATCATGCCCAGCAAGAGAATATTCCAAAAAACAAACAAACAAACAAACCAAAAAAAACCCCCAAACCTTGAGTTTTGCATGGTCCCTATCTGCTCTGTGAAAGGAACACAATCTGTTCCAGGCTCCTAAGGGGAAGGGGGAGGGAAGCTGTCACAGGAGCAACTGCTAAGATGGAAGCCTTGACACAAGAAAAAACTAGCACGGCATCCTGTACTCTCTCTGACATTTCTTGAGGGTGTCGGTGGCCCTGGACCCAGCCCCATGGAAGCTGAGAGGCGTTTCCTAGATACTGTGCTTCCATCGGTGTCCTGGGATTTTTTTTTAATGATATAACTTATATTTCCCATGGCCACAGAATATCTTCAAGCATGCTTCCTGGAAGTAGGCAAGTTATCTTCCCATTTCCTTGCTCTGTGACATGACAAGTGTTCCTGGTCTAGCCACTTCTCTGTAGGATTATTCTGGTCTTTGAAGGTAAATGAGGATGGAACAGAGCCTGCGCAGTGGGACTTGGTAGGCAGTGCCAGGCCTTGGTGGTTGACGTACTGACAAGTAAGCCCCAATGGGAGGTTTTAAGTGGGTGGATATATAACCTGACTGGTGGTTCAGGTGGGGCTTCAGGGAGGTGATTACAGTTAGAGTAGACCCTGGTCAGAGAAGGACCAGTCCCAAGCATCAATGTACTTGCTGTCCTCCTGCTTTTTGAGGACTTCGGCCAAGAATCCTGAGCCAAAATTAGTCTCTTTTCATTAAAACTTACTAAATTTTTGGACCATGTTCTTAGCAATAGGATACATTCTAATAATATTTTCTAAGTTTCAAGGTAGCATGGGCAGGAGATAGGGGCTTTTCAAGGACCCAATGGAAATGTGGTAATTATTCAGAAAGAACAAAACCAAGCAGAGTTTCCTACGTCTAACACTGGTGACTGTTTCCTCTCAGACCCCCCCCCCAAACCATCAGCAAAGACACAATGAGACTCCCAAGGGCAATCAGAGTGCCCCCTGCAAGCTCAATGTGTCCCAGAAGCCTCTGTAGAGGCAAGTACAGCGTTGCCCGCAATCTGAGTTCTTCTCAGCAAAACCTCTGCTCACATGGAGACTTGAAACAAAATGCCAGAGATGTACATCTTATATAACTGAAGAGATGGAGAGTTGAACAGCTCAGGTCTGATGAGTTAGCCTTGTGGCCTCAGGTGACCACGAGAAGATTCCTTTCTCTTAGAAACATCAGCAGATTCGATTACCAGTGCTACAGTGACCAAAGATCTACATTTGGGTGTCTTTTCTTTTTTTGGTTTTTCAAGACAGGGTTTCTCTGTGTAACAGCCCTGGCTGTCCTGGACTCATTTTGTAGATCATGCTGGCCTCAGACTCACAATAACCCACCTGCCTCTGCCTCCCAAGTGCTGGGATTAAAGGTGTGTACCATCACGCCCAGCTATATTTGGGTGTCTTAGGGCAATAAGAAGGGACAGTCTCTCAGACATGAGGCTGAAATCAGAATGTGTGACTCCAGACCTCTCTATAGCAAAAGAACCCACAATAGCACCAAAGGCTTCTTGTGTCCGTATTCAAATGTGCCCTTTTATAAGAACACTAGCCACACCAGCTTTGGGGCCCATTTCCAAATAAGGTTGCCCTTTTTGGTACTGGGGTTAACTTTGCAATGTATGAACAGATACAATTTAACCTATGACACAGAATGGAAAGTTCTAGGTGGGTTCATGATCTCCCTCCCTTTTTATTAACTGCAGAAGGTAAGAGAAAGTTTAAAACCTAGCTAAGTGATCTAATACTGCTTCCTACTTCAAGTACTTGCCTTTGCCAAGGCTCAGGCAGATCACAGCGACAATTTCAACTTCTTTTTGTGTGCGTGTGTGCACATGTGTGTGCAGGTAGGTAGGGGTATGTATACAGATACACAAGCCAGGGGTTGACAGATAGTGTTTCTCATCACCTCATCTTTTTCTCTCTCTAAACCCAGAGCTGGACCATTTAGCTAGACTGAGCCAGTGAGCCCCAGAGATGCTCCCATGTTTCCCCTCCCTCACCTCCCTCCATGTGAGCCACTGTACATGGCTTTCATGTGGGTGAGATCAAGCTCTGTTCTTTATGGCTGTGTGGCAAGTCCTTTACCCACTGAGCCATCTTCCTAGTCCCCTATTTCAACTTCTCTTTGAAGAACCAGATCCTAAAATACCAACAGGTCCTAGGCTCGGATACCTTTGTACTCCACTACTGGAGCCTTTGCCAACTGACAGCATCCCAGCAGGCTTTGTTCTCTCTGCTTTAGGAGGCACTGACATACTCACCACACTCCTGGCCACTCCCCTGAGCAGTTCTGACTGGTTGAAGCTGAGGGCTTGGTTCTTATGTGGACAATGGGATGCAGTGTGGATACCTGGCAGTCCTCCAACCTTGGCATGGCCCAAGTGCCCTGTTCAAACCCTAGTGAGAGTTACATTCCACACTTGCATTCTTAACATGGGTCAGTTCACCAAAAAACAAACCTTGGCCAAAGCCATTACATTATGTCTAATTTATGGGTTTCTGAATTACACATCTTTATAAATTCTTCTGAGATTCAGAATTGCACTGGAAAGACTCACAGAGCCCCAAGGACTGGGGCAGGGGGAAGTTGAGGGTTTGGGGCCCTCCATTCTTCTGTTTTGTGTGTACCTCTAACTCTGTCATTTTGCTTTTCTGTGCCAATATCCGGTCTCTTTTTCAGACCAGCTGACCCTTCCTCTTCTCACTTTCATACCCTCTCCAGCTGTCTGACAGTCTGTCTCCTCTACGTGATCCTTGCTTTCTAAGTCTGGCTTTCCTGGGCTCTGGTAACCAGGGGGTGTTAGAAAGGCTGAGTAGGCTGTCCATACCCAGAAGTGCCCCAGTGGCTCTACTTGCCAAGATCCATCTGGATCAGGGCCTGTTTCTACTGTGTAAAAAGGGGCTCAAGAAGGCTTCCAAGGCAGTCAAGCCTGTGTTTTGCATAGATTCTTCTCTACTTCTCCTGGAGCTGAGGGGCCCCATTCTTGGCACCAGCTCCCCAAAACTACAGCAGCAGTGGGCAATCCAAGAAGAGAAATACTCAATGCTGTTAAAAGGCCATTTGTGACGTCAGATGGAAGCCAGTCAACTCTTAGCAGCCGAAGCTGTTAGAGCTCCCCTGCTCACCATGATCTGTTGAATGTCAGAAAGAGTTCAAAGGAAAAGGGAACCCCAAACAAGTTTTGGGTTAATGAGCAAATTCTGTAAATATAGCACCCTGATTTACTGGCTTTTATTGAGCTGGCCTGGGGTCTGGAAACAGGTGGCTGTCACCTCTTTGGGACACTTATCTGCCACCAACAGTGCCATTGGGAAGGCATTGCCACTCTGGTTAGCAGTTCTTACTTCAGCCCTAAATCTAGAGGCCAGCAGGAACTATGAGGAGCTTCACAGACCATGCACGTGGTAGGGATTTTCAGCCCAGGTAGCCAGTTCCTCCCCCAACAAGGGCCATGTTCCTCATTGCCTACTCCAGACCGTGCTCTCCTCATGCATGTCGAGACAAACAGCCTTCTACAACACACTAGTTGTCAAGGGACTTAACAGAAAAGTAAACACTACTGTGGCTCTACAGGAAGGTTCTCGCAAAGTGGTCACTGCACAGATGACCACACAGTCTTTGAGTTTCTTCTCTGGACCACTGGTTTGCAGTCTCCCTTGTATGGCTACAGTACAGAACTCCCACAAGGAAGCCATTCTTTGACACTGTTCCTGTGTATTTTTGTCTTTTTTTTTTTTAAATAGCAGCTTTAGTATGCAGTCAACTTGCTCACCCCCCTCCCTCCTTGCTCTTAGGGGGTTAGTTATCTGGCAATCTACCCTTCAGAACTGGATCTTTTAGACTCACTAAAGACTCAGAACCTTTCTTTTATCTCACTGGATCAGGTGGTTTACAGACTGGACGGTTCTCCTATGAAGCATGATCGGAAGGGTGAACAGCAAGATGCTAATGCGTTGAAACAGCAATACTGCTTTTCTGCTTTGCACTCCTCCTGCATGTACTTCCTCATAGACAGCAGGTGCCATAGATGAGAAGCGACAGCTGATTGGTGGAATCACGGGTTATCATGGATGGGTTCTGTAACTCTAGGTTATGCAGACCTGCTTTGTGACTGGCAGAGACTAAGGGCACCAGTAGATGTGCAGGAATTAGTGTGTCATGGGATATTAAAAGACACACACATACACATTGACATTTAAAGGTTCAATGTGGGAAAATCCAATTTTACATTTTCTATGTGTCTTTTAGCAACAACTCTTCCAGCCATGATGATGGATCTACAGACTGAACTATTATGAGTTCAAGCAAGCTACCAGTCAAATACTGTAGCTTTCAATGTTGAAGAAACAGTTTCTTCAGGCACAGAGTCACCTGCTCCTGCCTGGAGGCTTGGGGGAGTTAACGGGGACAGAGTTCCTGGCAGCTGAGCTCTACCAGGTCCTATTGCTGGGATGTGTCACATAGCGTAAGCTGGTTCTTTTTCTGAATTTAAAAGTTTTTTTTTTAAGTTGTTCATCTCCAAATTCCCTTCCAATAAGGGCTTCTGAGTCCTTATTTCTAAGGTAGACTCGCACCGAAGCAGTCCTACTTACATATTTTTTCTTGATCTGGGAAAACAATAAGAAATCAGTATGTGCCTGAGAAAGAGCTCTAAGTATTCTCCCAGATCCTGTTATTATTTTAAACTTGCTCATGGTCAGACTTGCAGAGGTTCAAACTATTGGCCGTCCTCACGCCGTGTGGCCATATTCTCCTTTGCTCATCTCCAGCCGTGAGGAGGTATGTCCACGTGAGAGAAGACAGGCCGGGAACCCCTGGCAGCTAGGCCAAAGAGAGCCCCAAGCTGTCACCTCTGAGCTCATAAGGTTCAGTCCCAGAATCTGGCTTCAGGTCCACTTTCGACTCCAAGTCATTTAACAGACTCCTCCAAAAGCTGAGGTCTGTTCCTGGAACAGAGACTTCTCTGGTTTTTTTCCTAAAATACTCTTTTGAGCAGTTTCAAAGTTGTTCAGTGTTTTGCTAACATTTTAGGGAACTATGGAAAAACTGGCACACCATAGGAAGAAAGAAAAAAAAATGCCAACAGGGAAACAGGTCGCCCAGGGTCACTGGTAAACTACAACCACAGATGTGATCAGGAGTTCCTTCCTGGCTAGGAGCCTTGAGTTTGGTGTGTCACCCATCCCACAGGGACAGGTGGCTGGAGGGGTAGTGTTAGTGGTAATGGGTGCTGAGGGTATGACATTGTGACTCAGTGGTTCCAAAGGCTTTCTGTGATCGTATGTTTTGTGTTGTTCCTATCACACATGATCCAGGTGTTGGACCAGATATTAAGCTGTAGGTTCTGAGTGGCTGCTGAAGATCTGAGACACGCCCAGGACCTACTTTTCAAGGATAATCAGTGCTGCTCACCAGGCCCAATGGCTCTGAGGACTATGGTGAAGGGGCAGTTGCTGTCTTCCTGGTCTCAGGAAGATACTTCAGCCTTGGGTCTCTCTATTGGCTGTTAATGATGACTGTAGAACACATTCAGGCCATCAGTATATAGTATGTATAAAAGAAAAAATAAGTTCTACAGGATTTCTAGGAGCAGTGTAGCCATAGCAACAAAGGAAAAGTGAGCTGAGTTAAAAAGCCATGTTCTTTAATGCCTTAAGAACCTCATGGCACCACTACCATGCATGTTGGTTTATTTTTCCCTGCCTTTAGTGAATGTTTAAACTATCAATCTTAAATAGTATAGTATGCCCTTTGGCATTTACAGCATGTTCACTGTCCCTCATGGTTTTTGAATATTCTCTTTCCATGTAGGAGCTTGGTAAAGTCGAGATGTGTTATTTACTTAAGAATGTATACCCAGACCAGGTGGTGGTGGCACACACCTTTTATCCCAGCACTTGGGAAGCAGAGGCAAGCGGATCTCTGGGTTTGAGGCCAGCCTGGTCTACCAAGCAAGTTCCAAGACAGCCAGGGCTACATGGAGAAACCCTGTCTTGAAAAAACCAAACCAAAGCAAAACAAACAGACAAGAAAAGAATGTACACTTAAACTCCTGGGATGCAGAGGCAGATAAATTTCTGTAAATTCTAGGCCAGCCCGGTCTACACAGTGAGTTCTAGGGAACTCTGCCATAAACAGTGAGACCATGCTTAAAAAAAAAAAAAAAAGATGTACCCAGATACAGAAAGCTCAGTGTTTTCCATCCTTATTCACAGCTGTGTCTTCTGTATTTATACAGTCTTCTGGAGACTCAGGAGGGGCCCCCATTATATGACCAACCAAATTAGCTACATCAGTATAAAGTAAATAGGAAAGTAACTTCTACTAGAGAAAATATACTAGTTAAATTCAGGAAAGAGCAGTGGTGTTTGCAAAGCAGACTTGAAGTTTAAAAGATGAATCAGAAATTATATAGTGAGGGAAGGGTTCTGGACTGGGGGTATAGCTCCAAGACAGAGAATTCACCTGGCCTATGCTAGGTTCAAATTCTAGAAATATGTGGTGCCTGCAACCAAAGTAGGGTGGGTATGACAGCGGGTCTGTAATCCCAGCATGAGGGAGATAGATATAGAGGATCCCTCAGGGCAAGGTGGTTAGCCACTCTTAGAATCAAGACAGAGGTTAAACAAGAGACCCTGACTCAGTAAATAAAACAGAAAGGGGCCCAGGAAGGGGGTATTCTCTCACTCTCACACACACAACACAGACAAAGGAAAGAGTGCTATTCAGATTAAGGCTGTCTTTCCTGATCATGTTGGGGGGCCTGAGAAACACTGTAAATACTTTCATTCCTAGAGTCAATGGTCTTGAACAACAGTCATTAATTAAGACAGTGAGACATCATATTATGGAATACAGGACTCTTTCCTTTACAATGGCGAGTTCCCTCTTTGTGGGTATACCCACTCATGCTGAGATGGAGAGGGGGTGTGCACTCTGCCCTGGTCCCCACTCTCCCCTTACCGTCAATGACAGTGCCATGCAGACAAAGGTGAACTTTTTGATGTGGGCCGAGGTGACGGTGTTGCTTGCGTTCGCCAGTTTATTGCTGGGGTTATTCTGGGAAAAGAGAACAGCAGTGATGACAAGGCTGGGTTATCCTTGGCTGAGCCCCCAGATCACAAAGAGCACCTTGTTTTATTTGCCATGCCTCAAGTACCGATTTCAAGTGACAGCTTGGAAGATGGCTGTCACAGTGGGTCTCTGAAACAGCTGTCAGGTTCCTGCCCAGAAACATTAACCAGAGGGAACTCTGGGCTCTTTCAATTCTCTGCCCTTGGCACCAGGCTGCCACCTCACCCTGAAGGGCCTTGGCTCTGACACCTGCTTCCTGACTCATGTGTCCCCTTTTGGCTTCAGCAGACCCTGTCCCTGGCCACCAGGGTTGGTGTCTCCTTAAATGCCATGGATCACTGACCTTTCCTCCCTACCAAAAGAATAAAACTTCCCCTGGGCACTTAATGGCTGCTCTGTGGCTCAGACGCACCTTCTAACCATCACTTATACCTGCATCCCAAACAGGGTTCCTACTCTCCCCCACATCCATGCATTTGTCTCTCCTCGGCTTCTGGATTTCCTGGTTTTCAAAGTACTCCTCTTCTAAAGGCCCATCCCCTCCCTAGCCCATCTGCTTGTGAAAGCCTCTCTAGCCTTTGGCTTACAGACAGTTTCCTGGCCTCCCTCCTGATGATGCTGGAACTGTTTGGGTAGACAGGGTATCCTCACAGGTTCAGCCCCTATGCACCTCTGCGATCAGCTACTGCAGGTCTTCCCACTCTCTGGCCCAGAAGCACTTAAGCAGAACAGGATATCAGGAAGCATTTGCCACACTGAGCTGCTAGCAAATCCTGTGTACAGGTGCTTCATGTGTGTGCTCATGGGACACCAAAGAGTACAGTGAACAAGGAGGCCTGCTGAGACCATCTCAGCTCACTGCCAGGCATGCTCCTTGGAGAGTCTGGCCTCACTTCAAGAAAATCAAAGAAACCAGCTTCATTATAGACAAATCAGCTCCAGAGCCGAGGAACAAAAGCCATCCATGACACCTGGCTCCACATTCGCTTGATGGAGGGTGAAGGTGGGGTCGACACTATAAAAACCAGGCAGCCTCACCCTTAACCCACACTGATAGCCGCTGTGAGCCCTCCTATAGGGCATCATTATTTGTAAGAGAGCACACATACACATCTCTGAAGAAGCAGTTGAAATGAACTAGCACACCAGCTTTAGACAAGCACTTTCGTTTTACTTGTCTAATGAACTCTTTGATACACAACAACTAAAAAAATAGAGAATTTGCACACATGGTTTATATTTAGTCGAATTACTACACAGTATGTGAAAGATTTTAGGTCTCTTTTTCTGGAACCCGCAGAGAGGTCAAAGACTTCAATAGTCAAAGCAAGGAACATTGGAAGCCCATACCGAGGGGTCTAAGATATTGATGGGCAGATAGCATTCCCAAACATGGCTTGAGACCGCTCACTGAAATGTGTGGAAACAATGGTGAGGTTTTAAAAGAATCCCAAGTAACTCCAGTTTCTGGCCAGAGGAAGGCTCATTAAACAAACAAAAAAAAATTCATAGCTTGTAACCTCTGTGATTAAGACTAAAACAATGTTTTTATTGGGTCGTCCTGCTGAAGACATAGAGGGTGGTATTGTTTAGTTTATTATTATTATAAGGTAGCCAAAACCAACTTCACAAGGGGCAGTCCCAGCCAACAATTCACCCATTGCAGTGCCTCCTCTCTTGTCTGTAAGTTGTGTTATATAATCTTACTTACCAGAGGGAGAACAGAAATTCAGCAAAGACTGACATCTGCCTTGGTTTTCTAGGACTTATTACACACAGTGTTCCATGAAATGAAGGCAGTGATTCTATCTATAGATTGCATTAATTCACTAAACAGAAGGTCCCTCTCTTAAAAGGACTCAGACATTGCACAGTCTGAGGGGTCTGTAGGAATCAACCAAAAATACTACCTAGGAGAGGCTCTTCATGCTGGTGCTGCATCAAATGTTTGTGACTGGGGCTGGGTGGGAACCAACAGGCAACTAAGGGAGAACCACATCAGCGTAGTCCTTTTTGGAGGGACCCCTGCAGCTGAGAGGCAAGTCAGAGTGTGTGTGCCCAAGAAAGGAAGGGGAAGGGAAATGGAAGGCCAGCAGGAGGCTGATCAATATAGAAGAATATTGTCATGGGAGGTGAGAACAGAATGTGTGTGTGTGTGCATGTGGAGGTGGGGATGGACTATGGTGGCCCCTGTCTAGACTTGGGAAATGCCCTGGGCTTAGGGTGTGATGGCAGATGGAAGGAATCGGGTACCTCTCTTGCAAGCTATATTCCACAGGTCTGTCATTTGAGAAGGAGACCTTTTTGAGGGTGTGACTAAGTAGACATTTATTAAATGACAAGCAGGACAGTTCCCACCAAACCAAAGCTGAGGTCAGAAGGGTTAGATGCCTCCTTTGGAGGGGCCAACAGTCACAGGACGGTAGAAGTGCTGGCCCCTAAGGTTTCCTGCTGAATTGGAAGGTGGAGTTATGGAGCTGGGGGAGGGCTCCAAGCACCCACATGGGCACCCCCACAACCACCTGTAACTCCAGCTCCAGATGTCCTCTGGCCTATGAGGGCACCTGCATGCCTCTGCTGTACATAAACTCATACAGCACATACATGGACATAAATAAATACACCGTAAGAAAAAAAGACCCAGACAAACAGGAAGCAAGCCTTGCTACACAGACACTGCCTATGTATATCTCCCTGCCATAGCAAGACAGCCATATGCCTATGAGCCCAAACCCCTGCCTCACGTGTCCACACCTTGGACATCTAGTACAGGATCTACAAGTTATGACTGAACAATAGTAAGCCACAGGAACAAAGCCCAATGAACTTGATTGGGGGGGGTTACTTTCCCCCTTGAAAATATTCACTCAAGGGGATAATGTGACCCCAGGAATACCAATTTGGAAAAAACTTTACCGAATCTACAGCAAGTTAAGCCTCAATTTCCTCTGTTATTCTCAGAGGAAAATGTCCAGTGGTTTTCCTTGGAGACCCCTGTCCATCAAGTGGCAATGTTATGAAGTATGTTCTAACACTTTGCCATAGAGGTCTCACCTTGTCAAAAGCAGGGTAGACAGCTCGGATTTCTGTCAACCAGCCATATGGCATGTGACCCACCGGGTACGTCGCTGTCAGAATTGCCACTGCCTGCAAGGGAAGAGTGGACAGCATTAGTGTGGGCATCCACAGGAAGTCCTCCTGGATCTGCCAGGCCAGGCGACAAGATGAGTGGCACATCTGTCCCTGTATTCACTAAGATGGTCTGAAATCCAGGAGAGGTGTGTTTCATATAAATCTAAAGAGGAAACAGGATAGATCACCTGCTTAAATAGCCTAGACTCCAAACCGGCTTCCTCAGACCCCAGAATCTTGGCTCTTTCCATTGGGCCTAACCAAGCTCCCAAGTCAATCACAAATCACAATCTTATGTGGCATTTTGCATGTATGTGTGTAGTATGCATGTGTGTTCACATATGTATGAGTACATGTGTTATGTGTGTGTGTGTGTAGGCCAGGTTGACATTGGGTAGTTTTCTCAATTGTTCTTCACCTTCTATGTTGAAGGAGAGCCTCTCATTTGAGCCTAGAGCTCCTTTACTTGGCTCATCTAGCCAGTCATCTTGTTCAGAGGCTCCTGCATCTCTGCCTCCCATGCTCTGGCATTACAGAAAGATGCTGGTGATCTGGATTCCACTCCACATTGTGCTATCTCCTCCAGTCAATATGGGTCCCAAAACAACATTAGGAGAAGAGACTTAGGTTGGCTCTGCTTCCCCACCTCCATGCTGATCTTTAGCACGATGGACTTGTTTGTCAGCAACTTTGTGCTATTGTCCTTTCAACTCAACACATTTCAGGCTGCTTGGTCCTAGTGGTCCAACTCAAAACTTTAACTCAGTGAATTCAATAAATATTCACACAAGAAAGCCTACTGATGGGTTTCCATGAAAAGGTTTTTCTTTTCTTGCATGAATGAAAAGGAGGAAAATGAGAATTTGGCATCTACAGCTACAATCTGGCAGTTGGTTTTTTTTAACTCACTGGTAGAAGAGGAAGAGGAAGTCAGGCTTCATTCATTTTAATGGGCAGAGCAACTGTGCCCAGAACACAGGGACATGATACAGTCGGCAGCTGTGTGAGGAAACTTGTGTAGTGTGACATGGCATAACATAAAAAGAGCATCATACTAGGCAGGCCTAGATCCAAACCTCCCTTTCACTCCAGGGTGAGATAGGAACCTTCTCCCGTTGGACCCCCAGAAGTGAAAACTGGTAATATTAAACATACAGGGATGTTGGGAAATGACTAAAATGCAAATGAATGCCTAGGCTTATATAATCACACACACTATATATATAAATACACACTATACACACACACACACACACACACATCAGCTCTGCCCCCCATATGTTGAGCTTCTATGCCATAGATGGCCATTTGGAAATGCCTAATACAAAAATCTGGCCTCTTTTGGTTAATTTATGGGAAGATGGAATCCTAGCACATAAGCAATGCAAGTTCCATACATTTTACTTGGAAAATCAGTATGTGATGGGAAAAACTACTGTACTATAGCAGCCACCCAAGATGCATCTGTGACTCAGATACCAAAATCCAGGAACAAATGGGTGCCAGAGAAAGCATTCTGACTTTGATTTATAGGCATCTTCTCCTGGCCAAAAGGAGCACTTCCCAGGACATGGAAACTGGCAGGATGCTCTGGGCTGGAGAGCTGCTGACAGTGCAGTCAAGGCCAGGTGTAAACAGGAGGCCCTAATGAGAAGTCACCAGCCTTCTTAAAGAATCAGAGGTGCCAGCAACAGAATTAATTCTCCAGAAGGCAATGGAGGAAGAAACAAATGAAGTCACTCTGCCTGATCATCCCCTGCTTGAAAGAAGGATGAGTCAACAGTTTCTGTGCAATGGCAGCCAGTTTCTAGATCCATTTCTGGAGCTTTGAGTGAGTACATGCAGGGGACCCTCCTCTGGAGGAGGGCTGTCAATGAGCCCATAGGTGGTATGGAATGTGTGACACAGGGGCAGAGCAGGTGAGGCTAGGCTGGGTCACAACAGACGTGCTAGAGTTCCTACAGACATTTCTCACCATCCTTTGTAGCAACAGGGAAGAGGCTGCATGCTTTCACTGTGGAGAAATGGAAGGGCCATGAGAAGGAGGCCAGCAAGCTGCAATGTTCTCACTATCCCAGTTTCTAACAGGTTCTGTCCCTGTCTTCCCTCCTATGCTTCAGTTCTTCATGCACTAAATGAGAAGGATGAAGTAGGTATCTTCTTCCATAGTCACAGAGATGTAAACTTCAAAAGTCACGCAGTCATGGCTTCGCTTGGCACTGTGTCATATGACCTGTACCTTAGAAGTGCTTGAGCTCTTGGCGCAAACTAGAAATAAATTTGTATCATTTCTGTCCCCCCATGTGTGCCCACAAAGTGTCCTACCTCTGTAGCAGCAGAGCTGCCCCCAAGGTCCCGGGACACAAAGAGGTTGACAATGGGTCGACTGATTCGCTGTGTGGCCAGAATCAGAGCCAGAGGCCACCAGAAGCTCAGCATCTTCCTTATGGTTGCATCGCCCTGTGTTGAGAAATGGAGGTCGAAGCTTGTTAGGTTCCAGAAGTAGAACAGAAAACAGCTTAAAATCAGAGCTTGTCGTTCTCATACCAATCAATAGCAAGTTCATTATGCCTAACAATAACATACAGAAAAGCCTCTGTAGACATGCCAAGTTGAATTAAAATTAAGTGTACAGTCCTATTAGAAATTAATTCAGACAGCTGGCAAGCTACTGTGAAATCAAAGCAGACAATGAGTAGAGCTCGATGGATCCCAACCAGTGTTTTCCATGTGTGGAACCAGCCTCCATACAAGGTGGAGTCCAGTTTCAGGACCTGAGAAGCAGGTCTGAAATGAGTCTCTGTTTATGTCATCACAGTGGCTGGCTTGAAGCCATGTCCGTAGGAGGTAACGCTGAGAAATAAAAAGCTATTATAATCTGCTTCGGAATCAGGCAATATATACAAATGTGTCCAATTATCACAGAACTATTTAGCTCAGCCACAGAGACTCCCACCTCCAGAGCCTTCACAGGAACCACACACTGTGCGGAACAGTAAGTGCAGCACAAGCAAAGGCCAAGGCATGCCTTAAGACATCTGCAGCCAAGATGTATGTTATCTTTCAACTGTGGCTTCTGTTACGAAATTTTGGTTTTGTTTCTTAAGAGGTTAAGAGTTACATCATAGGACTATCTCAGGCATTCTGATTTCTTTCCCTTTGTTAGAGGCTGAACATGGAGAGGGAGGGAAGGTGGGAAGGAGGGAGAGAGAGAGAGATTGGTTCCATCCCATCAAGATAATTATGACTGGTCAGACGATAGAAGTAAGTAGGTAGGATTTCAATGGTAGCTTGACCGAGAATGAGGCACATGGTTAACACAATTACTGTTTGTGACACAATCAAAGAGTTGTATGGTTAAGATGGGGACTTGGGGTGGAGTGTGGTCAGGGTTAGACATGATCCTTCCTCTGCCTTATAGCTAGATGGAAAGAAATGGTGTAGAAGTAAGTATGCACACAAGCCAAATACTCTTCATGACTTGTGATGAGAATGTTTGGCCTCATCTGGAATGTTGGGTGTTTTACTCTTAACTTGATTCTTAATTGGCTTTTAAGGCCCAGGACAAACTCAAATTTCTCCAAGGAGGCTTCTTAGACATCAGGACCAAAAATGGAGGCCTTTGGGTTCCATGTAGTATTGATACTGTTTTGGACTCATCTAGGTTTCTTTCTTTCCTTTTTTTTTTTTTTCCTAATAGTTGCTTCTGTGTTGGTCTTACCTGCCTATTGAGTTATAAATCTGTTTGAAAGTAGGGGTTTCCCATCACACTACGGTGCCTAAAGTTCTTCGTGGCCCCTAGGACGTGCTCAATTAAAAAATTGGAACTACCAGTGCAGACAGCATATAAACAGAGTCCGGGCCATGCTATGATATTAAAAACTATAAAACATGAGCACAAAGGTCCCATGAACCTCAAGCTTTCTGGACTACAAAAGAGGTCACCATAGAGATTATGCTGTGTCACCCTTGACCTGACCTGACACACTGTCTCCTCCTTTGGCGAGGAGGAGGCTAGATAGTCACTTCTAAGAATATTCCCATTTGTAGAGTTCATGATGCTCCTGACTGCCATCCCCTCAGAAAGCCCCTAGCACTTGACCTTTGGGCTCATTACACTGGGTTCTCATTTCTTATTCTCTGGGTCTTGGTCAGCCTGTGGCTGAACAGATAAAGACAACCCTGTGGGTTAGGCAGAGAGGGTAGGGGAGCAGAGAGACAGTAAAATGGGAGTTTGAGTATGACCAACCCTTGATGCGTGCAGTATGAAAACAGGACATCCTGTTACTTTGTAAAACCAGTATGAACAGTCAAACAGTGCACACACCCCCAGCTCTGGGCCGCTCCTGTCCGGGATGATGTCGTGGATGTTCCTGTAGTAGCCCAGGCACAGTGTGGTACAGCGCACAAGCGCGCCCATGTACAGAGACAGGATGGGGATGAGCAGCGGCTCTCGGCATTCCAGGTGACTGTGAAGAAGAATGGCTACGAAGACAACCTGCAGGAGGAGAGCAGGGCAGGTGAGCAGAGCAAGGAGAGTTGGTCCTCGGAGGTTGGGCTATCCTCGTGTGCCCAGTGGCTGACCCAGAGAACTGACCACTGGCTTTGACTCAATTCTAACCTCCAATGACCCAGATGCAGATGCCCGGGGTCGACTGGAGGGTCACAGCCGTGGTTTTGTTAGATCCACCACTGAGACTCTTTTAAGGCAACTGTACTCCTTTATTAAGAGTACTCGCTAAGAAATACCTAGAAACTCTGGCCTCTCAGCTGCCTCTCCAATGGCCACTGTAGGCTTTTTCCACAGCAGAGAAAAAAGCCGTGATAGTCAGTGATGTGCAGGAGCTGATAGGGAGGGACATTTACAGGATAAAATTCACTAAAAATGCTGTTCCCAACAGTACTGCAAATTAAATAAAAAAATAATAACATACTATGCTGGGAAAGTTATTAAGATATTAGCTGCAGTGTGACTACAATGCCCATTTGTTTATGGAGTGAGAGACCTGGATGTCCTGTACTGGAGAGGAGCAGGCTTCATATTTACCATCTACAAAACTTTTGCTCCAAGCCACAGTGGTGATTCTTAGAGGATGAAAAACAGGTTGTGTGGTTAGTAGAAGTGACCATGGTCAGGAAAGACTGAAGTGTTGATGACGTGTAAATCTCTCTTGGATGGTGAAGTTTCGAAATCAGAGTTTTACAAAGTTTTAACCACCTAATCCTGCAGCTGCCAGAAACATGGCCACTCTCACCGCTGGGTCCTCAGAGCACAGAACACTGAGGTGCCACAAGGACATGTGGCTGTGAGCAGGCAGACGAGAGCGTGGGCAACTTGAGCAGACACAAGTCGCGGAGGTGTTCACCGTCACTGTCCCATTCACCCAGTCTCATACACATTTGCCATGCCGGGAGGACATGCTGGGGAGTGGCAAGGATGCCAATCATTGTTCCCATGCTGCTTCCAACTGGACCAAAGGCAGTGAACTGAAAGATGTGAAGAGCAGCAGGAAAAAGCCTTGCTAGGAAACACTGGATGGCCCAGAAGCTTGGGCATCTGGGGTTGTGGACACAATGCTTATTTACTTGGCTTGGTAGTGAGAGTTGCCTCGGATGCCCTTTTTCCATGCGAGGAGTGGCATATCCATAGCCAGTTTCACATTTTTACCATCAACATGAAGTGCACTGTAAACCACAGGTATGTGCAGCCTGGAACCTGGTGTGTGGAGTGAAAATTAGAAGCTCGGCGTGTCCTCTAAAGACTAAGGTGTCAGGACAGTTCTGCAAGATAAAAGCCCAAGGAGCAGGATCATGGAGGAGGATTTGAGGAAGAGGGAGGAGAGGGAAGACATGTAGCAAAGAAGAGCAAGCGTGGGGTGAGGGGTGGCTAACAAGATACCAGCCCATACAGCAGGAGGGTGATGGGTAGATGAGCTTGTCCAGGGGAGCACCCAAGGCCAAGGTGAAGATGCTGTCAGCATCCCCCTGAGATTCTAACAGACCAAAGCAGGTGGCCCAACACCTGTCACGGGCCTTATATCTGCATGGTAGATCACTTAAAAACTCAAAGGTGGAGCCTATGCACTTTGTATTCTAGTCCAGAATCACAATTCTGAATCTGACATGACCACCCAAAGCATGTTCAGAAGGAGCCTGCTGTGTTAGCTCTGAATATGTTCCCTGTGAAAGCCGGTACTGGCCCCGGGCCAGGCACTACTCCTCAGTGATAGAGTCAGCCTCAACTGACTTCTTGAGGCTAACAGTCTAGTGGAGAGGACAGACACACTAATCAAACAATGGGCTAGCGAGCCCACACTGCCTGCCATGACAGAGCAGCTGCAGGGGAGGGAAGCATGTCTGCACTGCCTGGGCTGAGCAGAGGTGGGAGGAATGGGAGGAGGTGGGGGTAACTGAGGCAGAGTATTTCTTCCAGGCTGGAGAAGCTGTGGTAGGTGAACTGTGGACCAGAGAGCAAGGTGGGACTGGAATCATGATGGAGCTAGACAGGCAGAAGGAGGGGTTTGTGGCACGTCAGCCCTTTATCAGTCAGCATTCGGGTTGAGAGTTTCAAGTGTCCTTTTTATCAGAGACTGAGGTGGTCAGGCTTTCAGTGGGTGAGACAGCTGTGGCAGCGCCAGGAATGGTGGAGATCCAGGGTGGCTGGGTGGAGGTGGGTGAAGAGGCCACTCACTACTGTGGGTAGGAAGGGGCGACTCTCAGTCAGAGTGAATGACAGCAGCAGAGAGGGGCACAGCAAAGGGAAGAGATGCGGAAGCCTAGAACAGACCCCTTCATGATAAAGGGAGACGCTCCCAGGGTGGTTCCTAAGTTTCTAAGCGGATGAGTGCACTTGCCAATTTACTCAGCAAAATTCTTGCTATGGAAGATCTTCAATTCAGGTTCTGGGTATCTTTGTAGGACCAGAGTGGGAATGTCACAAGGGCCCTTGGGTAGCTTTGTCTGAAGCTGTGAGAAGGTGAGGCAATGAATATTTAATGGGGGGAGGGGGATCACGGTGGTGTGGTAGATGCTATAAACCTAGACAACATGATGTTGTCATTATAAGAGGGCCTATTTGATGCAGATTTAGAGGCTAGGCATCCTGGATAGCATGGTGCAGGCTCTTGAGAGACTCCTCTGCCTACCTCGGCTGTGTCACTTCATGGCTGATGGCAATAGTGGGAATGTGTATGACAGGAAAGGATCACTTAAACATTTAAATCCAGAGAGACTGGAATCCTACAACCCTTCCAAGGGCAGCCCTCTATGATCTAAGGCTCCGCCTCTTAAATAGAACAACCCTCCTGTATGTGAAATGGGGACGGGGGCAAATCACAACCAGATCATTGTGGGAATGAGTTAGTTTCTTCATGGACATAGAGTGCTTCCTCGAGAAGGGTGGAGCCTAGTGTGAAGAGCTGGTGAGGTGAGACATTGGAAACTGCCTCTGGGTCTAACGGCCCACTAGCCATCCAGGTCCTTAGTAAGAACCATCTGGGAGAACTGACAGAGGTGAAACCAGACCTGTGTACAGAACACATTGAAAAGGAAGTAGAAAAAAATGGAGGCAGTGAGTGGAAACTGTCCTTCTAAGAAGTGGTGTGGAGTAATAAAGAGAAAGACAGGATGTGGCTAACGAGGTACACTGGATCCAGAGAAAGCTGCTTGCTGCCCTGTGGTTTTTTTTTTTTTTTTTTTTTTTTTTATCTATCTGAGTATGTGTATGTGCCCAGGCAGTCATCCAGGGAGACAGAAGGGTCACTGAAAACTAATTAATAAGGATTCTAAGAAAGCAGGCTAGATCAGGACCTGAGGTGCAGGTAGAGAAGATGAAAGAGAGATACCACCTCTGCAAATGAGGGAACACAGGGAACTTGTGGCCACAAGATAAGAATGTAGATGCTTCCAGTTTCCCTGTCACATGGGAACCGAGGTCATCTCCCGGGAGGTGTGACAGGGACTGGCCTGCAACAGCTCCCCAGGGTCAGCTGAGGTGACTGAGCCCCTGCACCCACCCTGCAGAAGCATTGCTGTCGGGGTCAGGCAAGCTTAGGGTCTTGCCAAAGGCTGAGGTGAAAAGGCAGTAATGCAGAGAAGGTTCCCAGCTGACCCCGGAAGGCAGAGGGGGGGTTTCAGCAGAGGGCGGGGTATGGGAGGTACCAGGAAGGATTCCCACTTTGTGATCCTGAACAAAGTCTGGATGATCACGGAATAAAACAAGCCAGGAGCATTTTCATAAAGTTCACGACAGACACCTGGAATTACAGTTCAATATGGAGGCAGAGGACAGGTCACATGCTTCAACTTGTGCCATTATATGAACCAATAAGCTTTGGGGCATTTTTTTTTTAAGTGGGAGAGGCTGCTAGAATTCTGGGTATTATTAAGCAATTTTCTCGCTGATTTATTTTTCTCAGTCATTTATTCACGCTGTGAAAGTTCCCGGAAAAAGCTGCTCCTTCCATTGAAGCTTCTGCAAGGTTGACTGACTGATTAGAACTGCAGAGGCTGTGGAGAAGTTGAAATAGTGCAGGTCCTGTAGCCTTTTAAGTAGCCCTTGCCCACCTCCATCTGGTTGGACACCCTGAGACTAACAGACTCCTTGTGGGATGTAGTAACAGAACCCCAGTTTCTACCAACTAAGGCTTCTACAGTTTGTAGCTCAGTTTTCCCCGATTTGCTTTGCTGTAGCCTGCCTACATACTGTTTCCACCAATATATTTAAAAAGTGTCTTCATTTATGATTTTCTTAAAATTATTTCACCAGGCATGGGATTTGGGGTAACTTAAATGTATAGTCTTGGCCTATGGTTGCCCGTATTTAGCTTCAAAATAAACCATCTCTTATTCCTTTGGAGATGAGACTTATGTTTTTGGGTGGACAATGGCAAGGTAGATAGTTCAAAGTGCTTTGCATATATTTACATATTATCAGGGTGGGTGCCACAGATGCTTTCCCATAATGATCAGAGTAAAACAGGGCGAGGTGGAGGGTTGGGTTGGGGGAAGGGGAGAGGGGTAGAAGAGAAGACTTACGAATGAAAATTATATTTATTCCCCCAAACAAACTGTGGCAGGAACTCAAACAACAAGGTTTAAAATAACTACTCTACCAGGAACAGCCTGGGGCCAGACACATCTGAATTCAGCTTCCCTCCCTTCTCCTAACCAGATTTGTTTTTTCCAATAAGCAAGGGCCAGGACTAGGTTGAAAATGAAGGAGGAAAATGGCTGTAGGCGTACGGCAAACTATTTTCCATACGCACGCCTTTTTTTTTCCTGTCCCCAGAGGCCTACTATATTTACCTTAGGCAGCACTAAAGGCCTTCTTCCCCCTTTAGCCTTCTTTTGCCTTTCCGTCTTTGAAATAATACACATCTACAGTCTTCCACTGAACTGCCATTGCTGTTTGAAAGGCAAGATGTTTCTTTCACTTCAAATTAAATAGCGAGTGAACAAGACAGCCTAGTTCCAGCTCTCAGAGGATGCCAAAAGTAACACCAGGACAAAAGTCTAATAGCTGTACAGGAAAATTAGCAAGATATATCAGAGAATGGTGCCAGCTGGTATTCAGGCACATGCATACATGTTAGTAAGAATTATTTTCAATTACTTTTCCTACTGATCTTCAGGGTAAATGCAATTAATTTGGGAATTTAATTCTTGGTCTTTAGGGAGGCAAACCTAACAGTTTAACTATAGATTATTTCCAAGCATGGGTTTATAGCTGAGGGTGTACAGCAGGAGCTAACAGTTGGTGGAATTGAGAATTTGCAAGTGTGGCCTAGATGCTGGCCTAACCCTTCCTCCAGAAGCCCGTTACTTAGGCCCCACCCCACCTGCATGGTCGAGTTGTGCTCAAACTGATACATTGTAGGGATTACATCTTCTTTCCCAGGAACTTTTCCTGCTCTATCTTTGGAGGGAAGAAGAGGAATGGAAACCCTGGGGTGGTGCCCGCCTGAGAGCTGGCACAGCGGAGGAAAACGCAAGCCTTCCTCTCAGACAATGTGGTCAGACAGTAGAACCAACTTCCTAGTTCATTTTAAAATGTGGGTGTGCTGGCTAGTTTTATGTCAGCTTGACAGAAGCTAAACTCATCTGAGAGAAGAGAACCTCAATTAAGAAAATAGCTCCATAACATCCAAGCTGTAGAAAAGCCTATGAGGCATTTCCTTAATTAGTGATTGATGGAGAAGGGCCCAGACCATTGTGTATGGTACTACCCCTGGGCTGGTGGTCCTGGGTTCTATAAGAAAGTAGGCTGAGCATGCAATGATTTACAAGTCAGCACTCCTCCATGATCTTTGCATCAGCTCCTGCCTCCAGGAGCCTACCCTGAGTTCCTGTCTTGACTTCCTTTGATGATGGACTAAGATCTGCAAGTGAAAGCCAAATAAACCTTTTCCTCCCCGATTTGCTTTGGTCATGGTGTTTCATCACAGCCATAGTAACCCTATTTAAGACAGTGGGGAAATGATGTGTGAATGACAGAATTTCATGGTACCCACAAAAAGAACCATGTTTAAGGATAATCCCAGTGCTTTGGAGTTTGAGGCAGGAAGTTCAGAGTGAGCCTAGGCTATAAAGAAAGAGAGAGAGAGATTGTGTAACAAATAAATAAATAGAAACCCAAACCAAAACCAACAACCAAAAACCTGGGTTGGTAAGATGGCTCAGTAGATAAAGAGCTTGCCATCAAGCCTGCTGAGCTGAGTTCAATTCCTGGAAAAGCGGCAAAGGCACAAGGAGAGAACTGACTGAACAAGCTGTCCTACGATCTGCGTGCCTAGCACATGTGCCCTGCCCACAATAAGAAATAAAGTCTTATAAAAGAAGGGAAGAAGGAAAAAAAAGCATAATCCCATGAGTCCCAAGTGCTCATTCTGGAATCAACTGACATAATGTATTCTTTCAGGCCCTGCAGAGGGCATGAGGACAAGGACAAGTGCAAACTTGTCCCTGACCGACCATACATAACTGGCCCAAAGCATACTTGGTGTCATCATTGTATGTTAGCATGTGTGCATGCGTGTGTGTGTGGAGGCCAGAGCTTTCTGCAGGCATCTTTCTCCATCACTCTCCATCTTTGGCTTTGAGAAAGGTCTCTCACTGAACCTGGAGCTAGCTGTTTCAGCTAGACTGGCTGTCTGTCCAACAAGCCCCCAGGATCCTCCTGCCTCTACTTCTCACGTGCTGGGGTCACAAACACTGACACATTTTACCATTTCTGGGGTTCAGCTCTCTCGTCCTCATGCTTGTACAGCAGGGCCTTTTCCCACCGACCCTGCTTGCCAGCACCCTTACCAAGCATTTCATATCCGCACACTTCAAGAATGATGGTTCAAACGTTAGGCACTTAATTTAAATCTGTTACAACCCCCACCCTAGCAAGATTGTACATGCTTTGATCACAGGATATTACCTTTCCTCACTCATCAAACAACCATCAGAGTCCATATGTGATGTGAGCCAAATGCTGGGAAGCACCACACACACACCTACACATACAACCATGAATATGGCTTCAACATCTCATCAGAAAGTCACTCTGAGAAGCTGTGACAGACACACAGAGCATACTTACCTGAGCTATGACATCTGAGATTGAGGCACATCCCACCAGGAAACTGTATTTGTGTTTTAAGAGAATGCCAGCATGGGTCCATGCCTGCAGGAGAGAATGAAATTTTCAATGAGAGACACAACTGGGATTATGATGTTTCTTATACTACGACTTAGTAGGTATTCCTAAAATACACTTTATACCTCAAAGAGTCATAGCAGTGGGTTTGACAAGTCTTTCATTGGTAAAATAACTTCATCTGATGGCCAGCCCCACACTAGCTTTTGAATGAAATGAGTGACGGTGAACATTTATTTGGTGTCTCTAATAAGGAGATAAGCCATCTTGGTTGGGTTGGTGTCCATCGCTGGACGCTAAATGACTAGCAAGAGTGGAAGACACAAAATCTTCTCTGGAGCAGTCTTGACCCAAATGGCTTTTCCTTCCACAAAGTATATTAGACCAAGGGTTCTAGGGTGAAGTCCTCAGTTCCTGAGCAGATCAGGGTATGTTGTCTCTAGGATCAGAGTGTTGGGGGTTAGTCTAGTGCTATGCATTCTAATACTAATTACTGGACCCCAAGATCTGACTGCAGCCCAGACAAACCCATTCACATGTATACTGTACACTGGTCTTTGCTGGGTAAACTTTGATCTACCTAATTTTAAAGTGATTTGGTTAATAAAATTGCGGAAGCCTGTGATTGGGCAGAGGAGAAGTAGGCAGAACTTAGGTTCCTAGGCTTGGGATCTTTGAGGGACCATGAGGATGGGGGTAGAGGGAGAGGAAAAGAGGAATAAGAAGATGTAGCAGGAGAAGAGGAAGCCAGAGAGAAGCAAGTCACCATGGGGCAGTAAGGACCATGACCATGTGGGCATGAGGGCTGGCCTGATAGAACAGAAGTAGGTCAGACAGGAATGTTTAGGGCAAGTAACTTGGTTTGTGTCACTGGGAAACAGCAAGAACCTTAGAAGGTTGATACCTGCCCAGTTACTATGCTTTAAAACTTTCATAAACTCAAGAGGTCTCTGTCTCAATTATTTGGGAACTATCTGGGATAGAGAAGCCCTCTAGAGCCTAATAGCCATTCAACAATATCTGAGCTTGGCTTTGTATGTTTGAGGGAGACTAGGAAAGTCCTAGAATAGAAGTAGGCAACCCAAACCTCCCCTGGGTGTGAATAGGTGTGGAGGTTGACGCTCATACAGAATCTGTGTAAGAACTTCACAGAACCTTATTGGCCAATTTGGACCAGTTAGATTGTTGTCAACTTGATACAAGCCAGGGTCATCTCAGAAGGAACCTCAAATGAGAAAAATGCCTCCACCCAAAGAACCTGCAGGCAATTTCCCTGTGGGGGGAGTTTTTGGTTGATGGTTGATACAAAAGGGTTTGGCCCACTGTGGGCAGGGCTTGGCCCTCTGTGGGGCAGTTTCCCTGTGGGGGAAATTTTTGATTGGTGGCTAACACAGAAGGGCTTGGCCCACTATGGACATGCCACTCCTAGACAGGTAGGGCTGGGTTGTGTAGGAAAGCAGGCTGAACAAGCCATGGGAAGTAGGTCAGTAAACAGTGTCCCTCAGGACACTGCCTCCACTTCCTCAATGACAGCGTACAACTGGAGTTGTAAGATGAGACAAACCCTTTCCTCCCCAAGCTGCTTTCAGCCATGGTTTCAACACAGCAATAGAAAGCAAACTAGAACACAGAGAAATAAGAAGGCACCTGAGCTGGGCACAATGAGCAGCCAGGTGTAGGTAAAGATTTTGTGTAACAGCTGCTGCCTCTCTACTCCCTTCCCCAGCTCTGAGGTCCCAAGGTGTCAAGTGTTTGAAAGAAAAAGGAGCTAACATTTGTAAATAGTGCCTTGTAGGTCTCCTTGTTGTTTTAATGCCACTGGGTGGAAAGTTTCACGACTTCTAGAAACGTCCCCCCACCAACCAAGTTATCAGGACTGTGCTGCAGGCATATACGTGTGCACGTGTGCATGTTCAAGTGACAGAGAGATGACTGCTTTAAATGTGAATGTTTATTATCTGTCTATCATCATCTATTTATATCTATATCTATAGGTAGATAACAAAGCTTGAAAGAATTCAGATAGATATAGATATCTATAGATAGCTAACAGAGCCTGAAAGAATTCAGATGTAGATATCTATAGATAGATAGACAGACAGACAGACAGATAGATAGACAGATAACCAGGCATTGGAAGCAAGGTCTAAATACAAAAATTTGTATTTCTTATACAAAGAGTCTGAGGTAAGTTTATACAATATTTAAAGGAGTTTTGTACATGAATCAGAGTCTCACACATGAAATTTGCTATATGACTTCCCAGATGCGGCACTATTCAGGAAACTGTATTTCTGTATTTGAGAAGTGGGGGTCTGGGATTTGGGATAAGGGAATCTCAACCTGTGCCGAGCTTTAAAAATGCTGTTCAGAGATATAAAACAGCTGGCAGGGGACAGACGGCAAAGCATCCAAGGGTCTGCAACTCCCTTCTATGAAAAGTCCTGAGTTCCCAAAATTCACTGTATAATTACCACTCTCTGTTTAGATCTATCCCCACTTCCAGTTTACAGGAAGGACAGGGTGACATCATAGGTTCAGTCTATCTAGAGCAACCTTAACTCTTTCAACATTGAGACCTGATTATGATCTCTGATGAAGCCATCTATTATCACTCGGCTCCTTGTGTAAAAGAGTGGGGTGTGGAGGCTGTATAGCCCTTTTGACCTTTCCTTGGGTTTACCTGAATCAGCTACCAGAGGCAACACAGCTGGCCAAAGTTATAAAAAGGAAAATTCAGTAGCAGTTGTTCACAGGCAACCCAATTTTCTCTCTTGCAGTAACTTACAAAGGAGCCCATGGAAGAATTTATTATTAGGTATTAAATGTTATTAATTTTGTATTGTCTCTGTATCGCTACACCAATGTGAAAAGGAAAAAAAAGCCCTTTCTTTACTACCTTTGACACAGGACTCATGAAAGTCCTTGTTTTATATAGTAAGCCTGGTAACTAAGTGATAACATCCCATCAGCATGTTTAGGAGAGGCATACTATGAAACCCACATGTTTACATCACACAAGCAGCAAGTATATGAGAACGTTAGCCCCATCTCCTATTATTGAACCTATCAGAAAAAAAGGAACACTCAATAGCTGAGCCAAAAAGTTCAAATCTGCTTTCTTGTGATTATATATATATATATATGATATAATAAATTGATGAGACACTGGCTGAAAAGCTCAAGGGTCAGTTAGAAGCCACCTACACTGTAGGTAAAACTGGCAAGCTGCCATAGAAATGAGCTTGATGGTTCCCCCCAAATTAAAAAAATATGAGTACCAGACAACCTAGCAATCCCCCTTCTGGATGTGTACCCCAAAGAAATGCAAGTAGGGACTAAAAAGGACCTTTGTACATTCATGTTCATAATTTTAATCATAGTAGCCAAAATGGAGAAGTAATATAAATGAGTAAATAGGCAAAATGTATTTTGTCTATACAAGGAAAGATTATTCTGCCTTATAAAGGAATGAAAGTCTGGTACAGTCTGTAACATAGAACATTGACAATATCTAAAATGAAATCAGCCAGTCACAAGAGAATGAATACGGTTTGAGTCCTCTATTGTGGTATCTTAATATAGTCACATTCATAGAAACAGAAAGTAGAGCATGGTTAGGGATAGGGTGTGATAAGATGAAATTACTATCTAATGGGATCAGCTTTAGTATACAACATAAAAGGCCCTCTAGAAATTGATTGCATAGGAACATGAATGCTCTTCTACTATTGAACCATGCACATAAAAATGTTTAAAGTAGCGAATCCTATGATAAGCATATTTCACCATTAAGAAGAAGGAAAGCTCATGATTCCTTCTACTTACCATGGCATCCATAAAAGGGAAGGCAGCAAGATACAGGAAGGCCCTTCGTGTTTTGCTCCCCACAGACTCATCCACATGATGTAGCTTGTTGATGATGTAGTACCCTAAATCACTGTAGGCTGCAAGGGACCAAAATAGACATGGTGTTTAGAAAAAAGATAGTTTACATGATTTTTGTCTAAAAACCTTAAAATTATTTTAAATGTTATATCTGCCTTGTTATAGAAAAGTCAGAAAAACTATAAGAGACTCATGTATAATGTCATTCATCTACTGGGTTGGCAGGCTTCAAGTTACCCACACTTTTATTAGTGTGTGAGGCAAGCATGTGAGTTTCAACATGCAAAGGAGGTCAGACCATATACTTTCCTATAAACCACAACCGGTTATTGTTTCACTCATTGAAAGACTCTCAATGAGTTGATTTTCCTCTGTATTTGCTAAGTATTGATTTATCCAATTTCTTATTATACACTTGTGACAGTACGTAATACCACAACAGAAAGCTTGGTGGAAATAGTTGACACTATATATTTAAGTATTATTAGGTATTTACTAAGAGAAAATTTCCAGAGTTTAGCATATGATTTCAGCATAAGTTTTAAAGTGAGCTTTTGATGCTTGCCAGTACTCAATGTCACTTCTTAGGAGGAGGGTGGCCTATGCAGTAGAAAGTGATATCCATAGGGTATTTTGGGAGTCCTCCTGTGTCAAGACTTGTCATGCTGTGAGGCTGAAGCATAGAGTGCATCCAAAACATACATAGGCAGGGTGTATACAAACCCAACAAACAAGAGAAAGAGATGGCAGGACTTGAGGGACAGCTAGCATCCTGACAGCTGTTGTTAGCAAGGATGAAAGGACAGGCCACGTGAACTTTGACCTCACTGATGCAGCTTAAGACAAAATGTATCGATGAATCTTCAAATGCGCTACCATGTAAGTCATACTCTCATAACTATGGGTATATATACATGTGACACCCAGACATAACTCCAGCATCATAATGGAGCTGAAGGGAAAATTGAGACCCTCATGTCAAAGTTTGAGAGGTAACCTACTGCCACACAAACTAGTCAGTGGAGATAATGCTCTTCCATCATCATCAGTCTTGAGTCACAAGGATTTTGAGGTAATGCAACATTGAAAATGACCTTTGGAACCTTAAATGTATCATTGGGAATTTCAGAGATCATATTGGGTAAGGAGCTGAGTTCAGGGTGAAGGAGCTCAAGGGTTCTGATGTTCAGAGAACAAGGCAGGGTTGAGGTGAGAACCAAGACCCAGCTGCCGAGGTAAGAAGATGTCGGCTTAAGAGAGTGGTGTGTCTGTCAAGACCACTGAAAAGCAAGAGAAGAAGCCCGGTCAGAGGACATCCTGAAGCGAAAAAGGAGCTATGGGAAGGTGAGACCTGTTATAGCAAGGGGTAGAAAGGAGACCACTGTGCTTGGACTTGTCAATTTAGACCAGAAGCCCTAACAAAGATGAGAAGCAGACAGGTGGCCTGAGTTGACCCCAGAAGGTAGTATGAGAGCTTCAGTCTGAGTCTGAAGTGAGGTAAGAGGCACATTCAGACCAGCACTCAGCTGATGGAAACACAGAGCCAGAAGGCAAAAGTCCTGCATCTTACACAGTCTATGCTGGGGGCGGAGCCACGGACACTTTCTCTTTATTACTGCTGCTATTATTTCATGTCGTCGACAAATGTTCACTTGGCAGGGTCTTGCAAAGAGAGAGTCTTGATCTATCCATATAAAATGCTACTAATTCTGGCAGAACCCCTGAAATAAAAAGGTCAGTGAAGCCACATGCAAGAGCTACGGGGCTGATATGAATAGCTGTAGAGTGAAAATCCCCTGGTAAAGGTTACAGTCAGTAGCACATGCCAGCTGACAAGACCTGACTACAAGGCTGAGGCTGAGGCTGAGGATCAAGGGATAGGGATAGGGAAACACCAAGGTCCAGAATGGTGGTGACCTGGCAAACTATGTCTCCCTGAAGTTCAAACATCAAAGTCCTGACCTCTGGACATCAGAATGTGACCTTATGTAGCCACAGGATTATTACAGATACAATAAGATTAAGTCATGCTGGAGTGGGTGGGTGTCCAACCAAATATGCCTAGTGACCTTGTAAAAAGGGAGAGACTGAATACAAAGACAGCTATGCACAGGAAAAAAAAAAGTCCTTGTGAGGACAGAGCCTGGGTGATGCAGTTCCATGCCAAAGGCTGCCAGGAAAGTGTCAGAACCAAGGGACAGGCAAAGGGCAAGTTGTCTCTCAAAGCGCTCAGGAGAAATCAGGCCTGTCTATCACTTGAGCTCAGACTTGTTGCCTACAGACCTGTAAGTCTGCACGTCTGTCGTTTAAGCTATGCAGTCTGTGGTGTTTTGATACGGTGGCCCTGACGGATGACTACAGGTAGGTTCCCAGAGAGGATCCGAGAGACTCCCGTGTGGCAGCAAGGAAAGAGGGTGAATGTGTGCAGCTGACAGCAGAGCATGTGGCCTGGTAACAGGGAAATAATATTAGTGAGCACCCTTACACTGACAGCATCGTATCTTAACTCAGGCCCCAAGGTGGGAGTCTGGGGTAAGCATGAAAAGGTTAATGGTGGGTTACGGACTGTGGGGTTCTTGAACCTTTCTCCCAACCGTGCCTCCAGAAACTAAGTACCATTTCCAGCTCATCCGAAGCTGGCGGCTGGGTGACCTGTGTAAAATGCTTTGCATGGAGTCCCTAATGACTACTCTAGCTGCCTTAGCTATATTTGGTAAGCTTCAGCGTCAAACAACTACTGCTTACCAAGACTGTTCTGAAAACTAGTCTTCCTCACAATGAGGAGAAAGCTATAGAACAAAATTAAACAGAGCTTCTGAACAGATGCAAACAGTGGGACACTGACTTGACCTATGCACTGGTAGGAGGCTTTAGACCAGACCAAACAAAGAGAAAAACCCTATAAATTCATTGATCCTCTAACAACAACCCTTCCTACAATCAGTGGTTCTCAAAGTTGCAGGACTCGTAGCTACTGGAACTTATGGCAAACTATGAAATACTCACTTTAATGAAAGAACCTATGAAAGATTATCTCCTGGGAACTGAGGCTCCATCCATTAGAAAATTATAACATGTGCATTTCTAAGATGTAAAACTCAGAACACCTGTTCTAATTCAAATTCCCAAGGTATCAATGTGTAAAAGTCTCCCCAGGACTATTTGTTGACCCAACTGAGTTCTATTTATGATACTTTTTGTAGGAGTTTGCAAGTTCATCCTGGGTTTCTAACATATGTATTGTTGCCAAAGAGTATGTGCATACATGGCTGATAAACAACATTTAAAACGCTTCAACAAATATGTATTGAATGACTTATTCATATGAGGCACTGTGCCAATTACCCAGCTGTGAAAGGGACAGCTTTCTGCATGGGGGCTGAGACATGGGTGTATAATAGATCCAATTATACTCTGGATCTGTGCTGGGTAGTGATTTTCTGGAAAGCATGGGGATGAGAGGTGCACATATGGCCAAGGCCTTGGAGAAATGCCCTGGAACCATGCATAATAATATAAGCAAGTATATATGAGATTGTAACATTGGAGCCAAAGCTCCGCTGGTGTAACACTCGGCAAAATGTGACTCATCATGAATCACCACAGGCTTTGTCTTTCCACTAGAGGGCATGCAGTAGTTCTAAGTGAAGAAAACGAGATGTAACCCAGGTTCTAATAACTACAGATTAAAAACATGGATAAACTCATCATGCCCAAGAGAAGTGATTGCAAGCACGTTCTCGGTTCCCCTGCCTCTTTATAGCAATAACTCTATGATTTTTCAGCTTCCTTAACTACACACTCTATACAGTTTATGTGCCCACCCCCTGGCCCTGGGCTGGCCAGCAATGTGTTCCGGTCAGTAGTGTGCGAACAAAGTGATGGACTTTGACTCTTGACTTCAGGATGCTTGTGC
>CM053743.1:69803089-69868814 GCA_028658305.1 Pachyuromys duprasi | reverse complement strand
GTTGGCGGAATCTGCTCCAGCTATGTCTGAAAACCAGCACTCATGTGCAGAATTGTTAGGGATGACAGACTGCCTCACTCTCCAGTGGTGAAAGAGAAAAGGAAATTGGAAAACAACACGCAGGAAACACAAGAAAGAGGATGTTAGCAACTGCACATACGATGAGAAGACACACAACTGGTCTTTTTTTCTCTTTCTGTGACAAGAACAATTAATAACAGATGATGCTACAAGAACATCTAGTGACCACAGTCTTGTAGCCACTAATTAGTGCTCAGAGATGGCATGAGGTTGATGAATCTAAGGCATATATCTGTAGCCAATTACTCAGATATGGACATAGTTAAACTTGAAGGCCCTCCCCTTGGAGATGATCCCCAGGGTCATTAGTAACAGTCCTTTGAAGAGTGGCATGCTCAAGGTCATTCAGGTAAAGTTCACACTGGTTGTTAGAGGTTTTTGCAGTTTCTGGAAACATCACTGAATGACACACAATATTCAAAAACAAAACAAAACAAAACTCCACCAAACTTTAGAGAGCTGACCAAACTACGCAGCAGTTTACACTACAGACATAACGCAGAGTTAATGAAACACACGTGATTTTTCTAAATGTAAAATAAGATTTTTGGAGACCTAAAAGATGTCTTTTGAGGTCTAAAAGATGTGCGTTAAGAACAGTGACCTCTACTGCTTAAATTTATATTTAACACACTTGAATACTAGAATAAATCTGCCTTATTCACTATGGATGGCCTTGAAGCTCCCTGGTGGGGTACAGCCCAGCGCAACACTTCCCTGTACTGCTTTCCTTTTGCCCCACCACCTCCCTCCCCCTCCCTGACCCTCCTTGGTTGCCGTGTGTCCAGCAGATCTCTTCTTAGGCTCAGGCTCTAAGCTCCTCTACTTGGTTATGTGACTCTGGCTCCAGCACCTGGCAGCCATCTCACAGCTGTTATCCTCAGGACTAGCCTCCTTTCCGCCATCTTTCCTCTGTGGTATAAAGACATGGCCAAGCCCACCTTCCCCTCATTTTCTTCTCATGTGCTTGTCCTTTATTTTATGGCTACCAGACCCTAAGCTATCTCAGCTCTGTGGCAGAAGAGGCCCCCTGCATTGCCTTTGGTTTACTCCGTCATCTTTCAAAGCTCTCACTGGCAGAAATCAGCTTATGCCAGGGCTGATTCCAATCACACACACACACACACACACACACACACACACACACACACACACACACAGGCACTTTCCCATCAGCTACATGTGCTTAAGAGAGGTGTGTAGCTAGCCACTGTGTCTTCTGTACATTCCATTTGCAGTTACTTTAGGTTCTAGAATGCCAGCATAATCTGTTCCGTACACTTTCTGCTGAGCACTGACAGGTGGGGACTGAGTCATTTTGAAGTGAAACAATGGTAATTTTAACTCTCATTCTTCTGCAGTCCCAGGGAGGATAAGTTATTGAATAGGATCCTATCATTCAAAGAGGAAGACAGCAGTTATATAAACGATGCATTTTGCACAGGCAAAATGACCTACATCCATTCTTAACATTACCACATAAGAAAACGGATGAACTCTGCCAGTGAGAATGTTCATTAAATGCAAAGATGGCCTCATACTAGGGACAGTAATATCTTAAATATAAAATCAACAGGTGAAATAAAGAGCAAGGAGAAAAGGAACCACAAAATTGGCCATTATCTGGAAAAAAGCAGAAAATATATGGTACCGCTAAAATTGTGAGTCAAATGCTAGACAGACATAGTAGACATTAATAGACAAGAAAAGTGACTACCAGGAACTTAGATACAGACAGACAGGCAGGCAGGCAGACAGACACACAGATAGGCACATACGCAGGTATGTACGCATGTGTGTGCGCACGCGCATGCATACATACACACACACACACACACACATACACTTTTGTAGTACTAGGGAATGAACTCAGGGCTACACAAGGCAAATGCTCTTCCACTGGGTTGAACCCCAGCTTTAGCAAAATGTTAGCGAACAGGCTCAAATTCTTGACTCCATTTTATATGGAAGATGAAAACCATAGAAAAGTTTATATTCTAATACATTTATCCCTTCAGAGCCGGTCAGTAAGAGCTTCCAGTCCAGACCCTGAAAAGAAAGGATCCATCCTGCTGGGTGCTCTTGGGTTTCCTTATAAATGCCAGGAAAAGCTAGAGAAAGGGCTGGGAAGCCAGAGAAAAGCTAGAGAAAGGGATGGTTCAGTGCCTGCTCACAGACCCTGACTGGGATCCCTAGTAACATGTAAAAAGCTGTGTGGCAGTGTACATCCATAGCCCCAGTGCTGTGGAGGAGCAGTCAAAAAGATCCATGACGCTTGCCGGCCCGCCAGACTAGGCAGACTGGTGAGTCAAGGTTCAGTGAGCGCACCTGCCTCAAAACAAACGGCAAGTGGTGTCAGGGGAACTAAGGAAGACACCTTATGTTGACCTCTGGCTCCATGTACCCATGCACAGGACCTGGCATAGATGATCAGGGAGGCACAGGATGGCATCGTGGCTTCCTAATTTAAGAAGAGTTGAATATCTGAGGGTTTCACATCTGTATCAGTTTCCTGGTCACAAGCCTAGTTAGGAGCTGACTCTTGTAGGCCTCACTAAGAGGTGAAAACAGTAAGAAGTAGGGGAGGGTAGGTGTGTGTGTGTGTGTTGTGTGTGTGTGTGTGAGGGGGGAGCTGTGGTCCAGAATACGGGGGACAAGTCCTTAAGCATGAGCTTAAGGACTCCTGAACCAAAGAGGGAGGGAACAAGGTGTGCAAAGATCCCTGATGCACAAGAGCAGGGACGAGAGCGCTCGACAGCTGGTCACCAGAGAAGCAGCAGAGGGAAGGCCTGAGAGTCTAGACGCAGGGGCGCCACGTCAGCTGCCGTGATTCCACCGCTGAGTGCCTGCTCAGAAAGGAGTAGACGCAGTGGCTGTAAAGATAGGCCAAGGGTAATAGAATACTTATCTAGTATAAGTGGGACAAACAGCACCTTCTATTTAAATTTAAGATCTTATCATTTTAAATTTTTCATTTTTTTTTACTTTATTTACAGATTTACTTTATTTGTTTTGTATACAGTGTTCTGGCCACTTGTATGCCTGCAGGCCAGAAGAGGACAACGTGTGTCTCATTAGAGATGGTTGTGAGCCACCACGTGGTTGCTGGGAATTGAAGCCAGTGCTCTTAACTTCTGAGCCGTCACCTTAAAATTTCCATTTTTAAAATGGAAAAAAAACCAATGGGCTGGGGCTATATCTCCGTCGGTAGAAGGCTTGCCTGCCATGCTTGTAGCCCTGTGGTCAAGCCCCATTGATGCATAAATGGGTTGTGGTGGTAAACGCCTGTAATAACAGGGTAAGAAGGGCAAGGAGAATCAGAAGTTCAAGGTCAACCTCAGCTATAGAATATGTCTGTGGTGCCTTGGATTTATAAGGCCTTCTCTCAAAAATATAATCCGATACAACACAGTACAGTATAGTACAGAACAATACAATATGATGGCAAATCTTAGATTTAGCATTTTCCTTGTGACTGCCAATAACACAGCTTGCTCAGCTTTTCTCTTTCCTGGTAATTGACAGGCAGTCGTGAGCTATCATCCCAAAGTCTCATCCAACCATGGTTAAAACAGGGGAAGTTGGGTTTATTTAGGGTACAAATAAAAAGACTAATAGCGAAAAGGAATTAATTTACCCATCTAGACAAGACCCTTATTTTTACAGTGTACGACATCTTTTCAATATATATGCCTTCTTTGGAAATGACTCAGATCAAATGAAGCAGCAGAATTTTTTTCCTCCTGGCACTCACCGCCAGGGTGTAAGTGATAGAAAGAAAAGCCCTGTTCTTTCCCTGAGTGCTTAAGCACAGAGGAAAGGCTGGGTATCAGTGCCCTGAGGAACACACCATCAGCAGACCTCCTTTCCTCTGCCCTGCTCTTAGAACAAGATCCTTCCTGCATTAGAAAGGAAAACCATGAAGGCCTTTTCCCTATTTGCTTTCTGATTCACAATTACATGAGTAAACACTACACCATAAGTGGCTTGGGTTAATCCTCTGGCTCTGTTACTTTGTGACATTCATGCTCATCATACAACCAGCAGCCATCTAAGGTACACAATGGGCTTATGAAGCAGCACTCACAGCCCTTTAGGCAACAGGCTTCAACAGATGTGCCCTGCAGGTTTTTAATGTCAGGTAGAACTGACAAAGCTGTTTTAAAGCTAGGATATTCTGAAAACACACCCCATGGTGCTCTAGGACCACCAAAGAGCAGAAGCCCCTTCCTGATTCAACATGCTTTTCCTGGGTCTTCAGGAACCTGTACACAGCTGCTATAGCCGGAATCTAGCTTTCTTGTTTCAGGAATGGATTTGCCAAGGGTATTTAGTCATGCTTTTGAAAAAAAAGAGCATACAGAAGCCCTGGGAGCGAATTAACTTCAATGAAACAACATGTCACTGATTGGTTCTCAATACCCATAAGCATGCATTCAGAGTAACAGCCACCATACTTTTATTCTCATGTTGCTATAATATGGGCATGTCTGCTACTTTGTGCACCTCCTGGAATGTTTTTTTAGGTACAGTCACCTACTGATGAAACCACTCACTCTCCGACTTTGGGAATCATAGGCAAAAAAAACTATAGCTTTCTAGAAAAAAAAAATGTTTTAAAAATTTACCGATCCAGGAGCACAAATTCCTTCTATCTGAAATTTTCATGAGAAAGGTTTAATAATTACTAAAGAAGCCACTTAGTTGCTATATCTAAAGCAACTGAGAAGAAAATGAAATGACCAAAATGAAATGCTCAGTGATGGCAGGAGCCTTACCTATCAAGGTGTGGAAGACGGCAGCAACAGCACCGGCCACCACCATGCACAGGACGGCTTTGGTCCTGTCCCTCTTGCTGTTCACAAACACCAAGCCCACATTTTTGAAGTCACTCATGGGTCCCGTGAAGAACTTCATCAGCGAGTACGCCAGCCCATAGCTGGCCAGCATCTCCACTGCATCCTCCTTGACTGCAGCGATGCCCCGGTTCAAGGCCTGCAAGGGAGAGATGAGCCAACAACAGCATGAGACTCAGTGCCACCCCTCTGCAGAGTCCCACCTCCAATACGGAACTCGGCAGATGTGTTTTCCAGGGAAACAATGAGCAGTGTGTAGGGCGAATCTGCCCCTCTTTGTAGAAAATTCTACTCTGTCTTTCTGTCTTTTCGTTTCTTTCTTTCTCTCTTTCTCCTTTCTCCCTTCCCTTTTCTTTCTTTCTCTCTCTCTTTCTCTCTTCTTTCCTTCCTTCCTTCCTCTCTCTCTCTTTCTTCGTTTGTCCACATTAGCTTTAGTCTGAGTACCTTTTGGGGAAGCAATACTTGCCCTTTGGGGAAAGTAATAAACCCAAACAAGTATTTGTTAGCATCAAAAGATAGTTCTAAAAAGTATTATTTAAAAGCTGATTTTTTAAAACTCCTAGCCTGGTGTGGTAATTCATGCCTGCAATCTCGACACAGTGTAGGTTCTAAGGTTCTAGCTCAGGATGGATTACTTTACTCCTACTCACCTCCCCGCCTTCACCTGACCCCTTTCTCTGATCCACTTTCTCCTCCTGAGACAGTCCCCATTCTGTTTTCATGTTTCATGCATGTGTATGTATTTAATCCAAATCCACATAAGAGAAGCATGCAATATGTTGTCCTTCTCTCCATTATCAACCATCTCTTGTTCCCTTTAGACCTTTTATTTCCTTTCACACAGCAGTTATACCTTTTTTTACAACATACTTTATTGTTAGAGAAGTTTTAAGTTCTTGGAAAAAGCGAGTGAAAATGACAGAGTTCTCTCTTATCTCCTCCCCCCACAAACACACTGCCTTCCCAACTATCAGCACCATGGCCCAGCGTGGAACACTGGCTGGAAGTGATCAACCTACAGCGACACACTGCCATTACTCATATGTAGTCAATAGGATGGCTCATTCTTTGTGTCCTATACCCCAGGAGTTTTTACTAACGTCTAATGATATGTATTCGCCATCACAGAGTCATCTTTTAGAATAATGACACCCTACAACCTTTACCTGTTGTATTCCCTCTTCCACCAGACACACAGTCCCATCATAAAAGCTGTGCTACTCTGCTAACTCAAAGTGCAGGAGCATTTCCCTGCCTGCTCCATTTCTACTGAGCACACAGTGGCTCATAATCTTCTCCATAAACAGTTGTGGCACAGCCTAAGTGCCACTTAGTAACACTCCTTAAAAGTGACACGCAGAACATTAAGTGAACCAATGAGTTTGAGAAAGAAAAGCTGGACCTAACAACCAAGCCCTCTTCAAACATAAACTACTTAAGAACCATTATACTAAACTTGCACAAAGCAAACTCATTCTACATTTCCCTGGCTCTCAGGCTGGCAATCATAAAGTATGTTATTTAGTTTATGTAGCAGTAGGCAGGGATGAAACCCTTCCAATTATAAGTGAATGTCAAGAGCTTATAAGATATATTCAGACTACAGACATGCTAGTTGTGTGTGTGGGTGTATGTGTGTGTATGCACATATAACCTGAGGTATCTCGTGGGTCTCTAGTATAACACACCGTCTGTTTGGGCTTCACATGAGGGCAGAAGAAATAAGCAAACTCAGGGGCTTCAAATTCCTCATGACACTGTATCATCTTTACTAGAGACACTGCTGAGTCCCATGGTGGAAAGCACTTTCAGAGCAGGGCATTCAGGCAGGGAGCTCCTGGGAGGCAGGGGGTGCACTAATACCACTATGTAAAAACAATTTTAGAAAAGCCTGAAATAAACATGTATGACAGCTGTAGGAATTCATTCTTTTGCTGACAAAGTTGGAACTATAAAGCTAGTTTTTGACAACTTTTTTTCAATTATATTTCAAAGTCTTTTCTTTTTTTTTTTCTGTAACAACTTGAACTTTTCTACAAGAACCTTCTTAGTGTTTGCAGAGCAGTAGTAACGTTTTTGTTTTATTTTTTTGTTGTTTTTCTTTTTTAAGAAGCAAACTTTTCCTTCCATCAATGTGGATCAAATACGTTAACATCATAGGGAAAACTGAAAACCAAGGAACTCCCTGGAGATGAATCCTGTGGTTGATGAGGATCTTGTTTTGCTTCAAAGCTTACCAACTTGCACTTCTACCAAGTTCACCCTCTGCACACCTGGGGTGGAGGCGGGTGGTCCCATCATGTCCCATGGATCCCCAGGTGGTACAAAGCTAAGAACTGATGGGCATGGGCTATGAAGATAAGATCCCTGATTCCGGGTGAGTTGCTCTGATACAGTTCCCCATGGGACCTCGAAATAGACTGCAGCAGACACTAGCCCTCGCTTCCGGTACCCAGCACCCTATCCTGCTGGCTCCACTCTCTTCAGAAAGTGCTTGCTCAGTAATCTATTCACCTCAGGTCTTACTCCTCTAAAAGTCAGCTCAGAACAGATTTTAAACAGGTTCTTAGCATCCCAGAACCCGGATAAGCCATAGTGCCAACATTATACCACGGAGCCCCTTCTCAGACTCTTAGAACATGTCTAGCTAAAACCCTCCCCCATTTTTCCTCAAATCTATGATTTTGAATTTTAAAAGTGCTTTTTTTTTCTAAAATATTTATGTGTGTGTGTATGTGCATGATAGGGCATGCATATGAAGACGAGAGGGCAACTTGCAGGAATGAGGTCTCCCCTTCTACCACATAGGGTCTTGGGACAGAACTGAAGTTTTCAGGCTTGGTTTGAAACACCCTGCTGAGCCTTCTCACCAGCCAGTTGAAGCATTTGCTTCTAGTGCATTAAAGTGTATTAAAACTTAAATGGTGCTATTTAGTACAAGCTTCAGATACACTTGGCAGCATACCTATATCATGTAGGAATGACTGTTTTCATGTTTCCTAGACAAACCTTTCTTGTTATTGTTGTGAAAAAACAAACAACAACCACAACAACCCATCAGCTTTGGCTGTGCTTTCTATTTCCACCAACAGTTCCCCATTTGAGTCCTGACCTAGAGCTGAGGTAGGTGGGAAGAAAGTCAAAGCCAGCAATAGCTGCTGGCAAGGCTGAGGAGCTGCATTAAGCCCAACAATTACTACTTTGAGGAAAGAGCATTCACACCCCCAGACTTCAGACGGAATCTGTTTCTATCATTCAACTGCAGAGTGGGTCACTCACATGACCTTGGGGGAGGGGGAGAGAGAGAGAGAGAGAGAGAGAGAGAGAGAGAGAGAGAGAGAGGCAGGCTGGGCACGGAGCACCAAGCACTTACTAGTCTAGAAAGGACAGTGAGAGCAAGGACTTTTAATTATGAGATGTTAGTGCCTGTAAGACCATCCCCCTGATCTCATGCTTGGGGCGAAGGTGTTAAATATATAGTTTATTAAGAGAAACTAATCCTGATTTTAATATTAAGATGCAGGAAAAGTTTCAATATCAAGAACGTATTCTACATTAATGCTTTAATGCTTTTTGTTCCCATTAATAGCAGTTCCTTCCAATCTTCCCAATTTATTAACTTCATGATTTTCTTGATACCAGAACTACTCTTACTATGAAGCACCACTGATCGTTTTACTGAATTTGTTGGAAGCATCTTCTAGTCTTTGCTATTCTTTAACCATCTATGATAAGATGATTTTGTTCTACTTTATGGCTTTGTTTGCACACTTAGCTTTCTACTCAATCTTCCTGTCACTTTTGAAAGATGGATCAAAATTAACTCTCTCTGAGTAGTTTACATTTCTTCAAAAGCACAGATGGGACAAAGCATCCATCTTTCATTTATCTGTGATGGCTTCTTACCTTCTTTATGTTTTGATGTCCTGTGGCTACCTGTTGTTTGTACTTCTATGGCCACCCCTCCCATTTTTTGTTCACTTCCTGACATGTGGTATATTCACTTGTTGTCTTGCCTAGTGTCTGTCTCCCTGAGTTCCAAGGAACAAAGCCCTGCATTTCATTGCATTGTCCCCAAAACTACAGCTTGGCAGGGTATCCCATGTATGACAGAAGGACAGACAGAGTAGAGAATGAGATAAGAAACGTGTAAGAAGTATGAACATCTATTGTAATGTGTATTGAAGAAAAACAATAGGCCCATGAGCTGGGAAGTCCTAGGAGGAACTCTTTCAGAGAGACAGAGGAACTGCCATAAACAGAGCTTCAGCTGACACCAAGATGAGGAGCCAGTTGGGTGAAGAGCACTAAGAAAGAGGGACAACCATACCAAAATCTACAGACCTAAAGAAGCTAAGCAACAAGGAGTAGCCTAAGGAAGATGCTTAAATTTCATTCAGAATGCCAAACAGGATAGACACCAGAAGCGATGGAAGAGAGGGAACAGGAATAGAGCCTACCATAGAGGTCCTCTGGAAGGCTCCACCCAACAGGGGATTGAAGCATATGCTGAGACTCACAGCCAAACTTTGGGCAGAACGCAGGGAGTCTTATGGAGGTAGAAATAGAAGGACACGGAGGGGACAGGAGCTCTACAAGGAGGCCAACAAAGCTAAAAATCCTGAGTCCAGGGGCCTGCACAGACTGATGCATGCATGCATGATGCATGGAGAAGATCTAGACTTGCTGCTCAGATGTAGCCCATAGATTCAGTCTCCATGTGGGTTCTTGAGTAAGGGGAACAGGGGCTGCTTTGTTATGAACTTGGTTACCTGATCTTTGATCACTTCCCCCTGGCAATGTGGCCTCAGAGGAAGAGGATCCAGGCAGTCCTGGTGAGACTTGATAAGCTAGGGGCAGATGGCAGGGGAAGAGGACTCCCTTATCAGTGGACTAGGGGAAGGGGATAGGGAAGAAGGGGGGGGGGAGGGGACTGGGAGAAGATGAGGGAGGGGGCTACAATCTGGATATAAAATGAATAAAGCAAAAAATGTAAACGAATAAATGAATGAATGAATGAATGAAGGGCAGAGTCCTGTGGGAAGCTGAGTCTAAGGAGTGAAGAGCAGACAAGGAGGGTTCCAAACCATGATCATCCCACATGGGGTGAGAAATGCAGTTCTGTCACCAGCTATGAAAAGAGAGGGCGCAAGAAGGAGGTCAAGAACTATGATGATCCACTAGCGGAGGTGGCACAGAAATGTAGTGTAGTTCAGACAGACAGAAACAGACATTTTGGAGGTACCTAGAGCAGGAGATGGTCTTGATGATGGGTGTGAGACAAAGGGGAAAATGGGTGACTGGTGAGGTTCACGGTTTGAGTCACTATTGGGCAGTGTGGTGTTCACTAAGACGGTGACAGAGGTGAAGGAGAGGCTGATGGATCTGGCTCTGTGTGCTGCAGGCAGGAGAGCCCTCTGAGTGTACAGACTTCCTTTGTTAGTCATCAGAACAGGACAGAATTTAAAACTGGTGGACTGTGTGAGATCCTCTGGGAAGGCTATAGATAGAAAGGAAGAGGAAGCCAAGATTCTTCTGCGTAGTTCTCTGGCGATAGAGCCAGGCCTGTCAAGGACATGCATGTCTAGGTCCTGCTGGTATGTGACTAAGATGGATTGCAAAGTTAACTGGGTAGGTCAGAGGTGTCTGGCAATGCTGCTCAAAACCAAGCTACATCTTAATCCAAGTCCAGTGGAGGCGGCTGTGGCTGGAGACTTAGAGGACTAGCTATGACCTTAAAATTCAGCTCAGAAAGTACAGAGGATGGGATCTGGATGAATGAGGCCTTCATGAAAGCAGAATTAAGGTTTACCTGTTAGTTCAAGGCCAGTTTGTAAAGCTTCAGTTTACAGAGCAAAGGTACTTGAGCTTAGACGGTGGCCAGACTTAATAGCATCCCAACATATGCAAAGGTGGCACTGACCCTTGTTCACCATTCAGTCCTAGTCCTAACATGGAACAGCACTGGTCTCCTCTTACAGTTCAGATCCCCACAAAAGGCCAGCAGCAGTGCAGAGCATGATGTACAGACACAGCAACTTCCAGAAACTATGGTGGGCCACAGGCTTAGCATTGCCCAGATTCATGGTTGCCTGTTTGCTTTGATAAACCAAGTTCTCCAAACCACAGGACATTTATTAAAAAAAATAAAAACTACAACCTCCAGGGAAATGGCTATGAAATCTCACAGGTCTGAGCTGACCTCTCCCAGATGAATTGTCTAGGACAGGAAACCCTAAACTCCCAACATTTTTTAACATGGGATCTGTAGACCAGACAAGTCTGCTAAGCTGCACACTGAGATCCATCAGGACGAGACACCTGCTTCTTCAAACCTGCTGTCGCTCCACACTCATGACAGTTCATGCTGTCCTTCTGAGCCAGCTTCATCAACCCCCAGAGGTCAAGTCTGCTACTGTGTCTGGGACTCAATACTAAGTTACCCCAGCAACACTTAGCTGCATCTGTAAGCTTTAACTCCGAGAAGCACTAGAATCTAATCAGGATCACAACCTGCTGCTATTGACGGCCTCCAGCCTCCACGGGTTGACAGCAGCTTGGATGTTTCCAATTCCCCTTACAGGAGTCCTCATTCCCTCTGAGGAGGACCTGACTTGCCATTCTTCTGTAATAAGACCTTCAGGTAAGACCAAATTTCTGACTGCTTGTTCCCTAATGCAAAAAACCTAAATCAAACACCCATGTCCCAGGCTTTTCCTCACCACCTAACTCCTGTTACAGTATAAGGCCCAGTCTGATCAGGTAGGTCAAGGATATCTATCTAGGGGTTGGTTTAGATGTCCTCTGCACTTCTTCTGTGAAGCCTTGTTCATATCCACAGTTTTCCTTTCCTGCTTGACCTGGCTTCTTCCTATCAAGGTTTTTACATTGTGCACATCTCAAAAAGAAACTGGACTCTGGAGCAGCCACTCTCTGCTCCCCTCTCTCCTTCCTGTTGTGCAACGCTCTACAAGCAGCCCAGGCCCCACTGTCCAACATATGGTGTGTACTCTAATGATCTGGAGGCTCAGTCTGAGCTGGCTTATTTGTGCTCCGTTTTCTTGCATTGATAATACCATGCATGTGAGTACAACACAGGAACAAAGGCAGATGGTCTATGACACATATATGACCATTCACAGGTAAAAGCCTAGCTTTCGGCTTGGTTTTATAGGTTACAAAGAAAAAAGCAGTCACAATTCTTGGTAGATATTATGGACTTAAAATATGCAAAGTAATGACGGGTACACTGCACCTGTCCTTGCAGTTCTGATATGTGCTGAGTAGACAGGCAGGGTGTCCCCTGATATTTCTGCCCCATCACAGTCTCACCCAACACAATTGGGCACCCAGTTGGCTCTTAACAGTCATGGGGACACAAATAGAATGTAGCATTGTGCCACTTGGTTAGCCTTGTCAGCATAAAGCTCAGACACAACATTTTTCCAATAGAGAATAGAGACCAATATCAGTTGCTTTGGAAGGCTCTGGAAAACAGGCAAATTATTCTCTGACAGAGTCAAATCATGTCGAAGAATTTAGTTGCTTAAGAAGAAAATCAAACTTAGAGGATAAGACGTAGAAAAGATGAGAGAGCAGGCTAAGAGCTGAGCTGCTGAGCTGGCAGCCTGGCCTGGAGGTATTCACAGACCTCAGTTCAACCCCAGAAGAGCAAGCAAACCAAAAAAAAAAAAGTAGACGGAGCTGTGCCATTGTGGATCTCCAAGTTCTGAAGATGGGGAGGGTGAGGGAACAGGGTATTCAACAGGCATGGCTACACAATCCAGTAAGTGCCTATGGCTGAGGGCTCAGACTCCACCTGAAGGCCAGGGTCTTATCATAAGGAGGAGGCTGTGCTATTCATTCAGAAATGGCTTTTCAAATTCCCCTACAAAGTTTCTGGCTGGGGTATGCTGTTAAATACTAAAAGCCCCATTTTTTTAAAATTTATTATGTTTTTAGTAAGATGTTTCCTTCGCTTGTCTCTAGTGAGGCTTATAGGCTAGACAATCATTTGTTTTGTGTGGAGACAGCCCAGGCTGTTTTCTAAGCCGTTTGATTAAAGATGATTCCTCTCTCTATACCTGCAGGGTGCCTGTCACACCCATTACATCATGAAACAGTTAAAGGATAGTTTAAAAAATTTTCCTGAATTCAACGTCTTCAGGAAGGGGACATTTGTATAGGTGTGGGAAATAAAACAGCATGGCTAGGCCCAGCCACCTGTGCGGTCAGCGTCTTCTAATGACCGGGATGGTCAGCCATTTGGGATGGTAGTCCACCCCAGGACTCTGGGTTCCTGTAATTTTCCACTGTTATTGTTCTGTTTGTCTGTGTTTTAAAAAGTGGTTTGAGTTAAATTGGATCATTTGTCTTCCCGGTAGTTTTCCAGCTCCATTTTATTTTCTCAAGGATCTATACAGCTCTGTCTAGCTGGAGCTCCGGCCAAAAGCATGACACCCACACATGAGGCTGCGGTTTGAAGAAAACAGCAGGCAAATGAGCCTGGTCTCTTTAGAAGTCAAATGCGGCTTTGCACCGTATGTCCATATTTAGTGCTTGCTGGAAACCCTGAGATGACCTGCTCCAAAGGCTGACACTGGTGCCCCCTGCCATTTGTGATAGAGGGAGAAGAGCTTATGAAAAATAAAGAACTGTTTGAGAGGCAAAATCAGGCACCTCCCTGTGGGTTCCAAGTCAGCCTGGTCTATTTGGCAAGTTCCAGACTAGCTATAGTTACACAGTGAGATCCTGTGTCAAAAAAAAAGAAAGAGTGAATAGATGGATAGATAATACATACATACATATACATCATATATACACACCTATCACATATATATTACATATATATGTCTATCGTATATGTATATATAGCTAGATAGGTGGCAACTACCAGATAAGGTACAATGAAGTGTGGCCTAATTCAATGTGCTCCTCTCAGTGTCTTCATAGGTCTGGGGTAATAAAGTATTTTTTCAGTTACCCTCTTAATTTGAAAACAATCACGAGAGGAAATATTTTACTGTCACAGAACTCTTCTCACCTCTCCTGGTCCTCTGTTCAGATATAAACTTTGCCTGCTCAGCCAAATTTAACTTGGGAAGGTTTAACAAAGAGGGGATATTACTGAGAAATTCTGGTGCTAGCTGCTTGCATGCCTATGATCCCAGCATTTGAGGGGTGGGAAGCAGATGGATCAGGAGGAGTTCAGGTCATCCTTGGGCTACATGTTTATCTAAAAAAAAAATCAAAAAGGAAAAAAAAGGAGAAAATTCTAGTGTCCTTTAGAAAAACACTAAATGCTTCCTGTGTTCTCATTGTAGCCAGCCCTGAGGAGACAAGATGAACTGGGGTCGGATGGAAGGGGAGGAGGTCCTCCCCCCCAACCCCCCCCCCCCCGTTGGCAGGGAGGAGATGAGGGAGGGATGGGGAGAGGGGGAGGGAATGAGGGAGGGGGCTAGGCCTGAGATGCAAAGTACCTAACCTGTGATTAATATAAAAATAAATTACATTTAAAAAAAAACAACAAAAAACAACTCATTCTTCACCATGATGTCACATTTTTACTGAAACATCTTATTTCCTAGTAGCTTTTTATACTTACACAGACACATGGTGCTCAAATAATATTTCCTGGTTAATATGTCACCATGACACCCATGCGTGTCAGATTTAAACATCAGGAGGGGTTCGAGGGGGAGGCCATTGCTCAGTTGGTAGAGTTCATGCCAGGCCACCATGAAGACCTACTTCAGAGCCCTAACATCTAGCAAAAATCTGCTAGTGGGACATATGTCTGTAATTTTAGGCTGGGGACAAAGGGACAGGAGGCTCCTTGGGGATTGCCAGTCAGCTGGTCTAGCCTAATTGGTGAGTGTGGGTTCCATGAAAGGAAGCTTTTGTGTGGAGCCCACTAGTATTCTAGTATTATAAAAGTTACAGGGATAACGGAAGATTTTGGATAGAATTTGGAGGCCTCCTCCATGGGGGAATTCATACTTAGGTACTGAAACCTTGCTCAATGGCCCTTGGTGTGGGAGGTCAGAGGCCATAAGAGACCCTGCTTTCTAAATATTTGTATGCATTGGAGCTGCCTTCAGCCACTGCCACAGAAGCTTCCCTACACAGTGGTCAGACACTGATGAAAAGATTCTTAACTGGTCCTCAAAATGTTGAGAATAAGCGAGCATTGAATATTCAGCCCTAAATGAAGCAGCAATATTACCCTGCCCTGAGGCTCATTATGGAAGAGGGGACAGAAAGAATGTAAGAGCTAAAGGTTGGGGAAGAGTGTTGTGAAATGCTGTCCTCTGACACGACATGGCCATTTCACTCATGAACTCTCTGCAGCTATGGTTTCCTGCGTGAAATTCTGTAAGATCAAGCCAAACATTTTAGCAGGCAGTACTAAGTAGACTCAGTGGTTCTCCTGACTCACCGTCCAAGAAAACAACAACAACAAAAAAGCAAAACAAAAACAAGCAAACAAAAAACAAGGAATAAAGTCCGGACTAGATAGATGGCTTAGTGGTTAAGAGCAGAGGACCCAGGTTCAATTTCCAGCACGCACACGGTGGTTCACAATCATCTGTAACTCTGAGTTCTAGGGGTACTCTTTCTTCTGATTTTCAAGTGCCCCAGAAACATACACATACAAACAGGCAAAACACTCATATACACACAAGAAAATAAACCTATTTAAAAAAATAGAAATGATATGATCAAAACAGAAGGGGATGGTGACCCAGAAGAGTATGAGGGGAGAGTTGAGGGTGGATATGATCAAGACACACTGTTTATATGTATGATATTGTTGACAAATAAATAAAAGATATTCTGTTTAAAACAAACTGGAGAGAGATTGAGCCACACGGGTTGTGCTAGCCTCTGGCCTCCATATACATGCACACACACATGTGCACAGAGATTCAAACAAACAGAAGGATAATTATGGGATGGGAGGAGCACTTCTACAGACTCTCCATACTGGCTCTGTCCCTGCTGGCCAGATTTTTTTTTTTTTTTATGATTACTCTGCCATCTTAGCCTGGAGATACCTGAGCTACTCTGAATCTCCACTCCCTGCTGTTCTAGTTTCTGATTTAAATGCATATTGAGACACGCCGTCTATTGCCTTCCATGTCTGCTATAAATGTATTTATACTAAGTGGCTATCAACTTGCACTGGGCCCCTCTGAAGCCCAGTGACAATAGAGATGATGAAGAAAGTTCCTGAGCAGCCAGCCCCTGCTGTGGGAGACCTTGCTGTGGGAGACCCTATTCTAGAGTCTTTTTTTCGGATGTGACTCAGATCCCAAAATTAACCTCCATTTCAGAACACTGTTTATGCAGTTGTTGCCGTTTTTTTATCCTGCCTGTGTGCTGTGTGTGAGGGAGCATGGAGATGTTCGTTGCATGTGTGTGTGCATACGTGTGGAAGACCCAGGTCAATATCAAGTTTACTTTTCATTCTCTCTCCACTTCATTTGGGGGGGGGGGGGTCAGGAAGGAGTAGGGTCACAGTGTATAGTGACAAAGCCCAGGTATGGTCACTGTCCTAAAGACTGGGCTTCTCCTTGGTTGAAGCTCCCAGGGAGCTCTTCAGGTAAAGAACAGAACATGAGCGCTGGCTCCTGTAAACAACAGTGGACATTGGTCCCTGGAAAAGGCTTCCATGGATGTTAGCACAACCCCAGTCAAGGCCTCACTGACTCCAAACAGAGGGAGACTGTGATGTCCCCATGGATAGTAGGACAGTGGCCTGGCATCAACTGGCTACAGGGTGGTCTGTGGGTTATGCCCAGTGCCCTTGCAGCAGCTCATACCCTGATAAATCTTCCCCAGGTGATGGGCTTGAGGTTTTCCTACCTTCAAGCCATCTTTCTGGCAGCTGAAGGCTAAGAATAGCAAAGTTCCCCTCAAGGCTTCCCACTGCCCAAACATGGTTATTTCTGTCTTTATGGGTTCTGCAACACTGCTGCTCAAACTGGACCCCAAAGAAAACAGAACTTACATACAGAAGTATTAAATCTTCCCTGTAAAATAGAAATTTCTTTAGAGTATCACTGAGGACAATAATAATATAACTGTATACTAGGAGAATTAGGCTCTCAGTCTTTTTCAATAAAACTCCCTACTGTATATTTATTATTTAAAAGGAACTGGTGTCAAGGAAAAAAAAAACTAGAAGTGTATATTCTTTCTCTGTGTCTTATGGATACATAACTCTTGTTCTATTAGACCAATGAGCTTATTAAAACTCTATCAGATTTGTAAAATATCTCTCATGAGACAACATTATTAAATTCTTGAGAATACTTCAAGCAATTATTTTTTAAATTGTTTCATTGATTGACTGATCGTGTTCATGTGAGCATGTATGTGCTTGTGTCATAGAGCATGTGTGGAGATCAGAGGACAATTTGAGGGTTGGTTCTCTCCTTTCATGATATGGGTACCAATATCAAACTTGGGTTGTCACAGTTGGTGACAAGCACCATTACCTCCTAAGCCATCTTTCCAGCCCCTAAAACAGGAATTCTTAAATTAAAAACAAATTGCTGTATTTGGCTCTTCAAGGACAAACATTAAGATCCAAGTAAATGAAGAATCAAACCATTTCTTGATGAGAAAACAACAGAAATTCATGAATGTTCTTGCTGGAGTTATCTGTAAGTCTTGTGGAGTCTGAGTTAGCATCTAGAAGTTTGGGTTTTCACTTAAACCTAAGCCAAATGATTTTATATTTTTTATTTATTACAAATTATTCACTTTATATTCCAGCTGTGGCCTCCTCCCTTATACCCTCCCTATCTCGCCCCCCTTCCCTCATCTCCCATGCCCTTCCCTCAGTCCACTGACAGGGGAGGTCCTCCTCCCCTTCCATCTGACTCTAGGCTATCATTAGGACCGTCTTCCTCTGTGGTCTGGTAAGGCTGCCCCCGCCCCAACCTCAGGGGGAGGTGATCAAAGAGCCAGCTACTGAGTTCATGTCGGAGACAGCCCCTGTTCCCCTTATAGGGTACCCACTTGGAGACTGAACTGACATGGGCTACATCTGTGCAGGGGTTCTAGGTTATTTCCATGCATGGTCTTTGGCTGGAGTATCAGAAAAGAACTCTTAGTTCCTTGTGGAGCTCCTGTCCCCTCCAGGTCTTTCTATCTCCCCCTTCTTTCATAAGATTCCCTGCACTCTGCCCAAAGTTTGGCTATGAGTCTCAGCATACCCTGCTGGATAGAGTCTTTCAGAGGCCCTCTGTGGTAGTTGCCTGTCCTGTTCCCTGTTTTCTCCCTCTTCCAATGTCTATCCGGTTTGCCTTTCTGAATGAGGACTGAACATCTTACCCAGGGTCCTCCTTCTTCCTTAGCTTCTTTAAGTATACAGATTTTAGTATGTTTATCCTATACTGTATGTCTAATATCCAGTTATAAGCGAATATATATGTGTGTCTTCCTGCTTCTGGGATACTTCACTCAGGATGATCTTTTCTAGTTCCGGCCATTAGTCTGAAAATTTCATGATTTCCTTGTTTTTAATTGCTGAGTAGTATTGAAGAGCCTTGAGCTCACTGGCACAGGAGACAAGTTCCTGAAAAGAACACCAACAGCACAGGCTCTAAGATCAACAACCAATAAATGGGACCTCATGAAACTGAAAAGCTTCTGTAAAGCAAAGGACACTGTCATCAGAACAAAATGACAGACTGGGAACAGATCTTCACCAACCCTATATCTGACAGAGGGCTGAGATCCAGAATACATAAAGAACTCAAGAAGTTAAACAGCAACAAATCAAGTAATCCAATTAAAAAATGGGGAACAGAGCTAAACAGAATTCTCAACAGAGTAATATTGAATGGCAGAGAAACACCTAAGAGAAATGCCAGATGATTTTTAACTTCATACAGGAGAAAAAAACTAGAAACACAAAATGAAATCTACAAAAGAGCCTGACACTGTGGACAGGCAACTGCAGAGAAGGAGGCTCATGAAGGGATGGAACTGGAGCCTAACCAGAAAAAAGATGCCACACTTCAGTGGGAGTTGAGGAAATGAAACAGACATGCTATCACCATCAGATTAAAAACTGAAAACAACTGATTAAATCTAGTAGTAGCAAAGATAAGGCAGAAGGGGAAAGTTTATACAATATTGGCAGGCAGTGTGAACTGCTGTAGGTACCAGGAAAAGGTAATATGAAAGAAGTATTAAAATCAAGCTAGGCACGGGAGTGCAGGCCTGGAATCCAGGCATTGGAGACTGAGGCAGAGGATTGGGACTTTGAATCAGCTTAGTCTAAAGAGTGAGACACTGTCTCGAAAAAGTAAAAAACAAAGCAAACATAGAAAAGAGGAATAGAAATTAAAAGTGCATTCAGCAATTCTCCTCCATAAATGGATGCAAACCAAAGTGCCATGGCAGAACGGAATCACAAAAGCATGTTCATCACAACAGTCTGGAACAGCAGACAGCTGACAACATGGCTGTCCACTGATAGGGAAACCCTAAAGGATATGGTGTCTCCACACAGGGGAACAATAGACACAGAGCCAGAGGGGGAAAAGCTCAGTATATCGAGCCAATAGCAAGTGTGAACAAAAGTAAGCAAAGTTATTTGCATGAGCAGGGAGAGGGAATTAAAGAATTAGAGAGTTACACACAGCTAGCTGTGAAGACTGGCTATTTTAGAAGGGCAAAATTATTTTAACTTTACTCATATCTGCATTATTTATGAAGACACCACAGGGTAGTTTCAGTGGCTTAACCTGGGGAAAATAAACAGCTTTATCAAGGCATACAAAAATCAATGAGGTGCTTTATTTCCTGTCCTGCAAATGTAAATACCACCCTCCCTCAAGCAAATGTTGACCTGTTGTCAACATACTCAGTGCTCACCTGGGATGCTATCTCTACGCATCTTCCTCCCTGCTCAATTTGCCTGGAAAGCACCGTGATTTTTGACATACAAGGCTAAACCCTAGGACCCTAGAACCCTGTGCTTCCCAAAAGCCTGTAGCTCCTCAGGCCCTGTCCCTTCTCTTTCTGACTTCAGTACCTAAACTGTGAATTGCTAAAACAGGTAAAACAATCATAATGGAGTCTCCAGAGCATAAAAGCATCCTGGCCAGTCTGCAGGTCAATAAAGACTTCCTAGAGCCCTAAAACTTTATAGGACTATCAATGTTGCCTTCATGGACACTATGAGAAATCAGGTGTGCTGACTCAGGTGTGTAACTCCAGCTTTTGAGAGACAGGAGGATTGCCATGAATTTGAGGCCAGCCTGTGCTACTGAGTGAGTTGCAAAGTGACCCGGGCTACAGTGAGACAGCCTCCAAAAGCACAAATCACAAAGCAAGGTATGGTGGCCTATGCCTGCAACAGCAGTCTTCATGAGGCAGGAGGATTGCTGCGAGCTCAAGGCCAGCCCTGTGTATAGAACAAGATGCTGTCTCAAACAAAGTCATAAACATATACAAACTGATGAAAAACACCACCACCAAACAACAACAAAAACCACACACACACACACACCCCAAACCCAAAACCCAAAAGCCCTGTATGAAGCCAGGCCTTTAAACTTCCTCCCAGCTCAGCTGAAGAGCAGTGAGTGGCTTCCTCTCACCTTCTGCCCATCTTCTGAGAACAGGCTCAAGCTGTAACTTCTGTCACCCCTCTAACCACTTGGTACCCCAAAACTGCTCCTGGCACAGTGACTGCTGGCAATTTTTATTTACTCACAGGTATGTTTCATTTACCCAGTCTGCCTAGTATCATGTTTGCCACAGTGAACATCTTAATTTTCTATGGCCAGTGCAGCATATACACAAGCTGGGAGCTAGGAAAACATACTGTATGCACTAAATGTGTCTGCATCTTTCTTTGGTTGATTTGTTGCTTTACTGGTTGGTGTTACATATCCCAGGCTGGCCATGAAGTCCCTCTGCAGCCAAAGACGACCTTGAATACTTGATCTTTCTGCTACTACCTCAGAAGTCCTGGCACTGCAGGTATGCATCACAACTCACTGGTTCTGTACACTTCTCTATAGGCCTAGCAAACTTGAGAGCCAGGGACACATTTACTGAGGATTAGATCAGGTTTATAAGACACTAAGGAGGACAGACTCAATGAGCTGACGAGGAAAAGCCAGGAGAAGGGCAGAGGGAAATATGTAAGTGGAACAAGCACTGAGCAAATGGTCAGATGTGGGCAGGATAGCTGGATGAGGCCCACAGCTAGGACTGTAACTCTAGCTGACCAAAATGGGCAGGATAAGCCTTTAGAACAAAGGTCTATGGAATGTGCCCAGTGGGGCTGTACAGAAAGAAAAAAAGGGTTTCATGCTTTAAGAGGTCACTGTGTGGGTCATATGGGTATGACCACTTCTCAACCCATCCTGTATTATATATAATATATAAAACATATATATATATACACACACACATATATATATATAAAACAGTGTTTATTCTAAATGCAAAAAAAACATTCCAACTCCACACTGGTATGGTTTAACTAGCATTATTCTAGAGCCTTCTATGGTTAAATGCAGTTTTTAAAGGAAACCTAGTAGTCTCTGATGATATTCAGGTTCAGGGCAATTACTCAGACTCATGTTGTATTTCCAGAGTCCTGGGGACTAAAAGACCTAAGCTATGTACCCACTATTTGGCCTTCACAACTTCATGTATGTGTGTGTGTATGTGTGTGTGTGTGAAATATGTTGATACATGTATGTACACCTGGATCTCACCATTTCAACTAGAGTGGCTGACCAGTGAACCCCAGGGACACCTGTCCCCCTCACAGTATACCACCACTGTTCAATTCCATAGTAAAAACCCAGCAGATTGTCACAAGCTAAAATACACTCAGATTCTACTATAGTCTTTCTAAATTTACACAACAAAACTGTCTCTCCCTAGATATTTGCTTTGATTTGAACATGGAAGTACACTAAACAGAATACAACAAGCTATCTTATCAACTAGTTTTTAATCCTCACAAAAATATATGGAATGTGAGACTTATCCCATATGACCCTATTGAGTGTTTTCTTGGCTGGTGCAAAAATTGAAGAATTCAAAGAGAAAAACATGGATGAGGAAAAACAGGAAGTCCCAACTTTGAAAAAACACCCAATCTACCTTCTATGCAAACCACAGAAAGATTAGACACACTGAGTACTTGTTGACATTGGCTGTAAACTTTGCAAAAAGGGTAGAGCCTTAAAATATGCCTGGAACAAGACCAAATCGCCTCCTCACTGGTTCCTTTCTGTTTCTTTGTAAATTGTATTTTAACGGAACTGCTAAGTAGAACTCTAAAAAACATTCCTTAAAAGAACTATAGGAAGATGCCACTGTTCTCAAGCACCTTTGTACACATCTCTGGGGTCTGGCTGGGCATTTCTCATGAGTTACCACATTTAATTTGATCCTCCCCAAATGTTAGTTAGTCTTGGCTCCTGTGAAAGGTGGGTAGATGGGGGCTCAGTGGGGACAGTAATCTCTCAAGGCTGAAGAGCTCATAAGAGGTAGGATCAGAACTTCAGCCACATGCAAGCTGGATGATTGTAAGTATGTGACTTAACTTCTCTGAGGTTAAGTAACCTCAGCCAGATAGGAATATCTCTAAAAGTCTGCTTCATATATGATAAATTTGGGGTTGACTGAGTTAACATTCTATGGTGGTTTGAATGAGAATGGCTCTCAAAGGCTCATGTATTTGAACGCCTGGACCTCAGTTGATGGAACTATATGAAAAGGTTTAGAAGGTGTGGCCTTCTTGAGGAGGTGTCACTAGGAGTGGAATTGGAGGTTTCAAAAGCCTATGTCAATGAAGCAGCTCTTTCTGCCTATTTGTGACCCGAATGTAAGCTCTTAGTGACTGCTCCACTTCCATGCCTGCCTCCCTGCTGGCATGCTCCCCAAAATGAGGATCAGAGACGCTAACCCTCTGGGACCATGAGCCTTCAAATTAAATGCTTTCATTATAAGTTGGTGTGGTCGTGGTGCTTCATCACAGCAATTGAAAAACAGCGAAGACACACGCCACTCACCTTCTCTCTTTTCCCAAGCAAGAATAGTACAGATGTGATGATTTGAGGCAAGAGTTACAAATCTAAGCCCTGGCACATAGGACTCTCAAGGCTCCCAGCAACACTCAGTGTGCAGCTGTGCCTCAGGGCAGACTAAATACTAGTCATAAAGCTCCATGGCATAAAATTCCAGCACAGATCTGCTAGAATTAACTTCCTATTTAGACTAGCTGTAGCTGATACCCAGAGTCAGACCACAGACAATTTGGGTCACCATACCTGTTAGTGAGGTCTTGGGTGTGTGGGAGGGGGGTAGGGTTTGAGGATTGAGTAAACCAGATGAGCTGGGTCTTCTAGAAGTGACCACGCTGCTCTGAACTGCCTGAGACTTAATGATTCCAGTCCATGAAGGAAGACAGTAACAGAGGAACTAACTAGCTGCTCTGTAGTTTCCGTGCAAAAAGAAAACCAGAGAGACAGAAACATCAATCCTGCCACTTCACTGAAGAACCCCAGAGGTAGTAAATGTTTCCTTATTTGATGTTTTTCTTTAAAACATGGTTTCCTAAGACATCTACTACATTGTTTATGGTATGTTAAGTCTGCCTTCTCTGGAAATTTAATAAAAATTATATCACACACACACACACACACAAAAAAAAAAAACATGGTTTCCTGGCTAAATAAGAGTAAGATCTGGTTTATTGCTAGCAGCCAGAAGCAACGTTAGCAAAGCTTCTCCTCACTCAGGAGTTGCCCCCTTCTGTTGACATGGTAGAAGGAAATGCATACAATACACGCTGGAACACTGGCAGTTTGCACCTGTAATCTCAGCACGCAGGGGAGGCCAGAGGACCATCAAAATTTCTAGGCCAGCCTGGAGTCAATTCCAGTTCCACCTAAGCTGGATAGCAAGATCCTGTCTCGAAACCAAAACCAAATTAAAGTAAAGCAAAGTTGTTTCCAATGGGACCCCTGCACATTCTCCACAACATCTGCTAGGGCCTCCTGCCTGGTTCCCTCCACATCAGGCAGTATCAACCCCCCAGGGACACTGGGAAGGGACCTGTCTGCAGATACTTGATTAAGAAGAATGTGGTCAGACCCTGTGCCTGTTTCAGTCCAAGACAAGGGCCATGGAGCTTGGGCAGGAGGTCTACAAGGTGCTTCCTGCCTTCCCAGCAATGACAGGGAACACAGAAAGAACACTGGTTTAAAGAGCATGTTCTGTGTGCAGGGAAGACTCTTAAACACACAGAGAGGGTCATAGAGAGGAGTCAGGAGAACAAGTGAGCTCTGCCTGCTCTGGGAGCAGGAGGAGGAGAAGCAAGCAGAGAAAAAGTCTGGGGTCTCTGGCCCAGATGGGAGAGTTCAGTTTCCATGTAACAAACAGAAGGAATGGGGCAAACCTGTGAAAGTATACTATTGGAAAACTGATCTAGTGACACTCTGTGTATATATAAACAGGCCTACAATAACAAGACAATAGGTAATAGAGTTAGATCTAGCAGCCATGCTGGTAAACCAGATCCATGCCAACACGTGACATGATGTGAGACAAGCCCCCATTTTGTGTCTGCCTCTATTATCAATCGGCCTGTGTAATGCTCCCTGAGGAAAGGATGTGCCTTTTTGTTCCATATAGAGGCTACAAATTAACATGGTGGAAGGAGAGGGGCATTTCATAGCTGCTAGCTGTGGCAGCAGAGTGGTGAGTGAGTGAACACCTCTCCTCAAGACAGGGTATATGGAGAACACAGGCCAAAAGTACTACCTAGGTTGACCACTCAACATTGAAATTAAATAAGAGACAAATAGGGTGATGTCTACTTACAGCAAAGCCTCTAGTAAAGGAAAGAGGGGTGTTCTCACCCATGCCTACAGAGTGGAGAAGGTGTCAGCTGTGTCTGGCTGTCTGCTTAGCATCAAGCTTGGCATCAAGCTAAGGACTCTGAGCTGAGAGGTGCCTAGAAGACACTGTCAGAAACTTTAGACTCAGTATAACATACTCTTCTGCCACTCAGCAAGCCAACATGGGTTCCACATATGTACAGGGATAGTTCCTAGGACCGGACTTCTCCTGAACTCTCATACCACTGATGGCCTGGCCCCTAAAGCCTGCTGGTCTTGGTGACTGTGCCAAGTACCTCAAGGGAATGCTTCCAACTCAAGAGGCTAGGCCGAGGCAGGGCAGGCAGCCAGGTGGACACTGTAAGGGAGTAGATACCAGCAAGACCATGAGCTGAATGGCTCCCTGAGGTATATATAGTTGGGTATGGAGTGAGAGGCTACGTAACCAAGAGATGCCCAAAGGAGGAGGCAGCAGATGAGACAGGCAAAGGATTAGGCAGCCAGAACCAGCAGCTATACAGGGTTCGGTATGAGAGTTCTGTTGTCCTTACCGTCACTGCTGCCTCAGCTCCTCCACTGGTCCTAAATGGGACACTATGCAAGAGACACCTAGTGGCCCTGTCAGCTGTGTGACCTTTGGCAACAGCAAGCTAGGCCCCTGGCAGGTGCGGCCCATGTGCAACCTGCAACATTGAGCCTTCTCCCTGTACATTTGCTGTCACTGCACTTTTGTGCTGCTGACGGTTGAACAATGAATGGACGGCCACCCACTAGGGGAAAAATGTTTTTCTCTAAGTGCAAGAAGTAATGCTAACCAACGAGCCATTTTGGCCTGCACAGCAAATGTGTTTGCTAAGCGAATGCTTATCTGATGGCAGACTTGTGTTGGGGTAAACAGGATTAATATCTCTGGGATCTGTTTACACTGGAGAGAACCCACTCTGAAGGACATGGACAGAGTAAATGCATGTGGGTGCACACATTCCCCTGTCAAGCAACAGCAGACTGCCGTGCAAACTCCGGGAGGGTGGTGGGACCTGGGCAGGAAAGCACCAGCCTATCCCGGGGCAGCAGAGACTGTTTGCACAGGACACTTGTTTTCGCCACAGTGAACGTCTAGTATAGGCTGAATTCTTCAAGCTTAAACTGCATGCTGTCTTTTCCTGTGTACCCGGCGCTGGCAATGATACCTCACGGAGCAACGGTGGAGACACACAGACGGGGAAGTGAGGTCACAGAGCAGCTTCCACCAGGAACGTGAACTAGTGACAGCCGGTGCATCACTGGAAGGCTGTTCCGGGAGCACTGCAGGATGATCCATTAAAAGCCTTCTCTTGTCCCTTCCCCTCCTTCCAACCCAAATTACTTAAGAGCCCTCCTACCATAGCATCTCCTTCTGCTTGCTGTTAGATCACAATCTGAAGATAAATGTCGCCAGATCTATTAACCACTCTCATTTGCGAATGTGCTGTGGTTAAAAGCCATCCTCCCCTCATCCCCTTCCCTACAGGCAGATCTCTTTCGTAAGGTTGGTTAATTATCTTTCCCATTTAGGTGACAGGCGTGATAAGCAAATGAGAGCACTTGCCACATGTCATCCTGTAACAGGCTTGCCTTTTTTTTTTAATAGACAGCCTTCAGATTTGTAAAGCGAAGCTTGGGAGGAAGAAGTTTCATTTTTCTTGGAATTACATGAAGGTTTATTTAGCTTGTCCCAGGGCTTCGAAGAAATGTGAACTGCATTTGCTTCAGGACAAGGTGAAGCAATATATGGATTTCCTTCTGGCTCTGGAGGGCCCACACCTGCATCTCTTTTGCTGGGTGCATTTTCCCAGGTATAAGAATTAAAACTTGGTACACAGGAGTAGAGCGTTGCTTCATGCTGCTTCTGTGAGTGGAGCAAAAACACCTGTACCCAAGCCTGACCTGGTTCCTTACCCAGCAGTCACGATAGCCAACAGCTGTGTTCTTTTCTGGCCCTGAATTTTTCAGATTTGTGCACAGAAACATTTCTATTTCCCCGGTGGCAAGAGAATGACCACCGAAGCTTGGCTGTTGACTCAAAGTCGTTACCACCGAATATGAAAACATAGCAACAAAAGGGTAGGGGGTAAAAACGCACCTTCAGTGCTAACCGTACACTCCAATCCGGACATCCTATATACTTACCATTTCAATAGGAACATTTTAAAGAAAAAAAAATACACCTTTTATGTTGACTTCTACAGACAGACCGTATAACAATACCCTGGTAATTAAACTCCATCTATAATATCCAAATCATATGCACTGATTACCAGGAATCAAAACAGCAAAGGGAGAATGGGAGGTTCTTTACACAATCCCAGACCCTCTTCAAACAAGAAACTGCATCAATAATGGCCAAAAGAGTGCATAAGAACAAGTGTCCTGAGGAGAGTCCAGCCTGCAGCATCAGCTCGCTGCTCCCTTTGCAACCTGAGAGCTCACCAGTGTCCTGTTCCATGGAGCCCTTTACAATTAAAGTCACTGTAGACACAAGTTCCTTCTACATGTTAGCGTAGACAGAAAAAACTAACCTCGCTGATGTGCTGCTGTCCGTGTGCCTTTTGGGCGAGTCACTGGATATGCGCAGAGTAGAGGAGTTAACAGAATTTGGGTTGTTCTCTCTCATCTTTACCTAGGACTTTCTCAGATGCTTTGAAGTGTAAAATCCTGAGATTTTCTATAATCTTCTGGAAAACGAACACCACTGTTTACAATCCCTGCCAACACCTAGCCTGGTTTTTACCAGCATTCATTCTTTTTGTTGTTTTGTTTTTCTGTTTACTTATGCATTACTGGAGAGTAAACCTAGGGCCTCATACATCTAGCTGACCCTGTACCACTGTACTATACTTCAGCCTTAAATTTTTTTCTTTTTTATAATTTATTTTTTAATTTATTACAATTTATTCACTTTGTATCCCAGGTGTAGCCCCCTCCCTTAGCCCCTCCCAATCCTACCATCCTTCCCTCTTCTTTTCCTATGACCCTCCCCCAGTTCACTGATACGGGAGGTCCTTCTCCTCTTCCAACTAACTCTAGCCTATCAAGGTCTCATCAGGACTGGCTATATTGTCTTCCTCTGTGGCCTGGTAGGGCTGCCTCCCCTCAGGGGGAAGTGATCAAATAGTCAGCCACTGAGTTCATGTCAGATACAGCCCCTGTTCCCCTTACTAGGTAACCCACTTAGAGACTGAGCTGCCATGGGCTACATCTGTGCAGGGGGTCTAGGTTCTTTCCATGCATGGTCTTGGGTTGGAGTATCAGTCTCAGAAAAGACTTCTTTTCCCAGATTTTTTGGTTCTGTTGTTCTCTTTGTGGATTTCCTGTTCCATCCAGGTCTTTTTTAAAAAATTTATTTATTTTTATATCAATCACAGGTTAGGTACTTTGCATCCCAGGCGTAGCCACCTCCCTCATTCCCTCCCACCCTCCCCATCCCTCCCTCATTTCCTCCCCACCCCCTCCAAGTCCACCAACAGGGGAGGACCTCCTCCCCTTCCATCCAACCCCAGCTCATCTTGTCTCCTCAGGGCTGGCTGCAATGTCCTCCCCTGGGATCTAGCCAGGCTGTTACTCCCTGGCATGTATGGGGGAGGGTCAAAGAGTCAGCCATCGAGTTCATGACTGAAACAGTCCCTGTTTCCCTTACTAGGGTCTGCAGTTCGACACTGAGCTATCATGGGCCACATCTGAGCGGGGTTCTAGGCCATATCCATATATGGTCCTTGGTTGGAGAAACTGTCTCATATAAGACCCCTGTGCCCTGCTCAGTTTGGTCTTTGTGGAGCTCTGTTCTCCCCAAGTCTTATTAACTTCCCCTATTTTTATTATTACTTCCCGCCTTCTGCCAAAGGCTTGATTGTGAGTCTTAATATCTGCTTGGATACATTGCTATATTGATTCTTTCAGGGGTCCTCTTTTGTATGCTCCTGTCCTGTTGCTTGTTTTCTCCTCCATTCAATGTCCATCCTATTTGTTCATCTAAATGAGCATTGATCATACCAACCTAGGTCCTCCTTCTTGTATATCTTCGCTAGGTGTGTAAATTTCAGCATGACCTTCCTATCCTATAGGTCTATATAAGTGAGTATATACCATATGTTTCTTTCTGCTTTTGGAATACCTCACTTAGGATGATCGTTTCCAGGTCCCACCATTTGCCTGTGAATTTCATGATCTCCTCCTTTTTAATTGCTGAGTAGTATTCCATTGGGTAAAAGTACCATAATTTCTGTATCCATTTCTCACCTGAGTCTCTCTTTCACTAAGTTTCCCACACTGGCCTTGAATTTGCAATCCTCCTGCTTCAACTGAGATTGCAAAACTCAATACCCTAGATGTGGACATTGACAAGCTAACCTTTCTGAAAGTATGTCCCAAGAGACAGTGCTTCCTCTAAATATGGATAAATGTCCTGTAGAAAAAGCTCCTGGGTTCATGAGGACCAGAGGTTGAGCCTCTGCACCCATGATGGCAAACTGTATATAGTTCTCAAACTCAGAAAGAGACAGGGTCTTTCTCAGAGAAGGCTGGCTAGAGACTAGCTGTATCAGAGAACTTTGGCTTTCAGTGAGAGACCCTGCCTCAAGAGATAAGGGAGAATTCAATCAAGGAAGTCACCTGACTTCAACTGGTAGCCTCAACTTCTTACCCGTACATACAAGTGTTCCCACACACAAATGTGCAGACACACGTGCATATACACCAGCCACACAAAGTAAGGATTGGATTAATTGTTTTAATGAATGCCGCAGAGACTGTTACGTGCAGTGAATCTCCAGTTGACAATGCATTAGAGCTTCCCAAGTTTTTGCCTGTAGAACCCTGTTTTTGAGATTCATGTCACATAAGCATTCCTGGGACATTCTGTTGCCCTCCGTGACTTCTGATGAAGCGAAGCTGGCAGAGACAGATCTGACAGGAATAAGGAAATTGAATGCCTACACCAACACCAAAAATCCTGTCTTCCAACTGCACCACCTTCTCAGCCTGCTTCCCCTAACCCTCATTTCCCCGCCACCCCACCCCCAAGACATGAATCTGTCATGAAGATGACTTAGAACATCACAACCTGTAGCTTTATTTTGTAAACAGGATGGATCCTGCCTTTGGTACCTGTGCTATGGATGTGTGTCTAGCTATGTGCATATAAGGACTGTGACCTAGGCCAAAGCACAGACGCACATGCCTGTTTCCTCTTTTCATGACTGCTGGAAAGCTCAGTGGTCATTTCCTCAGAGGTGTACCACCTACTTCAACCATTTCCATTCTTGACTCCATGTCAACAAAGCCCACACTTGGAATATACTCATTCCTGGGGCTCTGTCTGGCCTCTGGTCACCATCTACCATACACAGAGACAGGGCCTGGCAGGGGTCCTCTCTCAGTGTGTTTGGGATAGACTCCTCATGTATTCTCTGACACTCCAAGGCTTCTCCTTTTTCCTTTTCTTTGTGACTATCTTCCTCAAATCTTGGGTGTAATCACTGCTGTTTTCCTCTCCCGTACTCCTCCATTCCTAACCCCACTCCATGCTGGAACCCCACCGTGCTCACCATCCCTTCCCATCCTCAGGCTCGTCACCCAGCAGAGCTGTTCTGCACAATGTTTCCCAGTGTTCCACTGTTATCTCGCTTCATCCCCTCAGCCTCCTCCTGCTCTTTCCAGTCTACTTTCTGTTTTACCTTGGAAGAATCTTCTGAAGATTCGGAACTCTGCGTGTGTCTCCTTGCACAATTCCCCATTATCTCTAGACCACAGCTTAGCCTTCCCTGCTTGGCTTCCAAAGCCTTCTACCCATCCTCACCAACCTGTCCTTCCCCAGCTCTAGACTCCAGATGTAGCACCTCCTTTCAGACTATAGCCTTTTCCTTCACACTCAGGCCCGTTCACCCTTCCTCCTTCCTCACTACATGCCTTTGCCTCGCCTCCTCTCCTCCTTAGGCCTGGTAATTTGCTCTCATCCCATTCCCTTTCTTCCGTGGTATGTTTGATGCTATGGAATAGCACTCATTTTACTCAATAGGTGTTTGATAAATATTAGCTGAATAGAAGTATGATTTTCTCCAACTCTTGGATTAGTAAACTCAGTGGCTTCAAGACCAATATGTAGAGGGATGCCTGGCAGGCACTGTCAATCACTGCAGATAGACACTTCCCTTACTGCGAACAGCAATCCCTGGTTGTCAAGTAATTAGTGTAGTGGGTCCCATGCAGCCCTTAAATTTGTTTCGGTTGTTTGAGTGTCAGGGCCTGAAGTCTAGCACTGTATCAGGCAGTGGCGAACTCAAAACCCTACCTGTATAGTTGCTATCCAGAACAGGAACTATAGATCCTGGTCTTTATGTTTTCTAGGCTTATTTCAGTGTCCTTTCTACTTTGTTTTCATTTCACCTTCTTATTGACTGTCCTGTCCCTTTTATATGCTCATGATCTGAGAGAAATCAAAGCTTCAATTTACTATACATCAGATCAGATCTGTCCTCTCTCCAGCTCAGCATGCTTTCCTGAGGCCCTTTCATGACACTTTTCTCAAACTCCCTACAACTGCTCTCACAAAAACTACCATTACCGCCAGAGACCATCAGTTTTGACGAGCACATAATGAATGAGACACTCTGTCACTTGACTCTACAACAGCTTCATGAAGCAGATCTTATTGTTTCTCAAATTCCCCAGACCAAAGACAGGGAGCTGAAGACTTCCCAGATTAGTCCCCAGTGCACAGCTAGAGTCCCACAGCTGGGTCTGCAGCAGATTTCCTTCTCCCATCATGGAGGTTAGTGGGGCCCAGTAGCCACTTCCTCACAGGCTTATGGATTTGCCTACCACAGAGGCCTGCAATTTCAGGCATGCAGACAGATGGGCTACTGTTTACACTCCTGGCACTCAGAGCAGCCCATGACTCCAGATAAACACTTGAAGGCAGAATGAATGAATTTTTAAAGTCAGTGACTGTGTAGCAAGTATGAAGCAGGGCCAGAAGTGGCCAGAGTGAGAGAGTGTGTGTGCTTTGTGTTCACCCTATCTGCCCAGCAACAATGATGTCATCGCCAGCAGAGGATGCATGACCGTGGTTAGAACCTCACCTAAGGTAAAGACTGGAAGTTTGCAAAATCACAGCTAACTTCTTTAAATAAGTTATATCCTTGCTGAGTGTGTGCAAATAGGAAATGAATGAGCTGGGAAAGACTCATTATGAGGGCTCTCATCAGGAGAGTAAGTAAATGCTGCCAGGGGCTCTGGATTCTAGCTCTAGGGAAGTCACTGGGTCGACTAACATGACTTGGATAAGTCAGCCCAAGCAACTAGAAACGACCAGAGTCTAAGTGCCTAGGTTGGTACCTCCTTTGTCTAGATTACTATTCTGAAGCAGCTAGTTCACATGGAATGTGCATGGTCTCTAGTGGCCTTGCTTCATACATTGCTTCCCTTAAGGAGAGCAGCTCACAGGAATTACTCCATTCTGTGTTGTCAGTGTTGCAGGGAGCTGTGCCATGGCTCTATACTCAGCTGGCCTTGCCTTGGGATGTCAGAGCAATGCTCACTGGAAGCTGGCATAAAGCCGTGGTCCTTGTCTAACCAGGTGACTCAGCAGCAGAATGAGGAATCCTCCAGACTGGATGGCCTGTACTTCTAAGCACTCCCATGAGCACAGGTAAGCCACACACAACACTGGGTAATTTCTGACTTGTTTACACTGCAGATGGTAAGACAAGGTAATGTATCAAAGTCATAATGCAAAACAGACACACAGTTCCAGTTGAGGGCTGTTACAAACACACAGGTTGGGCACAAACCTTACAATCAGTTTTTAGCTCTCTCTTCTCCTGCCCTAACAACGGGTTGACTGCCTAACTCAGTAGCTATTGGAGAAATGTAACATGATCAGCTACCATGTATTATCTGCTTTGTAGCTCCTCTTCTTCATAATAACCTCTCCGAGCCCCTAAAACCTTTAAATATCATCTCATATAATATCTTTTGGTAGGAAAAAAAATTCTAGAAGCCTATGGTTTGTTTGTTTTTTTCAAGATTGAAACATTGGGTTTTTGAGTGGAAGGTTTACTTTAATTTTAGTAATTACCATTTGAGGATATCTGGAGGTTGAGCGGTGCAATCCCTGACCGGTGGTCCCTGGTGAGGGTCTGCTACTTCCTCATCGTTTGTGAGCCCTTTCCTGAGGAGGTCACAGGAGCCCTGGCTGTGGCTGTGGCCAGCAGGTAGGTCACCATGTCCACTTAGGAGGGCAGGGAGGACTGTGAGTGGTGAGGAGCATGTGCACCGTGTGGACACTGGACACTCCTCCATAGTGGTTTTTCTGTTAGATGTGATGGTGTAGGGCACCATTGACTTAGCCATCCTCTTGTGACCTCTTGCAAATGAACAAAAGATATGCTGGAGAAGACATTCCAATTCTTAAACCAGATTCCTGATAAAGTAACACAAGAGGACCCAATGCTAAAAAGTAGTGCCTTCTCTTCTGTAAGCCCATGTTATCTTAGATAAAGAAAAAGAGCTCTTCTCATTCTGAATAGTGTTGTCTCACAAATTCATATACGTGCATACATATATTTACTAAAAGGCAATCATAATTTATTCTTTAAAATATAATTATATCATTTCCTTCTTTCTCTTTCTTCCCATCAACCCTTCTATGGGGGGGGGGGTTGTCTAAGATACATATTTCTACAGCCTGGCCTGGGAAAATAATTTGGTTGGGAAAGTGCTTGCCTTTTAAGCATGAGGGGCCTGAGTTTCCATCCCCAGAAACACACACACACACACACACACACACACACAAATGCCAGCTCTAGCATCATGTGATTGTAATCCCAGCACTGGAAGAGTGTCCTCAGTGCTTGCTGGCTAGCCAGCCAGCTTATTTAACAAGTTGCAGGCCAGCGAGAGAACATGTTAAAAAAAAAAAAAAAAGGTAGCTTATATTTGAGGAATGACACTTGAGGTTGGATGTGTGTACACACAAGTGCACGCACGCACATACACATGCAAATCTGTACACCATAGTAAGGGCCTATCTTAGAAAAAATGTTATATACCAGTCAAGGGGTGCATTTAAGAATGTTTAAATGCTTGATGAGACAAACATACAATGTGATGAAAAGGCTCTGAAGAGCCTTCAAGTATCTGGTTCACATAGTTTGGGGCTTCCCACCCCTTATAGGCTATGGCTAGAGACCACTTGACTGGGAGGCCTCTAAAGAACGCTAAGGGCCCACAGGAAGTGGGGAGATGAGTCAACAGGAGAGGTCCTTCCTCTGAGTCAGACTGGGCTCAGTGTGACTCTGAAGTGGGCACTGGACTCCCAGAGCCAAAATTTAGATCTGAAACTTAAGATTTAGCTCACAACAGAGCCTTCACAGGAAGCTGGTTTGGGATGCCAGCTGAAGGTGAGCCACAGGCATGGACTCACGCTCACTCTCTAGCTTAGAGCCAGTTATTCTGACTTCCTGGGAACTATGTGCCACCAGCAGCTTCTTAGTCTCTAATAGAAAGAACAACTAAGATGCAGTTCTAAATTTCACGGGAAAGAAGAGTATCTACTATGGAAGCATAAAATGATTAACTTATTAACAAAAGCTGAAAGGCAGCAGTGATGAGCGTGGACATACACGGTGGCACTAAGTTCAGAATAAACATCCACGGAGTCAAATGCAGAGTGACAGGTGACAGGCCGCACAGACTGTGAACACAGTCCTCGGCCATTAATCACATCGTTTCCAGAAACGACATTTCTTTTTCCCAACTCTAAACATGAGACAAACAAAAACCTGTCATGTTTCACCTTTACTTTCCTCTCAGAAGATTCTAACTTATTACTTAGGGATGAACATTTATCTCTAAATTTAAATTTAATTTTCTGCAGGAGAGAAAAAAAAAAACCGTAGGATGAGCTAAAATCTTTCAAATTGCTGTCGTGCTGTGCTTTGCTTCTTCCTCACCTACACTACCAGGAAGGACAATGCATTCATAAAACTGTAGATTCAATACTATCATTTCCATGGTGACAGAAGGCCACTTCACAGAGAATTATGATTTCATCAGGGCACCTTGAGGTAAAGAATGTAGGTGGGAAACAAATGGACTATAAAAATCAAAAGATAAATCATGTTTGTGTAAGTACAGGCCATGACCTCTTCGCTGGAACCTAAGCAGCCTTCTAAATGAGTTAACTCCCAATCCCCGAGCCGAGAATTGCATTCTGAGCACTTTACTATGGCTGGCAAAAGAAGAGATGCTTGGCTTTGAAAAGTCACAACCCTACCAGAGTAACTAAGGCACTTCACACAGCAAGAAAAAACAAAACAAAACAAACAAAAAACCAAAAAAAACCCTCTGTCCTTCCTAGGCTCCAGGTTCCCCTCTGACAACTCCATCAGACACATCACACTCTCGGAAGGAAGGTTCCACGTGCAGCTGCTGTCAGTGGTGGGAGGAAGGATTGCTGGTTTCAGCTCACAGAAATCTCAGCATACTGTAGGCCCTTTTGAATTGCCTTGTGGGCGTATACCATCAGAACAACAGTGTAACAATGTTCTAATTGTGTAATGCACAGTCCCCAAAGACAAGTGAACAATTAACCCTGAGTGATAAAGTAACAAAAGAAGTTTGACTTCCAATCCCATGAATTGTTAGTTCACTAGCATTTTAGCATATTTCTTATTTCAAAAGAAACCAACCTCCACGTCTTTCCCATATCCCCATAGGAGGGAGCTATGCTACTGTCTCTTAGTTCTTGTTTTCTGGCAAAACAAATAAATGTCTGGGCCGTTTAAATCCTTTCCCAACTTAAACACCAAGGCAGCTGCTGCGACTAGGCCCCAGGGCTTGGGGCAGGCCTTTGCTTTTATTATAGCCATGTTAAATATAATCCATCCTAACTCAATTTCTTCCTCTGTTCTTAATCCTTCAAGGCCTAAAGACAATAAGAAAAAAGAAAAGGGACCATTGTGGCCCACTAAAGGTACTGTGTCAAGGTTGAATGTTCTAACTCCATTCATGGTCTCTTGTATTCACTGCTTCCCGTCTTCATTTATTCTTGCAGATACTTTTAGTCATGTGTTCATGAAGATATTATTTTTGTTGAGCATATTTTCCTATAAAAATATATAAAGGGCCCTACAAAAACTGAATATGATCAAGTGAAGACAGATTTTTATTTAATGTTTCCTTACATTAAAATGAGAATTTAAACTTATTTGGTTTTCCTCCCCCAGCTATAAGCAGCATGAGTATCAAAATAGAGGCAAATCTTTCTGATGGGGCCATACTCTCTAATCCTCCATTCTTTGATCAGATTAATGTACTATTTGCCTCTGCCACGGTGTGCTCTTAGACTGTTATTCTAAAGTCCATCCATGACAATGCTCGCTAGCTCACACACTGTCCAGGTTGTATCTCCTGCTGCCCCTGTGCTCTTTGCCTGCTACTACAGAGTCCAGTGGTGCTTCTTGCTCTGAAAGTGCCATACACAGGCACTTACAGAACCTGCCCAAATGCTTTTTTAAATGCTGACCACACACTCTTTAGGCTTTGTGGGTGATAAAGACTCTTTGACCAAACTTGAGCAAATTCCTCCAGGTCCTCTTGCCCATGTTTCAGGGTGCAGCCTTCAGCTCAACTACCCTAGATGTAACAAGAATCCTTACGGATCCCTGGAGCTAACATCCAAGTACCTGTGACACAGTATCAAGTTCCTCACCCTGTACCCTTCAGACCATCCTGGTTGGCTTAGCAAGCAGCTCGAGATCATGGGGCCTTCTCTTAGCAAGTCCAGGCCACCAGCCCATCTGCTCCTTGAGTATAAAGCCTTCCTTCTTTTTCTTTTGTCTTTGCTAAATATCTCACTGGGATTACCCTGGTAACTCCACAATAGTCCTGAGTGAGGTTATCTGTAAGTATCATAGTAATGTTTTCCTTGAACCTTTGTTTTCAAATGAATAAAGTACTACTCTATCCTCAGCTAGCTGACAGAATACCAAGAGAGAGAATTGTGACAAACCAAAGTAACTACAAGGCAGCCAAGAAGTACAGCTTGAAATAACAGACTCAGCATAATGCTGATTTGATTTTTATTCAGTATACTCATCCTGTTCATCACGCATATGTCCTTATTAGCATAGCCCATTTCTCAGTGCATAGGAATATATTTAAGCATGAAACAAAAGGTTATTGAAAATAGGGCCTCAGATAAAAAGTGTGTCCACCGAGAATTCCAGCAAAAATAGTATGCAGATTAGTCATAAAATGTCACCTGAATTTCCTAGGGAAATATTGCATTGAGGTGGCTACTGAGCAGTTATTTTGGGCCCAAATGCACATTTAGAAGAGTCACAAGAGATAATGACTATTGCTAGAGCTTCCCTACATGGACAGCAAGGGAAATTCCGGGAGCTGGAGAGATAGCTCAGCAGTTAAGAATGAGCACTGCTTTTACAGTTCCCATGGTGGACATCTCACAAACACCCATAACTCCAGCTCCAGGAAGATCTGATGCTTCTGATGCCTTCTCTCATGTGCACATATCCCCCCCCCCACACACACACGTAATTAAAAACAAACAGAAAAGACCATGCCTCAGACAGAAGCCACAAGGCAGACAGCAGAACCCAAGAGTACACAGGCTCTGGAAACTTTAGGAACCAAAAACAGTTATCCCTTGGATCAGTTCAAGAATCCCTTGGTTACCAAAACCCATAGAAATCACAGTCGCACACACAAAATGGCAGTAACTTTGCACGATCTACCCAGACTCCCCTACGTACCTCACATCATTTCAAAATGACTTGTAATGCAATGTAAATACTGTGCAAATGTTTGTTCGGTTGTTTAGGGATATGAAAAGAAGCCAGCACATGTTTAGCATAGATAAGCTTTTCCCCCACATACTTCCTAGTAGAGGTTGGCTCAGTTTGTAAGCTGTGGCGTTACTGACAGGGCTGAGGTGGGGGGTGAGAGGAGATAGAAGATTTCACTGCACTATTAAACTCAAGGAGAAAAGGAGTCTCGGTCTTGCCTGGTTGAGTCTCTGACCACTTCAGGTAAATATCAAAGGCTCTGATCAATAGTGAGTCACTACCCAGGGTGCACAGTTTACTTCAGAGAATGCCAAGACTGAAGTCCTGCCCCGTAGTCTTCCATCTGCACACCTACACTCCATAGGCCACCTGATCCTTGCTTCCAGTGGAAGGTTGTTTGGGGTATAGGTTTGGAAAGCTCTGAAACTAAACTGGTTTAAAAAGTTCTCTGCCTACATTCAATTATTACTCTAACGTGAAAATTTATATCTTACGGAATTTCTTTTTCAAATGATTTGTTGACTGCAAGTCATTAGCAGAAGGAGGAATCTATCTTACGAGAGAGGGAGGACATTTACCTCAACCATCCCCACAGAGGGCGGATGTGTCCCTATCATGTAATGCCTCTTGACTTCAAGTTCTTCCAAAAGAAAAGATGAGGTTGATTTACAAGCTTTAAACAAATGAGGCCACAGATGGAGAGAGGGCTCAGATGTTAAGAGAGCAAAGCGCTTTTCCAGAGGACCATAGGTCAAGTCCCATTGACCACCAGGTAGCTCACAACTGCCTGTAATCCCAGTTTCAGGGCATCTGATGCCTCTAGCCCCCGAGGGAACCCATGCTCATATACTTGGCTTAAAATAAGTCTTGAAGAGGAGATGAGGAAGTAGTAGTAATGATAATAGCTGTTAACGATGATGATGATGATGATGATGATGATGATGATGATAATAATGAGGCAATGAAGTCTGAAGACCTGAGTGTAATCTCTGGAACCTACAGTGTGGAAGGAGAGAACTGACTCCTACAAATTGTCATAAATCTCTACTTTCGTGCTGTGGCCCATGCATGCAAATTCATATTCAATCTCTCTCTGATAAGTAAATAAAATGCAAACCTGTTTTTTTTAAGCTTGACTGTGGAGACTGGGTGGAAGGAGGGAACCAACTCCCAAAAGTTGTCCTCTGACCTCACATTCCTGCCATGCATACATACACACACTCATCTCTCTCTTTTTCTCTCTCTCACAAACACACATACACAACCTCACACACGTTCATCTCTCATACACATATTCATCTCACACATACAACTAATAATAATAATAAAGTTTACCGAAAACCATGAAAAGGTGCTTTTCTCAGCCCCACACAGCTCCACTGATATGACTCTCTCACAATGCTTTCACTCCAAATCTAATTTCCCACCAGGCAGTAACTCAGGCAAAAGAAGGAAGTAGAATCTGATAGGAGAGGGAGAGAAACACTGGGCTAGACACTGTCAAACTCAGGCAAGAATGAATCTCACCATGTACATAGGGAAGAGAAGAAAAGCCTTAAGGCGCCGGAGCCTTTGCTTCTGCTCTCACATACGCTTTTTTGTACCTCACTGTTTTCCAAAGGCTCATGTCAAATCCACCTGGCTGTTCCCACAGTGGAGCCTGTGACAGGTTGGGCTGGTCCTGAGCAAACTCAGAAGCTCAGCAGCCCAAGAACAAAGCAGTCTACAGCTCAGCCTCCCCATGAGCTTTTCCTAACTCGATGCTAACAAGCAGGCCAACGTGAAAAACAGAAGATTCCTTTTGGGATGTGACAAAAGATGGACCATGTGACAAGGATTCTTTATTGATTCTGTGTATCATTAATACATATAGTATTGCAAGATTCCATTGGGTATGGGTTCTAAACTGAAAAGCGAAATGGAATCTTTTTTTTTTATCAATTTATGGCATTAGGTTTTCAAACTCAAATATTTCACCTGATAAAAATGCCCCGATGACTGTAGACCCACGCTCTCATTTCTCTGTTGTTTTTGCCAAATAGGCAGATGGAAAGGATGGATCGGCAAGACTAGAAGTGGCCATTGCAGTCCAGAGGCAATGAATCAAAGCTTATAATTTTGTTTGGCTTTCTGGGGTTGTCTGTGGCAGCCTTGTGCTAACGATGCATGGGGTGCCATCTGACCATGCACGGCACTCCTTGATTAATGGATAACTAAACACTGCAAAGGTGGCAGGCTCCTACGTGTGGTGCTAACATGATGGACACTGAGTGGGTACAAGTGCAAGCACAAACACAGAGTGAACGCACAGAGGAGGTTAAGTAAGAACAAAGATATTTCTGTGCTACCATGAGAGTGTGTCTGTGGTACTAACTCAATCTCCCGCCAGCTCTTGTTACATACTCTACATTCCCCAGAGACAGTCTAACCAGCTTCCCCAACTCCTCATCTTCCCACTGCATTTCAGTCCTACGGAAGCAGCCAGAAAGACAGACTCTGCTTTGGAGAAGATGACACCTGATTCACGTTACAGGTTAGGGCTCACACACATGAAGGACTGGGGTGTTACTTAATCCTCCAAGAGAATTTTATCCAGGGAGTCCTTTCACAGTGGCATCAATGTCACAGACAAGGCTGCATGACCTGCAATGTAACATTCAGCTGAGGTAGGCTTCAATCAGACAGAAGTGAGCTCGATTTTTCAGTTAAAAAAATAGTTTATGGTAACAGGAGTTTAAAAGTGTAAAAGCCAGTGTGTGTGTGTGTGTTTGTGTCTGTAGGCCAAAGGACAACCTCAGTTCCTCAGTTGTTCTCGACCTTCTTTTAATACAGGGTCTCTCTCTAGCCTGGAATTTGTTAAGTAGGCTACACTGGCTGGCTAGCAAGAGAGCACCAGGTGTCCTTCTGTCTGCCTCCCTAGGGCTGGGATCACAAGTTTGCATCATCACAGCTGGCTTTATCATTACTTATTAACCATACTAATTTACTTTGTGCACAGCTGGACAAAGAAAAAAAAAGAGATGGAACAGCACCAGGGAGGCAGATAATAGAAAGAAGAGAAGGGGGTACCTTGTCAACCATCTCTCACTGCTTCTGGTTTCTTAACCCAGCTCACCCCAGGGCTGAGGAAATGGCTCCATTTGTAAAATGCTTGCTTTGCAGGTGTGAGGACCAGAGTTTAGTCCCCCAAGCCTACACTTTAAAAATCCAGGTTGAGTGGTAGGGCAGTACAGGGATCTGGCTCAGAGGACATCTGCTGTCAAGCTTGATGACCTGACTTTGATCCCAGGGACTAATATGGTAGAGGGAAGGAGGGGTCGTCCCATTCATATAAAAGCACCCATGACTGAGTTTCAAGAGTGCTGCCTTCCTAATGGAAATATAGTCGTTCTTGATTCTCTCACAGGAAAACAGAATCCCTCCCTGAGAGGTGTGGTCCACTACAACATATTTGATAGAGAATGCCTGGAACAGAGGTTTTAACCAAGAATTAAATTTAAGTTTTGCTTCTGGAGAGAGCTAAGTCCCTTAAATCATTAAATGTTCCATTCTAAAATAATTACACAGAAATTTACTGAGGTTTAAACACACACGTAGCATCTTCCCCAAAAGGCACTAAAGCCTCAAGTCCCAGCAGAGGAGCCCCGAGGAGGTAGCAGGCCCGCAGGGGCCCATCCCAGGTCCAGGGGCTGACACGGTCTTAGGAGGAGACTCGGGAGCTCCTAGAATCATCTTCACAACATGGAAATACTGAAATCACACGATCTGCCATTCTCTCAGCCTTGCTTATGTGACTTGTGAGGTAACTGCACATTAAGTGAAGACAGCTGCGCAGGGAATAGGCTGTCACACACATCCATGACCAGCTGGGACCACGCTGCTGTCACCAAGTCAGGAAAGCCTTGGCGGAGAAGGCAGCTCTCCCCATGGGGCGCAACAAGTATCCAAGGAGAACTTTCCCACAGTGACAGGGACTGGATGAGATTCCAGCACAGTCCCTGTGTCACCTTCCTGTGGAGGGCACTGCTGCCAGAGAGCCACTTTCCACGCAAACTCACAGTGACTTCCTGAAAGCGAACAACAGCACATTAAACCTCACCCTTAACCAACACCTGCAACTCAGTGCATACCAACAGTCGAGGACACGCGTCTGCATATTTTGAATTAAGATTATCTTAGTTTCTAGAGAAGTGTATCGTTTCCCACTGGCCAAACTAATTCAAAACATAAGCACTCCACAAGGCTATGCGAAAATCAGTCTTTTATTTTATTCGAGACAGGGTCTCACTATACAAGCCTGGCTGGTCAGGTTATTCACTTTCAGCAACAGACTGGCTCACAGAGGTCTGCCTGCCTCTTGCAGGGATTAAAGATGTGTGCTACCAGGCCCAGCAAAACTGGCATTTTATAAGTTGTATATAGTATTTCTCAGACCGTTTTTCTGTTTGGATGTAAATACAATAAGATGGTATATAATGATATTGGTATATGACAAATTGTCTACATATGAGCTTCAATTCTAACCTAATTCTAGGCTAATGTGAATTGTTTGGCTTGGAATGAAATAAGAGTTTACCATTATATACTAAATAAAATGTACTGACACTACACGTGAGATTTTTTTTTCTTTGCCACTTATGAATCATTTTGTTAGAGAAAAGGGACAAAGATCTTTGGGTTTTCATTAACTTGTTATGCTTGAACTCTACTTCGGTAAGAAAAAGGGAGGAATTTAAGTCTGAATACAGAGATGAAGAAGAGCGAGGAAAACAGTGTTGCTAAAAGGCGACAAGGATGGAGTAAGTAAGGGATTTCTGAAGAGCAAAGGTACCTGGTCAGAGTTTCACTAAACTGACTGATAGGAACCCTGTCAAGTCAGCCCGGGTCAGGGCGGAAAGAGAAAGCTCATGCTGGGACCACAGCTTCGAGGAACCTTCACAAAACCTGCTCAAGGGCAGATTTACTACTTACTATTATATAATCATTTACCAGTTACTACCATTCAATAAATGTATTACATTTCAGGACTGTGGCAAGCCTGCAGGAGAGGCTGACATCCTGCAGTGTGACATTTCACGTTAATTCCATGGCTATGAGTCCCTTGAGCTCAATAATCTACCAAAATGTTGAGCAATAAGCAGCAAGAGATCCCAAAGTCAGAGACTGCTAAAATGAGGGTTAACATTTTTTTTTGTCCAGCCAGGAAGACAGTTTATCATCACCTCATTTAGAATTAACAGTCGTTATTCCTTTCTTCTGAAAATGAAATGGTGTAAGGCAGCCTGGCCTCCAGAGAAGCATCGGGGAAGAAAGCCAGATCAGTGTCTAGTGGCTGTGACTGAACACTGATTATTGACTGTGGTTTTATACAAGTGAGAGCTGGGAAGCTTCAGAAATAGCATCAGTGTTACATTTGATCACTGGCCATACTAAATTAAAACATTAACCTTTCAGGCTGGAGAGATGGCCTGGTGGTTAAGAATACTTTCTGCTCTTCCAGAGGACCCAAGTTTGGTTCTCATTTCTGGCAGTCCACAAACATCTGTAACTCCAACTCCAGAGGATCCAACACTCTCTTCTAGCTTCCGTGAATATGTGTGCATACATATACATGCATGATATTCACTCACTCACATAGGCACATGCACACATGCTTAAATACAAATAAATGAAAAAAAAAAAAGCCCTAAACCAGTAACATTAACCTTCTGCAAATAACAAAGGAAAACTTCAATACTTTCAGAGGGAAAATCTGACTGAACAGAAATATCTTCCGTTGAAAAGCAATCCAAGAATTAAAGTGCTAGGCTGATAACTAGAATGACTAAAATTTCCGTAGCCCATGTATGTAGCTATGGCAACACAAGACCCAGATATATGAGTGAGAAAAGGACTCCTTCATATTATGACTCTGTGATGTAGAGTTTTAATTTCCTTGAAGAAATGACTAACATTAAAATCAGTCTTTTTTTCCCTTTTCCCTCCATGAAAATAGCCAACTCTGTGGGATAACACCATTCCACCTGGGCAAATAAACATTAGAAATATTTTTTACTTTTTTTCTAGAAAGTTCTGTCCACATTTCCCTATTCAAGAAATGGTTTTTCTTTATTTATTTTACATATGAGTGGATATGTCTTGGATCCCTGTCTTCCTCTAGCCAGAAGTATCAATCAGTTAATGAGTTAACTTTATCATAGTGTCAGACCTATACTACCCACCACAGCCACCAGCAGCCACTGCTGAGTGCCTGCAAAGTCACTTGACTAAGTTTCTAAAGCCACAAATATAAAAACACACTGAATTTCAAAGACAGACTTAAAAAAAAAACAGAAGAGACGATCCCAACAATAATTCTATTTTGACTTCATGTTGAAATGCAGTCTTCTAGATACATTAAGCTAAATAAAATGTAATACTAAAATTGTGTCAACTAGAAAACTTTGACTTTCATATATGGCTCATCTGGCCTTTCTGTCGGACAGCCCGGCATGAGATGCTTCCGTGGGGAGGCGGTTTTCCCCAGCCATCTGAGCAGAGTGAGTATTTCACACTTCAGAAATAGCACACAGCAGAGACGCATGATGACCCTCCCCTGGGCCCATCTGCTCAGACAGGGATTCAGCTATCATAAAATCCTTTTTCCCATGTCTAAAAAGGTAGTTGCCTTTACTTCTCATGACGATTCGGTATGCATTGAGCACCAATACTAACCACAAAACTTGCACCGATTCAGAAAACTCACATCCATACATCTCTAAATGTAGGAAAGACATGTGAACTGCTTTTGCCCTTTTCATGTGCCCTTTGTACCTGCCGTTAAGGGGACTAATACTGTAATTAATTTGAGGTCATCTGGGCTTCCTGATACTAATCATGATATTGTACAATTTTACAACGGAAAGTAATGCCTAACACTAGATTGCATACCTGGGATTGGCTGTATTTTTTTTTTTTTTTTGCAAAGTATGAACTTCAGACTGGACTCACTCCCTGGATAGTCTGACAGCCAGATCTACACTATTTATACTATATTATGGGGGAAATAACTTTGGTTCATTTACTTTATTGAGCCTAAGTGCTGATGCATTTATCCCTAGGATACCAGGACTAACAACAATAATGTAAGATAGGAGAGACTCTGTTTATAAAATGAATAATTTGCTATGGGAATGTTACATGGCAGCATGGGGTTTGGGTGGGTGCCCATCCTACAAATAATCCTGTAATTGGGAGACTGATAGAAAACAAGCAGCTATTCTCAAGCAAATTGGAGATCACAGCTCACAAACGACTTGAGTTTGTGGCCTCTGACATGCCAAAAGTCGTTTCTACATTTAAACATGCCCTTCTTCCTGTGGTGCTGCCCAGATAAATAGCGGGTGGACAGGAACCTGCTGAACAAGTAGGTGGTATGCAAGAATATCTCACACTGACCAAAAGTCAGCAGGATTCTCAGACAGCAGAGCAGAGAACAAACAGGACAAAACAGGCTCCACCTATACACAGGCTGAAACCATCTGTCTGCAGAACTGCCTTCCGTCAAGGGGCGTTCAGACGAAATATGAATAGGAAAACACTGAAAGGTGATAAAAATGGGATTTCCCCAGACTTTTTAAATGCAGGTATGTAGATGATGTATGATGCGCGCGTGCACACACACACACACATGCTCGCGCGCACACATACACACATTCACATACACACACATACACGAGTGTTCAGTGTGCTACCTGTGAAGGTTAGAGAACAACTCCTGGGACTGTTGGCCTTTACCTGCCACCTCGTCTGAGACACGGTCTCTTGTTCACTGCTGTAAATGCCAAGCTAGCCAAGCTGATCCACAAGCCTCTCTTTTCCATAGCAGCAGGATTCTGAGGATTTGAACCCTGATCCTCATGCTTGCGTGACAGGCACTTTATCTAAACTCCCAGTCTGCCTCCTATCTAGATTTCTTATTAGAAAAAAAAGAAAGAAAGAAAAGAAGGAGACAAAGGAAGAGAGGCGTTATCAAGTAGATCTAGCCTAGAAATAATTGTCTGCTACAGACTACATGTTGGTCCTGTCTGGAAATAAAAATAGAATGTGAACTAGAAGCCTAAAGGGCAGTGATTACCAAATTGTTTCCCCTCCTCCCATAGCAATAGAGATATGAAAAGTAATTTTATTTTTAATCTTAAGATTAAGCTACATTAGAACTAAATAGCTATGATAACGCACGTCCACAGCCAGGAGTTCCCAACTGCAACTGTCCTTTACGCCAGAGAACTAAAGGAGACCCTTTACTCCAGTTCGTGGAATGACGAACGATGTGCTGTAACCCGGAAATGGGTGGCCATTTCTAAATGCTGCGAGTTAATAAATACAATGAAGAGCCCTGCAGCTTTGGGATCATGTAATCCTTGTTATGTTATAAAATGCTCCTTGGCTCCTAAGAAGGAAATCTCAAGTCCAAGGTCTGTACTAAATTACTGCTCCTGCATAAGGACTGGCCCTGGATGCTTGTTTTTTTTTCCCCTGGCCCCGACTTCAGCTTAGCCTGACCATGATTAGATCATTGTTTCAAGTCTCTAGCTTCTAACCAACAAAACTGAGTACGCTCACCGTCACAACTCAGTGAAAGCTACATTGAAGAACAGATACAGTAAAGAATACACGTGCAAAGCCTGGCTTGGTGGTGCAAGCCTGCATTTCAGCACTTGAGAGGTGTAGGAGGAACATCAGTTCAAGGCTACTCTAGTGAGCTGGAGGCCAACTGGAAGCTACAAGAGACTCGGCCTCAAAAACAAACAAACAAACAAAGATGCTCTGGGATCTGCAGTGGACAGGGCATGTCATATTCGGCTGTCAGTCACAGACAGATTGGACAGTTTGCCTGTTTCTATTAAAGCCAATTGGAAAGTAGATGACCACGGAGCAAATGTGAAGGTGCTTTCCTTGTTCGGCTGCCACTGTGGAGACTGTCAAGCTGTCACGTTGATTGCGGCAGATGAAGCTGCAAACAACGAGGTAACGCTCAATAGCCTTGTGACTTGCTCAAAGAGCCTGAGCAGATGCTGGCAACAAAGTCTACTGACTCAGAGATTCCAGCAGCTCGCTGCTCTTTGTACTGGTACACACAGGCGGCCGCTTCCACCAGACCTCTGTGTAAATCTCCACTTCTCAGTGCTTTGCAAACAGTTCTTAGCGCCACATAAGTAAAGGGCTTGAATCTGTGGAACTGATCTCATCAGCAATGCACTGACTCATCCTAAATGATCACATGGAAACTTTTTTTTTTTAAAGAAATGCCTAAGTCAATCTATACACAGTCCATACCTCTGGGGACTAGCAGATGTGTGTTTTTTCTTTTGTTGTTGTTGTTAAATTACACTTCAAATACCAGTGTCATAAGGTACTTAATATACATAACCAGATCTACTAACCGCAGATCCACTTAAGAACTTTCATTATTAGCAGCAGAGGGTAAGGCACTGAGGCCAGTTTTGTGGACTAACTGAATGTACGCGTGGTTAGCCTGATAAGCAAATGAGAGTAACCCAAACGATAAAGTATACACTGATAAGTATGTTTCCATGCACATGAGAATTATGCTTTCTTGGCAAACTGGCCAGCTCATGACCAATTAACCAAGGTGCTGTTCCAGGCAGCATGAGCACCCTGTGCTGTCTGTTCTGCACTTTGTCTGGATGTAGTCTATATAGAAAACAGAAAGCCAGTAAGTTTACTTTTCTCTAACCTGCTAGCTGGCTGATGAAAAGCTCAGAGACCCAGAGTATAGCAGAACTATTCAGGGAATTATGAACCCTGAACCTACGTGTGGGACCTCGTCACCTTGTGAATTAGGGCTGTGGCACAAATGAGAAAGAAGCCTTTCACAGCCACAAGGCAAGAGGTCAGCATTGTATGCTCAGGCTGGTAGTATACTTGGCTCTATAGTTTTCTTGGCATTCTTCATGCCTTCCTTTACTGTTTACAATGCAGCAAATATTCTAAGTGTTTTCCATATGGTCATTAGGCTCACAACACATCTTGCTAAGGGAAAAGACTTGTATATGTAGTAGACTGCACTGTACAACACCGACTTGTATAGTAGGCTGTACTCTCTAAGTGTACCCAGATACAAGCTGATGTCCATACAATGGCCATATTACCCAATGACACATTCTAAATAATGTATTCCTATTGTGAAATGACATATGACCAAACAGCAAAACTGTACAGTTTTTCCACTCAGGAATCAAACAGTTGGCTCTCTGCCAGCTTCTGGTTCCACGTCATTTTTATCCTTTTTTGGATTTTTATTTCTTATTATTAATAATAATTATGGGTAGGTGTATGTATCTGCCTATGTGAACATGAGTTCTTGTTCACATGGAATCTGGAACCCCTGGATCCACAGGAGCTGGAATTAGAGACAGTTGTGAACTGCCCGACACGGATGCTGGGAACTGAACCCAAGTCTCTGGAAGAGCAGAAAGTGCCCTTTGAAGCTGCACCAACTCCCCAGCTCTGTCACCTTTCTTCTCAGTGCTCCCCACGCTCACTCAGGGTCTCAAGGTCTTACTCGTGGACTCCACTTTGCCAGCTCTACCTGTAGCCAAACAGGTGCCCTACAGAAAGAATGGGTCCTGACCGTTTTGATCCACATGAAGCGTGGACTTGGAAACGGAGGCAGAACAATCACATTAGAACTGACACGCTTTTAGAAACTGTCTCTTGATCTCTATAAATGAGCAGCAAGCATTCAAACACCAGTGGGGAAGCTGGAGAGATGGTTCAATGGTTAAGAGTCCTTGTGGCTCTTTCAGAGGACCTGGGTATGGTTCCCAGCACCCACGTGGTGGCTCACAATCATTTCTAACTATAGGTCCAGGGGATCTGATGCCTTCCTCACATGGCTGCCAGGCACACATGGGGTATACATACGTACATGCAGGTAAAATGTTCAAACATATAAAAACAAAACAAACCTTTTTTAAAAAAAAGTTAAAAATACTAATTTGGGTCGGAGAGACTGTTCAGTTGGTAAAGTGCTTGCCATAGAGACACGAGGATCTGAATTTGATCCCCAGGATCCACCCAATAAAACCAGGAATAGAGGCATGTACTTGCCTCCCCCCATACTGGGTCGGTGAGACAGGCAGGTGCCTGGAGATCACCAGCTGGCCGGCCTACCTCACTAAGTGACTTCTAGGTAATCAGTCAGAGATCCTGTCTCAAAAACAAACAGAGACACAACCTAAAATGGTAGAGCCAGAGTTATCCTCTGGATTTCACGCACATATAAAAAACATGCATGCTCACCTGGACACATTTGTGTTAGCAAATCACCAATGACAAAGGCTAGGCAGCCTGGTGTCCCAGCAGCCAAGAAAACCATAAAGTATCTTAGCTGCCCATATTTTGTTGCAATTCTGACCAAACACCAGACAAGGCTAGGATAAGAAACCAGCCCCCATGCCTAATGGACTCTCTTACTATGTGCACACTTTGCAACCAAGCCTGGGAGTCTGTTGTTTCGTGGGACAGAGGAGGACGGCTGAGTGCTGACGAAGAGAAATGGGGCTTGGGAAATATACCAGCTCTGTTTTTTATCACTGTGATAAAATACCCGACACAAACCTCAGCAAGGAGAGATTTGTCCTAGCTCATGCTTTGAGGGTACAGTGCATCATGATGGGGAAGGGTGCTTGTTTAAATCTCAACAGATCGGGAAGCAGAAGCAGGACAAGAAGTAGACTGGGCTCCAACCTCTAAGGCCCACATTCCCTGTCTCACTTCCTCCTCTGCTAAAGGTCCCACAACTTCCCAAACAGTGCCACCGTATGAGACAAAGTGTCCAAACACATGAGCCTATGGGGGACATTTCATATCCAGTGCTAACAAGAGTTAGCCATGGGATTTGGGGACATCTACTTCATCTTCCCTCAAGGTTAGAAGTCCACACACAGTACTATATCTTAGTCCAACAGCTTCCAATTAAGGAAATGATTGGTTTGAAGCACACATTGCAAAAGTTTGCACAAATGTGAGTTGAAAGAACGTTGCTTTTAATGATACTATTAGCACACTATTAAACTGTACATCTTAACATCTGAAGGCAGATGAGCACTTGGTTACCTGTGACTTGTCAAATAGCTCTCAGTATCCTTGGATTTGTGACCTGATGCATGGTACAACACTAGAAATCATCAAAGGAGGCATAGTTTCCTGTCAACAACACTAGTTATGAAAAAAAGTCATTTATCTAAGAAAATGGCCTCAAAATAAAACCATGGGGAAACTGAGCCACCTCTCTACTGACATGTACTGCAGAGAGGGCTCAACACCAGGCATCTGGGAAGTGACTGGCAGACTCGGTTTGCCCAGGTATGAGAGCTTCCTGGGATGTGGAGTGCATCTGCACTCCTAGCAGGGGGGGTGAGGTAGAGACATCACACTTTTTAAGACCAGCTGTGTGGGTTACATAGTGTGTTTGAGCCCAGCTTGGGCTACATAATGCATCTTCTCTCCGTCCCTTTTCTTTTTTAACCCCTTATTTTTATGATCAAGTTTTGTTATAGCCTAGGCTGTACCCCAAACAGGTGGCTTCTGAGTGCTAAACAGGCTACAAACTATAGGCAACATGGTAATTACCTCAGTTCTCAACTAGTGCCTACCTTCATCTCTAGACAGAGCAGGTCAGAATAGCTAGTGTGGAGGCAGTTTGGGGCAAGAGGCCTCCAACCCTGAGCTCCTGACAGCTTCTTTTTTTTGCTTGCTTGGATTTGTTGTTATTAGTCTATTTTAGTTACCCTCAAATTATTTTTAAAAGTTAGTGAGGTTTTCATCTCTAACACACACACACACACACACACACACACACACCGCTCCCAACCCACAATGTTTACATATCTCAAGCCCTCAAGGAATATCATTTCAATCACTTCCTGCCCCTACAGCCTAGAGATGTTTGGTTTGGCCTCCTTTAGGGGGCGGTGGGCATAATTTCCTTCTGTCCTATTCCTGCCCTGTCCTGCGGTGCCCACCTTGGGTTATTCTGGCCTGGTGGGTGGGTGTACGCAGCAGGAGGTGGCAGGAACCTGGAGGCCAGCCACAGGCAATACTGAAGTTCTGATAGGGCCTGGCATGAGGACTCTGCCCAATGGGCCCCAGCTACCAAAGACGAATGGATTGAAGGACACAGGATGCCTCAGGGCACAGGAAGGTCTCTATGGAACTCTAAACATTTGGGCATAGTTACAGAGCTAGAAGAACAACCTTCCCTTGCAGACCTAGATAGTGTGAAGGCAAGTCTGGAAGTTTCCTAATGTATGAAACGGTCACCTTGCATTCCGAAACCATCATTTTAGCAGGTAGGTGGATGTGCTCCTGGCTGAAGTTTCTCATCAGTTATGATAATAAACTCTTTCAAAAACACTAACCTTACTTGTGAAGTCTTTCTCGTTATCCCATGTACAAGAGGGCAGCTCATATTTCTCAGGTCTCAAGAGAATGCAGAAACATGCGACAGCCTTCCCAGCTGCCCTTCTCCCTCACCTCTCCCCTTTCTTCCACCGCCTCTCATTTTCACACAGGCTCTCACTATGGAGTCCATGGCGGCCTCGAACCTTTGGTCCTCCTGCCTCAGCTTACTGAGCACTTAGGGTTACAGGTGAGTCTGTGGCAGCATTTTCGTTTATTGGGATTCTGGAAAGAGGTTCCTCTTCATCAAAGGCTGGTTCTTGAGTCACATGAGGCATGCGGCGGCTGTACGGTGCCAGCCTAGCAGAAGTGGTTTCAGAACCGCTCTCCCGCTGACAGGCTACACGAGAGCAGGCAACCTGCCCAAACACACTTCCCAAGCATTTGGCAGTTTATTTATAAAGTGGGGATTTGACACTTTCTGCCTTCCTATCTCAGCCTGTATCATATTTGTAGGACTTTGACATTTTTCAGTAGAGGCTGAGTTCTAACTGCATAACATATTCAGCTTTTGATAAGGTGATGGAATTATTTCTAGAAATTGGAGTTCCAAGACTGAAGAACAGAAAGGGGGTGTGGGGCAGCTCTTCATGAAAGTAATTATTTCTGGCCATTACAGTGTAGTGAAGGGTGAAAGGGAATTATCCTGCATTTAAGACCTGAGAATAATGTGACCTTGGGTGGGTCATTTTACTTCTACCACCAATCCCACCCCCATCTTCCCCCACTCCCATTCCCTGTCAGGGAGTGGCCAAGAGAAGACTCTGATGTGCTTTTTTCTAGGGCCGCTGTGAGGTTTGGAGTTAAGCACCCAAGCATTGCACTTAGCTAGAATCCTTCAAGATTCTATGGTCCTCCTCGCTCTAACTGGCAATATGAATCATCAGTGAGGGTTAGCAAGACTGCTCAGTGCAGGAAAGCTCTTGCTACTGAGCTTGAAAACCTGAATTCAATCCCTGGGACCCATGTGCTGACAGAGAGAGCCTGCACACTGGCCTCTGTCATCTGCATTCATTCTGTGGCGTGCACTGTCCCTCCCTCCGCCTGCCAGAATAAATAAATGAATGCAATTAGAAACAAACTTCAAGGATCATCAGTGAATAAAAACTGTTCTTGGGGTCTAGGCTTGGAAAGGGCATTTTCTGTGTGGCAGCCAGGTAAGGATGTCAAGAAAAATGCCCTTCAGAAATGTACAGTGGCCCCAGGAGAGGAACTCTCTAAGCTTATTCTTTTCCTTCTGATCTGGATCTAGTGCATGGAGCTGTGCATTGCTTGAATAAATTGTATTCTCCAATCGTGTGTGTGTCTTGGGTCTATGCAATATTCTCATAAGTACTTTGTTCTTTCTTGAGGGTTTGATCCAGGGCTTGGGTCTGAAGAACTGCATTCTGACAGTGAGCTTCTCAGGCCATGGCCCTGATCAAATCTACACTGCTTTGTCTCATGGCATAATGCATGTGTCAGGAGCCTTTTTGAAGTATTAAAAATTAATTGCATTTATTCTTACAATCATGCTATTAATTCACAATAGCGTAGAGTAGGTGGTAGTTTAAAGAAGGGCTGAGGATGTGGCTCAGAGGTGGAGCGTTGGCCCAGTACATGATGGCCTGGGTTCCAGACCCAGAACCACAACTGAGGTGTGGGCACAGAGGACCACCTGGTATAATATGAGGTGTGCCGAATCAAAAAAAGACATGGTCCCTCCTTTTTCTTGGAAATGACTGGCAATCACCATTTCAGATATGGCCTTATATCCCAAAGAAGGCCTCTGCTGAAATAAAAAATAATTTAAGAGATGGACAGGGTGAGTGTATCCAATTGTCAGGTTATCAGCTGTCTCTGACCAGGAGCCCAACATTAAGAGTGCTGAAAATAAAACAGCACTTGTCATCTGAAGCAAGAAGGGAAGGCCTAGGGGCACACCTGTGATCCCAGTACTTAGGGTGCTGAGGCAGGAGGGGTCTGGCTTTGACACCTGCTTGGGCTACAGTGAGTTTGAGCTCAGTCTGGGGAACAGTGTATTTTAGGCCAACCTGGGCTCTACAGTAAAATCCTGCACAAAGGGACATAAAAAGAAAGAAAAAGGGGTGGGAGGTTAGAGAAGCAGGGAGAAAGCTGTCAGCTTTAATGATAAATGTCACCCATCAGCACCCCTTAAATCCAGCTACCTGCTTCCTGGTGAGATGACTGGTTCTCAGAAGAAGAGGGTGGGCTGTGAGTGGTGGCTTTGCGGGGTCCTTTACTCACACAAGCCTTCTCTCTCTTTGGACAGTGCATAATCCCAATTGTGTGTGGTTACTGAAATTTAAATTGATCTAGACTATCGGTTGATTTTATAAACTCTGGGGAAGGACTGCTGTTTGCACATGGTTCTTCAACTTTCCTTGGCTGTGTACTCTAGAGTTCCTTAAACTCTAAGGCTCTCTCTCTCCACAGGACTGTAGAGAGAATTAAAAGCTTAGATCACTTTACATTCTGAGAATTGCACCGTTGGGCAATTTGGTCATTGTGTGAACATTCCAGGCTGTACTTTTACAGTTAAAGCCACTACAACCAGGGGTGGGGGTGCATGTCTGTAATCTCAGGAAGAGGAGTGGCTGAGGCATTATTGAAAGTTAGAGGCCAGCCTGGGCTATATACCAAAACCTTGTCTCAAAAATGATGGGGGGGGGGGAGGTTGTCCTAGAGAGATGGCTTAGTTAGTAAACTGCTTGCTATGCAACTATGAGGACGTGAGTTCGAGCCTAGCACCCATGTGAAAATCTGGGTACAGCAGCACATGCCTGTAAACCCAGCACTGAGGAAGTGGAGACAGGTGGATGCCAAGTGCTCTCTGGACAGCTGGCCTGGCTGAATCAGAGTTCCAGGTTCAATTCAAGACCACGTTATGAGAAAATAAAATGAATAGTGATAGAGGAAGATGTTCCATGTCAACCTCTGGCCTCCACACAGACATGTACATACACATGAATATCTATACACATACATATACACACCCTCACACAGACACAAAAGTAAAGAAAACAAAGATAAAATGACGACAGTGTCCCTATACAATATGATCTTAAGGGACTACCACCATAGCCGCATTCTACAGTTGACGAAAATGCTTCCCCAGCACGGACAGCTTATGGCTGAGATTACAAGTGTCAGGGACAACAATGAATACCATGCCCCATGAGGAAAGTTGCAGGGCAGGAAGCCATCTGCATACAGTCAGCCCTAACTCACTTGGTCACAGTTTTCACTGAAGCCTTGCTCTTCCACAGTGCAGGCAGGGAACATGCTCATCTAAGATAGTCACAGAACAAAAACAGTCTTTCCTTCACAAGAGCGTGTAAGAATCCCAACAACTCAGGAAAAGCAGTTGCTTCCATAAGTGAATGAATCTCGTTCATTACCAAATTAAGTTATTTCTCAAAATTTTATTTTTTGAGAATTCCATATGTGTGTACAATGAAATGTGACCATATCTACCTTATTGCATGGCTTCTTTTCAAGAAGGAAGGAAAAAAAGTAGGAAGGAAGGAAGAAAAAGAAAGAAAGTGGGAACGAACAGGACAACAGAACAGAACTCACTAAATGTAATTAGCATTGTCCATTTGTATAAGAGTGTAGGGTCATCCACTGGGGCATGGACAACCCACCAGTGGCTACTCCCACCCCAAGAATGACTCTCTCGTCAATAGCTGTCAACACTAACTGCTCTTCTGTTAGGGGCGGGACTTCGTGAGCGCCACCCCCATCCATGCTAGAATTCTGGCTAGCCAGATTTTTTTATGAACCTTACAGAGGTAACCACAACTGCAACTTCAGGAGTACAATAGCCATGTCACAGCCTGAGAGAGCGTTTCACAGCACTTCTTCCTATCCTCCAGCTCTTCCGTTCTCTCTGCCTCCTTCTGAGATGCTCCCTGGGCTTTGACAGGATGTCTCACTTCGAGCCCAGTCCTCAAAGCCAGCGATTTTCCGCACTTTAACCACCTGTAAGTCTCAAAACTGACTCTTTTCACTACAAAATTAGTGTCTCTACCCCAGAGTTGAGAGCGGCCCAGGTCTATGGAGATAAACATAAATATTTAGCAGAAAAGATCCAGGGACTTAAGGAGCTCAAGAAGCAAAGATCAATTATTTACAAAAGATATTTTACTTTTAAAACTTTTCTATTTTGGAAAGGAACAGGAGAGCCTTTGTCCAATGAAATACCCAATTTTATATTTCTTCCCAGTTCATAATTCTCAGTGTGTTAGCTCTACTCACAATCACAGAGAGAATTCCTGGCACTTCCAAGAGTCCAGTTCCAAGAAAAGCAACTTTTAGATCAATGATCTCCAAATGCAGGGCTTTAAAAATATTTTCTGGCCTACAATTCAGCAGAGTTCCTTCTAAAATTGAGCATAATTCAAAGACTGAAAACATAATAAAATACTTTAAAAGTACTAAAATGTACTGTTATGGGAATAAATCTTATTGTTTCTGTGGAAATTCTGGTTTCTTTCCAGATGCAAATAAATAACATTTCCACTATTGTGATTTAAGTTCCCAAAAAAGTTTAAAGAAGGGGGAAATACTCCTTGATTATAGGCAAGTCTAAAACTTCAATAACTAAAAGTTGATTATCAAATTATTGACTACTAAGACCCAGGGTAGCTACACAGTGGGCAGAAGTGAAATACAAACAGGGCGTATTCAGCAACTAGGCCGGTTCATAGAATCATCAGGCTAACTGGGAAAAAAAAAAAAAAAAAAAAAAACAAAAAAACCTGTAAAAACCAGAGAACATCTCTAACAGATAATTTGAAAATGCTGAGGATCAGGCTGGATCATGCAAGCTACCAATGAAGTGTCAAACCGCTTCTAACCCTAGTTCCCCGGCTCCACGGCTCTCATCTGTTGCCTGCGTAGGCTCGCTAGTCATCATGAGCAATGTTGGCTGAAGACCGGTTCAAACACAGGATAAAGACATCTGCTCCAGGGACAGCAATGAACATCGGGGGGAAAATAGGGCTGTTGAGTGGTTGAAAATAGATACACCCATTTTTTTTAAACTTGTAGCTTGAAATGATCATTTCCAGGCTATCTTTTCCAATTGGCAAAGAAAAGGCAAGGAGTTACAGCTGAGTGACAGCTCGAGGGATCACACAGGTTTTCTGATTTAGGCAGTGCTGCTTGACGGCCCTGAGCTTGAAAAGCCTACCCCGTGGGCCAGCTCTAGTCCCTATGCTGCTCTTCCTGTTGTCTCAGCTGGATCCCTGGCAGCACACATACCAACACAAAGGCACTGGCTCTTCTGTTCATTTTAATGCCTATGATAGATCCTATGTGCAGACGTCCTAGTACAAGCAAAACCCCATTCCATTCTTAGGTTGTGGCGCGGCCACATGTTTTGGAAATTCTAACAGAGGTTTAACACTGAAAAGAATTAGCTTGCCACACTCATGCTCATTAAAAATGAGTTACATGTCCTGTCAGATGAACACCCTGCCCTGGAATGCTTAGACCTGAAAACACTTCACTCCTACTGAGGCTGTTAGCTATTTGTGGTAATGGGCAGGCTAGTAAAGGCACTGTCATTTATCACAGCATGGAGGGCTGTTAGAGTAGGAACACACAGAGAAAGAGAGACAGGGACAGAGAGACAAACAGACAGACAGAGTCAGACAGTCAGGCAGAGACACACAGAGAGATAACTGATTGCTTTTTCCCTCCTGTGGGTACGAGGCGCTGGATGAACTCAGAAGTGAAATAAGCAAGGATTATATTGAACATTTGCTGCTGCACAAGCTCCAGGCTGGGTACATCATGTGCAGAGGCCATCATGGGTAGATAAAGTGTTCCTCTGCACAGACCGGCTGGTCTATCCTGGCCCTGAGTGAGAGTTAAAGTGAGCTCTAGGCCCCACTGAGCTTACAATACTGTGCCAAGTGGGAACAGTCTCATGCACAATGGCACCCCCTTCTAGATTGCTCCTTCATGCAGAGAACGTAAACACGGGTCAGCAATGGCAGAACAGGGCCTCTAGTCCTCAGCCCTGCTCTGCCTTCTCTCTCTCTTCTGCAAACTCTTTACAGTAGCCTCAGGGTTGGCAGCAGGAAGGAACTGGGAAATCAAATAGGATCTTCATGGTGATTCCATGCGGCCACAGTGACGGGCACTCACTCTGCATGGACCTGGACTGTGCTCAGAATGTGCTCAACTTCCATGAACCTCACAAGCATCTGTAAAGAACAAAGGCGGGCTAGAAGGAGCCTCTATAAAATGTGAAGAGGGTCTAACAAAACAGCTAACAACATGTGCGCTGTTGGCCTGCTGGGCACAGATAAGAATTGCTGTCCAAACCTGGACAACTTATCTGACATCCTTGACCTCAGTGTCCCCACCTGAGAAACGGAGATAATAGCAGCACCCCTCACAAGCTACAAACGCTCACTTTCCTGGAGGGAGCTATGGCTTCACTGACAGGTCATCAGCGAGAGATTGGATAAAGGACACTGTGTGCTGGGAGAGGGAGAGCTCATCTGTTCTGGGGCTTTATGCGGTGATATCCTGAGATTCTTAAAACACGTAAAGATGCGCTGTGTAGTCCTGAGCAAGTCAAATCAGTTCTTCTGCACGTTGGGAGACAGGATGACGACGGCAGCTGCCTCTTAGGGTTGCTGAGGGGATTAATGAAGCAATCACCACAAGGCACCACAAACCCAAGGCTGTCACCATCGCCATCCAGGCAAAGAAAAGCAGTGTTCTCCAAGACACAACCAAACGGAAAGAAAAAGTATGTGTTTCTTTTTTAATAATGTCAGTGACACTAATGCATCAAGCAGAATTCATCACCACTTCACATACTCCTACAGTGATTCATTTTTGTGTATATAACATTTCTAACGAGTTTTTTAAAATCTGGATTTGTACAGTTTGTTAAATTTTAAAATATTTTTTATTCTGTTGAGACTAAAGGAGATGGATGTTGCCAGTAAAGATGAATGCTGAACCTCTGTTTAGTCTTGGCAGAGTGTGACCCATTGTAAAGGGAACCTTTTGAAAACCCTGACAGGCCACAGCCACAGCCGTCCTGGTGCATGCTAAAATGCTTGCTTCTCCAGTCCAGCACTATTGACTTGAAGATCATTTTCGCAGCTGGGTCATTAATCTTCATTGGCATCTTCGTGTGTTAGGTGGTCAGAAGAGCACAGTCCCACACTCTCTCTTAATTGGCATCTGCTCATGCATTCTGTGTTTGGATGCTAGGGTTCCGGCAGATGTCTCTCCTGGCTATTAATTATTTTCCTGTTTGTCTTTCTGCCTAACCGGCCATTCTGTTTGTCTCCTGCCAGGATCATAGTCGTGGACAATCCTGTCCAGCTCCAGAAAATCATGCCATGCTGAGTCTTTTCTTCCTAGGGACAAGCTGGCCCATGCCACTACATAGGCCACCCCAGGGGGCATGGGAGACACAACAACACAAACAGACTGTGAGGTGCTTTTGCTCAATTCCAAAGGGGTTATGTCATTTGGCAACTAAATCCTTGCATGCTCTCTGATAAAGGGAATTTTAGAAACAATCTACTTTTGTAATAAATCATCTAATGAGCATAACAAACCACTCCACGGTGTAAATTTTCTGCCAGGATAAACAAACTGCAGGTGAGGCAAAAACTGGGCCAAGCTTCCCCTGTCCTCTGAGGGAAGGTGTGTTGACCATGGAACAAACCACTGTCCACATGGGGCAAAGAGTACCCCAGACCAAGCACCAAGGAACTCTCTTTTTCTTTAAAAAAACAAACAAACAAATAAATAAGGAGTGGAAAACCTTAGCAGTGACCCTTGAGTAGATTTTGACCCAGTTATCCTAACAGATATCCTGAGTGAATTCTCACTTTTAGCAAGCTGTTGCTTTAGTGGCTTCAAAGATCAGAAAAACTAAAGTACGGATTGCATACAGGGCCCCCGAGTATGCACAAAGGAGCCGCATGTCTAGAACCCACTGACAGGAGATATTTGCGTTTTTCACTTCCTGATTTGAATCTTCGTGTTAAAACCCAAGTGCTCAGTTCAGCAACATCCAGACTGAGCTCTCAGTTCCACCAAGAAGAGACTGTTCACCTTTTATCAATCTGATATCAAGATAAGACAAATAAGGAATGCTAACTTAGAGGAGTTAAAACTTACAATTTAGCACATCACTGATCTGCACAATATGGCTTCATGTCTTCTTACATTGTGATTTGATCTGTGCATATGTATTGGGGGGTTATGCATGCTTGAATTGTGGGATGTGTGTGTAGTGTGTACTGGTGCACCCACACATGTACGTGCATGCATGCAGAGGCCCACGGCTAACATCAGTTGCCTTCCTCCATTATTCTCCACGCTACTGAGGCAGAGTCCCACACTGAGCTTGTGCCCACCTATTCTGGGTAGCCTGGCTAGTCATCCAGCTTGCCCTTGAAATCCTGTATCTGCCTCCAGAGCATTGGATTACAGGCAGTCAACACACCCGCCCAGCTTCTATCTGGGTTCTGGGAATCCAACTCCAGCTCTTATGCTTTATCCCCAGAGACATCTCCTAAGACCCTCCTGCTCGGTCTTCTTTTTAAAAAGGTCTGTTAATGGTTCTCTTATGGCCAGGTATCTAACCTCAAATCGTTTTCCCCTTGGAATTAAGGGGAATAAAAGGGGAGTTTTGTTTGGCTTATTTGTCAGGGTGGCTAGATGTGATCTGTCTCCGAACTCAGATTACCTTCATGCTGAGAGTGAGGTGGCAATCACCAAGGCCTGGGTTTATTTCCCAGAAGAAACTACAGGGTACCAGAAAACACAATGGAAGTTGGGGCTCTCAATTCTCCACATTTCAGCCTCGACATTCTAATTTTGCACCAAAAATGACATAGATGGTATATGTCATGAATGTATGTGGGAACTAGCATTTATTTTGATCTGGGAATGAATATAAAAATATAAGAGCATTCAGAGACGGAGGCATGGCATGTACTGGCAAAAGCACCATCTGTCTAACCAATAGCACGTGAAAGCACAGAAAACGGCCAGTATCTAACCTTTCTGTCACTGAACTCCATAACTGTCCAGGCCGGGCCTCCATGAATGACACAGAATCTGTCTGAGGATAAGCAAAGGAAAGGGAGAGGAGATCTTCATGTTTTAAACTGAGAGCTCTTGCTATGTTCACGATGGAGACGGCACATGTGCCCTCGCCATACTTTACCAACACACCAGGCCTCCTCGCGGTGATAGCCTATATCTCCGAGGCTCAACAAGTGACTGTCGGATTTTCATGGCATTTGGGTTTCTTCAGGTTGACCTCAGGCCCTTGTGCACACAAGGGAAGTCCTACAGCACTGAGAGACAACCCCAGCTACACAGCATTTAAAAAAAAAGTTGTGTTTTTTTTTTTTTTTTTGTCTTACTATATCCAGAATGAAAATTGTTAAGGAAGGAAGGCTCTGTCTACAGGGTGGAAGGGCTCACTGTTTGTCATTTTGGCTTAGGGCAGAAACACATTTCAAAAAGTTGCTGCTGCTGCTGTTAAGGCTGCTTCATTTTCTGGAACTGTACATTTTGTTATCAGTAACAGGTGATCTCATGCTCTGTTCAGTGACCCATTTAAAGCAAAGGTCAGTGCTTACAAATCTACTATCTAGGACCGTTTGCAGAAGTGGCAAGTGACTGTATTTTCAAATTATCTCTTTTTAGATTTCTACTGGCTTCTAATGATGCCCAGACAGCCATACTCACTCACTTCCTGTCCCACAGGAAGTCCTAACACCTACAGATAGCCATGGTGCATCCTGAAAGGTGAATTTAAAGCCATCCCTAGAAAGGAAAAGAAACTAGGAAAAGGAGGCTTCTGCAGTAAGCCATGGGAAGAGAACTGAGCTTCTCAGCATTTGCACACCACTGACTCCTTGATGGTGACTGTGTCCTTCACCCTTCAGTACATGACAGCAGCTCTCCTGTGTGTTCTGAGAGGAGATGTACCTGACTATTATGCACAGGGACAGTAATTGGTACTAAAGGGTAGACTAGGGTTTACAATCTAGAATCCAGAAAATAAAATAGCTTGAGGAATATTGAGTTACAGATTTTATTAAAACAAAACAAAAAACCACACACCTTTTCAATTTGCATAAAAAGGATCCCAGAAAGAGCAATGAGTGCATAGTGTATGTGGTGTTTCTTTTTTTTCTTTTTAAATTTTATTCCTGTATCACTGTAAAGCATTTGTAACAGCCACCACTTTTTGGCCTGAAGCTCTGTAGTACTAAGTGTATTCCTGTTACTAAGCAGGTCGCAACATAATCCCTCTCCAAAAGCACCCCTTTACTCACTTCCCTCAGCCCCTACCCCTAGTCTCTGTCTCTATGAATGTGTCACTTGTCTTTCTGTGCCCCATTTATTTTCCTTAGCATAGTATCTTCAAGGGTGATGATCTCTGTTGTAACATCTGGCGCAAAGGGGTCACTGAACTCCCACATCCTAGAGTTCCAGAATCAGAGGGAATTCCAGAGCTCTAGGCCAATGCACTGCTCCAGGACAACATGCAACTGAGATGGAAGCTAGAAATGTGACACGATCCAAAATTTAGGACTTCCTTAAAATATTATGGGTTATTTATTTTTAGCTGTTTTGTAAGTTGCTTGTGCAGTTCTTGAGAGAGAACTATCAAAATGTCAAAAAGGTTGGCCCCACCTGTAGGAGATGGTGTTAAGAAAATAAAAAGGATTTGTGTTTTACAAAGGGGCAATAAACCCTAAGCAATTTCTAACCCCCAGAACATAATAAAAGGTTAAAGAGGCCAGAGTTCTCACTAAAGTTGGATGAATTCCTGGGAAATAGATCTGTAAAAGGCTATTTGCTGTGAGGGAGTTGGAAGCACCACTCAAGCCTTCTTTGAGGTGAAGATGGTAAATAGCTAATTAGTGTCCTCTGTACGCCGCTTCACTCACCTGAGAGCTGCCTGGTCACAGGGTGGGGATTCTTACTTGGCTGAGAGCCTTGCCAATCATGTCCACACCTGCTAGGCTTAGAGACTGCCAAAGTGTTTCAGGCCGGAATGAACCACATCAAAGGCTCAGCTCACTGGCACATTGGGCGGCCAGACACAGAGGCAAGGTCCAAGCAAAAGCCTCAAGAGACTGGCCTGAGAGGTCTGAGTTGGCCATGCAATTAGTCCTATGGGGCCCTGGGTGATCATGGGTGTTCAGTCGTAGGTAGCTAGTATTCTACGGAGTCTAAGACATAAACCGCCTTCTATAGGAATCTAGCTGTGCCCCCAGCTGGAACTTGTCATCCAGTCCTGCCTGGCATCAAAGCCTTTGGTTTAAAGATTCTGAGAAAAGACTCAGATAAACTTCGTAGGCTGGGCTTGGAGCAAATAAAGCCTGCAGGAGCGGAGAGTACCACTTTAATTCTCTAGCCCGTATCTGAAAGATAAGCTCAGAGGGGTCCCTTCTACCCTATTATACATAGTTGTGATCCTGGAAGGAACATCACGTCACACATGGATGGTGGTTACTCTTCCCTTTCTCATTCAGTAGCACCCAGAGCAGAATGTCCTGAACAGGCAGAGCCCATGAAGAGAAAACCCGTTCTACCTGGGCATGGCCTGGGTTCATCATGCTCAGTTCCACAGCTCTGCTGGTGTCCAACTGCCATAGTTTAGAGAATTTCAGAGGATTTCAGAGCCTGGAGCTAAGCTGTGCCCAGATGCCCCTGGGGCGACTTCACAGGAAGTCGTTTGCTAGAGCTGCCTACAACTCTGCACCAGATAGCCCATGTCCTGGGCAGCTCCGCTCCCTCAAAGAGGAGCCTTTGCAGAGCCTTTGGGGTTCTTTATTTGAGATACCAGACACCAACAGTAGCATCCTTCCCAAACAACTCAGGGGATGGCCAAAGATGAGTAAGTGTGCAGAAGCAGACATGGCAAGAGCATACAATTCAATGGAGGATGGTCAGAAGATAGCCTGAGCAAGAAGGGAAAAAATACTTCTGTTGTGCTGCGCCACAAACTTCTGCTTACTTCCTCAAGGGATCCTGGCTCTTGGCTCATTCTTCAGGTGAGGAGTGACAGGGCTACCATTAAAGATTATAGAAGGAATAGTAAGAGCAGGGCATGGCAACACACACACCTCTAGTCGTAGTCCTGGGTAAGTAGGAGCAGTCTGCCTGGGCTACACAAGAACCTGCACCCCCAAATAAACAGAAAGTAACAAACAATGCCTTTAATTCAGGCACTTGTGGTGCAGAGGCAGGCAGATCTCTGTGAGTCTGAGGCCACCATGGTCTATCTAGAGAGTTCTACTTCAGCCAGAGCGACAGAATAAGACCCTGCCTCAAAATCAAAAGGAAGAAAATACAATCCCACCAAAGAGACACACAAAGAACAAAGATGTGACATGGGTAGATCTAACGTTCCAATAATGGAGCCCTGACAGGCAACTCACAAAGTATGCATCATGTACTTAAGAAATGCAAACACAACTATGAATACCTTCAGACACATGGCTGTGAACTTTTGGAATGGACACTGTGTCTTCTGTTTCCTTTGTCTCTTAAGTCTAAGAAGAGAGAGAAGGCGCAGAGTGTACTTGAGACACCCACAGATCTCTCCTGGAGTCAAGTTCTCACTCACAGCGGAGAATAGTTGCGTTATCTGGGTGGCAGGGATCTTCCTCACGCTGCAGAGCAGCCATTGACCTGGTTCCCCTGAAGTCAGGGGTAGCTTAAAGTTTTCTTAATTTTTAAATACACTCTGGTTGGCAACCTTAGGAAAACCCCAAGTCTTATGTACCTCTCAAATAGCCATTCTTCCAATACAATAAGCAAGCTTTGCTTAGTTTAAAAAAGCACAACTACGTTCTGCTCTCCAGGTTTCTCTGAATTTACATTTGGCCAAAGATGAGTTTCCAGCAATGCAACAGGACTTCAGTCCTCTTCCCCAGTTTCTTGGCCACCAGCTTAGAAGAAACAAAGTTCCGGTTCAGAAGTCTTTCACATCCAGGAAGACTACTGCTATTTCTAGCTCTTTTATGCTACAGACTAGCTCCTTTGAGAAGTTTCCTCTGTTTGGGGTATAGCTCAGAGATCCTGAGAAACAGCAGTGCTCAAAGGCAACCTTTGATTCCTCCATTTCCAGTCACAAATGTGAACTTTCCCATCTAGACACAGGTAGTGGCTTACGGATATGTCCTTTTTGCCTTTTGTTTCATGGTGGTAGAGGACCTTGCTGTCTCCAGACTTGGAGACACATGCCTCAGACTTCAAGGAGTTTTCATGTTTGAGGCTGAAGGCTGTACCTCTTCAGTCCCCATCTCCTTTTTAAATTAGATCAAGCTCTTTGCCTTTGCTTCAGAAAGTTCTGTTTCTGGGAACATCTTCTAGGGAAGACTGGAGCCATTGTGTTTGGAATCAATTTTCTCCTTAAAAATATTTCCCTCAGGAGGAGAATATTCTTACCCATGTATCATATTATCGATTTCTTCATGCAACTCAACTCCTATTTACCTAAGTGGATGAGGAGGGGAAAGGAGAATGGAAGGCAGCCAATAAAAAAGCTCTTTGTCTGCAACTCAACTTTCAAAGACTTCAGCACGCTATCTGACCACTTAGCATCCAGATTAACAGTATCGATAGAAGCATGTCTCCCAGTGACTCCTAGGATTGTTATCTTGGTAACAAACAGAAGTGAGTGTTGTTCTATGTCTTTACTTAATTAGCAGATGTGGAAAAGTTCAGTTCAGATGAGAGAATATGACTGAGATTTCTTTTTCCATTTACTTGTACCTGAAACTCTACTGTGCTGAGGGTGAAGCCATCACTGCTGGCTAGAGTCTCCTTTGAGTTTTTGAGGCAGGGTCTCTCTACACAGTCCTATCTGTTCTGGAACACACAAACTAGACCAGGCTGGCCTTGAACTTACAAAGATCTGCCTCTGCCTTCTGGGTGCGGGGATTAAAAGAATACACTACCACACCTGGCTGCCTGGCTCACTGTACACACTAAGAAAGGGCATGAAGTGAAGACAGTACAAAGTAAACAAATCAGCTTTGTTTGGGTTGTGTGTCAAGGAAAAGCCTTCGTGAGGGTGTATAGTGGGATTTTTGTCCACTTGCCCTCACTATGAGGCCTTACAATACTGCAGATCTTCCAGGGACACTACAGAGTCAGTCTGACTACAGGCTCCTCTCCTAGTGAGCTCCAGGGACTATCAGCAACCATAGGAACACAGAGACAGGAGAGATCCAGTTACCTATGGCATGGTAAAGGTGATTTCTATGTGATAATGCAAACCTTGTCCTTAGAGTCTTTTGTACACAGCTGCTCACTAAGATCATCTAGTAAAACTCACGTTTCTAAATACAACTGGGTGTTAGTAGAATATCTTTCAGTAAACCATGCTTAAGGCGGATTGCCATGATATAAGGATGATGGTTATGATTTTTTTAAAAATTTAAAGTCTGTCACACAAATGTCTAAGAATACTACTCCCAGCTGGGCCTGTTGGTACTTTCTTGTAATTCTAGAACTTGGGATGCAGAAGTGGGAAGACTGGGAGTTTAAAGTCAGTCCC
>CM053743.1:69749488-69802989 GCA_028658305.1 Pachyuromys duprasi | reverse complement strand
CCAGCCCTGAGGAGACAGGATAAGCTGGGGTTGGATGGAAGGGAAGGAGGTCCTCCCCTGTTGGTGGACTTGGAGGGGGCGGGGAAGAAGGAGATGAGGGAGGGAGTGGGAGGGTAGGAGGGAATGGGGGAGGGAGCTACGCCTGGGATTCAAAGTACCTAACCTGTGATTGAGATAAAAATAAATAAATTAAAAAAAATTACTTTAGTAAAAAAAAAATAAATAAAGTCAGTCCCAGTTATATAGCAAGCTCAGGGTTATCCAGGGGTACATAAGATCCTATGTCAAAACCAAAACACACACACAAAGTAACATTCCTATAAGTGTGTGAGACGGTATTTCTAACTGTGTGTGAATTTCCCGTCACTCTACATAGAGTGGAAAGGAGGCAGGAATGTCTACAACCACACTCTTCAGGCATGTGGAGAGAGCAACAACCAGTAGCAAATAAATATAAGACACAAGGACCCGAGGATTTACTAAACAGTCAGTTTCACACAATTTTTATTCCTTCAATTTTTAAAAAGATTTCTTTCTCCCTCTCTCCATCCCTCTGCCACTCCTTGCTTCCTTCCCTCCCTCTCTCCCTCCCTCCTCTTCGTTCCTTGCTGAAAATGAGTCTAGGTATGGCCAATGCCTTTTACTGCTGGGCAATGTCTCCAGCCTTTTGATTGTTTCTGTGTGGGCAAAGGGATGGTAGCCCCAGGGTAAACAGGAAAGGCTCAGGTAGTCAACTGATTATTGTTTTGGGTCATTTCTATCCAGACACATATTATCAAATACTAATAACTTAAGAGAAAGAACACACACACACACACACTTGCACACACCCTTGACACCTGATGAGAACTGCTAAAAATGAAGTGAAGCCTTTGGCCCTGGCTATAGTCTCACAGGTCGCCTATGGTCAGCCCATTTTCATCAGCACTGTTGCTGTTTGCCCAGACAGAAAGGAAGCCAATTATCTACTCAAGGCAGAGCTCCCATCCATACTGAGGCGAAGAAGTAAGCCCCCAAAAGAATGAATAGGTCGCTAGTAACAAAAACGTGGGGAAGATACAGGAAGACAAGGCCGAGGCTGGTTCTGACAGAGTCCTTTGTAGAGGAGGCCAGCGATGTACACCTGATACCTGGCTGCAGAAGAAAGGAACTACCCTTGGGTCCTCAGGGACCTGCCACCTTGAGCAAAGAGCACAGAACAAAGAGCAGACAGAGGCAAGCGTCAGGGGCTTTCTGGGTCCTTCCATGATCTGGCTCAGAGCAGGGCTGTTCCTTCAGATCCCAACAACTGCTGTGAGAGCGGCGGCAGAGCGGCATGCTACTGCAGCCACCCAGGCTTCCGTAGCGTGTGGGCTGGAAGAGTCTGACAACCTTCTTCTCAAAATGTAAGGAACATATGTTTTCAGACAGCCACCACTCATTATGAGACTCTGGGAAATTAACAGTAGAAAATCTAGCAAGGGTTTTTATTCAATTTTTAGGTTTATCGCTGTGTTCTAGAAAGAAGAAAATCTTTGTCACTACTGCACCTTTTTGCAATAAGCAGTGATAGTTACTGATAAGGGAATGCTGTATTATGAAGACTTTTAGTCTGCTGAAAGAACACTGGGTGCATGTGTTCGTTCCCTCCCCTGGTCTCTCTACTGCTTCTCCATAAACGGCCAGAGCACACAGTCTCAGACCCTCAATAGGAGAGGAAGAAAGAAAAGTGTCTTCATGCCTCTGTGCTGTCTACTCCCAGAAAAACGGTAGCATGTATGTGAGGTGTGGAAAAATGTAACTGTGGATTCAGAGCCACCGGAAGCCCCCCCCCCTCCGTGTTCTCTCCCTGCTACCACCTTCGGGGCAAATCCCTGCTTCCCTTTCTAAGGTCTCAGTTTTTGTACGTCAATTCTTGTCTAACATAATCTAGCCTATTCCAAGCCGTCTGTAAATACTTTAGTTCAAGCTAATGGCAACCTCAAACAAAAGAAAACCACCAAAACGCTGCCACGGTTGTGTAACCAATGATTTAAGAATCTCTGTAAGGAAACATTTGCTTTTAAAACAATCCCAAACGTGTAGGGATCATGCTCATGAGGGCGGGGGAGGAGAGCTTTAGTTTACAAATCAGAGCTGTGTATTTAAACACACCACACCTATTTCTGCCCCTTTCGTCTGAAACTTGCACCTGCACCCCAGCTGCAGTTCAGCGTATCCGATTTCTTCTGTTAGATCTGCATACATACAGGTGAGTCCTAGACACATTTCTCTTTTGTCACCTCTTTTGACCTTGGGAGAGGGAGGGCACTCTGGTTCTATTTCTAACCATACTCTCTCCTTTTGTGTAATAGTGAGAAAATAGTCATGAGCCTCACACCAAAAGGGACACTGTCCCTCCAATGTCACCCACACACAGACTGCCCAAAAAACGACCACATTACTTGCATAGAAAGTCACTACCAATTATTAAGGCACATATTAGATGAGAGGGAAGGTGAGCCCCAAGAAGGACACTGTGTCAGCCTTGTTCACACCCATTCCCACCTCCTACCTTGCTTCTCCACAGTGGACCCCCTGGAACTGACAACTTGTGCTGTCTCTGCTCCCTCAAGAGAAACCGCCTCACAATACACAGGCGCTGTCTCAAGAGAAAAACCTCCTCACCGAAGGCAATAATGCAATTGATTCCAAACCAAGTATGGTGTCCACATTTGTAACCAGCCACTTCAAAAGGCTGAGGCCAATTTAAGGTCAACCTGGGCTACACAGTTAGATGCTGTAGAAGGGCTTCGTAAAACAGCTGTTTTCACTGCACAGTAGAAGCAGATGCCAAGCCGACGTACATGTCCCTCAATGTAGCCCATCTGCTTGTATTAGCTTCTACCTCAAAGCAGCCTCAGTTTTCCTGATGTATACCCCGAGCTTAACGTGCACACCAAGGTTACCAGGGTGACTGTGTGTTTGTTTAGGGAGACATCTAACAAACTTGGTTCACTGACCCTCCATTTATAGAGAAAAGCAGGCTCTGTCTCACAGAGATAGACGGGTCTACACTAACCTCGACAAAATTTATACCTTCACCAGATGCTTCACTGGTTTCCTTCACTCTTTAACTTACGAACGGTCATGTGAAGTTCCTACTGTGTGCAGAGCTCTATGGAAGAAGAGAATCTCTGTGATCACGGAGACAGCAGGCAACATCACACAGCAGACCTGCCCTAGGGGATCATGGGAAGGCGGAGGAGGTACTGCAAGATGGTCCAAGACAGTGGCACTGCAGCCCTTCCCGAGAGGGTGGGGTGGGGTCACTGTGACTCCTCCTCTGCCTCCTCTAGAGCTGGCTGCCTGAGGAGAGGAAAGGAATTCATTGCAGCGGCAACCAGGGCAACTCAATCTGAAACTAATGAATGCTTGGCAGAAAAAGAAAAAGAAAAAAAGAACCTTTAAAACAGACTTAACTTATGAGAAGGTGCTGAAAAGCAAGGGAACTGCACTGTGTGCCAGGAAGCACAGCCAACTCAAGTCCAGAGAGCCCACACCATGCTTTTTCTTTTCACACTATGGTTACATTTTAAGAAAGTGGTACACTGTGTATCAGAGGGGAACTGTGCCCACGTTAATTTAGGAGAGGATGGAGCACAAGTCAGAGCCACATGCTAGGAATGTTTGGGGACAATGCGGGAGGGGCAGAGCCCGCAGTGATGCCGAATCCAGCTTGGTTCTGGAGGTAGCACGTGCCTTAATGGTGACAGAGAGCATCACTCACATCCTTCATTCTGATGGTACATGACCCTGAAAAGGGAATGGAAGGAGACTTAGGCACCCAGAGGGAGAAGACGCTAGCTTGAATGACCCTTAGATAACTATGTCAGGTCCCTGTACAATTGGCACAGGTCTTTAGTCTCCTCCACAGTCCAAGTCGGGCCCTGCTGGGCAGCACCATGCAGGGTGAAAACTCAGTCAGGTGCATGCTCGAGGGACATCACTCTGCCCTTAGGCAGGGCATTGAGAATGTGCTCCGCAAACTGGAAGTGGCCTACAAAGACGAAATGCCAGGCAAGAAAGCCCAGTTCACATTTTGAAACATACTGAAATAATACTGCGTACCCTCTGACATGGAAGGTGACACAGACCTATAACCCTGGCACTCGGAGGGGAGACAGGAAGATCATTGGGAGTTCAGAGGCATCCTGAGCTAGAGAGTAAGTTTGAGGATAGCTAGGCTACATGAGACCTTGTCCCAAAGAAAACAAAACAGCAAGACAAAAACTTTTCATTTCTTCTGAAATTAAAGGAGGCAGGGAAATCAGTAGGCATTTGCTTTGTTTTTTTTTCCACTTGTTTGTTTGTTTGTTTTTAAGACAGTGTTGGATCTCAGTGTCTCTGGGTGGCCTGAGGCTCACTCTGAAGTCCAAGTTGGTCTCAAACTTGCAATTCTCACCTTTAGCCTTTTGAGTGCTGGGATTACAGAAGTGCACCAACAGAGCCGGTAATTGTTTTCTGTGCCTGCAATTGCAAGCATGTCTTACACTGTAGATGATGCTATTGAGCCTCAAAAAAATATATGTATACATATATATATTAAAGATCACCCTTTTATTAAATGGTGTGTTCTAATTATAGAAAATATTTAATATTTTCTTTTGCTCAGCTTACTAGTACCTCACGAATCTCTTGCTATAAATAGTGCTTTTTTTGCATTATTTTGCAAGGAAATAGCAACTTAATAAAGGTGCAGGTAAGCCTAAATCAAAAGTTACAAGTCAGCAATTTTAAATGTACTCTCAGTAAGAACACAGTAGTAACATAATAAAAATAGAACTGAGTGGCCCCTGAGGACTAACTGAGGAAAAGGAAACGTGATATGAACGAGTCCAGGACCTGGAAAGTCTGCTGGGCATGTAGGACAGGGCTAGGCCACAGTGAATTACAGAGTAGGAGACTGTTAAAGTCCAGGTAGCTACTGACAGGGGTCGTCAGAGTAAGCATCTCTCTAAGAAATGAGATTTATGTTCAGCATTTAGAACGTCTCAAATGGGGGCGGGAGAGATGGCTCAGCGGTCTTGCAGAGGACCTGGCTCCTTTTCAGCGTCCACATGGTGGCTCACAGCCATCCATTAACTCCAGTTCCAGGGAATCTGATGTCCTCTCCTGACCTCCATGGGCACCAACCACAGACATGCGGTACACACATGCACTCTCGTGTAAAATAAAATATATAAATCTAACTTTAAAAAAAATCTTCAATGTTCTTCATTGTGACCCCAGCATCAGAAAATGTGCAGGTCCAAAAACTGTTAGCAGGTTATAGGCAGAGAGTTGTGCTCTCCCTCAGCAAATGGTGCACTCCCTTTTGCCCTGCTCTCTCTGCACCCCAGCAACCCAAGCAAGATGCCCCAGGAAGCCATAGCTCACCCAGCATAGTTCATCCCAGGTTCCCAATCAGTTCCAGCCCGGGAGGTCCATGTCACAGAATCCTCCTGGCTTCGAGTCTGTGTCAAGCTGTCCCCTAGGAGGCTGCCTCCCACTCACTCCTCATTAAGAGGCTTTGAAATGATTATTGTCACAACTGTGAGTGCCATGCATCAAGAAGACATTCTGATTTTAAGTTAATACTATCTCCGTGTCCCTTGGCACCAACTAGCTCCCCAGACTGCCATTACCCTCCTCATATTATAATCAAACTCGTCGTCTAGGTTCAGAAGGACAAGGCAAACTTTTTTTTTTTTTCAGCAACACTGCTTTCTTCGACGTCAATTCTTTTGACAATGTGGAGTTTCTAGTATTGCTTACTGCAAATATACCTTATTTTTCTGACAGGGTCTCACTGTACACTCCAGGATGGCCAAGCACTTTTGACCCTAGTGTGTCAGGCTCCTCGATGCTGGGATCATAGGCATGTGCTACCATGCCAAGTTGAGCATTAGCAGTCAGAATATACAACTATGGCAGAGTGGCTTAGAAACCAAGTCATATAGCTAGGCACAAAGGCACAAGCCTTTTAATCCTTGGGGGAGCTCTGTGGGTTCCAGGCTAGCCAGAGCTACACAATGTTTCGAAAAGAAAAGAAGCAAAACCTAGCCACAATTTATAATACCATTTTACAGGGAGGAGAGATATGTTCTAAATGATTTTTATGATCACAACCAGAACGTAAGGTGCAAATAATACAAACAAATAAATACAGAAGGATACCTGCAAAGGCTGGTCCACCTGCGGCTGCTTACACAAGCATCTAGATTACAGAAAGACAGATAAGTAGCTACACTGAACTTAACTCCAGATGGTATCTCTCTGCTGTCACCAAGCTCCAAAGTCCTAATGCAGCCCAAAGTCAAATAGTCACAAATAGTTTCAACTCTTCCATATCATTATTTCATTAAGGCAAATGGCTGGGAACTGAGTGTATCATGAAAAAGCATTTTTACATTTTAAAGGAATAAATGAATATTCATAGCATTTGCAGTTAAATGAAAGGAACTCTAAAAAGATCCCATTTACATTTATGAAGGATGTAGTGGAGTGCTTGAGTGCTTGTGTGTGTCTGTGTGTGTGAGAGAGAAAGCTTAGAGCATCTACCATTCATTTATAATTTGTATTCTTTCAGTCAAGCAATTTAAAATAGTCTCAAAATCTATTAATAAATTAATAATGGCTAGAAGAGAACCTTTTTATAAAACATCTTATTTAATTTTGTGTGTGTGTATAGGTCAGAGGATAACTTTCTGGAGTTGGTTCTCTCTTTCCACCATGGGGTTCCAGGGATCAAGCTTAGATCATCAGGCTTGGTAGCAAGTCACTATGCACTGAGCCCAAGAACAGAACTCTTTATCCTCACTTAGCTCAAGCCAGAGTCATGGTCAAGCCCATCTGAATTTAGACTGGCTTTTCCTCCAGCCTCTTTGGCCACTCTGAGCCCAATAAGGTGGTGGTATCCACAACAGCTTCCTAATTTGTTCACCCCATTCATCAGCTGCACGGAAACCAAAATTATATGTCAAATATGCATATCCAAGCACACTACACCCTTTTTTGTTCCATAGGGCTCAGGGAAAAGTCTAAACTTGTACCCTGACCAGTCTAGCCATCCTCACTTCCTGCAGGCCCAGCTCCAAACTCAGTAAATGTATGTGTCATTCTTCAGTTGGAATGTTGCATTCCAAGAGTTTCCACTCCCTCCAGGTGTCAGCATGAACACAGGCCTCATTGCCTCCAGGGATGGAGCCAGGGCTCCTTCTACAGGATCTCAGGGCCCACCACCCTTCCCTGCCCCTCTCTCAGCCCTGATTCTATCATCTGAGGGCGTTCTACTAGGTTGCTTCAATCTCCTTCCTGGCTTTCCCTCACTCCCTTTGTGGAAACCAGGTCTCTCTATGTTGTCCAGGCTGGCCTTGATCTCCTAGGCTTCAGAGATCCTCCCGCTCTATGTGGGACCATCATACAGCTGTCTCATGGTTACCGTTAACTAGATCTTTCCCTGGGACATCATGAGTATCCAAGAAACTCTCACGGCCACTATGCTTCTGAGTCTCCATTCAATAACAAGAACACTCCAAAACACTATCAAGTGCCGGGGGAAGCCAGCCACAACTTCTAGCTCATTAAGCAGCCACCATATATTGTCTCAAAGCACTCTGGTGTGTTCCTGCCATGACTATTGACAAAATTCAGAAATGCTTGATATTCTTTGTATGTGAAGATCATTGAAGGAGTTGGTACATATGGTAGCTACCATTCCCAATCCTGTGTTAGACAGTAGCTTAGCATGGAAAGAAAATTGAATTCAACTGATATATTCAAAAAATCATATTACACAAATTCTAGTAACACAATTAAAACACACACACACAGACAAGAAAATCTAGTCCTAAATGCTTTTCCACAAAGTTGGGGGGAAAGGGCCAACATGCTGTAATATCCAAATGCTCCAAGCACCTGCTGTTTGCATGTTTCCGTGTACTCCTAGCTCTAGTTTAAGAAATCTCCTCAATGGGAATCAGTGGATGGACACAAGGAAAAGAATCACCTGCAAAGATAAGCATAGCCAACAGGCAAGACTGCCTTCCATACATGTAACATGTATGGAAGCACTTTTCAAAGCACTTCTGCATTCATGTGTTTATTCTGCACTCCCCCAAAGAGAGCCATATCCCTTCCCTGTCCCCACCACTTGACAGTGGGAAAGGTCAAGTCAGGGACACCAAGTCCATGTCTCAAGGTCATAGACCTAGTGAGTACAGAAACAGGAGCCAAACCTGGTGTCCTGGCTCCCAGGAGTCTGTGCTGTTCCTAGGCAACAGGATTGTTTGCGTCCACGTTTTCCGCTACTCAGGGAAGGGAGAACAATCCACAGGGACAGTAGTTGCATCTGCACCTATGTGGAACCCTTTCTGCTTTCCCTCCTCCCTTCCCGCCTTTTCTAGCCTACAAAAGAGGCAAGCACAGGGAAACTAGAAGCTACGGTCTTCACAGTAGGAAAGAGTACATGTTCCCCTTTCCATTTCCTCTAAATATCACGGTTGCATTTCTCTACCAAGTCACCAACAGCATTCTCCCAAGGAACTGCACAGGCCAGAAGCCCCACAGGGCCACATGTGTTCACCCATTCATCTCCGGGCAGGGATGGTGTGACTCTTGGTTCATGCTCCTTACTCAGGGCAAAGGCTCCGTATTTTCCCCTCTCTCACCAATGTCCTCACACGGAGGACAAACTTCTGTAACTTTGCCAGGAAAACCAACACAATCCCCACTGTCTGGCACTGACACCTAGCCTAAGGTCCAAAACTGAAAAAGGAAAATTGAGAATTGGTTTTAAAGGAATACTACACCCTTAATCAACTAGCATTTTAAAGTGCTTTTAATAAAAGAAACTATGGAGATCAAGACCACGTGGTTTGACAACTAAAATGCAAAATATCAGTGTAAAAGTCACAGGCCATGAAACAGCTCCCAGGTGGGAAACCCTCACTCTATGCCAGGGACAGAGCAGTTCCTAAGAGGCAAGTTTCCACGGGGAAGTATGGCATCTGCTGAGGTCTTGCACACACATTACACATACATGTGACCAAAGACATAATCAACATACACAAAGATTTCCACACAAAGAAAGGTTTTCATAGCATTACCAGTAACAGGCGCCAAACAAATCAATGTAGCCACCAAGGAGAGGCTAAATACATTACAGCATGACAATGTGACCGAAGGCCAGAAACGCCATCCCTCAGACTTCAAATTAATATTTAGATCTAGTAGAGTAAGCTATCATAGAAAGTGGGAAAACGCCACATTTTTTTCCCCTAAAGTACATGTATAGAGAACAGATGAAATGAACGTGTGCTCAGAAAGGAATAGATCGGGGGGTGGGGGGGAAGCATCCTAACATTCTTATTTTCCGTTTGAAGCTTGTCTTTTGTTGTTGTCATCCTTCTGGGGACAGGCCCTCACTGTGCAGCCCTGGTTCCCTGTGAAGATGGGGAGTGAGAAGCAGGGGTGAGGAGGCAGAGCTCAGACACCCTCCTGACTTCCGCTGCCTCCCAAGCGCTGGCATTCAAGACCCGCCCCTCCACACCCCGTCCATGCCACCATGCCCAGCCTTTTCCTTCTTTTATAATTAAGAGGATTTCCAAGAGGGGGGTAAAAGAAACACGCATAATTTTAAATGGAGAGCTTCGAACACAGACTTTCGTACTAGCTCATGATGATTACTTAAGTGTTTTAACTGAGAAAAAAGGGATAAAAATTTATTCTTTCAAGGGTTTTAAAGCATGCACACCAGTAAGGTTGAATAGATTCACACTGTACAGCCAGCACTGGGATCAATTTCCAGAAGTTTCTTTTAACACCTCATACTGAAATTCTACACTTGACCCAACAAGCAGTTCCAATCCCCACCTCCTTTGGCCATCAGTCTATACCCTATCACTGTGCCTAGTGTAGACGTCTCTTATTAGTGGAATCACACAATTATTTTTGTGTTTGGCACATTTTGTTTCACATAATGTAACACAAACCTATGTACGCCATATTTCATGTTCACTTTGAAAATAAATTTCAAATTTAAGCCACATATTTAAATGATGGTACACATTTTCATAAATGAGTAGCTCTGAACTTAGTCACTCAGGGACTGAAGACTTATGTCAATTGTATGAGCAATTACAGTGACCAATACAGGAACCAGAACAGCAGCTGTCTCCAGTGCAGGTGGTAACCAGAGGCACCAAGGAACCTTACGAGCAGACAGGATTGTTCTGGATCCTGATGGCTGTGGATGGTGCACAGACATGCATTTGCCCTTTGTCAAACTGTGTGGAGTTACATGCTTAAGAGCTGTAAATGTCATGTGTGTATAAATTACATGTCCCTTTCTAAAAGAGGAGAAACATTCTCCCCTGGCCCTCTGAAAGAAGGCAGAGAGGAAGAACTTGTGAAAAAACAGAGAGGATTCTGCAGTTCAGCTGGGGATGCTTCCTGCTGCCTGCACCCTGGCATGGCTTTCCCTTCTCTGTGGAAACACCACTTTGCCTGGGATGTCTGTGCAGGACCCTGTGGGCTAGCCACCCACACTGTTGCAACACCTGCCCAGGCTCATGGGTAGTCTAGAGCACACCACTCCTCCACCTGGGAGCACAAACCAGGTGCACCTTGTTGCAGGTCGAGCTCCGGGACAGCTGTTCCTGGTGATGCAATGCTGAGGCTGAGGCCATCACAAGAACAAGGTCCCCGGAAGGTCCTAAGGCAAAATGATGGCTGCGAGGTCTGAAGTGAAGGCAACAATACCTTGGCCCTTACCAAGGCTGGCAGTGGATGTATCTAAAACCATGAAGTGGTAATGTTAGCTCTTTCCTATTAATCATGGCATACTCTGTGCAGTATGTTTAGACCACACCTAGCCATGAGTTTCCTGCTAAACTACTTGCACCACTCCTCAGTCAGAACCTTTTTTTTTTTTTTGGCTATGTAAATTCTCTACCACTGCAGGACCCAGGGGCTGACAGTCCAAAGCTTGTTTACACCAAAAAGCAAATTTCTTATCTTAAAAGGTATTGGAAACACAGAACCCCTGTGCCTAAGCCCAAAGGCAAACTAGAGAAGATGACAGCCAGGGCCTCGCATGCTTCCCTGGCTCACTGTTCTATTTTAGAAAAGCAGGGCTTATAGAGCGTGTCCTGCTACAAAGGAGACACACCATCATTGAAGTTGAAGACCCACAGGCAGTCAGCACTCCTGCAGAATGGCTCCGAGAATCTGAAACCTCAGGACAAAAACACTCTTCTTTGGGTCTCTCACATTCTCAACACTATAATCACAACAATGAATTCTGCCCTCCCATGCTTACTTCCTTTTGCTTCTAGGGAAAAGCGTCTACCACCAGGCCTTCTGTCATCTGCTCATAATTCCAATTTTGTGTCCCAGCTACACCAATCCAGGATTCCCACTCTTTATATCCCCTATCCCCAAACACCTCCTTAGGTCCCCACCCCTATCTCAGTGTGCTTTGGTGATAGCCAAGGCTGTGTGGGTGGAGCCTCACATCTCCTGTGTTGTGTGATAAGGGTGTACACCCTTTGTCAGCCAGAGGAGTGAAATCAGCCCATTCGGGTGAGTAGACTACAGATTCTTACCAAACAGGACCCAAAATGTCACAACCAATGAAAATCTCACCAACCTAATCCCATGAAAATATTATTCAAAAAAAAATTAAAACACTCAAGAGCTCAGTGTACTGGTACATGCCTGTGATAGGAGTACTGGGAGGATGTGGCAGGAAGCATGTGAGTTCTGGGACAGCATGGTAGAAATCCCATTTCAAAAAAAAATACCAGAAAAAATTAAAAACTCGGGGAGCCCTGTAGAAGAGGGGGGGGTAGGAGAGAAGGACCCAGAGGGAACAAGAACACCACAAGAAGACCAACAGAGTGAAATAACCTAAACCCATGGGAGCATATAGAGATGGAAGCACCAACCAAAGAGCATGTATGCACTGGACCCAGGCCCGCTATACATATGTAACCACGGGCAGTTTGATCTTCATGTGGGTCCCCTAGTAAGTGAGCAGGTGCTGTCTATGACATGTATTCTGTTGCCTGCTCTTGATCACGTCACCCTAACCAGGCTGTCTTGCCTGTCTTCAGTGGGTGAGGATGAGCTCAGTCCTGATGCTACTTGATGTACAGAAGTGGGTTTGTGGTGGGAAGGAGGGCTCCCCTTTCCTGAAGAGAAAGGGAGGGAGGGCAAGAAGGAGGAGGGTGGGAGGGAGGAGCCGGGAGGAGAGGAAGGAGGGGGCTACAATCAGGATGTAAAGTGAATGTATAAACTAAAAATAAAACTTGAAAAGACCTCAAACCAAGAAAAATCTAATATCCAGTAAGGGCCCTAAGTCCTACATTCCATGAGATGGGCAGCTCTTCCAAGAAACAGACCTCTCGGCTATCTCCAAGGACCCTGTACCAGCTCCTGATGGGGATATACAGGCCACAAGATAACTAAGCCCTCCACTCTGACGAATGGTCAAGTTATTCTTCTCAAGACAAACTTCAGAATCAATTTTGGCGTGAAGAAGCCACCACATCCCGTGAGAAGGCAGAAACCTCGTTACTTGATTGAGATAAGTCTTAAATGCTGCCACTGTCCTTTTCAGCTCATCTTTTCTCATGATATCAATGTGGAGTCTGGTAGTCGGACTAGAAACAGAATGCTCCCAGAGCCTTGGGAGTTGCAAAAAACAAATCAAGCTGAGCCTAGGTTTTCAAGGCTTGGTCTGAAGCCTGTGTCTTTAGCCTTCCGGTCGTCTCTCTTTACCTCTGGAATCCAGAGCTGTCTGCTTTGATGATGAGCACTTAGAAAGAAGAGGCAAGGGGCTGCTGCCTCGTCCTGGTGAGAATGGTATACAAACATCTCGCTGTTTCTTTGCCAGTGCCAGAGTAGTGCTCAGCTGCAATTACCCAGGCTGCCTGTGCAGCATGAGCTGGAGTAAGCTGTGCTGCGCAGTCAGATAGGCGCTGCAAAGGCACTCGCTTCATATGGATTTTCTTTCATTTATTTTATTTTAGGTGTGTGTGTGTGTGCGAGCACATGCGTGTGCCTGATGCTCCATTTCACGGCTCGTGTGTATTTTCTTAAACAGAATCCAAGCAATTTGAGGGTGGGGTTTTTTCAAATATAGCAATACTTTATTATCTTGTAAGATCATGTCCTTGAATACTCAAGGCTAACATCCACAGATGATCGAAAACATACAATTATGTCTTTCTGGGTCTGGGTCATCTACTTCAGAATGACTGTTTCCAGATCCATCCATTTACCTGTGAATTTCATAATTTTGGTCTCCATAACAGCTGAATAATATTATGCTTTGTAAATGTGCTGTACTTTCACTATCCAGTCATTAGTTGATGGATATGTAGGCTGTTTCTATTTAATGGCAATTGTGATTAGAGTATCAATGAATATAGATAAGCATATCTCTAGAGTAGGATATGGAGCTTGGGTATATGGCCAAGACAGACCTACTTCTAGAGAAACCGCCACACTGATTTCCATAGTGGCTTGCACCAGTTTGCACCCCCACCAGCAGTGAATATGTATTTCTTTTCCCACACCCAGGCCGTTCTTCGGCATTCTGACTGGGATAAGATGAAATCTGAAAGTACTTTCAATCTCATTTCCCTGATGGCTAGAGATGTTGAAAAAAAAAATTTTTTTTTTTTACGTTTACCTGCCATGTGTATTTTGTGTTAAGAACTCTCTGTCCCCTCCCGTGCCCCATTTTTAAACCGGGCTGTTTGCTTCATTTTTAAACCGGGCTGTTTGTTTCCTTGATGCTCAGTTTTAAAACTTACTTGTATATTCTAGATAGTAACCCTCTGTCAGATGTATAGCTGGTAAAGGCACTTTTCCCATCTTGTAGGTTGCCTCCTCACTTAAATGATGGTGTCTTTTAATGTACATAAGCCTTTTAGCTCCCTGAGGCTCCATTTATTAATTGTTCTTCTTTTTGTTTGCTTGTTTTTTTAAAGGCTTCTGTTTGTTTGTTTGTTTGTTTGTTTGTTTGTTTGTAGACAGGGTTTCTTGGTGTAGCAGAGCCTGGCTGTTCTGGAACTTGAGCGGGCTGACGGCAAATTCACAAATCCACCCGCCTCCACCCTGCTTCCCAAGTGCTGGGATTAAAGGCAGGTGCCGCCTCTAGCACTCCACCTCCACCACCTCCACCACCAGGCTAACATTTGTTCTGCTGTGCTTTTGGAGTCCTTTAGGAATCTTCAGGTATGTGTATTGCATTTGGAATACGCACAAAGTTCAGAAAATAACTAAGGAATCATACGGAGGATTTCAAGAAGGAGAGATAAGCCACAGTGGTATAAAGGGTTAAAAGGGACTAATGGTACAGGAAGTGAAGGGTTTAGCAGAGAGACAGATAGAATGGCAAGACAGATGATGGAAAATGAGAAGGAATAGCTAACAGTACAGATATTTCAAAAAGTCTACCACTCTATAAGTTTTCTAATACATACACACACTCAGAGTTTAAATGGAGTTACCCTATATAACGGGTCAACAATGCTCCTTCGAGACATCACAGAATACTAAATGAAAAGCCTAGTGCTTGGAATGGTTACCTCCTTTGGAGTTGTTGGCAGTGAGGTCCCACAGACTCCCAAACATTACAGACTACTGCCAGTGCCCTTGTTATCCTCCAGAACTTGAAAGTATGACCTACTGCTGAAGATATCACACATTTGAATCATTGAATATGGAGAGATCAAGCTTTATTTCTACAGGCTAGCTTCCACAGTACTGGGAGGTGCTATCTACACTCCTTGGGGGAGAAAATGTATTATCCATCTTACCCAGCTGTCAATCCTATGAGTTGCATCAATGACCAACCTGGCAAGACACGCCCACTGGTACAACAGTGGCATGAATGTCATAGAGCCAACCACTTTCTGATTGGATTTAAGTCCCACTCTACAAGATGAAACCCATACTTGGCACCATTATCAGGCCAAGAACCAGTGTCTAGATAGGCCATAGACAGCAGGGGAGAATCTAATACTTTCACTCTGCTAAATATACATAGTGTATTAAACTGATTCCTAATGACTTATACCTATAGATTAGTGTATCTTTCAACCATCATCGGAGAAACTTTTTTTTGTATGTAAATGGTAACCCACACAAAGACCCAAAACTGTTCATGGCGCAGAAAACAAGGAATTGTGGAATGCTCAGCTCTCAATGTAACATCTATATTACACTGCTTCTGGAGTTCAGGAAGGGGGAGAAAGAGTGTCTCAGAGTCCGAGGCAATGGATGACTGAAAGGAAAACTGTTTTCTGGACACAGCAGGGCATTTGCACACATGAAATCAATGTAGTTAAAAGACCATGTGTGTAAGACCTGTGAAAGCTCAAGCCAGACAAAAATCCAGCATGGAAACAGGAAGCTGACAGGTGCTGAGAGAGAGTCAATTTCTTTAAGAATGTGACACCACAATAGTTTGACCACTCTCCAGTGTAAGGCCACACATAAAAGTGTATGAGTAGCACAAACTGCACTTGCTGGGATTAAAAAGGAGCAGGGAGGAGATGAGGGAGAGATGGGGGGGATAGGGAGGGAATTTGGGAGGGGGCTACGGCTGGGATAGAAGTACATAACCTGTGATTAATATAAAATAAAATAAAAATGTTAAAAACTTAGAAAAAAATAAGGGGGAAGAAACAAAGTTGCATGGATAGGGATGGAATGATGTATCTAGTTGGCATGAGGGAGATAAATACGATCAAAATACATCGTTTGCTCTGAAAGAACCAAAAACAAAACAAAACAAAACAAGATTACTTCACTGACAATGACTTTAGATCTCTCGAGAATGAAAACAAAATGAACAAAAGAAAACATGTTATTTATTCTTTATTTTGCCTGGCAGTCTAATGAATTTTGGTTTCCTGAACACAGATCAGACACAAGTGTTGGAGGTTGGACTGATAAGTGCTACTGGCCCTCAATATCTGGTTACACCTATCCTTTTCTTATAAACCTGACTAAGTCATTATACCTGGGCAGGGCAGAATGGGGTAGACGTGGATAAGGTTTCCCGGGCTTTTGGGTTCAAGAAAGAATCATGGGAGACAGACGGACAGGAAGAGAGGAGGAAGGAGAACACCACAATGGGTTTGCTTGGAGAAGAAATCATATGGGACTGGAGAAAGGACTCCAATAATGGCATGGCAAGGCCCAGATGAAGAATACAAGCAAGTACCATGGGATTATGGATGAAAGGTAGTTTAGATGAGGAAGATTAAGAAGGATAGCTTTGGGTGAGGGCTGAGAGATAGTATAAGTGAAATATCTGCCCAGCCCAAGGTAAATAAGGCAGTTATAAATCTAACAGGTGTCTGTGTCTTATCATTTGTGATAGTGGGTTAAATACCACTGTGACAATCATGGGGCAACATTAGATAGCCCAACATTCTTTTCTTTTTTCTTTTCAATAACACCCAAGGCAGAAAGTTAAAAAGCAAACTTGACAAGCTGGCTATTTTAATTGCATTTTGTCACTGTTATTAAAATAGATAGACACACTGCATAAATGTCAGTTATCAACTGTCTGGTGAAAAACAAGGAAAGCAGATACATAACCTAAAATTAAGAAAAGAAAGAAAGAGAGAGAGAGAGAGAAAGAGAGAGAAAGAAAAGCTCTGTCATATATCCAAGGGCCTCCAAAGCTCAGAGTCAATTTCTATTGGTTGGTATGACATTGTGGAGTATTTTGAATGTCATTGTCATGGGCAATGGGCAACCTTGACTGCCTAGCACAAGACAGGCATTCACAGGCTGCCCAATATATTGCAATGTGTTTTGCAAACGACATTCCATAAGGTGGAGAAATAGACAATATAGACATATTTTGTCCTTAAAAGGACAAGCTTCCATTGTTAAGAAAATTCACTGGTATGGGACACTTGTGTCCAGATAACACTGACGAAAGTAAGCTTTTACTTAATCTCCAAGGTAACTAATAGCCACAGTTACTTGCAAGTACAACTGGACATCACAGGTACTTACAAGAACACCTGAGTCTCTCTCCTCTCTCTCTCTTTTTTTTTTCTTTTTTTAATGAAGAGCTCCCCAGATCTCTCTGTCATGGTATATACTGGGAATTTTTCAGGGTTTATTGTCTCCAGCTCACATATGGTAGTGAAGGAGTTAAGCATCCACACACCCCACCACACTGGGTCCATCGCTATCACCCCACTATACCCCCATTACAACATGACCACTGCCATCACCCCACACCAAACAACAGAGAGTAGAAAGAATGAAAACCAAATTACTTACCACTAATACACGGCTGAGCGTGCCCCCATCTCACCAGTGTTCCCATATTGTAAATGATATTACACTCTATGCCACACAACCACTGTTAAGGACTCAATTTATTACTAGAAAGAGGTGTAGATATGATCTGCTCGTATGAAGGACAGGCTGGGAAAGAAGCGAACCGACAAAGTACCCTTTAAGCTGCTCACCAAAGCACCTAGACCAGCCAACCTCAGGATTACACTTCTGTGGCTCCCCAAACAACTTGCTTTCACAAGTAACTGGAGAAGCACTTTAATGCTGATGTACTGCTGAGGAGAATTGGAAGCATGGGAGCTCAGTGATGAAGAACACTAAGGAGGTCATACCGTCCTTGACTAAATATGGGCTGTAAGAGAAGTGTGACCTCATTTTGTACGTAAGAGTGGCAAACTGAAACAGAAGCATGCCAGGCATAGAGCCCCGGGCATTAGACAGAGTGCGGTATGCAGTTACCAAACAGAGATGTCCACCGACACTTTGTTGCAAAATGACAAAACAAGAAACCTTAATGTTTACACACAGGGTAACACACAGCTGAGAGACTTCCAAATTCCTAAGTCAAATGAAGTATTATGCTGCCATTTAAAGCTACATTTAAACACTGTTAGGGCTTCTGTTTAGTTTGTTTTCATTGTTTCTTTTCTTTCTTTCTGTTTTTTGTTTTGTTTTGGTTTGGTTTTTTGCGCAGTAGTAGTGGTAGAACTGAGGATTGAACACAGGGCCTTTGAGTAGTCTATGCAGTCAGTCAGTTTACCACTGAGATCCATCCCCAGCCCCACACATACATTTAAATTATTTGGGGAAAAAGCTTCTGGGCCCATCTCCTTAAAAATCTCTCTTCATAGTGGAATTAAAAGTATCATCCTCCTACCTCCTGCTTTTTAGTTCTTACCAAACTTTAACAACTAGCATAGTTTACCTTTTATGAATGGAGACACATTCTCATGACGTGACCCAGCTTTCTGAGTGCTGGGACTCTAGGCATGCCCTATAGTACCTGGCCATATACCACTTTTATAATTAGAAAAAAAAATACATTGAAATTTATCTCACCTACACAGAACAGATTGAAAGGGTAAACTGCCTCGCTTATTGTTTGCTAGAAACTTAGCTTGGAATTGACACTCGGTTTTTTTAAGCACTTTGATGGTATGCAGGAAGGTTAGCAGATCATGACATCAGGACCACCCAGGAGGTCCCTGCATGGCTCAGCGAAGTGACCCTGAATGAAGAAAGAACCCTTTCCCAGCGAGACACCAGGCACACACTAAATTCTTACCCTTTCTATCCCTATACCTCTTGGTCTAATGGGGAAAAAAAATTATTCTGCAAAGAAATGAAGATGTATGTTAGGAAGACACAACACTGCTGTCTTACTCAGGGTGTTATTGCTGTAAAGAGACACCATGACTGCAATAACTCTTATAATGGAAAACACTTAGCTGGAGCTGGCCAAGTTCAGAGCTTTGGTCTACTACTGTCACGGTGGGAGGCATGGTGGCATGCAGACAGACATGGTGCTGGAGAAGGAGCTGTGGTTTCTACATCTGGATGGAAAGAGAATGCCCCCCTGGCCCTGGATTGAGCATCTGAGACCTCAAAGCCCACCTCCAGTGACACACTTCCTCCAACAATGCCACACCTCCTAACAGTGCCAGCCCCTGAGCCTGCAGGTTCACTTGCATCAAAACCGCCACAACTTACTAACTTTTTTCCTGGCCCTTTCCTTCTCCCCTCCTTCCTTTATGACACTGATAGTTCAAGACACCCTTAACTCAGAAGCAAATCCTGGGCTTTCTATATTTTGAAGCACTTTTTAAAGAAATGCTGGGCTGGGGAACTGGGAACACAGACCAGCAGTACAGAACATGTACTGTCCTTCCAGAGGACCAGAGGACAGCTCCTAGCACTACGTCAGGTGGCTCAGCACGTAAGGATGACAACATTGAACTCTACCAAACTCAGTGACTCCTTTTGAGCCATTTGAACTATCTGCTTGGCATAAAGCAATACCTCTAGTCTCAGAGTTTAGGAGTCTGAGGCAGGAGGATCCAGAGTTTTTCTAGCCTGGGCTACACAGCAAACTCCTGTCTTTCGTCAGGGAAAGGGTGTCTCTTATCAGGTGAGTACTATCTGGCACTAGGTAGAAAAATTTAATCTTAAAAATGCTGTAACACTTGTGCACACCTTTAATCCCAGCACTCAGGAAGGCAGAGGCAGGTGGCTCTGTGAGTTCAAGGTCAGCCTGGTCTATACAGAAAAACTCTGTCTTAAAAAAACAAATAAATAAATAGATAGATAGATAGATAGATAATTAGATAGATGTTGTAACACTCTTTACTCAAGTTGCCCTTAACATTTTAAGCGTTATTAAGTACCTTTCAAAATAGTTATTTATTCTATATAACTTGCTATACCATCTGCGTGTTTTGTTTTTTTGTTTTGTTTTGTTTTTGTCAACTTAACACAGCATATAGTCATCTGAGAGGAGGGAACCTCAATTAAGAAAATGCCTCCATAAGATTGGGCTGCAGGAAAGCCTGTAGGGCATTGTCTTAATTACTGATTGATGTGGGAGGACCCAGTGCATTGTGGGTGGGGCCACTCCAGGGCAGGTAGCCCTGTGTATAAGGAAATAGCCTGAGTGAGCCATGAGGGCAAGCCTCTGCATCTGCTCCTGCCTCCAGGTTCCTGCCTTGTATGAGTTCCTGTCCTGATTTCTCTCAGTGATGGACTACAATGTGGAGGTGTAAACCAAATAAACTGTTTCCTCCCCTCCTTGCTTTTGGTCATGGTGTTTCATCACAGCAACCAAAACCCTGACACTTGGTATGCCTGGTTTCAAGAAAATCTGGGACTCTGTACCTGGGACTCTGTGTGTGTGACCAAACAGACTTTCAGAGAGCGGAAAAGAAACAGGCTGTTTAAAATATATCCTGAAGGGAAAGTGTGGGGGGTGCAGCTCAGTGGGTAAAGTTCTTGCCTTGAAAGTCTGGTAGCAGGACCCAGTCAAAGGCAGAAGGAAAGAAGTGACTCCACAGGGTTGTCCTTTGACCTCCACATATGTGCCATGGTATGCATCTTCTCTCTCTCTCTCTCTCTCTCTCTCTTTCTCTCTCTCTCTCTCTCACCCACACACACACTAATAAATACAATTCTAAAATAAAATATACCCTAGCATTTTGCTTCTTTCCTTAGGAGTCTGCATTGTTCTTTGGTAAAGTCTGATTTCAATAGAAGTACTGGCTGTTTCCCAAGCTTAGAGCAAAGACTAACTGAACCTTACTAAAATTAAATATTGTGTCCGCTGAATTATCTGAATGATCCATCTCCTTTAACATGAACTTCTGGGTTACAATTTCCCTTTCCTGGGAGCACTCTTATCATTTCCCTTTATCTACTGAGACTTGCAGGTTCAGAATGTGGGAGCTGGCCAGATGGCTGAGCTGCTAACAGTGCTTGCTGCCAAGCCTGACAGCCTGAGTTCCATCCCTGGGGCCACACGATGAAGGAGAGAACACAGCTTCCCCAAGCTGCTCTCTGACTTTCACAGGGTAGTTCCCTGCCCCTCTCCTGTGTGTATGTGTCTCACCAAATAAATAAAATTCTAAAGGTTCAAAATACAGCAGCTAAGATTAAATTTTGGCCTAGGATAAGATATGGAAAGCTAGAACTTATTTCTAAATGTCTAAAAAAAACTGGGAAAAGAAAAGATCACTGTGCAGCCTTGATGGGAGGAGGCCAACCATCAGAACCTGCAAGGGCCAAGGTGGCCATAGACCTGAATTTCAGGTCTGCCATGTACTAGCTATGTTTTTTTGGGCATGAGATTCACCATGTCTAGGCCTGTCGTTCATCCCTCAAATATGACATGCATAAATGTAATATGATTTTTTAATCATGTATTTGATTGGAAGTGATTCATACCTTAGATTATCAACCAGTAATAATGAGGATAAAAGGACAAATATATATATATATATAATCATTTTAAATATTATTTTAAAATATCACAGATTGTGTGTGAGAGATTTAAAATTATAATGTACATAGTTATCAAAAATAGTTTCTGTGAAAATAGATATATTCTCATTCTTTGCCATAATGCTTATGTATTGTATTTTTTAAATGATCATTTTGGTGTATATAACTTTCTTGTTAGTTGCAGAACTCAACCCTATCCCACTTCTCAAGACTGTCAAAATTTTTAAATATGATAATAGATTGGTTTGTGGGTTTTATTTGTTTTTGAGACAGAGTCACACTGTGTTGACCTGGAACCCTTTCTGTAGACCAGGCTGGCCTTGAACTCACAGAGATCTACCTACCTCTGACTCCTTAGTGCTGGCATTAAAGGCCTGGCTGAAAACAGCTTTCGTAATTGCTGGAATACTCTGCCGTATTACCTCCCCAACTATAAAGCTATAAAATGGTAGATAATTCCATGATGTCCATGCAGAGAATCAGGGAGCTAGAACAGATTTACAGGTTTCTCAATGGGCACCCTACAACACACATGCTCTGAGTCCCTTGCTGTATGATTACCTTTGTGGCGAAACCTTTCAGTGGAATGTAAATTTCTGCTCTGAAAGTTCTGTCACAGTTCCTAAGGAAATCACTGACTGATGTTTATAATCATAAACAAAAACAAAAACCTACCCAAGAAACATTTTAAATGACTTCCCTAGTCTTTTGTTCTTGACAAGTGAGAGGCTTAAAAGCTGATAAGATGTTTTGATAATCTTGAATTTCTTAATCATCTCCAAGGCCTGTGTAGCAGAAACTTCGGTTTCTCTGCGCTCCTCTACGGCCTCTTCACCTTCGCATATGAATCATCATTTCCTACATTGAGGTGGACTACACCTGCCTACCCAGCTACTGTCTGGCGCTCCTCACTCCTGCCTCCAACCCCAAATACACAGATCCCCACAATGAACAAAAGAGCATTTATCCTACTGCTCTGAAGCAAATGAGTCCATTTGCAAAAGTGGGTCTACCTTAGACTTTTGAAAAGATGCAGCTCCCATCCCCAAGTCCTCTCTTGGACCTTAGGATGCAACTGGGAGTCCTGCAAAAAACAGTTTCCACAGGCAAAGTGGGTACTAGTGCCTCACCGCCGCTGGAGAGCCTGCAGCACCAGATCAGCAATGACGCCACATGGAGATAACATGAAAAAGAAACAAGGACGAGAAGGCAGCACCAGAAATGCACTCCTGTTCTTTACTGGTCCAAGGGGGTGGGAGAAAAAGGAAGGAAGGAAGGAAGGAAGGAAGGAAGGAAGGAAGGAAGGAAGGAAGGAAGGAAGGAAGGAAGGAAGGAAGGAAGGAAGGAAGCAGAAACCCCAAAGTAGAGACAGACAGTGGTCCTCTGAGCAAGGCACCTGCAGGGCACCTCTAAACCTTACCTAGGCTACAAGCAGAGATGTAGAAATTGAGAGTACATGGGAATCAACTTGGAGACGTTGTAAAGCAAATTCTCCCACCATCACTATCACCACCGACCGTATTCAAGTAAAAAGCCAGCACTCAATGCTACTAGAAACTACATGGAGTTCTGGGCCCAGGGTTTACATAATCACAAATTACATAATACTCATCCCGAGGACAAAACCCCCTTCTATAGGTGAAGTTCCCCCATCATCCCGTCGCTTGCCATATTCCAGAGAAAGCTGGAAAAAGTCTCCGATATTTGCGGAGGTACGGAATGGTGTGCTGCAAAAGTCGCCCTTCAACAAGCTGCAAAGCCATGTCAAATGTTCCAGGTTAAAGGGGGGCTCGGAGCAGGTGGCTCCCGTTCTCTCTCATCCCCCAGCTCCGGGCGTTCAAGGCCGAGGGTGGGTGAGTAGGGCACACCGGGCGCGGCCGGGCTTACCTGCTCCCCGAAGTCGATGGCTATGTTGGTGATGCCGAGGGGCACCAGGAACCGGATCAGGGGCCAGTAGTGCGTGAGCGCCGGGAATTTCACCATAGTCCCCGCCGTGGGCTGACCCCACACTCATCTGCCGCCGCGAGGGCACTGTGCTGGGAGGCGCGCGGAGCGCGGAGGGCGCGGGGACCGAGGCCGCGGCCGGCGGGGCCTGGGGCGGCGGCTGCTCGCGGCGGCGGCGGCGGCGGCGGCGGCGGCGCCCTCTCCAAGCGCGGCTGCTCTAGCAGGAGAGCCGCAAGCTCAAGTCCATCCCCGCTGCCCTCCCACACAACAAAGATCTGCCGGGGAGAAAGAGAGGAGGGACAGGGACGGCGGCGGCGACGGCGGCGGCGGCAGCAGCAGCAGAAGCTTCTGCTGACAGCGGCTCCATTATAAGCGCTCTGGGCCCGGAAATAAATAAATAACCGCGCGCACGAGGCGCCTCCGCCGCTGCCGCCGCCGCCGCCGCCGCGCGGAGGAAATCAGGGGCGGGCGGAGGCGCGACACCGCTGGCGACCCGGGAGGGGGCCGGCCCGGCGCCGCCTCCCCGCTCCGCTGCGCCCGGCCCGGCCGCCGGGGGCGCTGCGCTCGCGCGAGCCGCTCGGGTCCGCGCCCTCGTGGGACCCCGGCGCTGCCCTAGCGGGGCGCGCGGACCGGGAGGTGGCCAGGGAGTCTAGGCTGCACGGGCTGGATGACCCGGCCGTGACGGCCCCACGCGGTCTCCGCAGCGCCCGGGGATTCTCCAGAGTTGGAAACCGGGCGCAGAGCTCCGGGGACAACCAGGCTGGGAAGGCCCCGGCGTCTGGGTGGCCTCGACGCGGGCGGGGAGGTTGCAGGGAGCGGGTTTAGGCTGATGGGGATGTCGCTGCCTCAGACAGAAGGAAAGCTTCCCACAACGAAAGTCTCCCTAGGGGTTTAGGGGGATGACGGAGATCTGCGGCCCCTGGGGGGTAAATACACCGGTGGCAGGGACTGACTGACTGCCCAGTAGCTCCAGGGCTAGGGTTCTGGGATGCTCTGTACCGGCCTCCAGCTTTTGCTAGGAATATGCAACTATTTATTCACTTTAAAGCCAACCGGTAGATCTACCTTTAAATTAGAAAAAAAAAATGAGAAAGGAAAAGAAAGAATGAAAATCGGTTCGGCCAGGTTATGATACGCCCTCTGCGATTTCCAGATAAATCAGTTGCTGTGATGAGACTCGTACCTAAAACTGAACAGTTTGACAAAGCCAACATCAACCGCAGTACAATGTATGAAAAAAAGGGTCCACAGCAGGGCGGGGCTGGCCTTCAAGCGACATGTACGGGAAAACTCAGCTTATAGCAGGGCCTGTGCTTGCTTCGGCACTCTGCTCTTGCCTTCTGTGGTTTTTTGTTTTGTTTTGTTTTGTTTTCATTAATAGTTTTTAATCTTTCTTTTTTAAGTGTACGGGAGGTTTTGCTTGCATGTGTGTCTGTACACCATATCCATGCCTGGTGCACACAGAGGCCAGATCTCCTAGATTACAGAACGTTGTGAGCTGCCATTTCCGTGGTAGGAATGGAACCAAGGTCCTCTGCAAGAGCAGCCAGTGTTAAGAGCTGAGCCACCGTTTTTGATCAGACTCTGGTCTTACCCTCCTGAAATGATTAATTTTCTGAGTAAGGGGTCTTGGGTTTTCATTCTGTAGCAGTTCAACTAGGTGGTTTGTTCTACTAGTATCTTCATATGCATCTTCTTAAATAAGCATAATGAATTAAAGTGATGCATTATCTAAAGTAGTCATGTATTTTGTGCTTGGGAATGAACCCATTCCTTTTATTGTCTTTGTAAGACTCATGTTAATACTGCATTTGAATGTGACAGAAGCAGGAGGATTGCTGTAAATTCCAGGCCACTCTAGGCTGCATAATGAGTTCCAAGCCTGCTAGGACTATATGTAGAGACCTTGCCTCTGAAAAATGAATGAATGAGCTGGGGACATTAACTTTCTGGTGGAGATTTTTCCAATTGTATTGGAAGTATTAAATATTTCCATATTTGATGTCTTTTCTCCCCTTCAGTTCTATACGCTCTGAACAAAGTCCCCCAAAACCAGGAAAACAATTTACCCACAGTTCCATGCTATCCCAAATTATATCATCTATAATTAAAACAAAATTCTGGTAATTGTTCGTTGCATTTGATATGTCAAACAGCTACCTTTAAAAGAGATTTTCCAGCAAAACAGGAAGTTCTTGTGTACAGGGCTCTCCTCGGGAGCAATTCCTGAAAGGCGTGTTTCTGTGTAGTCAGTTATTAAGTTAACCATACAAAAAAGGAACAGGTTATTTAAAGGAATTCACTAAGAAAGACTTCTGTTCTAAAGCAAATATGGTCTGCTGGTTTACCCATTCTGTTAGTCTAGCTTTTCATAAGCTCGTTTCAATTAAAGTGATCTAATTGTGCTGACCTTTGTCTGGGATGTGAATTGATGAGGTCTTCAATCAATGCTCCTTAAAGCCAGTTTGCTCTCACTGGTCTCTGGACGAAGGCTGCCACATTTCAGCTGAGCAGCAGCGAATGCAAACTTTTGGTCTGAAGGGCATGGTGAGAAAAATCAGGCAAAGGCCATTATCCCTGAGTATTTTTAATGAGTGAGTTAGTGTCATCTTTGATTAAGAAAAGAACACCTTTTTAGACTTTAAGTGGATATGAATTCCAATTAACACCAGAGCAACTTGAATAGGGAAAAGAATGTTTAATCATCTTTTTCCACTAAAGAATCACAATCAGGGCTTGAAAAAAATGGCTTAGTAGTTAGGAAAGCTTACCCTCTGGAAGAGGGCTCCAGTTTGGTTCCCAGCAACCAAATCTAGTGGCTTGCCACTGCCTGCAACTTTAATTCCCCGGCATCCAGTGCCCTCTTCTGGTACAGCAGGCACCTACACCCATGTGCACTGCCCCCCTTCTCCCTGAATTGTGTGATCACCACCCCCCTATAATTAAAAAGAAAATAGATGTTTAAAAAATAGAACCATAATCAGATAATAAACTTAAAATGATGCCTTGCTCCTCCACTCTTGTAAACTTGGTTGTCATGTCAATAATAACCCCAAATGTAAGTGATATGGATAACTAAGAAGTTTTCTAAATTATGCAGAAACTGAAATATCCCAGCATTACATCAGTGACATTTAGAATTAAATATCTTTGGAAAGGTGCAGCTTTATTTTTTACTTATAAAGCCTTAGATTTGATTGCTTTTAACCCACTATTATTACTAGGTTTACAGACACAACACTGGTCATATAATAGAGAAAGAAGTCCTGAAAGAAAATATGATCAGTTATTAACAGTAGCTGCATTTGCATGGTACGAATATGATCAAGAATTATTTTTATTTTACTTTTTTGTGTTTAACAAAATGAGCTTGTATAAATCTATAAAGAGATAATGTCTTTAGAAGGTATGGAGGTTCAAGTGTGAATGTCCCTGTAAGAGTAGGTATTTGAACTCTTGGTCCCAGGTTGGTGGTACTGTTTGGTATCTTCCTCCACTTCCTGTTACTTTTCTGTCTCATGCTTGTCGTTGACAATCAGGTTTCTTGCTTCTTGCTCAGCTGCTGTGCCTGCTGCCATGCCTTGCCACCACGATGGACTCTGAAGCTGTAAGCCAATAACTCTTCCTATATAAGCTACCTACGTCATGGTATTTTATAACAACAACAGAAAAGTAGCTAATACGAAAGAGCAAGAGCAGCATCGCTTTCGGAGTAAGGAGAAAGTTCTTGTTCGAAGAAATAGTTTCATAAATGGCTAGTAATATTATTTTATTGCTAAACCCTCTCCCCTTCTTAAATTCATAGTCTTACTATGTAGTTTTGGCTAGTCTCATATGCATGATCCTCTTTTCTCCTAAGTACTGTGATTACCATCCTAGCCATCTATCTGTAGTACCAATTTTTATAAAATATTAGTGCAAAAGAATAAATGTCACACACATGTCTAACTTACCTTTTTCTAAATTAATATTACACTTGTACCTTCAAATTGGCCCCCAAAGCATTTGCTGCAAATGACAGACTAAAATAACATGTTTAAGATTATCCAGTTCTAGGGCTGTGTGCAAATGTCCTTTATTTAAGGGGTCCAGTGACATCAGACTGGGTTGATAACAATGAAGACAGTTTGGCAGCAGATGCCATGCAGACTTGTGTATGCTTGACTTGATGGAGTTACCTGCATCTGTCGCCGCAATTATACTGTGTTCTGTGTTTAGCATAACCAAATTAGCAGTTTGCTCTGATAGAAGACTTAGTCCCAGAGATTGATGCCTGGTATTCAAATGAGTCATATGCCCCCTAAAATAGAGTAGATCAGATATACATTCAAGTCTTAGAGCGCTGCAGCTGGGCTTGGTGCCAGTTTGCTCCTTAGTTGATTTCATATGGGAGAAGAGGCAATTTCTGAAGACTGTTTTTGTTCATATAAGCATCAGCCTACTGATGAAGGTTACTGCCCAGGTCTTAGTGTCCAGAGACAAAAGAGAGAATGTTTGCTTCTCCCCACCTGGAAATTTTGTGCATGCCATCGTTGTGTTGTTTGAGCCCAATGCCTGATAATTAACCTGAGGGAATGATCAAAATTAGGTTTTGTGCTCCCACCATGTGCCAGTAGTTGGAGGCAGGAGGTAAGTGGCAAATTATCCCAAATTGAAATTTGCAGTAGATAAGCCAGAAGTAGCCAAATTAAGCCTGATGAGTTACAGTTCCCACTTTTAATGAGTTCTTTAATAATATATTTAAGGGACCACACAGATGCTTCAAACTGTTGTACTATTTAAAGGAATGGGGACCATTTCTACCCACAGATATGAAGTGATCTGAAGAATAATTTGTTAACTGAAAAACCAAGGTGCCAAAGCATAAAATGGCAGGCTATTTGAATGCTTAAAAGAGAAAACGAACTATAACTATGGAAGTAATTTTTATGCATGTGAGCCTGCTTTTATTTGCAAATTGACGCTGGCAGAAGAAGCCCAAGATTAATTAAATGTGTGTGAGGGAAGAAAGAGACCAGAGTGGAATGGATGAAAGAAAGGCTTCTCTAAAAACACCTTATTTGGAAACCTTCCAGTCTCATACATTAAAAAACCAGAAACAAAAGAAAAAAATATGGATACAAGGCAAAATCATGCAAGTTTTTCTCCTTCTCCTTTCTTCTTCTTCTTCTTCTTCTTCTTCTTCTTCTTCTTCTTCTTCTTCTTCTTCTTCTTCTTCTTCTTCTTCTTCTTCCAGGGAAAATGATTTTTGGTAACTTCAATCAAAGCCCAGTTATGCCTTTTAAGGCTTTTTAGATTGTTATTTCTCTATAATTGCTAAACTGCAAAACATTTGGAGAGATTCTTGCTAGGTTAAGTATGTAACCCGTTGGCCTTGCATATTGGTAACTATTAACTCACTCCTCCCTTTAAAAAGTGGTCTGAAGACAAAAGTCAGTTTGAAGAAGATTCTACTGTTGTTCAAGAAAGTCATCACTAATGACAATGGCTGAGAATTTTGGAAGTAAGGTACATGCTGATCAGTCACTGAGTGGCTCTTCTGGAAAAATGTAATTTTTTCTGGCTGCATAGACCTCTCAGCTCTGGTAATTCTTTATGAAGAGAATGAGACAGAGGTGTGTCACTGAGATCAATGTACAGCTGCTTTTTATTCTTTCATTTCCTCTCTTATTCACCTTTTGTTTGCTGAGTTTCACTGAGCACATAATATAAAATTCCTGAGATTTAAACTATGTAATAATGTTTACATTTGTATTTTTGCTGTCTGTCCAGGGTTTACTGTTTGTTTTTGTTTAAGCTTTTTTATGGTAGCATGGCTTTTACAAAAATTTCTTGGGTAACTCATTTATATCATTTGTTTTCTCTTTTGAATTTGATTTAAAAAAAGAGTTGCATTATTCCCTGTTTCTAGTGCATAGTTTTGCACAAAATATTACATTCCCTGATGTGGGACTTATTTGCAATAATTCCTTAACCATCTCCTATTTCTTCCCCATGCCCTAAGATAATAACAGAAATGAAAACATTTATGTTTGAATTGAATCTTCCTTTAATTTTTCATGCTTAATCTCCGATGTAATAAAGTGTTATTTTTTCTATCACGTGGCTAGTGCTAATCAGGCTTCTATAGTGTTATGATAACACGTAGGACTCTTCTGTTTTCAAGACTTTCTTCTTAAGAAAGAAGAAGACAAACAAGAAAGAAGGACAAACTTTGGATTGGCACTGTATTTCAACCTGATCTGCTTCCCTCTTTAGAGCTACCAATTTCGTGAGAATAGTGTCAGTTCATTAGATAAGCAAGGAATTTCCTACACTTGAAATTATTCCTGATTTCAATGTGTTATCTCCCTGCTAATTGCATGATTTTATTTGTGACTAAATAGATGGCCAATGTGCTAATGAAATCACTCTTTGTAGATCAGTTAACTGTGGAATAATTCATCTAGCAGCATCTTTTGTATACCTACTGTACAATATGCCTAGTAAAGCATATTATAAGATGCTGGGTATATTATGGTACTGGACAAAACATAGTTCTTTTCAAGTGTGAAAAAATGAATGATGTCTCTCTGATTACTTCTATCTAATACTCAGTAATAGTGCTAGAAATTACAATTAGACATGTGAAAAAAATAAGAGGTACACATTTGGGGGGACGACACCTAATTCTTGAACCAGGCAGATACTTATAATGCCAGACTTTAGGAGGCTGCACAGCAGAGACTGCTGTAAAACAAGCACCTGATTCTTTATTCGCAGATGATGTGATGATTTTCACAGAGAACCCCAAAACTTCTAAATGGAAGCTGTCGGATTCATATCGGCACTTATCACAATCATAGAATACAGCATCATAATATCAGTTCTCAAAATAATTCTACAAAAACACGACTATTGTTTTGTATATGTAGGTTGAGGCATTAATACACAGAGGAGCCAAATACAAAAAACCTAAAATGTTATAACTGATGTGCATCAAAGTGGTACCGCAACCCTAATATTCATGACTCAAAAAAACACAGCAATTGTTTTGCTAGGTTCCCTAACTTTATATACTTGAAATGCAGCATCTCAGTCCCACCCAGACTCTACAGAGGCTTCATTCTGAGGAAGTTCATTTTTACAAGAAGACCAGGAGGTCCTGAGGCAAGGCCTTCAAGAAACTATGACTACATGGACTGTATAGTTCTGTGTGCATAAGGAGTCCTTCTCTATCTACAGAGGAAATGCCTTAAGCCTCTCAGTGAATGCCTGCTACCTCCTACAGTGCCAACCTCTATATGTACTGGTTCTTCCTTCACATACACACATACCTGTGATAACACTTAATTGTAGCTTAACAACAGGAAGAAATTAACAATAACAAAGTAAACATAATTATAAGAATATATTGTGATAAAAGTAATATGGATGTTTCTCTCTAAATATTTTTTCTTTTGTGAGGTAAAATTTCACAATATAGCCCAGGGTAGCCTGAAGCTTACTATGTAGCCCAGGTTGGCCTTGTTTTGAGATGGTAATCTTATAATTAACCTCAGCTGGCCCCAAACTTAAGCTCCTCCTGCTTTTACCTCTGGAGTGCTGCGGGGATTAGTTAAATCCCCGCAGGGGATAGTTAAATCAGCAGCAGATGTAGTGAGATGCTGGAAGAGACTAGAGGGGCTGGCAGCATCCACAGCTGAGAGGGGAAGAGGTAGCAGTAAAGGCTGAGCCCCTTGGGAAGCCCACGGCAGAGCTTAAGAGTCAACTCTGTGGAGAGGACCTTCAGGGAATGTCCTGCAGTCCTCAGCCCTGTAGCCCTACAGCTCTGCAGGCACAGGGTGGCTGAGAGAGCAAGCAAAGCCTGGAGTGTGAGTCCTGAGCTCAGAATGCACTAGACAGTTAGCAAGCGAAGACTCCCAGGGGCTAGGGAGAAAGGTGAGGGCAAAAGTACTCACTGCCCATTTTACTGTTATCACTGACATAACCCGTGGATTATTTTCCCCAGGAAAAGTGCTGTTCACACTGCAGGCGTGAGTACCTGCAATCCTTGCAAGCCCCCATGGTGGGGGTCATTTACAGCTTCCATTCCCCAGATCAGGAAACTGAGGAATGCAGAGCTTATAGGTGACTCCCATACCTCAGTGCTTGACTGGAATTACTTTACCAAGGCGGCTATGCTTTGCGTTTGCTTGTTTGAGGAAGAGGAACAGAAGTCAGACTGTGCCAACACTGCGGGCATCAAGGCCACCAGCTGTAACAGCCATGGGACAGCTTTCACAGTGACTGCACAGCCGCTGTCTCACCAGGGCTACGTTTTTGGTGATGGAGTCTTTAGGTTGGTTCTGGGGTTTGCTTTTTAATCCTTGTTAGCATTAGCTGTAAGAATCGCCCTTTAACAGTTATCTTTTTCAGGTTAGTCTGTGGGAAAAACCTGTGGGGGACTGTGTTGATTGTCTTTACTGATGTGGGAGCGCCCAGTCCACAGTGGCTGGCCCTGTTTCCTGGGCAGGTGGTCCTGAGCTGTACCAGTGCACTAGCTACACTGAACTAGAGCAAGCCAGCAAGCAGTGTTTCTTCGTAACCTGTAAGTGTAAGTAAATATCCTTTCCTTGCCCTAAGTTACTTTTGGTCAGAGGTGGTTTTGTTTTGTCTTGTTTTTAACCACCACAACAGAGAGTAAACGAGAACATTTTGGGTCTTTGTTTTTCTTTAAGACAATGTCTCCTGTAACCCAGGCTGTCCTTGAACTTACTGTGGAGTCAAAGATGACCTTGTTTGAATACCTTTCATGTGTTGAAATTACACCGCATCCAGACTGCAATGTGGCCTTTTTGTTGTGTTTTGTTTATTTGTCTGTTTACTGGTTTGTTTATTTTGAGACAGGGTCTCTCTCTGTAGCTATAGCTGTCCTGAAACTCGCTGTGTAGACCAGGCTGGTTTTGAACTCATAACTATCTGCCTGCCTTTGCCTCCCAAGTGCTTAGGTTTAAAGGTGTGTGCCACTATGCCTGGATCCTGTGAGGTATTCCTTATAGCAATTGCGTTCATTGTCCTAAACTACATGAAGGTTCTTTTGCTACCATGTAAGAGAAATCAGTTTAAATAGTTGGTTTTGGTTTGAATACAGTCTGTCTTTCCTGATATTCATTTAGTATTAAATCCTCATTGTGAAAATAAAAAGATGAAAAGTTTAGACCAACCGTGGAGTTTATAGACACTTTTGCAATGTAATGAGAATTGGATAAGACCATTAGTTTGGTCCTCCACTGAATCCTTGTGTGCTCCTTGCTTCTTGCAATGATGTCCCCTGTGATCATCTTGGGACTCTGGTACTATAAGATCTTAACCAGTCATAGGTCATCAATCTCGGACCAGAACTATGAACCAAAATCAACCTCTTTTGTTTATTGGACACTTAGCCTCAAGCATTTCATTAAAGAAATAGAAACCAGACTTACAGACTGACTAAAGTGAAAGGATTGATTATGAAGATATAGGCATGTTCTGTGGAACTCACTGGTGGCCTTCAGAAGGGAAGAAGCTGGAACCAGGTAACAAAATATTACTAGGACTCTCTCTCTCTACATCCCTAATCAGTATCTTATTCTCCTCCTCCTCCCCCTCTTTTCCTCACCCCTCTCCTCCACTACCTCCTCCTCTTCTTTTGTTCCCACTCCATCCTGCTATCTTCTACATTTCTGGTCTAGATCACGGGTAGACTGTGGTGATGCCTGTCTCAGATTGTCATCAGGTCTCTTTTGCTACTCTGTCTATAGTTGAACAAAGGGGCCTCTGAGTAGCTTGGTTTGGGGATGAGTCAGGAAGTTGTCCACTGTGATTTCTGGGCACTCGTGAGGATAGTTGCATGCACAACTCAGCTGGGGTGTTACACACATGACACTCTCCCCTGACTTTGGAGCACTCTATTTATAGTTATACATTGTACCATATGTAGATATTCAAAAATACTCTCCCTAAGAAGACCCAACTTTCTAATTAGAATGGCACACTCCATACTCTGCAGATAGAAGGCAGCCAAGGTCACATCAGCAACACTCAGCACCGGATGCACGGATAATTTTGACTTTTTATACATAAAGAAACATTAACCCTTTGATCATATAAACTGATGTTCTTTGCTTCTAGGAATTAGCAAATAGATGTATTTGGAACATATAATTAGATTATTATAAAAATCTCTGAAATGATAATGGAATTAATTTTAACATATTTTCTGTTATATTTTTATTAATTTACTCACTTCATAGGTCCCTCCCTCATCTCCTGGTCCCATCCTTCCTACCTCTTCCCCCCTAACCCTTGCCCCCTAGTCCTCAGAAATGATGAGTCCTCCTTCCTTACCAGCTGACCCCACACAATCAAGTCTTTTCAGGCTGACTGCATCCTCTTCCTCTGTGGCCTGACAAGGCCACCTTACTGGGGAAGTGATCAAAGAGCAGGCAACAGAGTTCATGTCAGAGACAATCCCTGGTCCCCTTACTAAGTGACCTACATAGAGACTAGGCTGAATCTGAGCAGGGTGTCTGGGTCCTCTCCATACATGTTCCTTCGTTGGTGCATCAGCCTCCACAGGCCCCCTTGGGCCCAGATTTGTTGTTTCTGTTGGTCTTCTTGTAGAGCTTCTGTCCCCTTTGGGTCCTTTAACCAAAAATTTCAAGAGTTTATTATAACATCTCATAAATATGCAAATATCAATGAGATGTTTTGTCCTCTGTTTTCCTATAGAGTTCAAAATCTTTTATGTACACATATGTGCCTGATTCTCTCTGTGTTTGTGTGTTTAGTTGGTCTTAAGCTGCATGGAATTAAGTCATAGCAAATAGGTCCCATCTAGGATCATTCATTCTGTAGAAGATGAGTACCTTTGCCCAAAGGCGTAAGCAGCCTAAGTTCAGTTGTCTGGTTCTCTAAGCCTGGAGCTAGCTGTCTAGAAGTGGATTGGGAAGGTCAACTTTCTGGTCCCAGGAGACTTTGCTAATTCTGGAGCAGTCTCTTTCTCTGGTAGTTGCATAGGAGAGGAGAAAGTGATCTGTCAGGGTGTACAGTTCTTGGATCCTATTATCTTTGGCCAGGACACAGAACACAGGAGATTGCCCATAATTACACAGGGGATAGCCCTGCTTGTTCATGCAACTGCAAATGGCAGAAATAAGATTTTAGTCTCTGATCCTAAAGCCAGTTCTCTGCATTGTTAGGCCCCCTGGTTTCTTGGAGGTTGGCCATATATCTCTCTGCAGGGTATAGACTGGGGTCACCACTAGACGGGGCTTGAGGTAAAGCTGGCTCAGAAAGGCAGCTCTTAGTAGAGATCATAAAAGCCTGGTGAGGATGGGGCAGGAGTTGGGGCAGGCTAGGAGTTGGGAAAAACACATGTGAGATCACACAGCCCCTGTAAAGCTTAGTGCCTTGTGAAGAGCCTTCAGGTGTGGTCAGACCCAAAGTGTCTGCTATAGCTGGGCTGCTGAAGGGAGACTTGTTTTGGATGGGGATGAACTGCCAAGCTGTTTGCCTTTCAGTGAAATGCCCCACCCAAGAATGTTCCAGTCATCCCTCTAAAGTCTCAGCCCCTCCAGAGAGGGTCTGGTTTCCCTGAGTCAGTAATTGGGTCTCCTTCTGTTTAAGGAGTCTGCCAATTTGTCTCCAAGAGTGTTTTGCCCTTCGAGCAGATGGGGTTGCAACTAGCTCTGGATTGGTACCAGTCTCTTTTGGCCCTTGGTGTAGTAACTTTCCAGGTCTTTCCCAGCACTGGGGCCACAGGTGGGCATTGGATTTAAACTTGACACTCAACTGGTCGGCCCCAGTTGCCAGAATGTTTGCACACAGAAGGTAACCATGAACTTGCTAATGGACAGCCCCTATCTGCAGCAGTTTGGTCATATACCTGCTCAGAGAACTGATTGCTGACTGCCCCAGCCAGAAGGTAAAACAAAACAAAACAAAACAAAACAGCAGCATCTTGCTCTCACTCCTGTGGCTGGCAAGGATTCTGCTAAGTACTTTAATGTGTTTGCCAGATGTGTTGAGGATGGGCTGTCCTGATGCTTCCACCTTGATCATGTGTGTGTGGCAGGTGGGGAGGTAAATCAGTCACTAGTTAAGACTTCTAGTCCAGTTTCTGTTGCTTTTCCCAGGGTTTACTTAACTTTCTCCCACAAAATTTTACACACTGAAGCTTATATAATCTCCAAATCAAACACACTAATCTTTGAAGGTTGAATATGTCTTGTGAAAGATAGCAATGGAGAAGAAAAGCAAAACATTTAGGTCAAGAATGGTAGTAGCGCGTGGCCGTGATGTTAGCAGAGACTGAAAACTCAAGTTTGAAGTGAGTTGGGGCCACCAGGAGACTTCAAGGTGAGCCTGAGCTGAGGCTAAATAGCAAAGCCCTGTCTTAAAAAACAGACAGGGATGGAAAGAGAGGAGGCAGGAACATGGCACCGATGGGTTATCGTGGAGAAGAAACCACATGAGCTGAGAGGAAGGTCTCCGGTCCTGGCCTGAAAAGGCCCAGATGAGGAATATAAGCAACTGTCCTGGGATTATGGATGGAAGGTAGCCCAGACAGGAATGGTTAAGGTGGATGGCGTTGGATGGGGGTGGGAGATGGATGGGGAGGTTATTGATATAAAGTAGGTAGAAATATCTGGCTGGCCCAAGATAATAAGGCAACTATAAAACAAGGCTCATCTAGATCATAGCCTCTGTCTACTTCCTATCCTCACTACAGCTCTCACCTCCACAAAAGAAAATGCATTTCAGCATCTGGGAAATATTAGGAGAAAAAGGATCAACGCTTTGCTGGTAGGTTAAAAACCACGGGGCATTTTAAAAGCTATTTCTCTGAGGCAGTGGCTCATGTGGCTGTGCAGTGAAGCCTTCGAACCCCTGACTCTTCTGCTTGGATTAAAAGTGAGCACCCACACCCAGCCTAAATGGTGCTAGGGATGGAACGTGGAGCTTCATGCATGCTAGACAAGCACTTCACCAACTGACAGACATCCCTAGCCCTGGGATGCTCTCCGACATGATGACAGAGATGCATGTGTCAGAAGAGTAAGGGAAGAAGCATTGGTAGCAACTCAGTTTTTGGCTTCAGCTCAAACTAAGGAGGTCATTTCTCTATCCCAACAGCAAAAGGCAGCCAAGCAGATCCAGTGATGGAAACCAAGAACTTGGGGGAGGGGGTGCCATCTTTAGAATGCTCACTAGACTGTAGGAGGGGATGGGGTGGAGAGTGGTGTGTAGATGTAGTGGTTAGAAGCTGAGAGACAAAGAGGGCTGGGCTCTGATTCTGGGGCCTTCCACAGGAAGGTGATGAAGAAGATCATAAGAGAGTGATTAGGTTTAAGGGACAAGAACCAAACTCTCTGCCCCAAAGCACACGCTGGAAGGGGGACACAGCTGCTCTGAGTTGTTCAGGGAGGCGGGAGAAAAATGAGAAAGTTTTCATTTGACTCAGTTTTACTTGTAGCCTTGGCTGGCCTCAAACTCTCAATCTCCCTTCATCAGCCTCCTCAGTGCTGGGTCTGAATGTATGTTCTACCACTCCTGGCTGACAGCAAATAGAGAAAGTGGCTAAGAACAGTAAGAAGCCAAAGAAGCAAGGACTGAAAAGTGACCACGTTGTGGATTTCAAGATTTTACGCAGCTGACAAGATTGTTATTCTCATCATCAAAACGAGGAAGCTAGGACTCAAGGAGGCGAGTAACTTGCCCAGATGGGAATCAGTGTTGGGGGTTCCACAAAAATTAAAAACATGTGAGCCTCGAGTGCCAGCAGTGGCTAATGCACAGACAGGGTAAAGTCAGTGTGATGGAGAGATGTCAGCACTTCTGTGTTCAGTGAAGCTCTGTTCACAGTAACAGTGATACGGAAGGAACCCACCAACCATCAACAGATGACTGGCCAAAGAAACGTGTAAATACACAACGGAACTCTATGCAGCTTCTTGCCATAACATGGGTGATCCCAGAGTACATTATGTTAAATAAGCCAGGCATGGAAAAACACCTCACGGTACCACTTGACTGCAAAGTGTAAAAAAAGTGTTATAGAATTAGGAAATAATGTGGTGGGGGTGTTGCTGTGTCAAAGGACACACAGTTTCGGCTAGAGAGAGGAATGTGTTCAAAAGATAGAGAGCAGGTGAGCACCCACCGCTTGCTGTGAAAAGCTGATGGTTCCCCAGTAGCAAGCACGAGTCAGAACCAGCTCCCGAAGGTGGTCCTCTGACTTCTGTATGTTCATCATGGTGTACGTACATCCTAACTCACACATGTTTCATATACACACACAAATGACAATTACAAAGCTATATTTTAGCGCCAAGCATGGTGCCATACACTTACAATCCCAATACTTTGGAGGCTGAGGCAGAAGAGTAAGGAATTTCAGGCTGGAGACCTGATCTGAACCTACTTCCCAAATCTATTATGCATCGTGGCATCTCCAGCTAATATGTTTTATGTTTCAAAATTGATAAGACAATGTTCTCACCACAAAAGACACATTAAATCACCCGATTTATCATTCCATGATATAACCATATGTCAAAACATTGTGTTGTACACAATAAAGATACACAATTATCTTAATCATTTTTAATATTAAAAGTAAATTTTTTTGAGACATGGCCTTTTACCTTGACTTTTGGTCCTCTGCTTCCACTGGGATTACTAGCGTTTGACCCATATCCCACTAACACATGTTTCCCTTTTGCTCTTTGGGGATAGGGTCTTGAAGCTGGCTTGGGATTCACTATGTGTGCTGGCCTTACATTAATGATAATCGTCCTGTCTCAGCTTTCCAAGTGCTAGGATTCTAGATATACTGTAGCACTATGCCTGGCCCCAAACATAGTCTTTAAAACATTAAAAATTTGCCTTCATGTTTTATGTGTGCGTACTACATGCATGAATGTGCCCAGGGAGGCTAGAAGTGGGCATCAGATCCCCTGAAACTAGAATTACAGGTGGTTGTGAGCTTTTCAGTGTGGGACTCAAACCTGGGTTCTCTGTGAGAGTAGCAAATGTTCTGAGCCACTGAGCCATCTCTCTGGCCCCTTAAAAACAAGGCTTTGTAACTGCTAAGCATGTGCTAAGCATGGACTATAAGTCAGCAAACCAAGTACCTTGAAGCCACACCCTTGAGGCTCACTGCTGTGTGCCTTACATCACCAGGCTCACAGTGCTCTTCCTACTCCTAGTTGGAGTCCAGGGCCCTTTACTCCAACTGCTGTGTAAACGCTGGCAGGGCGGCCTCAAAGAAGCTAGCTGGGCTCCCCTTGGAGGATGGCTGATCAACGCAGGATGCTCTGAGAGCGGCTCCAAATGAGGCTGCGGAGGAACAAATGCATCGTGCCTAGCGGTGGCTTCTTCACCACCTTGATTCCATTTTAGCTCAGGATCGCGCGAGAAGCTTCCTATTAGCATGAGAGAGGGAAACGGCTCAAAATAAAAGTGTTTATACCAAAAACTGCAGGGTAGGATTTCAGGCCCCTCTCACAGATTGCAGGCAGAGATGCAGATTGAGAGTGAAATCTAAGCTCTTTGTGTTCTTACCCCCCCACCCCACCTCCCTTTTTTCCTTTCGTGCTCAGCACTCATTTTTTTTTAACACTAATCAGAATACTATGAAGTTAACATAAATAATCCTGCATCCCTTAGCATGTTATCAAGTCTTCAGGAAAACTGTTTCAAGCGAGAGGCGTTTTCTTCCTTGAGAACAAAGTCGCTAAGGAGCTTCCCTGCTGCATAGATTATTTTCAGGCTGTGTGTTCTAAAACTTTCGCCAAATTCTGAACATAGGTTTCCCAACCAAAGCTGAGTGGGTTTAGAATAAGTTGTACAGGCTAGTTGTAGAGATAGATTCTTTTAGGTCACCCTTAAAACACTCCTGATAAGATCTGATAGAATAGGATCAGAAGGAAGGAAAGGAAGACCTCCCCTATCAGCAGACTTGGAGAGGGGCATGCATGGAGAGGGGGAGGAGGTAGGATTGGGGAGAGAAAGAGGGAGGGGTTTGTGGGGGGATACAAAGTGAATAAAGTGTAATTAAAATAAAAAAAAAACATGAACAGCCATTCATTTCAGTTTAAAATCATTTCCTCGGGACTCATAACAAATAATCAAAAACCTAGTGGCTTAAACCAGTGGGGATTTATTCTCTCACAGTTTGGGAGATCTGAAGTATTAAATAATGGCCACACACTCTCTGAGAGCTTCAGGGAAAACTGTGGCCTTTTTGTCTCAGTGTGTTGTGGTTGGAGGTCTTCCTGACACTTATCTTCATGTGCCTTTGGCCAGATCTCTGTTAAGTCATTCCTTCCCGTTCTCTGGAAAGGGCACGGTGATAGGGCTTAGCAAGTACCTAGATCCGGGAAGAACTTCTCCCCAGACTACTAGCTTCATTGTCTGCAAGCATTCCTTTTTAAAAAATAATGGTCACAGCTGGGTGTGGTGCCTCACACCCTGAATCCCAGCATTTCAGGAGGCAGAGGCAGGAGGATCAAAGCCTGAGTTCAAAGCCTGCTTGCTTGGTCTATTGATTGAGCTTTGGGACAGCTAGCATTACACAGAGATACTGAGCAGTAAAATAAAGTAAAACAAAATAGAATGTAATGGTCATACTCACTGCTGGGTGCAAAGGATTTGATTGCACAGCCTGGGGAGGGGGGTTCGATGCCCACCCTACCATACAATGTGCTAGTGGAGAGAGGTGGCAGGGAATTGGGGCCTTCAGCTAGACTTCCTCAGGTGCCAATGTTCGTGTTTGTGCATGCCACCCCTTCGAAAGCACATAGCCTGAGTGTCCCTATTGCAAAATGGCTTGGGACCAGAGTGTTCCTAATTTGGCAATTTCTTGGGTTTGGGAATACTACATGGCTTTTACTGGATGCGCATTTCTGACCACCAAAACTGAAATGCTCCCACACTCAAAATTGCTTCTTGGTGTTGGGCCTAACATCTAGGGAGCATAAGGAGCCCCTGAGGTACATATGCAGCCCCACAGAACCCACCCTGGTTTGTTATTTTCCTCTGTCTCTCTCTTCCTTTTTTAAATTTATTTTTTCTTTCTTCTTTTTGGTGGGGGCATTCTCTGTGGTTGAGGATGGCCTCAGACTTGTAACCCTCCTGTCTGTTTTCTAAGTACTGGGATTTATGCACATGTCATCATGCTTGAGCCCAAAATTTAAAACCTTTTAAAAAAAAACAAAACAAAACAAACAAACCTGGATCTTGTGTAGCTCAGGCTGGCTTCGAACTCGCGTATGCTGATGAGACTGGCCCTGAAATCCTCCCGCTTCCACCTCCCAAATGCTGAGATTACTGGTGTGTTTACACATTCAGCTCAGAATTAGAAATTTTTTTTGAGCACTGCAATATCATCTCAGTCTTCAGAAAGTTCCGGAAGGCTGGGGTGGTGGCTCAGTTCAGAAGTGCTTATGGGCATACACAAGGGCTCACATTTGGACCACAGAACCCACATAAAGAAGCCAGTCATAAAAAATGCCAGCCGTGGGAAGGTGGAGACAGGATCCCTGTGGCTTGTTAGACAGTCAGGACAGACAGATCAGTGAATTTCAGGTTCAGTGAGAGACCCCATCTCAAAGTATAAAGTGGAAATCGTTTGATGAAGAAGCTGATGCCAGCCTCCACAGGCACACACTTATGAGCATGCAGTGGTATGCACACACAAATGCCTGCACACACATACACACACAACACTGGATTCCAGAATCCAGATACTCAGTCTGAATCACAAACATTTAGAGAAGCTTACAGACGCAGCTGAGGAATAGTAGCTGATGCGACTCACTCTTTCCTCCCACCTGTGGGTCTCTGGGTCCCACAGGAGAGTCAGGAGAGAAGGTTGCCCCAGATTAGGCATTCCTGGCTGGGAAGTGACTGTCAGTGACTAGCTCTGTGACCTTGAGGGCTTTCCCAGTCCCAGCCCAGTCCCATTCTCTTCTCGTGTAAACTCTGAGGTATAAACTGATATTGGATTGTCACAGGAAAACTATAAGGTGCCGGACATAATGATTCTAGCACACTGACCAGATGATGTGACAAATGTCCCATGTAGAGCCAGATGTTTATACCTTCCTGATACAATTCAGCTTTCCGTTATAGCCTCTAGAGCTCAGCAGCTGCAGAGGGGGTGTCCTAGCTCCCTGTGTCTCACAGCTGACAGCCGGGCTCCAAAGACTCTGCTCGTCAAGGATGCTTCCAAGTTTGCTTAGCTCAGTCTCTCACTGCTTGCGCCTCTTGTAGTGCAGTGCCCTTTTTCAGCTGCTTGTTTGAAACCTCTGTGATTTCACATTCTCAGCAACTCCCCTTAGCTCCATGAGACCCAGAGTAGGCTTAGTCTCCAGTCTTAGGATCCCCCCAGGTGATCACTTAAATGTCTCTGAATTAGATAATGAATTGACCCCAGAGCTGGGCATCCAGTAGGTGTATGTAAACTAGATTTTTAAAAGGGCAAAAGAACTAAAGGTTGGGGGAGCAGACCCGTTGGAGTGGCTTGGGTGGAAATTAAAGCCCGGAAGCCTGAGACAGCCCTTGACAGTAAGTAACTGGTCCTGAGAGACCAGGAATCTGATTGGCCCGTGTGGACCCTTTTCTCAGCTGTGGCAGGTGATAGATGGCCTTCTTGTCATCATGAAGGAGTTCTGTACTCGAACCTGAGTTATCCAAGCAACACATCTAAGGTCTGTGAGCTCTTCCATAAAAGCACAAACGAGAAAGAGTCAGAAGTTACAAGTTATTGGCAGTATCAGTCTTGGTGAGGCAGTGGGTTCTTTGTAATAATGTAACAGGGTGGTTAGAAGGGTCCAGGGACGAGCTCTCCTGTCTCTGGGCAGCTGTTATTCTTCATATACAGATGAGCAATATATGTGATCAAAATAAGGTGGGTGCTAGGAATTCAAGCCATTGTGGAAGGCTGTGAAACTTGTCTTAGTTAGGGTTCTATTGCTGTGAAGAGACACCATGACCATACAACTCTTATGAAGGAAAACATTTAGTTGGGGCTGGCTTATAGTTTCAGGAAAACATCATTATCATCACTGCGGGAATATTGGCAGTGTGCAGACAGGATGCTGGAAGAACCAAGAGTTCTGTGTTGCAGGTAGCAGAAAGAAACTGAGCTCCAAACTGGATGGAGATTGAGCATAGGAGACCTCAAAGCCTGCCTCCACTGTGACTGGCACACTTCCTCCAACAAGGCCACACTTCCTAATAGTGCCCACTCACCATGGGCACAAGCATTCAAACATACGAGTCTATAGGGGCCAGACCTATTCAAACCACCACAAAACTCATCACCTCTGGTGTATTGCTCTTTTATTTACAGAGCTGAGCCAAGATAGTTCTTCTCTTACCATTACATTCTCTTAATGTACTTTCTTACCATTACCCCAGGGATCTTGTAAAATATAGACTTGCCATTGGCCTGTGGCCATGTGGCTGCATCTGAGTTCCCTGGTGACGCCATGGTGCTCACCAGAGGACTTAACAGAGATGCAAGGGGTCAAGTAGGACCCTGTTGCTCCTGCACTATAATGTCCTTTCTCAGAAGCTCTGTGCAGGATCTACTGACATCTGTCTGCTGCAACCTCTCTCTCTTTCTCTCCCCACACACACTGAAATCACGTCTTCTTTCGGTTAGCACTGGAGATATTTTCTTCTCTAGGATTGCCCTAACAAACGGAGGTAGAGTCGCAAGGAGAAAATACCTGCTTTGATGAAAGCCAGTTCTTCAATCAATAACTAGGCTGACCGAGTATGATGGCAGAGAGTTCAGGCTGCCGGACTTTAACCTTTAATGAGCTAGACATGTCACTGTCACTCAGTCTAGTTCTCATCTAACAGCCTACTTCATTCCTTTGTACAGATCCAGAGCTTACATTCCCTAACATCCCTGAGACCTCACATCCTCTGTGAGGCATCCTCTAGCTCACTTTCTTTCCATGACTGTTCGCCCTCTGCCAAACCATTGGCCTCCAGGGAAGTCTGTCTTTCCTAATGCTTTTTTTTTTTTTTTCCTGTAGTTGGCCTTCCTTTGGTGGGCCTCCTGATGGCTGTGAACTCTTTGAAGGAAAGTATGGAGACTTTGACTCAGTCTTAGAGGGATCTCACAAACTCTCTGGCCCATGCACCTTGTCCAGGGATAGTTAACAGTTGAAAATTACAGTTCTAGTAACCAGCCCAGCAACAAAACAGCAGTTCTAGCAATAAATTACAGGTTTATTGAAGCAAAGGCTCATTGCTAATCCTCATTTAATCCCCCAAACCACTTAAGTATTGTTGACTTTTCATTCTGCAGATTTGGCCACAAGAGCACTGAGAGGTTAAGGGACTTGCCCCAAACCATGCAGGGAACCTGAGTTCTCATATCTTTAACTACACAATAACAGTGTTGGAGAGGAGGGTCTTATGCACTGTGTTTACAGATGCTGATTTCAGTGCCTGAAAATCTGTTTACCACCCTACCTCAGCATTGTTATAAATGTTGAACCATAACTGTATCCATATGATATAAGGAATGTTTTCCAATTATTCCTGATTGGTTAATGTAGATACTGAAGTCTGTGACTGGGCAGAAGAGAGGTAGGTAGAGTTTACGTTCCCAGTTTGGGGTAAGGAGACCACGGAGGAGGAGGAAGAGAGAGAGAGCAGAAGATGTAGCAGGAACGAGAACAGAGATAAGAGGTCACCACCATGGGGTAACTAACCAGGAGCACATGACCAAGAGCCACTTGTTCTGAGGACTGACTTGATGGTGCAGAAGCAGGCCAAGTGGAACATGTGCTAGTATTTGGAATTTTTGGATGGGAAGCAGACAAGATAGCGTAGAGAGTTGATATCTGCCCAGCCCTAGTGCTTTAAGGCTTATTATGAATCTAACAAATTTCTGTGTCTTTTATTTGGAAAATAGCTGGTTGCGGAATAACTGCTGCTGTGATAATTTCCTGTATTAATTAATATATGCAAGCTGGGCACTGTGGCACATGCTTATAATCCCAGCACCCAAGGAGGCAGAGGCAGGTGGATCTCTGTGCGTTCAATGCCAGCCTGGTCTACAAAGTGAGTTCAGGACAGCCAAGGCTACACAGAGAATCCTTGCCTCAAAAAAACCAACAAAAAATTAATACATAAAGAATAAATAATTCATTATATATCATAGTGTTCATTGATATGATGTTTATTCTTTTTTTCATTGTTAAGATAGGATCTCACTGCCAAGGCTGACATGGAACTCACTGTATACCCAAGGCTGGTTTAGAATTCATGACAAACCTCCTGCCTTACCCTTCTGTATTCTGGGATTAGAGGAGTGAGCTACCATGCTTGGATTTGACCATTCTTTGTGTGTGTATGCTCACATGTGAAGGCCAGAAGTGGATTCTGTATGTGTTCCTTTATTACTTTTTTTCTTATTTTTATTTTTAAAAAATTTCCTCATTTTATGTGTGCATATGTGTGTCTGCCCCTGGAAGTCAGAAGAGGGTATCAGATTCTTTAGAACTGGAGTTACAGATGGTTGTGAGTTCTCATGTGGATGCTAGGAAATGAACCTGGGTCCTCCTCAAGAAGAGTAAATGCCCTTAACTTCTGAGCTGTTTCTCTGACCCTTGCTTCTGAGGTCACTGACCCTCAATCTCATTAGTTACTCAAGACTAGGTAGTCAGTGGTCTCCAGGGATCCTCCTCTCGCCACCTCCTCAACGTTAGTATTACAGCTGTGCCAAGGTCTCCACACTTGGCTTTTCACTTGGGTGATGGGGATCTGAATTCATGTTTGTAAGGCAAGTATTTTAGTGACTAACCCATTTCCCTAGCCTTGGCCAGTCTGTTATGACCTTCCTTTCATGGACTGATATAATAGCAACAGTACTGGATATTTTTAACTTTCTTAACAAAATGCACTGTATACAGGTTGGAATTGCTTTCTTTTTAAAGACCTTGTGAAATAGCGGTGCTTAGGAATGAATGACTACTCTAGAAGTATCAGAACACAGTGAATAGTGGGCTTTTGTGTGACAGCAAGGAGATAGGTGATTTTAGTGGGTGCTTCTGAAAATGCAGTACAAACTTAGGTTCCTCCCACCACACCCAGTTTGCTATGAAAATCTCCTGATGAACAGATCCCCATATCTGAAATATTAATGAAATCTGAGCAAAATGGCCCATGGATTTTTCTTTTTAACTTTCTGTTCCACTAGGCACCCTGTGAGAGTAGGCCGGGTGGTAGTAGGCTTCTCCACTACCACAGTATTCTAATTCACTTTGACTGTCATCTAAAGGAATTTCAATCAGTGCAACTTATTGCTCACTGTTCTCAGAACCAGAAGCCCAAGGTTAGGGTGCTGGTAGATTCAAGATTGGGTTAAGGGTCCTTGTCTTCTGCAAAGATGATGCCTTCCTCGCTGCATCTCAAGTGCTGGAAGTGAAGCTAGCTGTCTGGAGCTTCTTTTCTAAGAACACAATTCCATCCAAAAGGGTGGAGCCCTCCTGACTTAGTCATTCTCCAAAGGGTCCTCCTCCTAGTGCTGTTACCTTAGAGGTTAGGTTTTTCACATGAGAATCTGAGAGAATAGAAGCATCCAGGCCATAGCAGACAACTCTTGGATTCTCTTAGAACGTGTATAAGACTCTTGCTTAGGGAGTGTTGGTTGGGGCTTAGAGCAAGATGGTTAGAATTTCTAATGGTGATGTGAGTACAGCATAAGGACTAGCAGGAGCTAGTCTTAACCAATGAGGATGCCTACAAGGAGATGGCAGGGAGAAGAAAAAGGGACATTTTACTTGGTGACTCATCAAGGCAAACACCAAACACACACACACACACAGATACACGCACATATATACACACACAGATACACACATATATATACACACACATACACACATACACAGATATATACACACATACATATATACACATAGATACACACACACACTTCAAATAGCCCTGATGTCATCATGAACAGGTCACTTTCTCAGAGTGGCAGGTGAGCTGATAGAATCCTCATTTTCTCAAATTGAGGAAGAATAAACTCACATGGGTTGTCTTCCTTCCTCACCCTGTTCATGTGATCACCAGGTGATCAGAATGACTGCCAAAATAAATACAGAAATTGCAACCATGTCCTTTCCTAGATGTCATACTGTGATCAGACCCCACACCTATAAAAAGAACATCTCCTGGTTCCTGCACACCAGAATCCACCAGATCCTTAGGGCTGCAGACCTTGTATAAAGTAGCAGACCATTAGAGATAACACCAATTATGCAGGAACAATGACCCTAGGAAGGGCTCTGTGTTGGCTCTGTGACCTCATCTTTATTGTCCCCCAGGTGAGTCATTGCACCCGGTGAACCATGGCTAAGTAGATCAAAAGTTAAGCCTCGGGCAACATCAGAAAAGACTGTGCAATTGGTGTCACTAGAGCCATCTTGCTAGGTAATAGATTTATTGCATCTGTTGCATAATAGCTTTCTTTCCTCTTAAGCCAGTGATGTTGAAATTAGCAATGGTCAAATTTCCAATCTGGTAACATTTCACATCTGCCAATTTCGCAGTCGCAGTAAGAAGGCAAATATTTCTGAGGATATTTCTTTTACTTTGACAGATGGGACACAAGGAATAAACCCAAGTTTGTACTGACATGTTCCTTGATTGATGTGTAGGGGTGTGCAAGATCAGATATTCATTTTTATCCCTTGAAACAAGGTCTCATTTTGTAACTGACAGTGGACTTTAGAGTCTCCAATTTACAGCATAACCTTAAAGGCTGGTCTGGAATTCTTGACAAATGCCTCAGGCTCCTTGGTATGTGTTTTCTCTCTCTCTCTCTCTCTCTCTCTCTCTCTCTCTCTCTCTCTGTGTGTGTGTGTGTGTGTGTGTCTTTCTGTCTCTGTCTCTCTTCTTCCTCTCTCTGTTTTTTTTTTTTTTTGAGATGGGATCTCTAGCAGGCTAAATTGACCCTGAGCTTGCTATGTATCTAAGGATGACCTTGAACTTCTGATCTTGCCTCACCCTTCCAAGTGCTGTGATTTCAAGTATGAAGACTTCTCCTCAGCTGATTTTTCTCCCTTTGGTAATCTAACTCCTCCTGGAACTCCCTTGAAGCTTCCTTCCAAGCTTGTTTCCTCTCTTTTCTTCCTCCCAGCCCACTGAGTCTAACTAGTGCTGCTTCTATGTACATAAGAGCAGAGCCATCCGCTGGATCATAGGTCACATTGCTGAAGAAAACTGACTCTTTCAGCAGCCCTCACCTGCCCAAGGCTCCTCACTTAGGGGTGGTGTCTCATGAGACTCTCCCTGTGAGAGGTGGATACTGATTGGCTTGATCTTGGGTAGGTCTTGTTCAGACAACTATAGCTGCTGTGAGTTCGTGGATGTGACAACTCCGAAGACAGCATTTCATAGCAGTCCTCTTGGGTTTTGTTCTTTCTCTCTCTCCCATTTCCATGAGGTTGCATAAGCTTTGGAAGAGGGCATGTGTTATAGATGTCTCAATTAAGGCTGAACAATCCACAGTCAGCTTATCACTTAATTCTCTATGCTTGACTAGTTGTGAGTCTCTGTATCTATGACATATGGAATCCTCTCTAACAGGGGATGAGAGCTGTACTTATCTGTGAGTATAAGGACAAATATTTAGAAGCAGTTTGATACTATCTTTCTTTAGTAAAATTATAGTGGTAGGTTTTCTCCTACCGCCTATGACCTCTCCAGCCAAGGTTTTTGGCCAGGTTTACAATACGAAGCCTGGGTTGTCTTTTGTGGAATACTAAGTCTAATGAGAAAGCCAATGGTTATACCCATAACACTGTGCCACTGTAGCACCAAAGAATGTATATTGCCAGGTCTATTGTTAGTCTAGCACATGTGTTTCAGAGCTGGGTAAAACTATTGATAGCTTTCCTCTCCTAGCACTAACTGGAAGGAAGCTTCCAACTCAGTACCAGCTTGAATCCTTTCAGTGTTTCTATAACACAAAAGCCAGATTTAAACACACATACATATAGATGTATGCTCACACACACACATACCATAGAGACCAATATATAAATGTCCTAATGAACATAGATTTTAAAATTCTCAATAAGATATTTACAAACTGACTATAGACACGCATAAAGAAGATCATCTACAATTATCAAGTTGGCTTTATCTGGAGATTTAGGTAAGTTTCAAAATATGCAGATTGTTAAATGTAATTAATCGTGTAAGTGGAGTTAATGACAGAAACTATATATAATTATTTAAATAGAGGCAGAAAAGGCCTTTGACAAAACCTAATATTCCTTTGTGATAAAAGTCCTAAAGAGAATAAGACTGGAAAGACTTATTCCTCAACATAATAAAACTGTGATAAACCCTAGCTAACACCATCCTGAATGTTAACAATCCCATAAAAGTAAGGACAAGACAAGGCTCCAATACAGGGCTGGGCATCCTAGCTAGAGCCACAGGACAAGAGAAGGAAATAAAAGGGATACAAATAGGAAAGGAAGATGTCAAATTATCCTTGTTTGCAGATGATATGACATTATTCATAAGAGATTCCAAATTTCCACCTGAAAACCCTCAGCACTTTCAGCAAAGTATCAGGATACAAAATTCAGGAAAATCAGTGACTTTTCTATATGCCAATAAGAAGTGTAATGAGAAAGGAATGAAAGAAACTATCCCATTCACAATGGAGTAAAAAATAAACAACGTTGACATAAACCTAACCAAGGAGGTATAAAATCTCTACAACAAAAACTTTACATTTCTGAAGAAAGAAATCAATCAAGGAAGGCACTAGGTGATGTAAAGATATACCATGCTCATGGATTGGTAGAATTAATAGTGTGAAAATGCCCATCCTATATAAAGAAATCTACAGATTTAACACAATTCCAACCCAAATCCCCATGCATTCTTCACAGAGATAGAAAAAAGAAAATCTTAAGATCTATTTGACAGCTAAAGACCCAAGAGAGCTGAAGCAACCCTGAACAAATTGAATAATGCTGGAAGGATTACCGTACCTGATATCAAGTTATACTACAGAGCAATATAATAAAAATATCATGGTACCATCACAGAAATAGATATATATAGATCAATGGCTCCAGATACTAATCCATGTAGTTATCCACAAAGATGCCAAAAATGCACATTGGAGGATAGACAACACCTTCAATAAATGGTGCTGGGAAAACAGAATGTCCACATCTAGAGGAATGACATTAGACCAGTATTTGTTTCTGCACAAGAATCACCTGCAAATAGACCAGTGACCTCAATGTGAAGCCCAAGACTCTGAGAATGAGTCAGGTAGCATATTCTACCACAGAGGCATAGGTAACCTTCTAAACGGCACTCTGCTTGCATAGGAACCAACACCAACAAACAATAAATATGACCTCATCTAACTAAAAGTATCCATAAAGCTATCAAGCCCAAGACTACAAGGAAAATTATTGCCAGCTGTGCATCTGGCAGAGGACTATACAAAATGGTTAAGATTAAGATGACAACAAATGATTCGATGCTTTCTAATGGACAGCTTACCTCCACTACTGATAAAACTGAAAGCTTGCTTTTCATGTTCATAACTGTACTCTGTAATGATCATATAAAGACCTCCATCTCATGGTCTTGGAAGTTCGTTTGTCACCAGCATCCATAGTTCTGCTCTATGTAAATGAGTTGTAGAGGGCTGAAAAGTCCAGGTCTTCACCCTCGATGCTTCTGGATATAACCTGATTTGGAAGAAGGTATTTTCATATATGTTCAAATGCAGATGAAGTCACACTAGAAAAGAACGTGCCCTACATCTGTTGTCCCTAGAAGAAAGAAACATTTAGATTGTATGCAGAAAGAAGACAGACACAGGCAATGAGCAGACATTATGGGGCAAGAAGGCCCAGAATGTCAAAACCATTTGAATCTAGGAAGAGGCAAAGATGCATTCTTCCCCAGGGTTTTAGCAGAAGGGTATGGCCCTGTTGACACTTTTCTTTTTGCTAAAATAATAGATTTATTGGTTAAAAATAGAAAACAACACTTCATTTGGAAAGCATTTCCCTCTTAGATTTGAAGATAATTTACACACTTCATTTGATCACTTGCATAGCGCAAATAACAAATGAGTAATCAGGAGTGTTTGGCTATATTTTCTTTTCTTGTGCATGCATGCTTGTGCATGTATATGGAAACCAGGAATCAACAAACTTAGATACATTTCTTGGGTACCATTCAGCATGACTTTTGAGGCAGGTCTCTAGGTGGTCAGCAAGTACCATTGATCCACTTGTTTTTGCCTACCTAGCACTGAAATTACAAGCGTGTGCCACTGTGCCCAACTTTTGTAAGTGGTTTCTGGGAATACAATTCAGGCCTTCATGTTTGTGTGGTAAACATTTTATCAACTGAGCCATCTCCTCAGCCCTTGTTTGTCTTCCTTCCTTCCTTTCTTCCTTCCCTCCTCCTTCCCTTCCTTCCTCTTTCTCTTGTAACAGGGCCTTAGATGTATATGCACACCTGACACCATGATGGAAATAACATTTAGGCCATAAAACTCAGCGTGAAAACATCATCTGCCAAAGTGAAAATAAAAACCTAATCCATCAAAGTCTATAGTTCTGGGAAGGTCTCTAAATATACCAAATACACTGCGTTTGGCTTCTGTAGTTCCACTCCTGGCTAACTGTTCTTGTTAACTGAAGTATGTCAACACAGAATAAGGTTTTTGTGCTTAAAAACTTACCTCCAGAAGGGTTCAGGGCTACACTGGGATCCTAAATACACAGTGCAGTTCCCAGCCAGCTAATAAAGACTTTGTGCTGGTCCTAAAACCACATCCAAGTAGCCTTCTCTGGTGGATAAACCACAACAGTCACTCTCTTCCTTCCCCTGCCCCACCCCCCCTTCTCTCTCTGTCTCTCTCTCTCTCTCTCTCTCTGTCTCTCTGTCTCTGTCTCTGTCTCTGTCTCTGTCTCTCTCTCTCTCTGTCTGTCTCTGTCTCTGTCTCTGTCTCTCTCTCTGGTGCTGAGGCCTTTGCATGCCTGCTAAGCAGGTATCAGTGGCTGCATCTTCAGTCCTGGATGGATGCCTTTTATGGATCAAGTACAATTTGCACAGCGAGTGCAGCCAGCCCTGGGGCTCTGAGGAGATCCAGGAGCCATTTACTTGGAATGTTTTCGTTTATGGTGCCACCTCCTGAAGAAACCCCAGGGAGGTGCCTCTGATATTTTTTATTTTTAGAGACAGGGTTTCACCATACAGTCCAGGCTGGCCTTGAACCGGAGCCAGTCCTCCTGCTTCCCTGCTGAGGTCACACGTGTACACCATCATGCCTGCTTTATCACAGTGTTTTCAATTGCCTTGCCCTTCAGAAACCAGATGGCCAGGATTCCAGAGGGCTAGGTGTGGTGGTCACACCTATAATTCCGGCACCCAGTAGGCTGAGACGAGAGGACTGTGGCAGGGTCTAGGCCACTTGATTCAAGAAACACCTAAGGTATTAGTGAAGCCCACTTGTGCCTGCTCCAGTGAGAGAATATTAAGAAGACAGAAGATGCAGCCCAGATGTGGGCAGGACTCTTGACTGAATAAAAGAAGAGAAAAGAAAAAGCCAGGTGATCACCTTTCTCCCTTGTCTACTTCCTGATCTGCCCAGATGTGGTCAAGCTCCTGCCTTCATTACCATTAAAAACATAAAAAAACAGAACATATCCCTTTAAACTTGAGCCAAGACAAAACTTTCCATCCTTGAGTTGCATTAGTTAGGTTTTAAGATACATGCTTTAAAAAAAATTTATTCTTTTAGAACTTCATGAGAATGAAGACATGAGAAGTATGACTGATGAGAAAGGTGACTGATACAATTGCTTCAAATAATGTCAACATTCCATGGTGGGTCTCCTGAAGGAAGGACAGAGGTGGGGAAAATGACCAGTCTTCCTTCCCTTTTCATACATGAAGGCCTGTTGCGTGATATCAGGGGGTTAGTGGTGACCCTGCTACTTCCATGTAAGTGCAAATGAACAGGGAGACTGGACCACACACTGGCTTGGTCCTGCCTTCAGGGATTGTCCTCTAGGTGACAATGCCTTCCCAAAGTGGCTCTTCCATGGGGAAAGCATCTTATTTTGCCAGGGGTGAGCTGTTGGCTGGCCAGGCTCCACAGGCGCCTGTTTCTGCCCTGTACTAACAGCTTTCTGTTCTTCTTTTCCTGCTTGAGTTACCTTCTTTAAAGACTCCCTTGCTTGCCAATGGACTACAATCCAAGCTTTGTGTTTACCTTTTCACAGTCCAAGGCTTCTGAAAATGCAGCTTTCTTGTATCTGTAGCAGTATCCATTGCAGTCCAAGAAACACAAACCCTTAGAAAGTCCGTATTGAATAGGTACATAATATGCCTATTTGATGTGTGTGTCTGTCGATATGTCCATGTGTCTATGCATCCCACAGTGTATATGCAGAAATTACAGGACCACACATGGGTGTCAGTTGTAACCTTTACACTTTATTCTTAAGACCAGGCCTCTCCATCATTGTATAATCCATGCTAGCTGGCCCATGAGCTTCTCAAGATTTTTGTCTTGACCTCTCTTCTCCCCACGGAGAACACCGAGATCACCGAGATCACAGATGTTTGAGCTGCATGGTTTAGCTTTTCTCCAAGGGTTCTTGGGATCATGACTCAGGTTATCAGGTTTGCAGAGCAAGCGAGCATATCTTACCCACTGAGAGATCTCTCTTCCTTCCTTCTTCCTTCCTTTCCTTCTTTTTTTCCTTTTGCCTTTTTAATTTTCTTCCTTTTTAAAATGACATCAAGAATTGATACTGATTCTGCAGTACTTCCAGAGCCTACGAGAAAACACTTTGTCTCAATGGTTTGGAAAGCAAAGGCCTGACTTTTTAAACAGGTTAAGGACACCTAGAAAATAGCCTGGACAGTGCCACCTGGAAGCCTACTCTGATGAGAAATGACAATGAGTCAGAAGACTGAGGGTCACCCAGGAGAAACTGCTCTGTGCTGCACCTGTCTGATGGACAAGTGCTCTTTAAGTTCAAGGCTTTCCACAAAATTTGAAAATCTCAATGAAATGGACAATTTTCTTGAGAGATTCCACCTACCTAAATTAAGCCAAGATCAGATAGGAAGATTGAATAGACCTATATCCCCCAAGGAAATAGAAGAAGTCATCAACA
>CM053743.1:69712373-69748988 GCA_028658305.1 Pachyuromys duprasi | reverse complement strand
CCTGGGATTCAAAGTACCTAACCTGTGATTGAGATAAAAATAAATAAATTAAAAAAATTTTTTACAATTACATTAACATCATGAGTTCACAATAAGTTTAAAATCTTACATCTAAAATATAGAGAAGTACTTGTTTTTCAAGCATATGAAATAAATTATTTCATTTCTTTAAAAAAAAGTTCAAGGCTTTCTGATTATGAGTTAGCATGCTTTCTTTGGTTGAAAATGTGCTATATGTGCTATGTATACTTGCTAAGACCTAGTAAATAGTAAAGATAACATGCAAAAGCAAGGAGTCTTCATTGGTTCCCTGGCTGAGTGTTTTTTTTTAAGATCACGTGAAAAACACACCAAAAGTTATAATAGGTTTGTAGAAAATGCCACCTTTCTTTGTCCTCTCTCCCCATAAAATGACCACAATGGCTGAGATTTGGGGGTGTGTACCCCAGCGCTCCTCTTCGGCTTTCTTTTTAGGTACTATAAGTGAAATCAGGAAGGAGGCAATCCAGCTTTGAGGAGATGAGTTCAAAAAGCTTTTGCAGAGGCAGATGCTAAAGAATTCCAGTGAAGTCCTACAGTTTAAGCCATGTAGTCACAGCACCTTGCTCTTACGCCTCAAGTATTCAGATCTTCAAGGAACTGATTCTTCTGATTCGTGGAGCTGGGTTTGGGATTATTTGCTATAACAGTCTGAGGGTCCAAGATGTGGAGCAAACAATGCAAGACAAACTTTCTCAGGCTGGAGGAGATGCTACTCAAATGTGGTCTGTGAGAGGCATGTTTTAAGCAGAAGGACATAAACCTCATACACTAATAAGCAGGGTGGTGTTTCTACATTAGTGTCAGGTCAAAGAGACTATGAAGTGAGTTCTGTCAGGAGGTAAAATAAGCTATTTCAAAGGATCACGGAACAATCCTACAAAGTAGACAACTGATAACAGGGCTTTAAACCATCCAAAGAGAAACTTGGCATAGCTGCAAAGAGACATATAAGCAAACCATATCTGAGCTGTGGCTTTCCCCAAATCAGCTCTCTTAGTAGTGGACAGAGTATGCAGGCAGAAAGGAAACTCAGTATGCACAGGTAATACAAGAAGTAATTTGGCTGCTACCATTTCCCAATCTGTTGTCAATGACACACACAGCGATGAGCTCAACAATTATTAAAAAACAAAAAAACCCAAAACCCACAAACATGCACAGCACCCCAGTCTTCCCAAAGGTTGGCAGGTCTGATATATATTATTTTCAGAAGATTTTTTTTTATAGTGATTATGTGGGTTTCTGTAGAGAGAGAGAGTAGACGTAACTTGCAAGCTGCCCACTTTCCCTATTTCTGCTTTGGAGGACATGATACTTGCATCCCAAGAAGGAGAAAGCGGCCAGGACTGAGAGGGTTAGAGTGTATTAAGAAATACATACTTGATGTAATATCCAACTTGCAAACACAAACATTTGTTTGGGGAATTGTGGGTAAGAGTTCAGGTTGGGGGTAACTATACTGAAGAGGCAGAGTTCAGACCTTGGGCAATCTCACTCCTTTCCCTTGAAGCATGGGAGAGGCGAGGCTGTAAAAGGGAAATGAGATAAGGGTTAGGCCAGTGGAAAATCATGGAAGGCAGCACAGATGTTAAGAATGTGGACTTTGGAGTCATACTGTGTGGGTTTGACTCTAGCTCCTTTTTTCCAAGCTCTGTGACTCTAAACAATTTTCTTAACCTCTCTGTGCACCATCCCTCAACCAAAAATACAGGAACTCTGATGGTGCATGAGATGTTTGTAATGATTAAGCAAATGGGATAGTTGTATTCCAAACAGCGGCCAAGTCCTTGCCTGCATAACACAAGGTGAAAGCCGTCTTCATGCATGCCCTGCTGTTGAAGTTGTAGGTGCAAAGGCATAGATCTAGTGCAAAGTGTGCCTGTCAGTGGACTGTCAGAACGCAGGTAGAGAATCAAGGAGCACTAGGCAGGTGGGCTCCCTTCCCTGCAAAGCGAGGAGGAAACTCCAGCCGTGGAAACTGGCATTCTTGGTTCTTCATTGTTTCCTGACTATGAAGAAGAACTGCAGCATTGTTTGAAATAGTTAAAAGTTAGGAAGAGCCAACGTGGCTACCCATTAGATTTGTGTACATGGTGGTTTGAATGTTAACTGTCTCCAGTAAACTCCTGTGTTTGAACACTTACTTCGTCCTCAGCTAGTGGAGCTGTTTTGGAAGGGTGTGGAACCTGGAGGAGGTGGAGCCTCACTGGAGGAAGTGAGCTTTTGGGGACGGGCCTTGGTTTCATAACTAGTCCTATTGCCTGCTTCCTCACTGCAGATGCAAAATACTCAATCACCTGCGTTGCTGAGGCCACGTTGTCACCCACAGTGGACTGAACTCCTCCTTCAACCGTAATATGAACTAATATGAATTCTTTCCCCTTAAGGTGCTATTGTCCCAGTACAGTATGCTAGCTTGGTTTTATGAATCCTCCAGTAGTTAAAATAAGTGAGTTGATTTGCTGCAAGTACCTAGGTGGCTGGTAGATATCTAATGTTTAGTGAAATTATGGCCTGTGGCAAAGCTCATGTAAATTTAGAAGAACACAAGAAGTAGAATTAGATGACAGCCTTGAAAGCAGGAGCTTAAGAAAAAGAACAGGGATTAGAGAGATTGTTCAGGGGTTAGAGTGCGCTGCTCTTGCAAAGGGCTGGAGTGTGATTCCTACCACCCATGTTGGGTGCTAAAAACTTCCTGTAATTCCAGCTCTAGGGAATCTGCTGCCCTCTTCTGGTTTCCATGGGCACATGCTCTAATGTATATATACCAACCCCTATATTAGAAACAAAATAAATCTACCCCCTCCCCCAATAAAACAAAATAGTAAATGGATGTCTACCAGTCTTGGGGCTAGAGACAAATATGACTGAAGCTTCATGTTTAATATTCCATTCCTTCATTAAATATCGGAAGCAAAACAACAATTAATTTTGGGTTGGAGAGTCCTTATTGTCCTAACAATGTCCTTCATGCACATTGTACAAATTTTACAAAATAAGAAGTATTTTAAAAATAATGACTATTCAGAAACAATAGCCATTGGCCTTTTCTGTACCCTGATATGTATAAGTGTGGATTTGAAGTGTCATCGTGACAGTTTTATAAGATGTCTTTTAAACTGAATGACTGGTAACTCCCCATGTCATTAAATGTTCTTTTAAGATTATAGGCCTTTCTGCCTCAGCTCTGCCCTGGACTCCTGCTAAGCAGCAGTGTCTCCCTCCAGCTGCCGGGGTCTATTTACACTGCTTTACAATGAGATGTTTGCTCTCAGCTGTGCTTGGAGGAGGGGGAGAGGAGGCTCAGCAGGGCATCCAGACAGCCAGGGCTCCCTCTTTGGAGAAGATGCCTCAGTTGAAGCCCAAAGGCAAAGCATGATCAGCCCTGGTATTGAGACTGTCACATCATGAACTTGTAAGAAACCCGATTCCTGCTGGGAGCTGTGGTGTATAGTCTCAACTATTCTAGAGGCTGAAATAGGACAGCCAGGAGTTCAAGGCCAGCCTGGCCTATATAAACAACATAATGAGACCCTCCAACCAACTGATCAATGCAAGCACAAAAACCAAAACGGAAGTTGGCAGAATACTTGTGTAGCTTGCATGAGGTCCCAGGACCACATAAATTAGGTTTAGTGGTATATGCCCATAATCAGAGCATTTAGGAGGTAGAGGTAGGAGGATCAAACCCGCAAGGTCATCTTTGGCTATATATAGAGTTCAAGGCCAGTCTGGGATACCTCATACGCGCGGGTGGGGTGGGATTATGGTTGTGGAGGAATGATATAAGCTGTATATACAAATTCTTAAAGTTCTAGGGATAAAAGGAAGTTGGGCAAGTTTGGCCTTAGGTTTGTTGTACTAAGCTGTGTTCTGAGCATTATAAAGAATTTTATGTGGAAGAGTGAGAGCAGGGGTGTTGAATTGCCACTAAACCACTTGCCTAGTATATATGAGCCCCTGCTTTCCACTACTCGCCCTGCAGAACAAAGCAAGAGTCACCGAAGAGCCCAGAACATACACCAACAGGCCAAGGACTGCCCTAGAAAGAACTTCAGGCAAGGTATATACATTCTTGCTAACTTACAAAACCACCAGGTCTAAGTTGGGTGCATTGGAACATGCCTATAACTCAGTACTCAAGAGGAGAAGGACCACACAGGGAAGGCCATCCTAAGCCATATAGACAGACCCTGTTCCAGACAAACAGACAAAAAAAAAAAAAAAAAAAAAAAAAGAGAGAGAGAGAGAAAGTAAAAATGAAAACCAAACCAAATCTTACCAGATCTTTGTTATCTTTGTTGAGAAAAGTGCAAATCAGGTGTAGTTTCTGCTTCACGGATGACAGTGAGTAATACGGGACTTCCTTTTGCCCACTTGTGCTCTCTCTCTGTCTTACACTGTCCCTCGGGCTGACCTTGAAATCATAGTAATCCTTGTGCCTCAACCAACCTCCTGAGTATTGGCCTTTATACTTTCCCTTAAGTATAAAGAGAGATGGAAAGACATGAGCAAACTTGGCAATGACCTTGGATCTACTGCCCATTGTTATAACCAGGTGTGGCCTGCCAACTGGATGATTCTTGGACCTTCACTTGGACCTAAGACAAGATGGGCTGATGTTATTTTAAGCTCTGTGCGTATTTTGATCTTACTGTATCTGGAATGGAGGCACTGTTTCTTAAGGAAAGAAATCTCAAGTAGGTCGTCTGAAAACAACAACAACAACAACACATTTCAACAGCAAAACCGATCATGATCAGTGTGGTTTTAAATCATCTTCTGGCAACACTAATGCTTCCCTCTCTCATTTGTTTAGCTGGCTGCACAGACTGTTTCCAGCTTTGGTCACTGTGTGTAATAGGATTTGTGGATATTGACTACTTTCTATGATAAATTTCTAGGAAGGAATTACAGATAGAAAATGTATACCCATCTGTAAGCCCCCCATCGTTACAGACTGCCAACTGACTCCTGAAAGGCTAGACCACTTGACACTCCCTACAGGGGTGTAGGGGATCATTACTGGTTGGCCTTGAATTCCCTGCAATCCTCCTGCCTTAGGCTTCTGAAGGCTGCGATTATGTGTGTGCATCACTGTCCCTGCCCCTTAAACTGAATATCAATCAAGACTCCAAAGTTCACTCTCCTTCTGTTGCAATTTGTTTCTCCTGGTTCTCGGAGCCTGTTTTCGTTTGCATTTCCTTTAGCAGACTCAAAATTCAGGAAAGGAGTGGCTTTTGGCAGGAGGATAGGCTCGGTGGGCGATTTCCCTAATATTTGCTCCTGTGGGAAGCACAGAGTCAGCCCCCTTCCTCTGCTGAAGTCAGTCACTTCCAGTCATCAGGGGGAAGGCCTGACTGGCTCAGCGCTGCCCACGCTGTGGCTAACACATGGACGCAATCTTCCTTCTCAGAGGAAGGACAGCCTGTTATTTTGTAGCTGTGGCTGTCTTCTATCAATAGGAGGCCAGGAACAATATTCCCAGTAAAAACATGTATCCACCCTAAGTAGCTGTTGCTCTTTAAATGTTACAATGAGCCCTTGATGTTCACTGTGCTCAGCCAGAAACTCTTCTAAAAGCAGCAAGTCTGAAACTGATTCAGATAAAGGGGCAATCAGGGAGTCTCAAGTGGCCTAGTAATGAACTTATGGTATAGTCCTATTAATTTACATGTGACGGGTATTGGTTAGAGCTCAGGTATTGCTTGGAGCCTGTGTCTTAGCTCATTTTCTCATTTACATGATGAAATATCTGATAGAAGTACTTAAGGAAGAGTTTATTTGAGCTCTCTGTTATGGATAAATTAAAAGCATGGTTTAATAATGTTTATTATTAGCCCTATAACTATTACAGCAGTATTACCTAACCTTCTATTATAAACAATAAAAGACAGAGACACATGATAGATTTTAGAATAGCTTTATCCCTCCTGGGTCAAGGCAGGTATCACCTCTTAAGCTGCCTTTACCTGCCAAGCCCCCATCCCCTGCCATCTGCTATAATAATTTCTATTTGGGCTGCTTCCCATTCATAATTCCATAAATACTTGTGTATTCTCTCACGTGGGCTGCTTTGCTCCATCCATGCCGTCTAGCTGTGTGCAATTGCACACAGCCCTCTTCCTTCCTTTTTTTCCCCCATGATCTTCTTGTCCTCAAAGCCTCAAACTTTGGCCACACCTACCCCATTTTGCCTTGCCCAGGTTTCTGCCTTTTAATCAGCCAATCAGGAATAATTTCTTAGTCCATAATTCTTAGGAATAATTTCTTTTGGGGCATGTGAGTGTCTGCTTGTAAAAGACAGCAAGCAGACCTTGGGAAGCAAACTAATTACCGATGAGCTACAAAGCTGATCACCAAACCATGCTGTTCCAGCTCTCATCAGCTTGAGGAGGCATAGTCCCACGAGAATGGCTCTGCTGTGGTGATAGACAGGAGACAGAGTGAGATGGGTGCTCAGAGCTGCTTTCCCCTGTTTATTCAGTCAGGGATGTTGGCTCATGGGGCAGTGCTGCCCAGAGGGTCTTCCGTACAGTTAAGCCTCTGGGCACACACCTCACAGATACACCCAGATACACCTCACAGATACAGCCACTTTTTCCAAGGTGACGATTGAGATTAACTGTCATAGCCGAAGTATTTACTTCTAGGGTACTAATAGAAATGAACCCATAATTTTAAAAAATATTTTTGTTTTGTTTTTCAGTGTGTGTGTGTGTGTGTGTACATGAATACAGGTGCCCAAAGAGGCTGGAGACTTCAGATACACTGAAGCTGGGTACTGGAGACTGAACTCTAGTCCTCTGGCAGAGCAGTGCACGCTTTTACTCACTGAGCTGCCCCAAGTCCTGACTGTACTGAAGGATCATTTTGTGTTGTTACTGAGATAAAGCAGGGATCACATGCAAACCCCACAGTCACCTCTAGATTTCTATCCACTCATCATTTAAAAGCTAACAGAGGCCTCCTTTTACTCTCAGGATGAGCGACTTCGTCACTGTGGACTTGTCTGGTTTCATTTCACGTACCTCTCTTCTTCAGGTCTCCTCCACACCTCTTCTTTAGCCTGGAAACCCAGAATATTTCCCCTGCCTCTGGGCCATTGCACATTCTAATACCTTTGCCTAAAATAGACTGTTTCCTCTTGTAAATGGTCCCTGACTTAGCAGCTCCCACCCCAACTCTCTCCTGACCTGAGTCTTACTGAAATTGTCAAACTGAACTCTAGCACCACATGTTTAGGAAAGGCTGTCCCCGGATTCCCAGACAGTGTCTGGCCTCTGATTTATGTTATCAGAGTGTCTTGTGGCGCCTTTGGGGATGCTCTGTAGTTTGTGAAGCTATGTTTATCTGGGTCATTCATGTTTGATGTTGGTCTCTCATTGGTGTGTGAGTGACAGAAAGGGAGGACCTGCTGTTTCTTACCAGCTTGGGCATGGCTGCCAGCTCAGTGCTGGGCAGTGTTGTGGAAATGTTGTTCATTGGATGCTTGAATACTGACCGACAACTGCTGATGGCGTGGCTGAGCTGGACTGATACCTGAGTACCTTAGCACAGGGCTCCTTCCCATAGTAGTTATTTCTTATGCAATATAAAAATGCTACGAGAGAGGAGGCTATTAGAGAGATATATGGATATGGATGGAGACTGTATATATATATATATATATATATATATATATATATATATATATATAATTCTACATATATATCCTATTCAGGAGACCTTGTATTACCTCTGAGTCCCATTAAAACCGACATTATCTTTACATTTCCTTCATCCTAAGACTTTTCAGTGAGAAGAAACAAACCATGCTAGTAAATCAATAACCAAAACATGTAATTATTATCCCTACCACAATCCTCTCATCATCACTCCTACAATAAATGCATACATTGATTTAAAAAATACCCATATTAAAAAGAAGAAGAAGAAAAAAAGAACACTTGCTGATTTAGGCACAATGAGGCAGCACTCACCTGCCTCTGTGTTCTTATGGCCAGATATCTGGCACAAACAACTTAAGGGGAGGAAAAATTTTTTTCGGTTCATGGTTTCAAAGATGTCAAGTGTGCTTGGGGAGAATATGGCAATGAAGCCCACACCGTGAGAGCTGAAAAGTAAGTGCAAGGCCAGATGCAGCCTCCCAGAACACAGCCCCAACAACCTGCCTCCTCCAACTTCCGCCCCACCTCCCACTTTCCACTTAGGTGTTAGTGCCCCCAGCATCCAGCCACTTCCGCAACAAATCTATTAGCTGACAAGCAAGCATAAAATATAAGGGCCTGTAAGGGACATTTCACACGTAGCCCTTAAGGACTACTATGGAAGACAGCTGCTGAGTGGGTAAAGAAAGACATGCCTATAAGTCTAGTACTTGGTAAGCTGAGGCAGGAGGCTCACCAGTTCAAGGTCAACCTGAGCTACCTAGACCCTGAATTAAAATGACAAGAGCTGGTGGTTATAGCTCAGTAGACAAGAACTTGCTTATCACTTTATGAGTCTCCGAGCTCAGCTCCTAGTACTGGAAAGATGACTCTTGATATTAAAAGAGGTCAGCAAATTGTTTACTAATGTCTGATGTACCCATTGGCTACTATTAGCACCTCGTCTTGGTCTGGACAGATGGCTCAGAGGCTAACACCATCTCTTCACATTGAAAGATGTAGCCTGTGTCCAGCCTGATCTCTTCTTTCTTCATGAGCTTGCTCTCCATACCAAACACAAAGATCTGGAGAACACGGAATGCTTGATAAATACTGATAGTGTAGCCTGAGCAGAAACATCTGTGAAGAGCAGAGCTGCTTGGGGGTTACCTTCTGCATGGGGGGAGCAGCAGTGGAAGAGGCCAAGGGTGGGGCTCTGCCTCATCCGGGCTAAACAGTCAAGGGTGGAGAAGGCCTCGTTTGGTGGGCCTGCATTTGCTGCTTGTCTGTTGTGGTCAGGATGTTATTGTTGTCCTTTCTGTGTTTTCAGGGAATGACATGGGCACATGTTTATTCTAAGAGGCCACTGCTGGGTGTTCCCGGCTCCAGAGCTACCACCTGGTCCAGGCCTTCATTATTACTTTGTGTTGCCCTTGCCTCCCAACTCAGTCCTTCCCAACCTTCCTCCCTGTAGCCAATTCAATTCCATACAACGCAAAGGAGCAAGGGACATGACCCCACAGTCATGCATTTCAGTCCTGGCACACTCATTTCAGCCCCCTGGATTTTTTCAGAGAGGCTTTGCCAAAGATAGAGAACTACAGAATGTGGGGTGCTGGAAACTCGTAGAAGATGCCGCCAGTTCACCTAGTAAGTCTGGTACGGTGTTTTGCCCAGTCACGTCCTGTTTCCATTCACTAGCTGTCATGGCATGAATGAGAAATGTCCCCAGTAGTTTCTGGCACCGGAACACATGGTTCCCACTTGGTGGCTCTGTTTGGAGAGGTCTAAGAAGTATGGCCTTCTGGAGGAAGTGCGTCACTGGGGGTGGGGTTTGCGGCTTCAAAGCCTTGCTCCAGCCTCAATTCATTCTCTCTGCTTCTTGCGTGTGGAGCAAAGTGTGAGCTCTCAGCTCGCTGCTTCAGCTGCCATGTCTGCCGCCTCCCTGCCACCATGAATACTTCTCCCTTTGGAATTGCAAGCCCAAATAAATTCTTTCTCATGCATGTCGCTTTGGTTATAGTGTTTTGTCACATCAGTAGAAAGGTAACTAAAATTAACCTAATTAATTTTAATGTGTGATTTTTAAAAATTGCAATGCTTTTTTTTTTATAATAAAGGTTCTTTTTTTGTTTCCTTTTTAAAGAAAAGAAAAGTAAATACTATAGTCTCCTTCCCATACTTGGTCTTTGATTATTCCTTACTCCCTACTTGGCTTCAGGCTCAGTCAAGTCCAGTTTCCTCCAATTTATGGAATATTCTCCCTCCTTATCTCCTCTCTCAGGTCTAGAAATCTCCCTATCTCTTCATTCCATCTTCCTATCTTTGAACAGAGACACACACTGGTGTCCCTTTCAGAGTACATAAACTTGGGCCATTGAGATGGTTCAGTGGATAAAGGCACATGCTGCTAAGCCTGATGACCTGAAGTCAATTCTAGGACCCACATAGTAGAAGAAGAGATCCAACTCCTGTAAATTGTCCTCTAACTGCATATGTCTGTGTGGATACATACACACACACTACATACACACACTAAATAAGCAAATAAATTTAATACATGTGATAAATTAAAAGAGTTAAGCTATCTAAATCCCTTGAGGGCAGGGCTTCCGCCTTACTTATATTTATGTTATGGCATTTATATATAGTTCACACACTCAGATGCTACTAAGCAGTGACAAAGTGTCATTTGTCACAAGAATCTTCAAAAGAAAAAAATTCACAAAGTCTTCCTATGGTGATAATATTTTACTTTTTTGAGTGTTCTTCCTTTGAATTACCTCAAGGGTACAAATGAGCCACTGTGTTCTCTGTTGGTCGGAGGTGGGGTGCTGGTGCTGTTAGTGATGTGGATTCAGTCAAGTGCATCCCTTCATGCATGGACCCACAGGTTAGGTTAAGCCAGTGCACGTTTCAGACCAACACATGTCTGCACAGGGCTTGATTATGCTTGGATATGAGATCAAGAAGGTGAAGACAGGATCAACTGTGGCTTGATGACCTGGACCTTAGGTCCCAGAGGGCAAGGTCAGCTCTGCTGGGGAAGGGCCCTGAACACCAGCATCTGTAAGAGCTTTACTGACTTTCCCAGATTTCAGAAACTTCTTATCACAGGGAATCATTATGAACCAACGATTATCACATGTGAAGGTAGAAATTCAATGGTGTCTTAGAGTAAACTAAGGAGAATCATTTGGAGAACAGTGAATGGTTTCTTTGTTGTGTTTTGTGGACCCTTAAAGTTTTAGATGTTTTGTTGGAGGTAATGGCATTTTAAAAATTTTCCTCCCCTCCCTACTCTCCTCCCACCTCCTTATTCTTCTTTGTGGTACTGATGACTGAACCTAGAAAAGATCATAAAACACTGCCACGTCCCTGCTCTTTTTATGTTTTTTTTTTCCTTTGAGAACATGTCTGTGTCTCTCTAAGTTGCCCAAACTGGAGTTAAATTCATTCTGTAATATGGTTGACCTTTGAATTTTCAGTCGCTCTGTCTCAACTTCCTGAGTAGTACAGATTATAAACCGGAATCACTCAGATTTTTTGGTTCTGTTGCTCTCCTTGTGGAGCTTCTATCCTCTCCAGATCGTATTTCCCACTTCTTTCATTAGATTCCCTGCACTCTGCCCAACAGTTGGCCATAAGTCTCAGCATCTGCTTTGATAGTCTGCAGGGCAGAGCCTTTCAGAGGCCCTCTGTGGCAGGCTCCTACCTTGTTCCCTGTTTTCTCCTTCTTCTGATGTCCATCCTCTTTGCCTTTCAGGATGGGGATTGAGCATTTTAGCCAGAGTCCTCACTCTTGATTAGTTTCTTTAGGTGTACAGATTTTAGTAGGTTTATCCTATATTATATGTCTATATGAGTGAGTATATACTGTGTGTGTCTTTCTGCTTCTGGGATAGCTCACTCAGGATGATTCTTTCCAGTTCCTACCATTTACCTGCAAATTTCATGATATCCTTGTTTTTTATTGCTGAGTACTATTCCGTTATGTATATGTACCACAATTTCTGTATCCATTCTTCAGTTGAGAGGCATCTGGGACTACCTCTGACATGAACTGATTGGCATGCTCTTCGATCACCTCATCTTGATGGAGGAGCAGCCTTACCAGGACACAAAGGAAGACAATGCAGCCATTCCTGATAAGATCTGATAGACTAGGATAAGAAGGAAGGAGAGGAAGACCTCCCCTATCAGTGGACTTGGGGAGGGACATGCGTGGAGAAGGGAGAGAGAAGGTGGGGTTGGGAGGGGAGGAGAGAGGGGCTTGTGGGGGAATACAAAATAAAGTGTAATTAATAAAAATTAAAATAAAAAAGAAAAAATAAATAAACTGCAAAAAAAACCCAGAAAAACAAAAAAACCTGAATCACTAGGCCTGGCCTGACATTTTTTTTTCTCCCCCCTTTTAAAATAAAAGTTATGTGCTTATTTAAATTCAACCTCTGAATTAGATACTTTTCTCATTTCTAAGATAAAATACTTAACAGAAGCAACTTAAGGGGGAAAAGGATGTTTGTTTGTTTGTTTGACTTGTTGAAGGAGATTTAGTCATCATGGCAGTGACTGTATAGAAGCAAGCAAGCTTCTGTGTGAGAGGAGTCTGCCTACTCACTTCTTGGGGAACCAGGAAGCATAGAATGAAGAATGCAAACATGCAATTGCCTTTTGTTTGTCTCCCTTTTCATTCAGCCCAGAACCCACAGTCAGGATAGCACCCCGTCTCCCATTAGTCCTCACTAGAAATATCCTCAGAGAATGACCAAAGTATGCTGATGCCCAAGTGCTTCTTAATATAATAAAGTCCACAGTGATTAGCCACCACAACCTCTTCTGTCTACCCACAAGATTTATTTACTTTTATGTGTAAGCTTGCCTACATGTATGTATGTGCACCATATCTATGCCTGGTACCCACGGAGGCATAGAAGAGAGCATCAGAACTCTTGGAACTGGAGTTATAGATGGTTGTGAGCTGCCATGTGTGTGCTGGAAACCAATGTCCTCTGCAAGAGTGTCAAATGCTTTTAACTGCTGAGCTATTTCTTCGGTCTATGTCTTTGTTTTTTGGAGTTTCTTGTGACTCGGGCTGGCTTAAATTCTTTTATGAAGCTGAGGATGACCTTGAACTTCTGATCCTCCTAACCCACATCTCCTGAGTGCTGAGAATATAGTCATGTAACACCATACGTGGCTAATGTAGTACCCAGTGTTTCATGAATATTAAGCTAGCAGTTGACCTTCTGAGTTATATCTGTAGCTCCAAATGTCTTTTCCAATGACCAAATTACCATGACATCTTTCTCTTGTGGCATAAGTGCTTTGCAAGGTTCCCACTGTCAATTAACAGAAGATGATTTTCAAGTCTCTCACCAAGAAGTCAAGATAGTTTAATTTTTCTTGCATTATTTTAGCCAGACGAATAGAAACCGTCAAGTGGTGATCTATCACCGGATTTCCTAGAACTCATTCAGTGAGAAATGTCATTCTTCAGGTTTTTCCAAGCCTGGTGATTCTTGTGAGAATAAAGTTAATTTCCTTTCAGTTTTTCCCAACCCCATTACTCTTATATAAAAGACTCAACTGTAGCAATGCCCTTCTGATTATAATGTTGCTTTCAATGCTAGAGCTTGAAAAAGATTTTTGCATTCAAGGACCATTTTCTCCTTTGTACATTTATGTAGACTGATGGAGACTGTTTTAACACCTTGCTGGTGTATTAATAAAATCCAGGTATACAAGAGAGGATCCTTTGTCTTAGGAGTAGCCCAGTATCTTTTAGAAATGCCAAATAGTCAGTCTGGCTGGAATTGAGACACAAGGGCATTATTCAAAGGGCTTTCTGAGCTGCATCTAATGACCCCAAGAAAGTATGGTGAGCTTTTCTTTCTAATCTCAGAAGCACTTCTGCAGACTAGCTTTGTGGGGAAAGCCACACTTACCATCTGACTTTTTAATTTAATTTATTTATTTTTAACATAAATAACCCTGGCTATTAAGGAGTTCTCAGGTGATCACTGTAGGGATTATTGTACCTGAGCTCTCATCCCTTCAGCTACAAAGCTTCACTTAGAAAGGGATTCAACTATGCCTCAGAGCTGCCAAGCCTGGGTGGTAACTCAAAGGCTTAGGTAGCCCTGGACATTGACTCCCACTCTACCCTGACCAAAGTGCAAAAACCATCATTCAAAGCAATGCCCAGTAGACTTTGAAGAATTCGAACTAACATTGTCACGCAGGAGGCAATGCTTTAGTATTCTCTGTACAGAGAGGAAGCTGATAGGCAAACAAAAGAATTACTTGGACAATTTGTTTCCGTAAAATATGTTTTCTTTTTACTTAAAAATAGTTGGTAAGTCAATGTCTAATTGTTCTCTCCCCCTTCCTGGGAAGGACTACATGGCTGTTAGGAATAGTTATCTTAATCTTATGATGTGAGTGCCTGAAAACAATACAGTGTAGTAAGGAAAGAATGCTTTTGGTCTGCTACCACAAGGCCATGGTCTTTGCTGAAGACAGAAATAGAATGAATGGCAGTGTGTTGCTGAAATCCCTCAGGGAGCTTATGATTTCACCAGCAGGTTTATTCTAAAGTTCTGTTTTTGAACTTTTAGGACTTTTCATATGTTAGGAAAAGGCCCTAGCACTGAGCTACACCCTTTGCAGTTTTTTTTAGGATGGGCTGTGGTATAGCCGAGGCTAGGCCCAAAGTCCCAGAAGAGGCTGGCCTTATTTCCCCCGATTCTCCTCCCTCTACCCCCTGAGTTCAAGAGCCACTGCACCGTGCTGTTTTTGTTTTTAAGCAAAGGATTTTGATTCAGCGAAGCTGCCTGAGATGCACGCTCCAGCCTGAGGAGCTGCTGATGGCTTGGTAGCAGATCTGGAGGAGGACAGCTGACAGATCCTCTGCAAACGCCTCTCAGCACCTGGGGAGGTGGGAGCGAGGTTTCTACTTGCAGGGTGAGTCACAACAGATTTCGGCACCTACATGGAAAGTCAGTCAGCAAAGATGTGTCATAGATGTGGTCCTAGCCACTCCTGCAAATTCATTCTCAAAGGAAAACTGTCACGTGTTTATGATGGAATATAGGTGGGCAGATGAAAAAAAAAGCCTTTATTAAATATTTCTGAGATCACATCAATACTTGTGTTACAGTCCTTTTTGAGATCTGTGTGTGTGTGTGTATGCGTATGTATGTGTGTGTTCTCGTGTGCATGTGTGTGTGTGTGTGCCCGCACTTACATGTAGACATGTGTGAAGGCTGGAGGACAGCAGTGAGTGTCGTTCCTCTGGTTCTATCCACCTTGTTGTTTTGGAGGCGGGGCTCTCGTTGCCGGGGGGGGGGGGGGGTTGCCCCTTTGTCTGGGCTGACCGGCTGGTGATCTTTCAGGATTCCTCTAGCCTTCACCCCTCCAGGGCTGGGGCCACAGACATGTGTCAACACACCTACATTTTTTGTGGGTTCTGGGGATTGAACTCAGGTGCTCAGACTTGCACAGAGAGCACTTTCCTGCTTGAGCAGTCTTCTCGGCCTGTATAATTTTGGTTTTCTAGTATGTGAGGGATGGTAACTGCTCACTCACGTAAAAGCTTTCCTGTGAAGGAAATCAGTAAAATGAAAGCTTCAGGACAGTGCTGATGAATAAGTGCCGTCGGCATCTCCATCTTTGTTTTCAGTTCTCTTTCTTAAATACGGTCTGCAAGACAGCAGATCTTCTAGCCTGTGAGGATGTTTGGTGGCAGTCCTTAGCCAGTTCTTCTTAGAACTTTACTGGATCAAAAATGTCTTTTCCTGGAGAGAAAATGGCACTCTCAGTGTTGGCTGTGTTAGCCAGTGTTCTCCCAAGAGATGAACAGTAAGTTTATGTAATATATATATATTACATATACATATATATATGTGTGTGTGTGTGTGTGTGTGTGTGTGTGAAGAAGTTCATGATAGGGCCACAGGTCACATGATCATGCAACCTGTCAAATCAAAAATCTGTGGCTTGTGTCAGTAGGACTGAGACAGGAGAGTCACTGGTACAGAGAATACCCATAGTGTGCTGGAGAACTCCCTCTGCTGACGGCCCTATTTTGTTCAGGCTGCTTGTGGTGAGGGGATTATTTACATCCAGCAAGGCCACTGTTTTACTCAAAATCTAAATATTTTAAATATTTTTGAGATCACATCAGTACTTGTGTTACAGTCCTTTTTGAGGTCTGTGTGTCTGTGTATGTGTATGTATGTGTGTGTTCTCGTGTGCACGTGTGTGTTCAAATGTTCATCAAAGCTGCAAATACCCAAAGTTGACACATAAAATTAACTAGCTAGTCATTAGGGAAAACAAACTAACTAACAAACAAACAAAGGGGATTGAGAGAAATACACTATATGTTCTGCCCCCTTTGGGAGGTGAATCTCAATATATCTGAACGTAAAGACTCCAGTTCTTTGATGAAGTTCTGTGATGAAGATATCTTTATACATATATGTGTACCCTAGTCCGGCCCAAACTCATTTGCTCGTAGAAGCTTCTCTATTAAACAAACAAACAGCCAACAGCCATATCATGATACTACTTTTTCCTGGAGTCAGTGCTCAGAGAACACAATCAAAGACATTTAGCCAACTGACTAATTTGGAGATGAAACAGATGGCACTAGCTTGATTAGCAGAATCTAGAAGCCTCAGCGGTGTGCATCCACTTACCATTTGATGTCGCTAAAGCTTGGTGCCAAGGGATGAATAGCGCAGGTACAGTGAGATGGAGGTATGTATACACAGAGGATCTGAGATGGTTGTGGTAAGTCCAGATACTGTTTCACCTCATCCCCTGAGGAGAAACCCTGTGGAACCAATGGCACTGTCGAAGAAGGTGGTCCCTGCCTATTCCGTTGCTGTGGAGCATCCCCTGGGTGGAGTCCATGCATAACAAGGATGGTGTGAGACACAGGTGTACTTCAGTGTCTCCATCTCCAACACAAAATAAACAAATGATAAGGATATGAAAATAGGCTGTAGTGAAGCTCAGTAGTACACGACTGCCTCATATGCACAAAGCCCCAGACTGATCCCCATCACAGGAAAAGAGAGAGAGAAAGAGAGAGAGAGACTTTAAGTTAAAAAGATAACCTGAGTACCTGCTCCCTAGGAGTTTGGATGTTTATATCTAATCCTCATTAGGAAGAACTTACAGAGTATTTAGAGGTAAATAAAGCCTGTTGTATGTGATTAAGGTTTGCTAAACTCAGCAGAGTGGAGTGTCCATGATTGAATCCTGGTCTCTGCAGGGAGAGGGAGGAAAGCCAGAACAGATGTATGTTCGCTCCATTTTCTTGTCCTTTATCACTTTGGAACTCTTTGAGAAGGCTATCCACAGCTCTTCACCATCAACTCTGTACTTCTAAAACCAGAAGCCCAAATAAGCCTCTTTTCTTTTTAACACACTTTAGTACCAGTGTCAGGTATTTAATAATAGTAATGTAAAATGAAAAAAGACAGCAAATTGGTACTAAGAAGTGGGGCTATTGCTAATTTAAAAAATGTCCCCCGATTGTGCTAATGGCTTTTGGAATTGGTTGGAAGAGTTGGAAGAAACAAATAAGAATGCTTTAAATGGTTCCAAGTGATACCAGTGAGGGATTGGAAAACATGATTAGGGGACTGATCTCAGATGGAAATGAGGATGGTGCTGAAAAGTAGAAAGGCCGTCTTATATGACAGAGATCTTGGCTGCATTGTGTATGAGGCTTTCTGGAAGGCCCATTACTTAAAAATAATGGGCTAATTTTTCTGTTGGAGCTCTCAAAACAGCAAAGCACTGAGATACTGACATGGGAGTCCTTGGCTATTTGCAGGGTAGATTCAGAGAGAGACTTAAAAGATAAAGGAGACAGCAAAATAATCTAGTCACACAACTACCTGCTAGGAGATAAATAGGAATGTTGACCTTAGGGACAATTGGTAAAAGGCCTTCATGGTGTTTCCAAATCTTTCAGGCTGTATCCTCTATCCCCCCATGACAGGCTTGCATAACTTTCAGGGAGGAGGGGTTTCAGGGACTGAACTCAGGGCAGGGTCCAAGGGCTTGGGACTTTTCTTTCTCTAGTTTCAGTGGGTGAGGCACTCTACAGATGGTTCAAATGTGTAGAAATATACTAATGTGTAGAGCTATGGTAACTTCCACCTGGACTTCAAAGGAAAGCCTAGACATTTGCTACAGGATCAGTCTCTGCAAAGAGTCTGGTGGGATCATAAGGGTGGAACCACAGCAGAATCTCCAGAAAAGGTCACACAAACATACAGACACATACATTCACACACATACAGAGACATGCAGACAGACAGACACACAAGCACGGACATATACAGACATAGATAGACAAATACAGACATAGACCAGAGATACACAGACAGCCACACAAGCACAGAGACACACAGACACAAAGACACACAAACACAGACACACAGACACATAAACACACAGGCACAGAGACACATAGCCACATAGACACACAAATACATAAACTCACAAGCACAGAGACACACAGACACAAAGACACACAAACATCTAAACTCACAAGCACAGAGACACACAGACACATAGACACACAAACATATAAACTCACAAGCACAGAGACACACAGACACAAAGACACACAAACACATAAACACACAAGCACAGAGACACAGACACACAAACACATAAACACACAAACACATACAGATACAGACAGATACACAGTATCTCTGTCTCTCATCATGTGACACTCTGTACTATCTGAGTCTCTGCCAACAATAAGGCCATCACCAGACAAAAGCCCTGGAATTTAAGGACCAGAACTGTGAACCCAAACTTCTTTATAAGTTAACCACATGCATGTACTTAACTGTAGTAAGCAAAAGTGGATTTTCCTTTTGTACACTCACAGGCTTCAGATACGTATATTTTAATGCACAAAAACAGTGAAACATCTTATTTTTTATTCTGGAAAACTTGAGGAGGCCTTGACTAAGTGTGTGGCAATGCTAGGTGAGTCATGGAAAGTTGCAGAGCTTGGTGTACAAACAAGTGCTAAGTCCATACAGCCAGTCAACAGATAAGGATCATGCTGAAGCAGTAACTGCCTCATCATGAATGCAATCTGTGCCATAGCTTTCTCCCTACCACATGCCTGGCAGTGATTTTCCTTGGTCTTAGATGGAAGAAGTGGAGAACCAGGTAGGCGGAGAACCAGGTAGGCAGAGAGCAGAAAGAATAGGGAGTAAGCAATGAGGGGCTTGGCAGCTGCAGGCTGTTTTGATTTGAGGATGATGCTCTTGAAATGGACAGCTCTCAACAGGGGAGTTGTGTGCATGTGCTAGTTAGTTTTAAGTGCGTTTGGGGAGGGCTGTATTGATTATTAATTAATGAAGACCCAGTCAACTGTGGGCGGCAACATTCCCTAGGCAGGGCACCCAGACCACTACAGCAAGGGAGAGCTAGCACAGGTAAGCAGGCAAGTGAAGATATATGTATCTCCTCTCTGTGTGTTTTAGACTATGGATATGACATAACCAGCTGCTTGAGTTCCTGCCTTGACTTCCCTGAAGTGATGGATTGTAATATGAATTTGTAAGATGAATAAAATCTTTCTTCCCTTAAAAAGTAACTGCTTTTGTCAGGATAGTTGCTATGGATCAGAAATGAAACTAAAACAGTACTAAATTAGGTAGCATAGCGTTTTTCCCACAGATGACATGGAGAAATTCTGACATCTTTTAGGACAGGAGTGGAATGAATGCAATATGTGTAAAAACATTCTGATGACACTGACATAGATTCATGTGCAAGGGAGTAGGAGTTCAGGTTTGCCTCCCATCTTACACTCTGAACAAGGGAGCAGAGCTCCAGGATACCACAGAGATGAGTGTCTTTACAGCATAGTTTGCTTTGCTGCAACAAAAGCTTTTAGGACCCATTTTTCCCCCCACATGTAATCTGTTCACAGAGAATAATGTCGATATTAAATTCGGGTTTACAACTTTCCAAATCAGACTCTCTCCACCTTCTGTCTACAGAGGCCTCCATAACAGCTAGTACTGTCACTATCACAGAGTTGGCTGCTTCAGTGTCTTCTGGGTTCAGGGAAGATGGCCTACTATTTAAGAGCTGTGTTGGCTACAATACTATCTGCTGCTTCTTCAACAAAATTGACAGGTAGAATTCGTGGTAGGCAGGACAGGAGACAAGAAACCGGCTGAGAGATTGCCCCCCTCTCTCACCCCTGCCTTTTGTGAGATGTGGCGGCTTCCTGTGACCTTTCTGGAGATGGTCCACCTGACCCAGAGTCCAAGGTTAAATAGCTTGAAGGAAGTCATAGCTGTCTTGTCAATCCATAACCTTAACTTTGATTCCCTTCTCTTTCATTCACCTTTCCTCCTCACTCTTGTAACCTCTCCAATAACCTGTAGGCTTTGCTCCAGCCTCTGTTCTTTAGGGAAGTGGTATAAAAAACATGGAAGTCATGCTGGCTTCTCAGGGGACTTCTAAACTTAAATTAAATACTTAAGTTAATACTTCATTAGAAAATGAAAGAGCCTTCAACACAGCTCTGACCTACTAGCAAGAGCCATTGGCTGCTTTCTAAAAGAAGTTAACTACAAACATGGTTGAGCAAATGTCCTTGAGACTCTTTTGGATATATGACTAGGAGTGGCATAGCTGGATCTTGAGGAAGCCCTATTCCTAATTGTCTGAGAAAGTGCCAGATTGATTTCCAAAGTGGTTGTACAAGTTTACATTCCCACTAGCAAAGGAGGAGGGTTCCCCTTTCTCCACATCCTCTCCAACATGTGTTGTCACTTGAGTTTTTGATCTTAGCCATTCTCATGGGTATAAGGTTAAATCTCAGCGTCATTTTGACTTGCATTTCCCTGATAGCTAAAAATATTGAGCATTTCTTTAAGTGTTTCTCTGCCATTTGATATTCCTCTACAGAGAATTCTCTGTTTAGCTCTGTACCCCATTAAAAAAATTTATTAATTACACTTTATTCACTTTGTATCCCCTCTGTAGCGCCCTACCTCCTCCCCTTCCAAACTCTCTGTTCCTCCCCCTTTCCCATGCATTTTTAATTGGATTACTTGACTTGTTTAACTTCTTGAGTCCTTATATATTCTGGTTATTAGCCCTTTGTCAGATAAAAGGTTTGTGAAGATCCTTTCCCAATTTGTAGGCAGTTGTTTTGTTCTGATGACAGTATCCTTTACTTTACACAAGTTTTTCAGTTTCATGACCCCATTTATTGATTGTTGATCTTAGAGCCTGTGCTGTTGGTGTTCTGTTCAGGAAGTTGTCTCCTGTACCAATGAGTTCAAGGTTCTTCCCCACTTTTTCTTCTAGTAGGTTTAGTATGTCTGGTTTTATATTGAGGTCTTTGATCCACTTGGACTTTAGTTTATAGCAGCTTTATTTGTAATAGCCAGAAGCTGGAAACAACTCAGATGTCCCTCAGTTGAGGATATAGAAATTGTGGTACATTTACACAATGGAATACTACCCAGCAATTAAAAACAAGGAAATCATGAAATTTTCAGGCAAATGGTGGGAACTAGAGAAGATCATCCTGAATGAGGTATCCCAGAAGCAGAAAGACATACATGGTATATACTCATTTATAAGTGTATATTAGACATATAATATAGGATAATCATACTAAAATCTGTACGCCTAAAGAAGCTAATCAGGAAGGAGGACCCTGGGTAAGATGATCAATCCTCACTCAGAAAGGCATATGGGATGGATTTTGGAAGAGGGAGAGAACAAGGAACAGGACAGGAGCCTACAATAGAGGGCCTCTGAAAGACTCTACCCTGCAGGGTATCAAAGCAGATGTGTAGACTCATAGTCAAACTTTGGGCAGAGTGCAGGGAATCTTATGAAAGAAGGGGGAGATAGAAAAACCTTGAGAGGACAGGAGCTCCATAAGGAGAGAAACAGAACCAAAAACAAAAAAAATCTGGGCACGGGGTCTTTTCTGAGACTGATAATCCAATCAAGTACCATGCATGGAGATAACCTAGAACCCCTGCACAGATGTAGCCCATAGCATCTCAGTCTCCAAGTGGGGTCCATAGTAATGGGAACAGGGACTGTATCTGATATGAACTCAGCGGCTGGCTCTTTTATCACGTCTCCTTGAGAGGGGAACAGCCTTACCAGGCCACAGAGGAGGACATTGCAGCCAGTCCTGATGAGATCTGATAAGCTAGGGTCAGATGGAAGGGGAGGAGGTCCTCTCCTATGAGTGGACTTGGGGAGGGGCATGGGAGGAGATGAGGAACGGAGGGTGGAATTGAGAGGGGATGAGGGAGGGGGCTACAGCTGGGATACAAAGTGAATAAACTGTAATAAATAAATAAATTTTAAAAATTAAAAAAAAAGGAATTTAACTGAGAACCACATCCAGAGAGGTTTGGTGACCCCAGGACAACCCTGTTCAAGCTCCTGCCCTGTGTCTATGTGAGCACTCTCCAGCTCTGTTCTAACTTTTTCTTTCATTTTTTTTCATGTATGTATTTATTTATTGGTTTAAGCAGTTTACAGCCTGATTCCAGCTACCTCCCCCGTCTCCTCCCAGTCCTACCCTCATATCTCCTGGCACACCTCCCCATTCCTTTTTTCCTCAAAGAATGGGAAGCTCCCTATGGGTATCAACCCACACCTGGCACCTCAAGTTGCAGCAGGACTAAGCACATCCTCTTTCACTGAGGACAGCCCAGCTGGGGGAAAGGGATCCAGACACAGGCACCAGAGTCAGAGACAGTCCCTACTCCTATTGTTAGGAGACCCACAGGTTCACCAAGCTGCACATCTGCTACATATATGCATATGTGTATAGCGGGGTCTAGGACCAGCCCATGCATGCTCTTTGGTTGGTGGTTCAGTCTCTGTGAGCCCCCATGGACCCAGGTTAGTTTACTCTGTAGGTCTCCTTGTGGTGTCTTTGACCCCTCTGGCTTCCTCTATTCTTCTTGCCACCCTTCCACAAAAGTCCCTCAGCTCAGCCTATGGCTTGGCTGTGGGTCTCTGCATCCATCAGCTGCTGGATGAAGCCTCTCAGAAGACAATTATGCTGGGCTCCGGTCTGTTTCTAAGCTAACACATCCCCTGTCACTTCTGTGCATTTTTGATGGCCGTTGCTAGCTTCTAGCCAGGTTGAACTGCCTGCTGGTCTGCTCCAGTTCTCTTCAGGAACCAATTACGGTTGTTATGAAGACTCCACTTAAAAAGTTGCATTGGTTTGGATCCTATTTCTTTTTTTTTTTTTTATCATAAATGCTATCATTTTCATGCACGATTTTTGAAAATGTGAGATGTGTTTGGGATATAGATGTAATGTAGCAGAAATGTTAGCATCTTAAGCAGATGTGGCTTAAGAAAAAAAATGCAACAGAAATTGTTTCTAGGGTTGCCGAGAATGGCATCCAGATGATGATATGATTATTGGTTTTCTTTTTTTTGTTTGTTTGTTTTTTATCAGGTTTTAAGAGCTTAGTCTCTCTAAGACAGATATGACAAGCATGCCTGTTATGCCTAGTCCTTGGGAAGTGGAGATGTGAGGATCAGCTACACAGAAGGCTGAAGACCAGACTGGTCTACAAAACCTCCAAATGGACAAACCAACTGTGCTGGTTAGATTTTTTTTTTGTCACCTTGGCACAAGTCATGATCACCTGGGAGGAGAAAACTTTAACAGAGAAAATGCCCCATTAGCCTGGCCTGGGAGCAAGACAATAGGATGTTTTCTCTGTCAATGATTGCTGTGGGGAGGCCAGCCCACCATGGGCATTGCCAGCCCTGGATAAATAGTCCTGGGTTGTAGAGGGAAGCAAGCTGAACAAGCTACAGAGAGTATTCCAGTAAACATGTCCTTCCATGCTCTCTGCTTCAATTCCTGCCTCCTGGTTCCTGCCTTGGCTTCCCCTGACAATATGTGCAACCAGTGAACCAAATAAACTCCTTCGTCTCCAGACTGGTTTTGGCCATGGTATTTTGTAGTAGCAGTAGAGAGCAAACTTGGATACAAAGAACCCCCTCACCTAGTATTTTTCCATGGCAAGAGAGAACTCTTGGGTAGATTCATAAAAACACTACTCTGTGTAACTTTGGGCCTCCTGGATCCTTCTCCTAATCTCATACGTTCTGTACCCTGAAAGTCAGGCTACATCAATGGAGACTCTCCTGTTGTAGGGTTTCCTATTGGGCCCAGTCGATGTCTGGCTAGAACAGGAGGCTGAAGAATTGGTGATAATACTAGCCATGCTTTACTGATATCTCCTGACCGATGTGCCACCCATATCTTGCTGGGACTCTTGGAGGGTGTATGCGTTCTTTAATCTTCAGCAAGTGAGTGAGCAAATCAGACTCATAAACGCTTGTTATTGTCCTTCCTACACACTGTAGGAAGAAGTTAACAAGAAGAGGTGTTTCACTATGTCTTCAAATAGAAGAAACACAGTCTCCTCCCCTGTAAATGGGCATCCAGAAAATATACAAACAAACAAAAACCAGCATGGTAGCCTACACTTGAAAGCATGCCATTTAAAACATCATCTACTCTGTTTTCCAATGATTCAGAAAATAGCTCTGGTAGATGGCCATGTCTCCGGGTCATGGTCATGACTCACAATTATAATTGTGTGAAGCTGTGTGCACAGTCTGATGATCAGGATACCAGAAAGAAGCAGGATATTCTATGTGGCAGGATGAAAATCATGTAAACTCTGATAATTGCTACTAAGTCATTAATAAAACAGAGACACCGGAATATGATTGCACTGGAAATTTTGTGTTTTAAAAATAAAACCAGAGGTATTTGTTGATTGTCTATTGTAGCCCAGACACTTTTCTGGTCTAGTTATCATATTGTCTGTCATCTTTGGATGGGCTTCTGTCATGACCTGAATCCTGCCTTGCTGTGCCTCAGAACAATCCAACAGAGTGGGGTTTTGTTTTATCTGTTTTTTAAATGAGGGGATGACAAGAGGACCAATCTGGTGAGGGATAAAGCTGTGGCTGGAGTTTTATCTGCTTCCAAAGTTCTTCCTGTGTCACTAGCCCCCCTACCATCTAAAGCACTGTTGGGAGAGAATTTGAGAACTCACAATGTGTAGGCTGTTCTGACCTGGTATGGCCTGGGCCATCATTAAGAGGTTCACCCTGGCTTGTAGCGAGCAGCCATAGCTTCTCCTTCTTCTTCCTTTTAGGTGGAACTCACTCAAGCATTACAAGCCTCATTCCTGCCACCATGGAAGAGCACACCAATATTAGACACCAAGACAATCTTTCAGGGTAATGGCTGGCAATCATTACAGCACAGGGTCCTAGGACCAACTTTTCACCTGAGGGAATGAAGGGAAGCCATTGCAACAGGAGATCATTGTACATGCTATGAGATGAATCATGGAGCTGTAGAGCGGAAGGGACATACTTATCATGAAAGCAATAACTTTGATTCACTCTCAAAGACTTGCCTCCAAATCCATCCTCTTGGTAGGCAAAAGGCCAGCTTGTGTTTTCAAGTCAGGCAAGATTTTGAGCAAGAAGGTAAAATAAAAGCTTATTTTTCAATATTTAACACTCTGCAGACATCTGGCTGGTTCATGTTAAATCTTTAACATGTCCCTGTCATTTAACTCCTTTGGGGAGCAACAGGGAGGATTGTACCCAAAGACCATGTTGGTCTGCCTGCTCTTTGCCTCACAGCTGCTGTAGACAAGCCAGCCCGGAGAACATGGGTAGAGAGTCTGCACTCTACAGAGATGCTTCCTGGGTTCCTAGCCTGGCTCAGTGTGCCTCAGTTTCCTCACTTATAAAAATGAGAAGAACAAGCACAGGGCTTGGAGAGGAAGCTAGTTGCTTTGCATCAGTTAATGCCCATGTGGCATGGAGAACGGTATCGTCCATGTGTTTCCATTTCCTGAGGCTCAGAGATGTGATCTGCTGTCTAAGGGCACGTAACGGTGAGAGGACTTGGGGTGTAAATGAAGTCGGAGCTAATTCAAAAATTCCCCCCTCTTACTCTTGGGGAGAAATGAGCAACTTAGACGATCTAATGTCCAGCTGGTATACCTGGAGACACAGCCTATGGAGCGCTGGGTACAAGTGCCCCCTATCCTGAGATTGGTTAGAGGCCCTCAAGTAAAACTAGGGCTAATGTATGGAAAGTGTCTCTACTCATTCAGGACCCATAGGAGGGCTTTCATGGCACGTAAGCAAAGAGAACCCTTTACATAATCACTTCTGTGTGTCCGAAGGCTCTTAGGTAATGACCCGGAAGCACGTTGCGTGGGTAGAGGGGTGAGCTTGGCCCTGCCATTAGAAGGAGCTTTCAGTGATTCAGGTGAGAACTGCGGGAGCTTGGCGCAAGCGCAGGTGCTGAGACTGGCCTGGAGGTGGTGTGCTCTGGAAATATTTGTTGGGAGGATGTCAGCACTTATTGAACTCATCATATCCTGCCCCGAGGCCTTAGTTGTCCCCAAATAAAGTGAGTTTATAGTTTCCAGCTGAGAATGTTGGACAGCTACCAGCTATTGCTAGGAACTGACTGTTAGGATGGCCACTATATTCTTTGTTTGTAATTTCTCAGCACCATCTGTTGGGTTCTACTGTGTGTTTCTTTCTGTACTTAATTGAGACCTATTGGAACGGTGTTTAAATTCAGAGCTTTTGCCTCTGGGAAGTCGCTGTACACTTTTCCATTAATCTAGCTCCATAGCAGCTCTAACACATGGTGTGCTTTCTCTCTCTCTTTCTCTTTCAGCTATAAATGGCTCCATGAATTACAACAGCTGACTGCCCTATATCTCTGATTATAGCTCCAGGAAGGGCAGACTCTAGTAGCCTAGAAACTCTTGCAACGTGTATTAATGACCTACTTTGTCCCAGGCCATAGGATTGTAAGAGTCTGCAGCCTTGGCTATGACAGGATTTATCCTGTGTTAGAGATCTGAGTGGCTCTCTAGCAAATGCTCACTTCTTCCTTGTTCCTCTCATCAGCTCTCTCATTTGCTAGAGCCAGGAAGCACAACTAGAGATTGGCTCACCTGGGTATCAGCCTCAGCACCTGCTTCTGCACTGCTGGTTGAGTCTGTCTGGCAGCCATTATTGTCTGTTCACACCAAGAAGGCAGACAAAAGTCAGTCAGCTTCTAGTGAGTGACTTGAAGCTGCCTCCAGACACCTGCTTCCTGTTGGTACAGTGTCCCTTGCTTAGTTTATTTTTCATGTGTGTTTTCCTGTTTTACTTGGGCATTTGTCTTGGTTTCAGGTCTCAGCTCACCCTGGTTTTCTCAATCTGTTTAGGCTGCATCTCTGAATGGAATCTTTTGATTTAACCACAAGGACTTGGAGACACCTCTGTCCTCTCTGGTATGGGGACCTGAGACCTGATTGTGTCTATGCCCTTGTTGGTTCTGCTCTGCGTTTCTTTGTGTTTTAGGGTGGCAATGGTACAGTCTACAAATAGGCCTGTGTGGGCTAAAAGAGAAGCTACAGCTTACATCATTTTGTAGGACATCCCGTATTGATACCTCTCAGCCATTCTACATTGGACCTCAGATTTCCTCTGAAGTCTCTTCAAACTCATCATCATCCTGCCTCTGTCTTCACAGTACTGAGATTAAGGATATTTAATATAATTTTAAGGGACATGTGAGCCTTTAGAAATTAAGACTCTAAAGCACAAATAAATACACAATTTTTAAAAATTCTAGCTCTCTTAGCATTAATTCTCAACTTGACACAGTCTAGCATCATCTCTCTCTGAATTTGTCTGAAATCTTGAAAACTCAACATACATTTATAATTTTTTATTAAATGAAACCAACCATCTCAATGCCATATTTTAGGTTGTGCTCATAGGTTTATGTTTCAGGATTATCTCTGCTTTCTTGGATATGATGGGCTTCAGGACATGTCATCCTAGATTTGTCATGTTGGCATTTCAGAAACAGAAGTAAAAAGATATCTCTCACCATCCCTACCCCGTCCCTACCTTGCAGCAGGTTACAGATTCACAGCTGGAGGAAAGCATCTTTATCTCCAAGGACAATGGAGCCCAGAGAAGAATTTGGTGAGTGTGTCCCCCTATCTTCTTTTCAATCTTTCATCACTGGATCACCACCCCTGTTTGTCCAATTATCCTTTTCTATACTTACTCATGTCTTTATCAGACTGAATGTTCTAGCTTTCTTTCTGTTGCTTTGAGAAAACACTGTGACCAAAAGTAAGTTGAGGAGGAAAGAGTTTATTTGGCCTATACTTTCAGGTTATTATCTGTTCATTGGGGGAAGTCACAGCAGGTACACAAACCAGAGCGTGAAGCAGAAACTGTGGAGGAACTGCTTGCTGGCTCACTTTATAGTTTGCTCTCACCCATGCTCAGCCAGATTCTCTACTGAGCCTAGGAGCACCTGCCTAGGGAATAGTGTTGCTCACAGTGGGCTGACCCTCATGCATCAATTATCAAGATATTCTCTTATAGGTATGCCCAAAGACCAACCTTGTAAAGACAATCAGTCGTCTGAACTCTCTTTTCAAGTGATGCTATGCTGTGTCAAGTTTAGAATTAATGCTAACTAGGACATCTAGAAAAAATATATGGGTTTATTTGTGATTTTGAGGGTCTTAATTTCTAAAGGCTCACATGTCCCTTAACATTATATTAAATATCCTTAATCTAAGTACTGTGAGGGCAGAAGCAGGACGATCATGATTTTCAAGTTAGTTTGTACTACATAGCAAGTTGAAGACCATTTTGGGCTACATAGCTAAATTCTGCCTTACATGACATGCACACAAAAGGTTATATTTAATAAGTTTGTAGGATTCTCTGCTTTTACTTATCTTTTGTTATTGGAGACTTGGTTATGATCTCCAGATACAGGCAAGTTGTTTTTCATTTTCAATGAATTCCATTGTTCTCTCCCCCCCTTTTTTTACTTTATAGGGCAGAAGTTACTTATCATCTTAAGTCACTGAACAGTGTGACCAGTGTAACATTATGTTACTATATAAACATGAATAGGTTGGAAGAAGGTTTAATGCCAGCGATGGATGCAAAACCGAATTGCTGTTACAAAGTTCCATACCCTTCACGTTTGCACTCTTGGGTCTACTGCCTTGCCTTGCTCATCCCAAAGTGTCTATCTTCCTTTGAGGTATGGCCATGAGATAAGTAAATGGCAACCTGCTCCCACACCAGAAATGCCCAGGGAAATTTTACAAAATGAGTGTTTGACATTTAAATGAGGCATTTGCTGCCAAACTGTAGGCCTGAAAATAAAGCTTTGTCTAGAGAGGATTTCTCAAAATCCACCCCTGTTTCTCAGAGACTTGAAGGTGATAAAGGTATAATAAAGGGAAGGAAGATGGGAGGTGTTGGTCGCCTCCCATCTGGAAAACGATCCGGAGGAAGGAGCATGCTGGGGAGGTAGACACTGCTGAAAGTGTGGGAATTTGCCCCAACATTATACTTCAATTTTGGCAGTTCTGTCTTAAGGCTGGGACAGCAGTTCCATTGCTAGAAGACTAGGAGGCAGGGAGGGGCCAAGGTTTCCTTTGTATGTGTTAATCCTGCTTCTGCAGGTAGATTGAGGGACTCGAGGAGTTCCCTTTTCTTCTTGGTGTGGATTGAGGAGGGAGAAATTGTGGGGTATTTACCAGAGAAGACTGTCTGGACACAGGTTTAAGCCAATAGCAAGTCTTTATTAGCTAGCTGTTCACTACACCGGCTATTCTAGATCCCAGTGTAGCATTGAGCCTTTCTCAGGGTGAGCTTTTAAACATAAAAATCATGTTCTGGGTTGACATGCATCAGTTAACAAGAACAGTTAGACAGAAGCAGAACTGCTAGAGCTAAAAAGCAAGGTTAGTACATTTTGAGACTTTCCCAGTACTATGGACTTTGATAGATTAGGCCTTTGCTTTAGTTTTGGCAGTTGGTGCTGTCTACATGCTGAGTTTTACAGCCTAAATGATACTTCCATCATGGAGTCAGTTGTGCTAAGGTCTAGAGGCCTGTTAAAGGAAGCAGATAGGCAAGTGGGTAAAGGGGCTTCTCTGACTGTGAAAGCCAGGGAGGTCAGGTCAGTGAGAAAGGAATACCTGACTAGGGACAGTGAAATCTGTTTTGACCAGACGTGGAAGTTTGAAGTACAAGGCACACGCCCACTTTCCTTTAAGCAGAAACAGAAGGACCTGCTTAAGGACATGGTGGTGACCAAAGCAGGTGATGGGATGAGAGATAAGACCCGTGTCTTCTGTTTCTCTGATATATTTCTCAGTGAAGAAGTGTACATTACATAAAAAGGAAAAGCAAAACTAGCAGCAACAAACCACAGAAATAATACACTAGACCCATTATTTATGTCTTCAGTGTTCCAAAGCCATGTTTACAAACATAAATCTTCCTAGTCCTAAGTTCTCTAATACATGTGTATAATTTTACAAAATAAAATTATACTTTCTGGTTCAGTCTTCTTATTTGTTTCTTTTTCTTCTACCTTTTCTCTTTCTGCCTTGTAGCCCCCACCCTTCATCTCTCAAGGAAAAGTGCTAATTACCAAGTGTGTCCCTGTATAACCATAAGACTATGCATATGGGCATGTGTGAACTACACACACACTGTACAAACATTAAGACACAGACACAGGTGACTACATTAAATTTTATTTCTATCATGAAGATGGGCTCAGTGCACCTATATCCTACATCTTAGCTTTTTAAAATAATATTTTAATTTTGTTTTATGGATTTGAGTATTCTGCCTGCATGCATGTCTGTGTACCACATGCAGGCCTGATATGTCTGATGGTGTCAGGAAACTGGAATTACAGATGGTTGTGAGTGGCCATGTAGGTACTGGGAATTGAATCCAGGTCATCTAGAAAAACAACCCATGCTCATAACCACTGAGCCATCTCTCCAGCTCTGTCTTATCTTTTGTTCTCACAACTGCCTCTTGGAAACCCTCCAGTTCGATGGTGTAACTCCTGTTCGCCTCAAGTGGCTTTAAAAGTCTATAGTGTAAGTGTATTACAGTTCGCTTACCACCCTGGCACGCTTGCATATTCTGTTTCTCTCGATTCTTTGATATGGTGGCCATCAAACCACTGCCGTCTGAAAGCTTATTATACGTTCTGCATCACAGCAAGTCTAGCAATTAAGCTTTATTAACCTGATACTACTAACATTTCCTAGATTAAACATTTCGGCATTCGTTTATGTGTGTGTGGGGTGGTGGTCATGATGCAAGCGTCCCACAAAGTGTGCGTGGAAGTCAGATGACAATTTGCAGGAATCGGGTCTGTCATGTGAGTTCTGGGGATTGAATTCATGTTATATCAGGCCTGGTGGCAAGAGTGTTTACCCAGTGAGCCACCTTAAAAATTTGTTCCCTCCCCACACCACCCTCTTGTGTGTGTTATATGCATATGGGTTTGTGTGTGCCTGTGTGCATACATTTGAAGGCCAGGGCAGGGTTCAAGATGGGTTCGTCTATCACTCTACCTCGCTCCCTTTATAAAGTGTCACTCACTAAACGGACAGCCCACTGTTTCAGCTGGGCTCTCTGGCGAGTGAACTCTTGAGGTCCCCCTGTCCTTGGGCCCTAGTTCTGGGAATAGGCAAGCACAGCAATTCACAGCTTTTTATGTGGGTGTTGGAATTCAAGTTTGGGTTCTCATGCTCGGAGAGCAAGTGCTCTTACCTACTGACCTATTCCCCAGCCTATTTCTACATTTTCATTTACTTATTTCTAATGACATCTAAATATGCTAATTCTTTTGCCATTCTCTTCCCCCCCACCACAGTCACTGTTTTCCATGGACTGTTAAAAATCAAAATCAGGAAGAGGGAGAAATCTAAGTAGTCAATTGTTGGAAGATGGAATTGATCTTCAGAAGGTGATGACATTTATGATATTGTTAAAGTTTTCACAGCAGTGTTTGCATTTTGTGTTTTATTATATATAGTTCATATCTAAAATTTAGATATTAATAAGATAACATTGGCATCTTATCATCAGATTCCCCACATGCTCTTGAACAATTAGCTTATACCCCAAGGACAGGCGTTTCAGACCACCAGCCACTGGTTGAGATGACTCCTCATTATATATGTATATATGTAATTTAAAAAGGATATGTGTAATATACATCTATATATGTATGTGCACATAACTAAATTCCCATTTAATTTTTTTAACCATTTGGGATTTTGTTTGTTTGGTTTTGTTAGTTTGTTGTTGAGACAGGGTTTCTCTGTGTAGCCCTGGGTGTACTGGAACTCATTCTGTGGACTAGGCTGGCTTCAAACTCAGAGATCCAACTGCCTCTGCCTCCCAAATGCTGAGATTCAAGGTGTGCACCCCCCCCCCCTCACGCCTTTGGGATTTTAAACGTTGTTGGTCGAGGATGGGTAAGATCAGATTCCTCCACTACAGTGCTGGTGATTAAACTCAGGACTTTGGGTGAGCCAGGTAAGCACTCTACCAGTGAGACAAGACGTGTCTTTAGTTTTCCAAGTGTTTTATGCCATGCTAGCCAAATGTGAGAAAAGCCCACATTGCTTAACTGAGCTAATCTGGTGACAGATTACAAATCACTTCCTGTCATTTTAACAACAGAACAAGAGTCTGTTAGTTTGTTATATTTGCTTTATTGTGTGACTATGACTTTCATTACAAACGGAAACACACTGATCCACTATCATAAACTTTTGATAGTTAGAAACAAATACATAATAAAACCTTTTTTTTCCCTCAAGCTTAGTTTTAAAATCAGGTACTATGGCAAAGGGGCTTGCTAATGTTGAAGGTGAACTTTCAGCCACGGGGCGGGGGCAGGGGCGGGGGATGTGTAGAGTACGATGGTTGAGGCTGGTAATTTGAAGAGAAAAATCGACTCGGTTTTAAGCAGGAGGCAAAAGCAGAATCGCGTGAGACTGTCCAGCGTTCTCTGTGCTGTCATTCAACTCTGGACAGAAACGGTGCCATTCTTAATACACTGCCAAGAGACTTACAAGTCTCAGAAGGTCTGGCAAAGTTAACGGTGTGGAGAGAGGCATACAGCCCTTCGCAATTACTGGGCTGAGTCACCTCCTTTGCTCTCTGAATGTTTTTCTACTCATGGAATCTCATCTCCAAGGACAGCGAGGTAGGTGAAGCCCAGACGGCCGTGGTGAGAAGTTCGCTGTGAGTGATCACTGTCCACCACCCACTCATCCCTAGCCAGTGTGGGCTGAGTTCCGGCTGGCTCTCCCTAACCTCCGGCTGACTCAGCCCGTGCTTGCTACCTAGTCACTCCCCTGTCTCTACACTGTTTTGTCTCACAGGCAGAGCCAGTCCCCTGCCTCACCAGTTTCCTCATTGGGAACCCTCCAGAGGCCTCTTGGGATCTCCTAGTGCCAGAAAGAAAGAGCTTCCTGGCCGCCCCCACTTCTTCCTGGGTTTGGTTGACGATGGCGTTGAAACCCAGGGAGAAATGTCTTGTGGTCAAGTCCAAGTGGGTATACATTTCCTGTTTGTCAGATGTGCCCACTCTGCCCAACTAGGTTCATTCTGCTAATTGTCTGTGACTGTGCTGTCTAGAAGCCGTACTTTTTGATTCCTGCAGTTGTATTCAAGCGAATCCTCGTTGACAGGGAGTAGACACTGCTTCACTTCAGTGTCTTTGTACAATCAGTGTGATTGTATGCGCTCAACTCACACAGCTGTTACATCCTCCAAGGGCTCATGTTAATGGTATGACAAGGTCAGAAACCTCATCATATTACCATATTTAATGACACCTGTGGGAAATCATTAGATTAGATTAGGTACAAGGGTGGAGATCTGGGATCAAATCTTGGTAGCACTGGAAGAAATAGGAAAGAGACCACATAGATACATGAAGATTCTTTTTAAAAGTTATGTATTTATGTATTATTATTATTATTATTTATTGTGTGTTTGCCATGACATATGTGTAGAGGTCAGAGCAACTTTGTGGAATTGGCTCTCGCCCTTTGAGCCTAGGTCTCGAGATCTTTGGAAAGTGCCTTTATCTGCCAAGCCATCTTGCTGACTTGACATGCCCATTCTTATTATGAAGTAATATAGCCCAAGGGGGACCCTGTGCCAGAGCCTGTGCCATGTTGTTTGCACTTCTGGATTCTTAAGTTATGAGCTAAATAAACCTGGTTTTATTATAAACTAGCTTCCCTCAGGTATTTTATCATTGTGGTGAACAGTGGATTAATACACCTACCTTAACGGGAACTACGCCTATCAGTTAAGATGGAATGTTTGTTGTCTAAGATGACAACATTTCCTCTAGGCATGAGGCCCTGGCCTGCTATACTTTTGTGGATTACTGGTTGAGATTCTGAAAAGGAATGAAGGAGAAAAGTGGAAGGTCTTACTTATCTGTGCATTGCTTCTGCTCTCCTATCCAAAACACCACTAGCTTTCTCTACTCAGAGTCCTACTCTGTGCATATCAAGGGCCTTTAGGAGATGGTTATGTCTCTAACTATAGTCAGTGTGGAGTTTCTTGACTGAAAGTTGTCCCATGGAGGCAAAAATATTATTATTGGTGCCTTTGGATCCTGGAGACTTCCAGCTGTGTTTGCTGCTCCTCTCCTGTTAGCCACCTTTGCCTACAATATTTTTATTACCCCAGAAAAGGAAGGTTAATTTCTAATTCTAGATGATGTCAAAATGTGACAACTCCAGGATTTATTACTGTATAAATAAACTCCAAATTGACAAAATGGCTTTCCTCTCTATTTTTTTCTCCAGTTTAAAGAAGATGAAAAGGAGGAGAAGGAGGAAGAGGAGGAGAAGCCAGCAGTGGCAGTGAACATCTGTAATACCAGTACTCAGGAGATGAGGCAGGAGGATTAGAAATTCAAGGTTAGTATTGGCTACTTAGTGAGTTTGAGGCTGGCTTGGGATACATGAGACCCTTTCTCAAAACAAAGCAAACAACAATAATAATAATAACAAAAAATTAAAAAAATCCGAAAGTAAACCACATTTGTAGACATGCCAAGGCTGTGCATTTATTGGGCCAGGACCCTACGACTGTATTTATATTAGTCTCTGATGGAGTGTCTAGGAACGTTTAGAAGTGTAATCTTCATTAGTCTTTTCTAATTGGAAATTGCCGGTTGATGAGCTAGCTCTGGGGGTGAAGCTGCTTGCCAAAAAGCCTAATAACCTGACTTCAACCCTGGAATGCATATGGTAGGAGAGAACTGAGTCCTACAAGTTCTCATCTGATCTTCCTATGTGCTATGGTACATGCATATGTGCATTCACATATGTATATATAGACACACACACACACACAAACCCTGAAACAACATTTAAAACTTAAACATAGCCAGGCCTGGTGGGCTTGGCCTGGAATCCCAGCTACTTAGAAGGCCACGGCAAGAAGATTCCAAGTTCAATGCCTACCTGGACTAGGTTTAAGACAAGCCTGAGCAACATAAGAGAGACACTGTGTTAAAAAAGTGAAAGGCAGTCTGGGGATACAGTTCAGGGGTGCAGTGCTTGCCTTGCATATGTTAGGCCCTAGGTTTGAACTTCAACACTGCAGGAAGAGGAAGAAAGATGGAAGCAAACCGTGAGTGTAGATGGTACCCATGGTCCCTTCTCAGTAGGGCTATTCAGTAGTGCTTGCTAGTGCTGGAGGGGTTGGTTAGCAACATCTAATGACTGATGACTTAGAGAAGACTCTGTTGGTCATTTTGTAAAAAGAAATGATACTCATGGTTATTTTCACCCTAAATTCTTTGTAAAAATTATATGCAAAAAGACTATTGAACACATATGACATTCTGTTCATCATTAACTCCAAGACAGCTTTTATCAACTTACTGTCAAATTGACATGGATGCTCTCTTTGAAGAACACTGACTCATGCCACAGTCCTTGGCTTCAATATATGTTAGTTATGATATTTCACCCACTTAGGTCACACAAACTTGCTTTTTGAGATCTATACGGACAAAGGAAAGGCTAGGCAGAAAGTGAGATATTGTGGCAATCAAACTGTGTCCAATATAAACAATCCCAAATAGGAACACTTTCAGAAAGAATATTACTAATATTCTTTTATGAACAACAGTCTGACTTTTATAAAAATTATTCAGGCTGAGTACTGTATTTCTAAGCAGCCCGGTTTATGATTTGCCATGGTTGTAGCACAGAGATTTCATACTGAGGCATGGCAATGAAAACAAAATGAGAACTCGAGTCTGTGAGGCTTTTGAGATCCTGAGAGTCTGTGTGATGAAATTAGTTCAAAGTGAAACTCCCAACTGTTTGCTCTTGCTTTGAATGAGTTATTCAGCCTTGCTGGGCTTTTGGTTTCTTATCATACAGTGAAAACCATCAGGAGTAGGGACCTCAAAGGATTATTTTGAGGGTGCATTGGAAAGCTGTTCAGTGCAGTGTCTGCTGCATTGTAAATGCAGTGCAGATGAGCTTTTCCTGCAGCCCAGCCTGGACTCAAGCTTGCGGTGAAGAGAGTGGCCTTGAACTCCTCACCCTCCTGCTTTATTTGCTGAGTGCTGGGATTACAGGTGTACACCACCGTGACCGAGAGGTAACTCTTTCTGTTAGTATAATTTATGCTGCGTCATATGTCGGGTGGGGCTAAGCAACTCCCTTCTTCCTTCTAGCTGCTATGTTAAACATTTTTTTTAATTTATTTATTTTTATCTCAGTCACAGGTTAGGTACTTTGAATCCCAGGCGTAGCCCCCTCCCCCATTCCCTCCTACCCTCCCACTCCCTCCCTCATCTCCTTCTTCCCCGCCCCCTCCAAGTCCACCAACAGGGGAGGACCTCCTTCCCTTCCATCCAACCCCAGCTTATCCTGTCTCCTCAGGGCTG
>CM053743.1:69689954-69703642 GCA_028658305.1 Pachyuromys duprasi | reverse complement strand
CATACCCTAATCTGACAGCTCCTTATATCTGTCAAGTTAAATATAGTCTAGTTTCTTTACCTTGCTCACCAGCATGACATTCATCAAATCTCATACAAGTGTAGGCTGGGAATATGACAAGATCACATTAATTAACACTGTCCTAAAGTTGACTAAGCATGGTGAAGTCTAACTTTAGATTTGTTGTTTAGTACTCAGGTGACTGGTCACCAACACACACATGCTATCTGAGAAATGTAAACTTAAAGAAAAAAGGTTTTGCTGTAAGTGACTTGTGCTTTGAAAATATTGGTATGAGAACTCTATGGATGATCATATTTTCATAGAAATGATGACATCTTCTTTCATCAACTGTGAATGACCTACCCTAACAGAAGCATTTCCACATTAAAAATAGTCATTGATCAAATCCCATAGATTTAGTATGAAGATGTGTTTAGGATTATAGAGTCAAGCCTTGCTCAAAATTCTTACCTCCCCATCTCTGCCTATAGCAATGCATCAAATTAACATCTGTGTCAGGGGGGCAGAATGAAGGACTCAAATCCTGTCCCTCTCTCACTGCCTCTTGTCTTCTGAGCAAGTGGCAGAGTCTTCCTGTGCTGCCCAGGCTGGGCTTGAACTTGTGATTTTCCTGCCTCAGCTGGCCAGAGTACTGGGATTACAGAATAGCGCTGTCATGCCCAGGTAAAAAGAACTTTATTGAGGACTTTTTCTTAGCTATTGGGCTCTCGAGCAGCTGCTCCCAGAAATTCTGGCTTGATGGTATACTGTTGTAGTCTGCTTTCTGTTGCTGTGATAAACACCATGACCAAAAGCAAGGAGAGGGATGATTTCATCTCATGGCTCGTTGCCCATCACTGAGGAAAGCCAAGGCAGGAATTCAAGGGAGGTGCTTCAAGCAGAAAACATAAAGAAGCATCATCTACTGGCTTCTCCCCAGGCTACCTTTCTCATATAACCCATTATATGTGTCCAGCTACCTTTCTTAAATAATCCAGGTCTATCTGCCTAGGGATTGTGTCACCCACAGTGAGCTGGGCATTTCTACATCAATTAGCAATTGAGGAAATTTTCTACAGACATGCTCACAGGTCAGTCTAAGGGAAGCAGTTTCTCACTGAGTTTCCTTCTTCCCAAGTGTATCAAATTGGCACCCAAGATTAGCCGTCTCTTAAACAAAGCTTTTCTGTTATGGTGCATGTACTCTTTTATCTTTTTTTTTTCTCTCTTTTTTTTTCTCTTTTATCTTTTATCTGCCATTAAGTAGTTGCTTCACTTGAGGTGAATGACGCTGGCCTCAGTAATCTCAACACTAGGGAGGCTGAGGCAGTAGGGTTTTGAGTTTGTGGTCAGCTTTGGCTACAGAGGAAAATACTGTCTCAGCAACAGGACAAACCACAATAAAAATTTCCATTGAGCACAAGGATGGGTGGCTTTGTATGTAGCCTTACAAATGATCCTGTGTCTCCAATGAGAGGCTTTTATGTCCAAATCAAAGCTCACTGTTTATTCCTTGCTGTTTTTAATTGTGCCTTCCCCAATTTTTGTTTATCATTAGTGGAATCAATTAATTACATTATGAGGTGTAAGTAAGCCATTATCACATAGGCCCAGTCCTCAAAATACTCGTCAAATGTTAGAGCATTTTTTGAATTCTCTTCAGAGGGTTTTTTGCCTGCACAAGGGAATGGACAACTGTTCTGTACTGAGGGTTCCCATCTCTGTTCACCACTTTCCTTCTGTTACTCTCCTGGGCCTCATTCAGCCTTGCCCTGAATTCTTGGCCACTTAACTATTTGTGAGCCCAGGGGCAAACTGACCCCATCTTTGGATACCTTTGGAATGTACAGGCTACATGACACAATGAAAGATACTTCCTGAGAATGAAGTTGATTTTTGTCTATGAATGAGCCCAAATTAAAGATCTAAGAGAATCCATCTCCTCCACTAATGAACGGCACTATCCCTAAAGCCATAGGCTTGTTAACTGCCTCAGGTTTCTTCCCTGCCCCCCGACTCTTCATGTTTCACCCACCCAGGAAGGTGACATGGAGTTTTCTATCTGCTGGTTTTTGTTGTTGTTGCTTTTTTTTTTTTTTTTTTTTTGCCTTCTCCAGAAAAGCATTACAGTTGATGATTCTGAATTATTATTTCTTAGCCCTCAGCCAAATGGAAGTTATGCATTCTTCATGCCTGAAGGTTTTCCTTTACATATTGTGCCTTTTTCATTGATATCCTTTAAATGTTAGATACCAGACACTTAATACAGAAGCAAAATTAAATATTGATGCTAATAAATGAAAACTAGAGACATACTTTCTCTTCCAAAACCCCATGTACAGAATTGAGACATTTTAAAAAACTGTGTGAAGGGCCTTCACTTAGTGGACTCGAACTGCCAGCTGCACTCTTCAAGCTACTTCTGTAGGGTAATTTCCATGAGGTCAACAGTTGAGTCTGGTTTAGCTTTCTATTACATATCCTGTGCCTAGAATAGCACTTGGCACACAAGAGTTTGTAGTGACTCTGCCATTTGCCCTCTGGCTGTTTCAAGAAGTTCAAAGATGTTGATAACATTGGTTTTTGAAGTATGGAATGTGGAGCAAAGCCAGGAAGGGCAGGGTACGCAGCTGTACGCGTATCTGAGTAACTAGGAACTTGTGCTGTCACTGGACATATCAGGTTCAGGGCAATTGAAATTGGAAGAATTCTAATGTGTCCAGATAAGAGGAAGTAAGTTGGGAGATTTCAATTTTTGTAATGTGTTAATTGGACCCGGGTTTAGTACTTTGCCCAGAACATTTAAAAATGCTTCTGATTGGAAACCACATCCTGTCCAAACATTTGAGAAAATAGATATAATTTTCTTTCCTGTTTAACAACCATCTGACCAGTTGGATGAAAAGAATTGTTCTGTCTTTTTTGGCACCATGAAAGAATACTATTTGTTAGTATGCACTGTTATATCCCATGATGTGTGAAAAATAAAGCTGGAAGTTCTGGGCTTAGGCGGCACCATATCCTCATTGAGTGAGCATAGCCCTGAGGGAACACAAAGGATCGCCAAATACAAGCTCCCTGGTGGGGAGTTTGTGAAGAATGGTAGCTCGTCGGCATGACTAGTCAAGGTTCCAGGACTGGGACAGTGCATTGGCCTGTGCTACTAAAGGAACCACCAGTCCTTAGCTCTTCTTAGTCAGATAGAGTCTGTGGTATAAGTTACTGTGATAGAATTTAAAACCAACTGAACAAACAAAAATCTCCAGTCTAGTGACTTTCTAGTCAAAGGTCCCTTTCAGGGATAGAGGCATTAAGTGCTCAGATACCCTGTGATGCAGCTAGTATAGAAACAAACAAACAAACAAACCAAAAAAAAAAACCCAACAAAAACCAAAACCAGACAACAAAACCAGCCGGAATTTAAATTCAGTACATCACCCCCCTACCCCATTACCCATTTTTTTCATGACTCTCTCCTAGGAATACTATTTATTCAGACCTTAACTAAAGAGAACTCATTTCTGCAGTAGGATCAACATAGGCTATGTTGCAGTAGCCGGGATAAGGCAGACCCTACCCTTCCAGGTGAGGAGCTTGGCCCTGAAAGCCTTGCCCTTCCTCATTCCACAGTGAGCCTTTGTGGCGAGCCTTAGAAATGGCCAAGGCTCCCCTTTCCACTCTGGGCCCTTGTGCTGCATCAGGCTCCATGGATGTAGTCAGAAGGGGGCGGGGTAAACTGGGCTCTAACAGTTTAATATTTTTGTGCTCAAGCCTTAAAATAATGTTAACGATCCAGGAACAAAGAGCCATCATGTTATTGTGTTATGAAGATTTCTTTAGGGCATTTAGAAAAATGAGTAGATAAAACAAGGAATGTGTAAGTAGGAAACTGAAGGTGTCCGTAAACTCACAGAAGTAAAGCGTGATGTCACTGCAGGTCACTGCAGCATTTGTACCATCGAGTAGTTCCCAAGGTCCCCAATCAAATCCTGAGCAAAGTCAACACCTTCCACGGCAGCTATTTATTTACTTCTGAAGAAGCAATGCTTTTCCTTCCGCACTCACTGTTGTTTTTATAGTTAATGCATATTTTGGGTATACTAAAATTTAAGTATGGCTGACCTGATGGTGCAGGCCTATAATCCCAGCACTCAGGAGGCAGAGGCAGTAAATTTAAGGCTTTTTAAAGACAACATAGTAAGACCCTTTCTCAAAACAACAACAACAAAAACAAAAAGCAAAAGCTGACTTTTTGAGGCTAGGATGTGGCTCAGTGGTAGACTGTGTGGTTATCACACACAGGGCCCTGAATTTAATACCCAGCATAACTATCTAATTAGCTAATAAAACTTTTATTAAAGCATAACAAAACTAGAGAAAAGCAAGCGATAAAATTTCACCAGATGGAGATGCAAATTATAAATGCCACCAAAGCAAAGACATAGAACATTGCTGAGAACCCAGAACTTCTCCTTAGGACCTGCTTAGAGATTCCAATCTTGTATCCCAAGTTAAGCAATATCCTGACTTAGTAACTGTTGGTCTATAAACTTCTAAATGTTATGCAAATAAACTCCTCCGACAGGTGCTTGTTTGCATTTAATTTCTCTTGTCTGTTCTGTTACACGTAGCTGGCTTGTTCATTCTTATTTTCACATGGCAATTCTATTTTAAAAATAAAACACGATTTGTCTATGAGCTGTTTATGAACCTCTGAGTCTAGTCCTTTGCTTTCAGTTTCTCATTATTTGGAAAAGTGTTTCTCTGAGCATTCTGGGCCACGTCTTTTGGTTCATGTATGTACTCATTTGCTTTTGTGGATATGTTCTGGAGTATAGTTGATGACCACAGGGGGAGCATGTGATTAGTGTTAATTATATGGCCAAATTGTTCTCAATTCATTGTACTAATTTATATTACAAACAGTCTTTGAAAAATCTAATAGCTAGAGAGCTTTTGCTAACATTGACTTTTTTTGTACATGTTAAATCTTTATTTTTTCCCTTTTTGAATGATTTTATTTTTATATGCATTGGTGTTTTGCCTGCATGTATGTCTGTGTGAGAGTGTCAGATTACCTGAAACTTGTGTTACATAAAGTTGTAAGCTGCCCTGTGAGTGCTGGGAATTGAACCCAGGTCCTCCAGAAGAACAGCCAGTGCTCTTAACCACTGAGCCATCTTTCCAACCTCCTTTTCCTTTTTTTTTTTTTTTTTTTGGTACATTTTGGAAGCAGTTGCAGAGACCCACAGCCAAATATTATGTGGAGCTTGGAGAACCCTATAGAAGATGGAGAGGAAGGGTTGTAAGAGCTAGAGGGATTGAGAAGACTGTGAAAACACAGCCCACAGAATCAGCTAAGCAGGTCTCGCAGGGACAGACTCACAGAGACCGAAGCTACAGTCACGGAGCCTAGTGGGTCTGAGCTAGGCCCTCTGTGTATATGTTATTATTGCACAGTTTGGCGCTTTTGTGGGACTCCTAACAATGGGAGTGGGGTGTGTCTCTGGCTCTTTTGCCTGCTCTTCAGACCCTTTCCTTCTACTGTCCAGCCTTGATGTAAGGGTTTGTGCCTAGTCTTTTTGTAAATGGTTAAGCTGTTTGGTTGATTTCCCTGGGAGACCTGGTCTTTTCTGAAGGGAAACAGAGAAGGAGTGGATCTGAGGAAGGAGAGAAGTAGAGGAGAATGGGCGGGTAGAGGGAAAGGAAACTGTGCTCGGGATATAATGTATGAGAGAAGAATAAGTTAAAGCATATTAAAAACACATTTTAATTAAAATAGAATTACCACACTTTCCCCTTCCCATTCTTTCCTCTTCCTCTAGCTCTTCTCAGGTACCCCCCCCAACTCTTTCCACCCCCCAACTCTTTCCAGCCCCCACTCTTAAATTGATCATCTCTTTTTCTTTTATTAGTGTTACATACATATGAATGTGTTTATATGCATAAATATGTAAATATAACCTGTTGCTGGACATGCTAAAGTTATGATGCCTATTATGCACATAAGGAGAGATGATTAACAAAGTGATTGAGGAACCTGGCATGGTGGTTGATGCCTTTACTTCCAGTACTCAGGAGGCAGAGCCGTACTTAAGGCCAGCAGGGTCTAAGTAGTGTGAACTCGACTCAAAAACTGGAGATTAAAAAAAAAAGAAAAAAGCCAGATTGGAATTGTGTTCAAAAGAGAGCTGAAGTATCATCTAAGACAATTTTTTTGTCTTAGAGATTGAATTTGAGTCTAATAAAATCCTTTGATATAATTTCTACTCTATGGGAAAACATGGAGGTTAGAAATAAGTGAGAGGCTGGAGGAAGTAAAATCAAGAGCCGGTGGAAGGCCCACTTCTTTTTGTCTGGGTCTAACAACCTAATTGATGCATGAGCCAATTCACAGAAAAGCACAAAAAACTTACATAAAATATACATGGAGGTGTCTTCATAAATACAATGAAATCCAAAGAAATGGCCAGTGCTTCTTAGACCGAAGACCAGTAAGCTTGTGAAGGAGGGACAGAACAAGGCAGTAAGTCCCAGGAATGATACCAATTAACATATTGAGCTATGGAGGTAAAGCTAGTAAAAGAGCTGGTTTATTCTGATCCTTGCATCCCTAGTGAAAGTGATATCCCTCCCCAAAGGAGGAGGTTGTTTGGTTGTTAATTGTTTTATCTGCAAAGTACTAGGGTTTGAACTCAGGGCCTCAGTCATGCCGGACAGTTAAAAAAAATGCTTTACCACTGAACTATACTCCCAATTGAGATCTGGTCTCAATGGATAGCTCTTTCTAGTTTAGCAGATAGCCTAGGTGGCCAAGAACCTGCATTCCTCCTTGCCTCAGCTTCTTGAATGGTGAATTGTAGGCATATATCAAAGGATGCCAAAACAAATTTTAAGGCTTGTTGCATGTAAGAAAAGGCAGATCAACTAGCACTTTCTAAAGTTCTTTGAATGATTCAGCTTGAAGTAATCAATATATCAATATATTTTTTAGTTGAGCAAACAAAGGCGTAAGCATTGGTTAAACATTTTTAAATGATTAGAGCTTGAAACAACTTGTGGTAGAGTATTGGGAAATTAACAGTACAAGATTAAAAGCTTTTCTTAGCAGATGAAGCTAGAAAAGAAAAGGTGTTTTAGAAACTTGATGCAATGTCTTTGCTTAAAATGTTTTATGGGCTATTGTCCAGGAAATGTAAAAATCAAAGGTGTTTTTTTTTTTCCCCCTGGTGTAACGCGTTTCTTTTTGGCAGTGTTGGGATTCACAGAGGCCAGGGATCTGTGGATGTTGAGGCCTCACTATACTGCTAAGCAAATACCTAGACCCATGGTGCAGGAGTGTAGGAGCTGCTCACTCGGCAGAGCCCCTCATGAGGCACAGGCAGGAGGAAAGCTTAAGCACTATTACTGTTGTTATTGGCATTTTCGGAATTCTCAAATGAGTACATAAGAAAAAAAAAGTGAATGTTTTTGTTTTTCTGGCCAGGGTCTCACTTTGTAGCTCTGGCTGGCCAGGAACACAGAGAGCTCCTGCCTGCCTCAGCTTTCCCAGCGCTGGGATTACAGATGTGCACCTGGGCACCTCTGAGGGCCCTGCTGCTTTGATTCTAGACTTAACAGGTGTTGTCTTCAGCTTGCTTTGGGCAGTTGGCTTGTCCTCAGTTCTGTGAACAGTATCTGTATGTAACACTCACCGAAGAATGCTGGACTCTAATCAGCCCCTCACTGGGACATTTCAGATGCTTCTTGTGAGGAGTTATTCTGTTACAGGGTATTTTCCTCAGGATCACTCACCAGCACATCCTGGGAAGTGACTTCGGAATTTAGTTCTGCTCCTTCCACATCTGAAACTGCTTCCTTTAAAGGTTGGTATTGTTATCAACTACCACTCCACCAGAAAAAAGAGGCAAATCCATCATTTCGGTAAGGGAAACAATCCATCTTGAAATTTATCTTATTTACGCTAGGGCCTATGCCTCTCATTCTCCAGGATGCTGGAGCATCTGTCTGTCTTCTACACTGCTGCCCTTGATTTTAAAACATATCTGAGAACAATGTCTTATCAACATGTTCCTTTTTGCTGCTCCGAGGGTCAGGATTCTTAGGTGATAGCCTTTGTCTCAGAAGGTCCCCAGTAGCCCTGATCTCAGGTACAACCTTGCTGGCAGATATAAGTGTTCCAGATCTTTGGGAAACGATGTTCAGAGGAAAACACTGAAAATTATTTAACGGGGTTCTCGGTTCTAAAAAACATTATCAAGCATCACTTTGTTAACTTCTTTGATGTTTTCACAGTTGGCACTTTGGTATGTTCTTCGAGTCTCAGTCTTTTCTTTCTTTCTTTTTTTTTTTTTTCATTGCATTTTTTTTTGTGTGTGTGTGGGTGAGGAGCAGTTATTTCACTCACAGCTCCACATCATAGTTTATCATCAAAGGCAGTGAGGGCAGGAACCCAAGTATGGCAAGAACCTGAGGGCAGGAGCTGATGCAGAGGCCGCAGAGGAGGAGGAGTGCTACTTACTGGCTTGCTCCCTCGGTTTGCTCAGCCTGCTTTCTTGCGGTTACCAGCCCCACCAGCCCAGGGATGCAACAGCAACAATGGGCTGTTTCCTCTCCCGCCAGTCACTAATTAAGAAAATGCCTTGTAGACAGATCTTAGGGAAAAAATTTTCTCAACTGAGGTTTACTCCTTTCAAATAACTCTAGCTTGTGTCATGTTGACATAAGACTAGCTAGCCTGTCTGACCCCTTGTCAGTTTAACATACAAACACATCACTGTTATGCCATAATAATTTCTATATTGCTCATCACCAAGATCACACATAGATACCAACATTATAATATAAACACTCCAGATTTTAAAAGTTCCACAGTCTTCAAAAATTCAAACAAAATCCATTCTCTGTAAAAAAATAAAATAAAATAAAGCTCAGTCTTTTTAAGTCTGTAAAATTGCAAAAATCTCTTTAAAGGTTTAAAGTCTCTTAACTATGGGAACCCTGTTAAAATAAAAAATAAGATAAACACCAGGGCACAGCCACAATCTGAACAACGCAAAACCAAATCCCAAAGTGTAAATAACTCAATGTCCAATGTCTGGGATCCACTCAAGATCTGCTTAGCTCTTCCAAAGGGCTTGGGTCCCTTCTCCAGCTCTGCCCTCTGCAGCACACACAGATTGTTTCTAGGCTCTGGCTGACTCCACTGCTGCTCCTGTTCTTGGTAACCATCCCATGGTACTGGCATCTTCAAAAATGTTGCTGCAGCTGAGCTGCTTTCACCAGTAGCTTTCCCTGGGCCCTTCATGGAGAGCTTTTTTCACAGCACTCCAGCCCGGCCACACAGCACTGTTCTGCCTTTGAAACCAGTACCGCTTGGGTGACTCTTACATTACCAAGTTTGGCTGCTAGCAAGAGGTACAACCATGGGCCACCTCTGGATACAGCTTGTGTGTGCTGACCCTGAGGAAGCACTTCTCAGAACACTTCACCTCAATGATACTGGTCTCTTCTCTTTTTTTAATTAAAAAAATTATTTATTATTATTGCAATTTATTCACTTTGTATCCCAGCTGTGGTCCTCTCCTTCATCTCCTCCCAATCTCATGCTCCCTCCCTCTTCTCCCACCATGTCCCTCCCCTAGTCCGCTGATAGGGGACCATTGCATTTTTTTGAATGACAGCTAGACAATTTCTGATTTTTCACACAGATTCCTCAAGTTTAATCAGATTGCTGAGTTTTTGGTTTACATCATCTACTATCATCAGGAATGTCCAGTTCCATCTTTGTGTTCTAATCCGAGCAGTGTGAGGTTAATCTGTCAGTTTCTGATTGGAGGATTTTTTGAACTATGGCCCATCACACTGTGGCTGAGATACCTGACCCTCAGCTACTTCAAGTGATGTGATTTTTTTTTCATTGAAAAGTGATTTGCATTTGTAGTATTAGCTTCCTTTCCATTTAAGTGATGTTTATTTTTCATTATAAGATGTTAGAGAATCCAAAGCACATTATAATTGATTCGTACTGTACAGTGTTGGTAGAGTATGTTATAAATTTTTGTACCAAGATTGCATTTGCTGCATCTTGAGTTATAGTGATTTCTGGATTTAAAGTCACAGCTGGGTGTCAATGAAGTGTTGGCTCTTCTAGGACTCATGGGTGACACTTATTAGGTCTTCAGAAACATGGTGGCTGAAATATGAAATGCTTAGATGCAGAGGATTTCTTTCATTTTAGCGTTCCATATCTGGGAGGACTTCAGTGGATTCATTCCTTCTGTTGCACTGGTCTGTGAATTCAAGGTTTTTTTTTTATTTGTTTGGTTACCCCCCCCCCCACACACACACTATAAACTTTAGAAGAAATGACCTTGGCTTCTAATTTTTTTGGCAAGTCTTCTCCTCCCTGGTGTCACTCTTTTTGATTCATTATCATTAGCAACTGTTCTGACTGTCTTTCTTGCAGCAGATGAGACTGTGTGTACATATGCATTGATTCTTCATTATCTGCTCTTGATTGTGGGCATACTATGGCTAGCTTTGTCAAGGTCCTGCTACAGTGAGGTACTGTAACCTGTAATTGTGAGTTACATAAACTTCTCCCCCTTTAAGTTGTTGGATATTTTGTCATATAAAGGTAACTAAAGTATGATAATTATCTTCTGTTCCATATGCTTATCGCTCTATCGCTGAGCTAATAGCATATTCTTAATTGCAGTGTCTTTGCAAAGTGTCTCCCTGTTTGCTAATGTAAAACTCCAAGTTCTGTTTTTATTTTTTTTCTAGATGGTCTCAAATTTTCTTGAACCTTTTTTGTTGCCACATGTCTTAGTTAGGGTTTTTATTGCTGCTAAGAAACATCATGACCAAAATGCAAGTTGGGGAGGAAAGGGTTTACTTGGCTTACACTTATGATTTCCGTTAATCTTTGAAGGGAGTCAGGAAAGGAAATCAAACATGGCAGGAACGTGGAGTCAAGAGCTCCTGCAGGGGTATTGGAGGGATTCTGCTTACTGGCTTGCTCCCCTCCGCGTGCTCAGTCTGCTTTCTTATAGAACCCAGGACCACCCGCCCAGGGATAGCACCACCCACATTGGGCTGGTCCCTCCCCCATCAATCACTAATTGATCCACTTACAGCTGGATCTCCTGGAGGCATTTTTCTCAATTGAGGTTCCCTCCTTTCAGATGGCTGTAGCTTGTTTCAAGTTGAATAGCCAGCATATACCTCATAAACTTTCAATCAGATCTCAGTTTTTGACAAAAACTGCTGGGGGATACAGACTGACTTGGGACTAACTGATACCTTTACAACATTAAGTTTTTCACTAAAATAGGTATTAAAGATTTCTTTTGATATTAACATTTTTACTGTAAGAGTCTTGCAAACCATTAGCTGTGTTTTACCATTTTTTTTGCATTATTTTGCCAGCTAATACCTGTTGTTTGAGTGGAAGTCACTGTAGTGGTACATTTATTTGATTCACTATTTCAAGGGAAGACTTCCTTCATAGTTCATCATTGATTGAGTTGGGTGTTTGTATAGTTCTTGTATTAATGCTACTTATTTTATGTCAATGAAAAGGAAGTTTTATTCTGTTTCCTACAGGATTATATTGTTGTTAACATGAATAAGCACCTATTTTACCACATGCAGTTTGTTTAATACGATCCTGTTTCATTTAATTTTTCATTGTTATGCGATCAGTTACCTTCTAATGTTTTATGGCTTACTTTTTTGTTTATAAAGATCAGACATTTATTTTTCACAGTTGCAGAGTCTGAGAGGTTCAAGATCAAGAAGATTCAACGTCTAGTGAGGGCCACTTTCTGGTTCCTGCATGGTATTTTTCCTGTTGTATTTTCAAATGGTAGAAGAAACCCAGGAAATGTCTGGTGTCCCTTTACAAGGCTTGTTTGTTGTCTTCTGAATAGTAAATAAGTTTTGAGATCTCTTTCCCACATCACCCTAACTTGGTTGTGCTCTATTGTTATTTTGTTATTATCATTGTTTTGAAGAAAGGTTTTGCTAGACTGCTCACACTGCTGTAGGACCCTCCACTGTCCTTCTGCCTGAGCCTTTCCTATTGTATTTATAGATGGCTAGATCAATTGTGTTTGCTGAGCACAACAGCATATGTGAATTCTGTATAGCCAAAGATAACCAGTGACTTATTTCAAATTCAGTAAATTTGACTTACAAGCAAAGGAAACTGAACACAGTAGGGACCACTGGGCATCTCTTTGAGAGTTGGTCAGGAGCTGGTGTGGTTGTTCAAAGCTGTGATGCCAGAATCAAGTCATGAAGGTAAAAGAAATTAAAGGCCAGTTTAACTACACAGCAAGTTCAAATCCAGGCTGGGCTGTGTGAGACTGTGTCTGCAGGAAGAGTTGCTGAGAAGTGAGGAGCCCGGCAGGTACCACATATAATCCAAGCTACTTGAGAGGCAGAGGTGAGAGAGCACATGTTTGAAGCCAGCCTAAGCAATTGTCTTTTTTTGTTTGTTTGTTTTTGTTTTTGAGACAGGGTTTCTCTGTATATCCTTGGCTGTCCTGGACTTACTTTGTAGATCAGGCTGGCCTTGAACTCACATAGATCCACCTGCCTCTGCCTCCCCGAGTGCTGGAATTACAGGCATGCGCCACCGCACCCAGGTCAAGCAATTTGTCTTTTTAAAACTTAGCTAATTAATTTGTTTTTTTATTTATGGGTGTTTTTCTTATGTGTATGTCTATGTACCACATACATACAATTCCCTTCAAGGACTGAAGGTGTTGGGTTCTCTGGAACTGGAACTATTTTAATTTTTTTCTGGAAATTAAAGCAAATATACAAACAGTCAACCTAACCTGATTAAGTTGCTTACATCTTGTAAGAAAATGCTGAGCTCTTAACACAGGTTGATCCCATATTACCCTCTTCCCTGCTGGTGTTTTTGGTATTCAGTTGAAATAACGACATATTTAGGTTTCCACTAGTCATAATTCTTAAATGCAATGTATGTTGTATCCTTCCGTAATTCACATTGAAGAAAACACTGCTTATGTTAGATTTAGTCTTTTCTTCCCTTTGTTTTCTCAAGGCCACTAAGATGTTGTCTTCCTGGCCCTGTAAAATTGCTTGAAGCTCTGCTGGATATACTACCTCTTCACATTTTCTTCCCAGTTTCTTAGTCTTTAGCTGAGTATTAAGAATCTAGCACCTTGTCTAGAGGGTGAAATTGAAGCTGGGTCCTCTTTGAATGTTTCTCTTCCTTGTATCTAGTGTTTAAATTTCACCTGCTTGGCCTTGGTAGTTCTCTCCTGCTTTTGTTTGTGTAGCTATTTGTTCCAAATTGAAACATTCCCTCTTGGAGGAAGCTAAGGAAATTTCCTAGGCCCAGGAAGCTTATTTACAAGATTCAGTGTACTTAGATAGGTTTCAGACACAATGTTCTTTTTCCAGTTGCGTCTTAGTTACTATTCTATTGCTGTGAAGAGACACCACGATCAAGGCAGCTTTTATAAGAAACAAACAGAACTGGGGGCTCACTCACAGGTGTAGAGGGTTAGTCCGTGACCATCATGGTGAGGATCATGGCAGCAGGTGGGCAGTCATGATGCTGAAGCAGTAGCTAACATCTTATCTTAAAGATGAAGGTAGAGAGAGTGGGAGTGGTGGGGAGGGAAGCCTGGGGCTGGCAT
>CM053743.1:69638733-69689854 GCA_028658305.1 Pachyuromys duprasi | reverse complement strand
AGTCCCACAATCATGCTTTTCATCATGTATTCTCTGGCATACAGGAAGCCTTTGGTCATCTAAGTGGCAAACCTTATCTTTGTTACTAGTGTTTCTGTGAGAAGCAATAGCAGCAGGACACTTTGCCTCATGAAGCCTCTGCCAACTCTAGACTCTTTCTTCCAATTTTGTCACAGTGTGACAGGAAACAGTTTGCTTACATTTCACCTGTTGTAGCCCTAGAGTGATGTGAATAATGCAGCAGAGAGCACTGAGTATTTAGGACTCTAGGAAGGGCCTCCAGCCCTTTTGTCCTTTCTCCATAGGCCTCCTACCGAGCCAGAAATCAGGAGCAATCTCCACAGCTTGAGGAGGTTTACAATATGATCAATGCTCGTTTGGATGAACAAATGGGATGGACATTGAGTGGAGGAGAAAACAAGCAACAGGACAGGAGCATGCCAAGGAGGACCTCTGGGGGGGGGGTCAATGTAGCGATGTATCAGAGCAGATATTAAGACTCGTGATCAAGACTTTGGCAGAGGGCGAGAAGTAATGATAGAAATGGGGGAGGTTGGTGAGACTTGGGGAGAACAAGAGCTCCACAAAGACCAAACTGAGCAGGGCACAGGGGTCTTGTATGAGACAGTTTCTACAATCAAGGACGCCTGGAACCCTCGAGCAGATGGGGCCCATGATAGCTCGGTGTAGGACTGAAGACCCTAGTGAGGGAAACAGGGACTGTTTCAGTCTTGAACTTGATGGCTGACTCTTTGGTGACAGACTGGCTAGATCCCAGGGGAGGACATTGCAGCCAGCCCTGAGGAGACAGGATGAGCTGGGGTTGGATGGAAGGGGAGGAGGTCCTCCCCTGTTGGTGGACTTGGAGGGGGCGGGGAGGAGGGAGATGAGGGAGGGAGAGGGAGAGTGGGAGGGAAGGAAGGAGGAGGGCTATGCCTGGGATGCAAAGTACCTAACCTGTGATTGATATAAAAATAAATAAATTAAAAAAAAAAACAAGTCAACACTCTGCGATCCTAGAGTGACACTGGCTTTGCTTAATGACATTAGATTTATCCTTAGGAGCAAGAATGGGTTGCTGGGACAGGCATGTCATGATAGGAAGACAGAAGCAGAAAGGGGAAAAATAGTCTACCCACATAGGACCTTGCCTCACCAGTGTCTACAGCTTTGGTCTGTTGATGATTTTTTTTTCCCAGCAGGGACTAGGTTCTCAGAGTCTCCTTTTTATCTCATACTGGGGATCTGTATAAATGTGTACACAGATAACTTTGGTATTAGCCAGTGAACTTTTCGATTGACTTCTTCCCTCCACTGCCACCCACTAGGCACTAAGGTTAGACTGTGGGAAACAAGGTGATGGGAATAATGACCACATTCTGCACCCCTTTGATCTGTGGGGTCTTCTCTTCCTAGCCATTTGTCAAGAGTACAGAGCTTTTACGACATTCCTTACTGCTGGAGCTTAGTGTACTCTTTGGTGTATAAATATTCTCCTCCATCTGTTGTATATTTGTGTATGGCATTCTATAAATACATTAATTGGTACCACTTTTCATTTAACTGTCACTGCTGTCTCTTTTCATGACAAGCTTATATTAAGTGGGACAAAATATGATGGAATAAAATAAAACCATCTAGCAATAAGGGCCTATTTTGGCCTAAAAGGAATGTAACCAGAAGAGAAGTTCAGTCTTGTGTGGTAAGGAAAGTACAGTTTAGACTCATTAGTGATAGTTTGTGTGTGAAATCTCAGAGTAAAACTTCCTTCACAGACGGAGGAAAAGGAAGGCCTTCAGGAGACTACTTGAAGGAGTAAGAAGGTGGAATTATCAGAAAAAGAGCTGCAATTTGGGAATGGAATGATCCAGTTTCATGCATAAAGGTGGACTTATTTTAGACAACTTTGGTTTTGGTGACATTTCACAGACCATAATCCATATATACTCATTTTTGCTTTTACTTAACAAGGGAAACCCATGGTTCAAGTACCCATTTCAAACATATTTTAAACTCAATAAAAACTAGGGCCAACTGGCTGTGCAATAGAGAAAGTGCTTTCACACTAATCTCATCCATGTGGCCTCTGAGGATATGGGGACAAGTCAAGCCCTTCAGGGGATTGGATGAAGCAATCCTGCGTGATGCTGGATAACCTTTCTCCAAAGGCCCCTGACAGCCGATGCTAACAACCTCTACAAAACAACTTTGAGGTGGTGTTTATTATGTTGACCCTATAGACGAACTGTCATCACTGGCCGTGGAAAACATTCGTCTGGCTTGAAGAAAATCATCCCCAGCAGTGCCCCTCAGGCTGGAAGACCTGCCCTGGCCTGCTCTGCCAGCTGCTGATGCTCTCACTCTATCCAGAGTCTTCGTGATGCAAAAGAAAGCCTAGGACATATCTTTTCCCTTCTAGTATTTCCCTCATTACCTCCTACTCCCCACTTCCTCTTCAGTCCCCAATACCTCTGAGCTCAGGACACTAGAGTCACGTGTAGAACTTCCTTATTTCTTATAAGAGATACTCAGAATAAATAACCAAATACTGCCTGACTGCTTTCCCTTTACTTCTGGGGAGCAGGTACAGGGAATGGCTTTGGGAATGTGTAGGCTGGGTTTGGTTCTGAAGAATAATTTGATAAATACTAAAATGAATGAAGGTTCTACAAGCATGAATTATTTACTTAGAGAATGTAGGAAAAATCAAGCCATAAAAGTTCACAGGGTTCACTTGACCAACCAATATTTGCTTTATAGAGATTTTCATTGCTGCCTTATAGTTTTTCACGTGGAGAATGACTAAATGCAACTCTGTATAGCTTCTTCAGTTTGTTCAGTAATTTACCCTTCCCTTCTTCCAGTCTTTTAATATCTCAGTCCCCCCTCTTTCTTCTACTGTTCCTCCTTCTTCTCTTCCTTCCCCCTCCTCTTGCTTAGTAATTTCATAGTGTTATCTGTATATTATCTTTGAATATACACTATAAATGCAATGAGAGTGAATATAATATACATTGTCTAAGAAAGGAAGTAAATTTGAACAAAAGCTTAGATTCTATTTCTAGGCTACTAAATACCGACCTTTCAAAAATCTGATGTGGAAGAGAAAAATAATACAATTTTTTTTGTTGAACATAGTTTCTTAAATGAGGTTATAGAAAATTTTCTCTTCCAAACTTATTTGAGCCTCTCTTCTGTTGTCTGGCTGCATATCAAGTTCTTGGCCTGACATGATGGTGTATACTTATGTGAGCCTGAAACACCAGTCTGGTGAGCTCAAAGCCAGCTTGGGCTATACATTGAAACACTATTTTAAACACAAGTGACAGCAAAAAGAAACCAGTACTGTGGTTCTGAACACATTAACTCTCTAGTAGGATGTATGACAGCTGGTCCTTGCAAAAAAAAAAAAATTTAAAGGCCTCCAGATTTGATCATTGTACAGGATAGGAAAAGTTTAAACATTTTGGTCTTTATTCTCATGATGAAATTATGTTGAGAGAGTGCTACAAGATTTTTTGACTTGAAAAATAACCTATGCTGTTCATACTTGGAGTACATGAACAGCGAGTCCAGGTAGTCACATGTTATATCTGGTGAGCTGACCATGTCAGGACCACAGGGAAAAACCACTCCAGAGTGATGGATGTGTCGTACTAGTCAACCACAGCGGGCTTTCAGCCTGTGGTGGGAAAATCTGCAGCATGGAATGGAAGAATTTTGAGCCAGGCCTTTATATCTTGACTGAAAAACATGAATGGGAGTGTTTCTGAATTTCTTATAACTGTTTTCTTAGAGGGTAATATTTCATGTCTTAAAACATCATTTGAAGTAGGAAAATGCAATCTGTGCTCTTTAGTTTCATGCCTGGGTGGGCTATGGCTAGGTGCTGGGATGTTTGCCCATGGGGGGGGGGTCAGGATATGAATTGTTCATATCCTTTCTGTAAAAATTCTAGACAGAAGTCCCATCATTTATCTACTTTCAGTGTTCAACCCCAGAATGTTTGGCTCCAGTATTCCCAGCACAGCATCAGAGATTCAGAGTGCCAGAGAAGGCTGTGCTCTGAGGGTGGGCTCCCTGCCTTCCAAACTCTGCTCAGTGGATGTTGCCAGCAAGCTTAGCCAGCAGGAGCAGTTCTCTGCTTAGGAGGAAAAAACTAGAAATCACTGGATCTTGGTGGAGATGTCTCACTTCTATGATCAAGCTTTTAGGCTCTAAAAGTTCCATTTCTACATTAGACTTAGAACACAGCTATAGTTGTATATATACATATACACTGAAACTACAAGCTTCACCAACCCTTGGTTGGATGTAGGGTTGGTGACGATTTTTTTCCCAGTCTGTAGGCTGCCATTTTGTCCTATTGATAGTGTCCTTTGCCCTACAGAAACTTTTCAGTTTCATGAGATCCCATTCATTAATTGTTGATCTTAGAGCCTGAGCTGTTGGTTGTTGGTGTTCTGTTCAGGAAGTTGTCTCCTGTGCCAATGTATTTTCAAGACTATTCCCACTTTCTCTTCTATTAGATTTAGTGTATCCAGCTTCATGTTTTGGTCTTTGATCTACATGAACTTGAGCTTTATGCAGGGTGATAAATATGGATCTCTTTGCATTCTACAGGCAACATTTTGTTGAAAGTGCTTTCTTTTTCCCATTATACGGTTTTGGCTTCTTTGTAAAAAAGTGTCCATAGGTCTTCAGTTAGATTCCATTGATCTACCTGTCTGTTTTTATGCCAATACCATGCTGTTTTTATTACTATTGCTCTGTAGTACAGCAGAAGTTCTTTTATTGTACAGGTTTTTGTTGTTGTTGTTGTTTTAGCTATCTTGGGTTTTTTGTTTTTTCATATGAAGTTGAGTATTGTTCTTTTAAGGTATGTAAATAATTGTGTTGATATTTTGATGGGAATTACATTGAATCTGTAGACTGCTTTGGTAAGATTTTTACTATGTTAATTCTACCAACCCATGAACATGGGAGATCTTTCCATCTTCTGATATCCTCTTTAGAACTCTTGAAGTTCTCATGATACAGGTCTTTCACTTGCTTTGGTTAGAGTTTCACCAAAGATATTTTATATTATTGTGGCTATTGTGAAGGGTGTTTTTTCCCTAATCTCTTTCTCAGCCCATTTATTGTTTGTATATAGAAGGGCTATTGATTTTTGAGTTAATATATAAAGAATTCAAGAAACTAAACATCAACAAACTAAATAACACAGTTAAAAATGGGGTACAGAACTAAAGAGAATTCTCAATTGAGGAATACTGAATGGCAGAAAAACACTTAAAGAAATGCTCAATGTCCTTAGTCATCAGAGAGATGAAAATCAAAATGACCCTGAGATTTCACCTTATACCCATCAGAATGGCTAAGATCAAAAACTCAAGCAATAGCACATGCTCATGAGGATGTGGAGCAAGGAGAACCTCCTCCATTGCAGATGGGAGTGAAAACTTGTACAACCACTTTGGAAATCAATCGGGTGATTTCTCAGTAAACTGGAAATAGTTCTATCTCAAGACCCAGCTACCACTCCTGGGCATAAATCCAAAAGATGCTCTATAGTACCACAACGAAACTTGCTCAACTATGTTCATAACAGCTTTATTCATTATAGCCAGAAACTGGAAACAACCTAGATGTTGAGAAATTTTAATTCAGAACATGGCTGCCCGGGCAAAAGATGACATCCAAAGACATTCTAAGTATATGTGATCCTGCTGGAATACAAACACAACTTTAATCCAGGAGACAGAGGCAAGCAGATCTGAGTTCAAGGCCAGCCTGGTATAGAGCAAGTTTCAAGTAAAAAGAAGCTTAGGTCCAGGCATGGTGGTACATGCCTTTAATCCCAAACAATGAAGGTAAAGTTAGTTTGTAAAAGGAAGCACCTATGTTTGAAAGTGATGTTAAACTGAGTAGCAGGAAAGGTGAAAACTCAGAGATTTGACAGAATAGGATACCCTTAACTCTCATGAGAAGAGAGAGGAAAAGGAAGCTACTTAATGGGTCATGTGGAGAGAGAGGAGGCAGTTTTACTGGGACAGTAATAGACAGGTTGAAGAGAAAGAACTCAGGTGAAGATCAACTGAGCCAGAGAATGAGAAGGAACCAAGGGATTAGAGCAGATTTGTAGAATTAGTTTGAGGCCAAGCAGAGCATTTCAGAGGCCAAGTGAGAAGCCTGATTGAATAAGTCAGCTGGGAGAGGAGTTTGAGCTAGATCAGCTGAGTTGAACTAGCTAGCTCAGAGCTCAGTAAGAACAAGAAAGAGTTACCTTATTAAGCAGTAATTTTCAGAGGCTGAAACAATGTAAGCCTAGGTTAAATTACACAGAGATTAGATGCTTCTAGCATTAGGCCTGGGCTAGCAGACAGAAACAGTAATCCTCCGAGATGACAATGGGCTACGGCTGGGATACAAAGTACATAACCTGTGATTAATATAAAATAAAAATATTAAAAAAATTTTAAAAACAGACAAATAAAAGTTCTTTTTACACCTACATATCACTCAACTGAAGAATGGATAAAGAAATTGTGGAACATTTACATAATGTAATACTTACTACTCAGCTATTAAAAACAAGGAAATCATGAAATTTGCAGACAAATGGATAGAACTAGAAAAGATCATCCTGAGTGAGGTACCCCAAACCCGGAAAGACAAACATGGTATTTCTCATAAGTGATTATTAGCTGTGAAGTATAGAATAACCATGCTACAATCTACAGACCCAAAGAAGCTAAGTAAGAAGGAAGGCCAAAGGGAGGATGCTTGAATGTCACTAAGAAGGGGAAATAGAACTGATACCAGAGATGGATGGAGGGAACTGTTTGGGGGAGGGGTAAGGAGGGGAGCAGGAGGGAGAACGGAGGGAGAGAGTACAGAGAGAGAACTGGAATCAGTGTGTGTGTGTGTGTGGATATTTGGGATGAGCTAGAAACCCAGGGCAATGGAAACTCCCAAGAATCTATGAGGATGACTCTAGCTAAGACTTCTAGCAATGGGGGATATGGAACCTGAAACAGCCATTTCCTGGAAAGTCTTTCCAGAAAAGACTTTCAATGGAAGGATTGTGATACCAACCCAACTACAAAACCTTATACCCACAATTGTCCTGCTTACAAGATGTGTAGGGATAAAAATTGATCCGAAATTGAGAAAATGTCCAACCAATGACTGGCCCAGCTTGAGATCCATGCCATGAGAAAGAGCCCACCTCTGACATGATGATTTCCTGACAGGTGCCTAGCATAACTGTCATCAGAGAGACTTCAAACAGCTACTGATGGAAACAGATGCAGAGACCCACAGCCAAATGTTAAGTGGATCTTGGATACCCACAGAGGTCAGAAGAGGGTGTCAGATCCCCTGGAGCTGAAGTTACAGATAGGTGTAAGCTAACTTGTGGGGGCTGGGAAGAGAACCCAGATCTCTGCAATAGCAACAAGTGCTGCTAACTGCTGAGCTGTCTCTCTAGACCCACACTTCAATATTTCATGTAAACCCCTAACTACTTCTGGAAAATAAATCCAGCAGTATAGCAGCATCATGAATGTTTACAATGGAAGAAGCTCTCATGCACTGAACACTCTGCTGTTTGCAGGTGTACCCAGGTGTTCTGCAGGTGTTCTGCAGGTGTACTGCAGGTGTACTTTACAAGTACTGAGTCTGCCAGTATGTGTAGCCCTTGTGCTCCTATGTATTCTCTCACATGATCCAAGCAGACATGGGGATGCCTGGATTTGTTTATCCATTTATTATTAAACTGGTAGTTTCCAAAGTTGATTTCTTTTTTTTTTAATTCTCAGACATGGGATAGGTTAAGAAGGAAGTCATTGTCAATTGGAAAGTGAAGGAATGGGTTCTGGGAATGGAGACTTTCTCAGAGCTCACACCCCAGTGATGTCTGTCTAGCAGAGAGGACCTTGATCACCTGGAGTAATGTCAGGAGATGGTATTCATTTGTGCTCATGGTTGGCTCTGGCAGACGCGCTAAACAACCTCAGAGAAGAAATGAATTGCTGGCTTTCCCTGCCATGTTAGTGGTGCTCCATTAAGTGTCCAAAGGCAGCTTTCAAAGGAGGGGGGTGATTCTGTCTGTAGTTTTATTTATTTTGGGGTTTCCAGAATCTGGACTTCTTTATTAAAGGCTGTCAACTGAGGGCTTTGACCACAGAGATTTAACATCGTGTTTTTAAGAGAAAGTCAAAACCAGGGTTAATGAAAGTTAAAAGTCTTTGGGTATCCCTGTAGGTCTCCTGTACAGACACTTGTTTTGCAACTGTCTCTTGCCTGGGTGTGCCAGGTCTTTGCAGACCAGCTCAAGCAGAGGAAAAGCAAAATAAACATGAGCAGTGGCCATCACAGCCTACAGCCTCCTTTTTTCCTACCAGACAAGTCTCTTTTTTCCTCATTAAAATTGAGTCTGTATTTGACATTTTGAATCATCCTAGAAGGTGGAACTTTGTTTTTGCTTAAGTCACGTGTCTTATACCTGTGTTGTCCGAGGAAAGCCCTGGATGTCTTCTTATTTCCTTGGCTTAGGAATCCTGTTCTCAGCCTCTGTAGGGCAGATTGGAGCCAGCATGGACTGAGTTCCCAAGGGTGAAAACAGGGGCTCTACCCCAGAATGATACAAACATGTTATACCGTGGGCTCCCAAGAGACCTGATACTGGGTCTAGTGAGTGGGAAGCTGCAGCGGGCTGTCTAGACCTCAGACGTCAGACCCTATGAGATGCTCCCAAAGCCCGCAGATGTTAGTCATGCAGCAAAAGGAAACAGAGATTCTTGAAGGATCTCAGAAGCTGACTCATTGGAATGGGTGTCCTGCCACTGCTGACACGTGGGTGCCAACAGGACCATGATCTTGGGATGCTCCTTCAGCTTTGTGTCCCCGAATGGCCACCATCTGCTTTCTCATCCTCTCAAGATTCGGCCCTAACAATCAGATCTCCTCTTTCCTCTACATGTAGACTCTTAAAGCGCTTTCTGTCCTCCTGCCGGGCCAGCATGTGGGAGCTTCATTTTGGAAGACATGAATCCTCTCCAACTGTCCTCCTTTTCTAGTGTGACCACCTCTAGATCTGTGTTTTAGCCTAAAGGGTGGCCCTATACTACCTACAGTTCTTGCTAAAACACTTAATTGCTGGGCCTCAACCCCAGACTTTGCTTTGCATTTCTAGCAAGTGCCCAGGAAATACTGATGGTTTGTGTCTCAGCCTGAGAACCACCATTCTGAAGAAAGCACCCACTGGCTTTACTCCTCCTTTCATTCACTGCCTGACCTACCCCTGCCTGCACACTGTCCCCCTACTTTTGACTTCTATATGCAGTTCCCATGGGAGCTTTGTGCTCGGTCTTACTTGAGCTTTTGGGTCACCTGACCATATCCTGTTATTCCCTTTGGCTTCCATGACAGCACTGTCTCCTAAATTGTGCCCTTCCTTGCTGGTTGGTTCTTTTGCTCTCCTCTTCAACCTCTTCTACTTAACCTGAATTTCTTTCTTCTTGGGGACCAGGCCCTGCTTCTGCTCCTCACTCTGCTCTTCCTGGGCTGCCTCACCCCATTGACACCCCAACTGATACAAGCTGAGCCACCCAGCACAGCCTCTCCTCTGCTTCATGCCTCCATATTCATACTCATATAGTTGGATATGTCTCTAAACCACAGTGAAGTTCTCAACTACTACGACCTGCCTAATGCTGCAACTCTTTAATACAGTTCATGTTGTGATCCTTAATCACAGAATTATTTTCATTGCTACTTCATAACTGTGATTTTGTTATGGTTAGGAATTGTAATATAAATGTTGTGTGGTTTTGTTCTTGTTTTCCTCAAGACAGGCTTTCTCTGTGTAGCCTTGCCTGTACTGAATTTGCTTTGTAGACCAGGCTGGCCTCAAACTCACAGAGATCCACCTGCCTCTGCCTCCTGAGTGTTGCAATTAAAGGTGTGTGCCACCGCTATCAGCTAATGTACGTGTTTTTTGATGTCTGACCTCTGTGAAAAGGGTTCTTCAACCCCCAAAGGGGGTTATGACCCACAAGTTGAAAACCACTGCTCTAAATGGCTCTATTAATGTTATTCCTGAGCCATGATGTCCTGTTGTTTCTCACTCTGGTGAATGGTGCTGTGTCCCCTGGACTCATAATCTTTGTGCTGTTCTTATTTCTTTCTCCTAACACTTCCTTCACTTGTGTAATTCATCACCAAGACAGCTCTGAAAATGTCCCTTTCATTTTTCATTTTTGATGCCTTCTGTTACTGCTGTTTGCTGATATTGCCAAAGTGTTGTCCTGACCTTTAAATGATTGTAGGTGGGGTGGCAGTTCATGGGTATTGGCTTTCTGGTGCCTGGTAGGCACTTTTAAAGTTTAGGGGCCTCAGCGTAGAGATGTGTCAGTGGTTAAAAGCACCTGCTGCTCCTTCAGAGGAACTGAGTTTGGTTCTCAGTAACATCAGTTTCTGGTTCATGTCATCCTGACAGGGAAGGAGAGGGCTGTTTCATTCTTGCTCCCATGTGGCATCTATTGACACTGTGTGGAAATGTGTTTACATTGGACACTGTGACAGATCTGATTCCCTAAAGCCTTCAAATACCGGTGAGGGGAAAGAGAAGATCTCACCTGCATTAAGTGGGGATGGAAATACAGAAAGCCCTATGGCCTCCACTGAGGCCGTGGAGGTGAGGGGATTCGGCCTTGCCATTGAGAATTTTGAGTATGTCTTCCCTCATAATTTTCTGTCTTGGAAGATGTGCATGGTTTAAATGTGATTCCAGTGTGTCCCCTACTATATGAGGTTTCTCCTGGGAGATGTGACACAAATGTCAAAGTAATGAGTCTACCAAAGTCTTAAACTGGACTAAACCAATGAGCTGACTGCGGTTAGCTACACCAGTATCGATAAGGGAATAAGTACTGAAGCACAGACAAGTCAAAGACCGCTGCATCACCCAAACTCCACTGTGTCTGGGTGATGACTGGAAGCTGCCTCCCTGGAGGCATGATGTGCAGGAGCTCCACGGGTCAGAGAGGCTTTTTCAGGGGGCTTGGGTCATTGAAGAGCCCCCTCTTCATCTTTTCTCTTTTCCCCAGCATTTTTATCCTACTATAAATTGAAGAGAAACCCCCTGTGTATCTTGTTGGTTTCTAGAGCTGAGACTTTTGAGTTGTTTACTTCCCGAGTCCCATGAGCCTCTCTTCTTTCCTAGAGAATGTTTCAGCTTAGAAGTTCTTGATCCTTGAACCTGGAATATATCAACTTGAAGGAAATTTCTACACACCCTCTTCCATAGGTTCATATAGAGAGTATTTAGGTCAATAGGGCAATGACCCTTTGAAGAGGTTAATGTAACTACGATATGATCCTGGCTACTTCCTAACACTACCTTTTTTTTTTTTTTTAAATGATTAAGTATGGCTTCCAAATTTGCTTTCCTGTGACTGCACCCTCTTGCATATACTCCTGACATTGTGATGGTATCTGCCATAAAGCTTTTCTAAAGGCCTAAGGCACGGGCCTCTGATTTCAGGTTTTCAGCCTTGAAAACTGTGAGGTTAATAAAGCTCATATATATGTATGTTACCTTAATAAAGTCCATATATATATATATACTTATATATGTATGTATATGCATAAATGATATTCCAACCTCAGTATTTTGTTACATTTGCAGAAAGACAGGTGAGAACAGGGAAGCAAGTATGGGTCTAAGGGGTGAGTTTGTCCTTCAGCACTTGAGGAAGAGGGGCTTGCATTTTTCCTGTGGTTTCCAACTGCAGTGTGGGCAGTTGCAGCCTAGATGTTTTTATGTTCTGCTGTGTTGTCCCTTTCTAGATTGTTCAACTAGAATGAGCAGACTTTGCTTTGTTGCATTTCTGGTCTTAACTGTTGTTTGTGAATTACTTCCTTCTCCAGCACTCCACCCGAGCTCTGTGAGAGACAAACATGGAACTCAATGCAGTGCTGTCCTCTGGGACTGTGGTCTCTTGTCAGGGGTCTTCTCTGCCTCACCGTCCAGCCTCTGTCTTTTGTATAACAAAGAGCTCTCAGCTGTACTTCAGTATCATTTCTTTAGATGGCATATTATTGGGCTTTGTATTTGATGTTTTTGTTGCTGTGGCCAAAGTGCTCCACTGATTAAACTTTAAGGGAGGACTTATTTTAGCCAGAGGTGCAGTCTATCCTGGAAGGGAGGGTGTGGTGGAGCAGAGAGTCTCATGTCACAGTGGGCCAGGAGATGGGAAATGGGGGAGATGATGACAACCTCTGGCTTGTTCTTTTCCCCACATTTATTCAGGTCTCCATGCTTGTGAGGATTTTGACATTCTGTAGGATACTGGGCCTCTGCCACAATACTAAGTATAAGGTGTTATTATTATTTTGGCTCACATCTCTGCCACTACTAGAAACTATGAACACTCCTTTGCAGGAGACTTTTTTGCTTGTGTGACACATGCTATAATCTTAAAATACAATGCTTGGAGTCCTGATCTCAGGGAAGGTACTTTACATCTTTATGTCATGAACCAGCTATATGTAAAATGGAGGTTATTGCGAAGACAGAGACAATGCATGTAAATTGCACAGCGTAGCTCCAGGTGTAAAATAAAGTATAAATTGACAGTCGTTAGTTATGATGATGGTGACATTTACTATAATTTACTGAGCTAAATTTCCTTTTTAAAATATTTTGATAGCTTTCACTTTTCCCCTTTTACTGTTTTATCTAGTTCTGGAAGGAAGTATTAAAAAACAAATAGATGGTTAGAGTTGAAATTTCTTCTATGCTTGCTTTCTTTCTTTCTTTCTTTCTTTCTTTCTTTCTTTCTTTCTTTCTTTCTTTCTTTCTTTCTTTCTTTCTTTTGGTCTCAAGTTGGCAAAAATTAACTTAATTTTCCATTTATGTTTGAAATTGGCTTTTGAAAAATCTTGGGATTCCTCATGATCTTCTTCAAATGCACAGCTCACTGAGGCTTTGCAGTTAATTGTTTCCTTAATGTAGACCCATTGGAGGGAGAGATACCAATAGAAGCACCTAAAGGATGAATTTATAGGTAAGTCATGGGAAGGGAAAGGGCACTGTGAGCCTGTTCTTGAATTTGGGCTGTTCTGCCCTTAGGTGGATACACTTAAGGTTTGGTACACCTTGCCCTTGCCTCTGCTGTGTCTTGGTCTTCACTCTACAGAACTGGATTTCTAAACATAGGTAACACGAGAGGCTGAAAGGCCTTGGAGCTGAGGGAAAGTACTCAGGAGCGGAGACTCTGTTTTCAGCTTTTGACTGACCTTGCTTTTAGCCTCTCAGTCATTTTGTGTTGCTGTCAGCAATACTTACATGATGTTTATTCCCTGTAGTTCTCAAAGCTGGGAAGCCCAGGGTTATAGTGTTTCCCAGGGAAGGCTGCCTCTCAGTGGTCTGATCTTTTCACTTCTGCTTTCTCTTCCTCTCTTCCTCCTCCTTATAGTGAAAGAGATCCAGTCCAGGGCCTCATATATGCTAAATGAGCACTCTACATGTTCACCCCACCCATAATTCCTGACATGCCCTTACGTGGCAGAGAGGGGGCCTTTCATGTTTTGTTTTCTAAGGGCACTAATCCCATTCACAAGGGCCCCACCCTCTAGGTTTAACTGTCTCCTCAAAGCTTCCCTTTCAGATAGCATTGCACTGGGAATTAGGGCTTTAGCCTATGGACTTAATTGGAGGGACATACATATTTAGTCCACTGCAGCCTCCTTCAGAAGGGGAAGGGTTGGAAGTTTTCAGAAAGGAAAACATCTCTGGTGGAAGCATGTTGTCCACATTCTACTCAGTGCTAGGGCTGTTCTGCACATTTGTAAGGACTTACCTCAGCAAGATCCATCTCTGACCTGAGCATGGTCCTCTCAGTGCTTTCTGTATTTCTCAGTGAATAATCTCCTCAACTCAATTTAGAAATCAAACTAAACCTATGATTTAAAAATTTTGTGTCTTTGTTCTGTATCTTTGTTAGGGTCAGATGGATATAGATATAGATGGGTGATTCTCAGCTTGGAAATTTGTCTCTGCAGGAACCAAGAAGGTATTATTGTGGTCTGGTGTGGTGGTATACACCTTTAATTCCAGCACTCAGGAGGCACAGGCGAGCAGATCTCTATGAGTTCATGGCCTGCCTGATCGACATAGCAGGTTCCAAGCCAGCCAGGGCTACATAGAGAAACCCTGTCTCAAAAAACTAGAAAAATAAAAGACATTATTTTTTCTTCTAAAAACATTTTTCCTCTTTGGACTGGGGAGTTGGCTTGAGCAGTTAAGAGCATGGACTGCTCTTTCATAAAACTTGGGTTTAGTTCTCAGTACCTACAAGGCAGTTTACATTGATCTATAAACCCAGTTGCAGGGAATGGAGCTCTCTCTTTTGGCCTCTGTGTGCACTGCACATATATGGTATAGAGACATACATGCAGACAAAAAAATCCCCATACACATAAAGTTAAAATAAATCTCAAAAATAAATAAATTTGTTTATTTAATGTCTGTGTGTGTATGTACACCTAGGCCCCACTAGACAACTTGTGAGAGTAGGTTTTCTTCTTCCATCATGTGGGTTCTAAAGATCAAACTCAGACCATTAGTCTTGAAGGTAGGCATCTCTATCAACCTGAGCTCCCTTGTTGCTCATTCTGTTTTCATTAGGGAACTAAACTCATGTTTGATTCATCTACTGATAATATTTCAGTGTCAGAGCCTTTTAATCATCTACCATTCCTCCCATGAAGCATGTTGTTTGGTCTTGGGTCTCTCATTTTGGAAACCAAGTAGAAAATCAGCTCCATCCTCTAAGTTGTCTCCTGACTAGAGTGGATCACTGTAACATCTTTCCTAGTGGTGTCACATTAATGTCCTCCCCAGTTATGTCACTGTGATCTTCTTCCCATTGTGGTCACCATGTTGTCCTGCCCAGTGAGGTCACAGTATGCCCTCCTCAGTGAAGTTACCATAATGTCTTCTGAGTGGAATCACTCTAACCTCCTCCCCATTGGGGTTACTGTAAAGTCTTCCCCATTGTTGTGAGTAGATTAACTTTCCTGTGCTGTAGATTCTACTAGGAAATTCTAGCAATTACCTCTACCTGGCAGGCTTATTCATTTGTTTGTTTGTTTGTTCTAGACTAAGGACCCAAGACAGGAACATGGCTGATGGTTGATGTTCAAAGTGCAGCAAGGGGCAGTTGTGGCTTGGGGTGAGTTGTAAAAGGGGAATTGATATGTTGGGACAGACATAGGAAGCCTGACAGTGGTTAAGGCTGATAGTGTAATCATTTATGACATTAAGCTCAAGACGTGAGGTTCACTAATATCATTTATATGTTAAAGGTCTTTATGCACATTCTTAATTCTTTGTGATAAGTTCTCTCACTTACTGAACAATCAGTGCACCAGTTTTGTGCACTGATGTTTTTGGTTATGTCTATCTATTATTCTACTCTATACTGGGGTATTCATTCTCTACTTTGCATTACCTGCTCTACAAACAAGAGATCAATAGAGCCAAAAAAATCTGGGCTCAGGATGTCCTGCAGAGACTGATGAATCAACCAAGGACTATGAATGGAAAAGACCTAGACCTCCTGCTCAGATGTAACCCATAGCAGCTCAGTCTCCAAGTGGGTTCCCTAGTAAGGAGAGCAGGGCCTACCTCTGACATGGACTCAGTGGCTGGCTCTTTGATCACCTCCCCCTGGTGAGATGGCCCAATTAGGCCACAGAGAAATAGGATCCAGACAGTCCTGATGAGACCTGATAAGCTAGGGTCAAATAGCAGGGGAGGAGGGCCTCCCCTATCAGTGGACTAGGTAAGGGACACAGGGCGGGGGAAATGGAGGGTGGGGCTAGAAGGAGACAAGGGAGGGGGCTACAGCCCAGATACAAAGTGAATAAACTGTAATAAATAATAAAGACATTCTATCTTTAGCAGCTATGTTACAAGGAAATATTTATTTCAACACTTCCATGGTTACTCATTTCTCCTAAATGAAAGAACATTACATGGCATGGCTAGAGACTCAGTTTCTCCTCTTTACTCTGAAACCGGCTGGGTGTGTGATTTTGAGATCATCCAGAATAATCCTTTTATTATTTTTTTACATTTTTTTAAGTTCTCATTTCTACCTTCGTAGAATGAAGATGGGTGGCATGCAGGGCTCGGCCCACCTGTTGTGAGTGTGCCTGTGCATCTGCATGTGTGCGTGTGCCTGTGCGTGTGTGTTTTATGATACCAATGTTTTTATATAGGTTTATAATTGGGAACTGAACATGCTTATGAACATCTTAGCCCATGCTGGGGGGCAGGACCTAGTAATATATAGGACACATCAGGACTTTGAAACTCTGGCTCTTCTCAAATGGCTGCATGGGACATGCCTATTTTTGCCCTGCTAATTTTGTGGGTTGTAACAGTGCATTTTAACCTCTGTGAGTGGTTATAAAGTGGCACTGCCATGAAGAGAAAAACACATCAGAGCCACTGGGGGCAAGTCTTTGACTACTCTATCTATTTGTTCCTCCAGTGGCGTACATGCATGGTACTATAAAAGAATGAAATGTCTGTGGCCCCTTTAAAGCCGAATCCATTTTAAGCTTGTCTTTAAGAGAGATCAAGAAAAGGTTAGCCTATGATTTCACTGGAAGACACTACGAATAACCAGTAATACAATATAGGTAACACATACTAAGCCTTAGAACTGTTTTCTGGTATATTCTTTGAAGGTATTTTATGATAAAAATGAATAAAACAGGTCTATTTTCAACATTTATTTTTTTTCTGGTTCAGTGTGTCTGTGTGTATGAGTGTATTTGGCTATGTGTCTGTGCATAAATGCAGAAGCCAGAAGAAGGTATCCTGTATGTCACTTGCTGACTATTCGTTTGAGACAGGATTGCTCTCTGTATGTAGTACTAGCATTATCTTAGCTAAACCCCAGAAATCCTCCTGTTTCTGCCCTTGTTGGATCTAGGGTTATAGTCACGTGTGGGATGCATGTCTTGTTATGTAGGTGTGCTGGGGTCTGAACTCTGATCTCCATGATTGTGTAGAAAGTACTCTTAATCACTGAGCCATCTCTCTAGTCCCCCATCATCTTTTGTTAATGTTTTACCTCTTGTGAATGTTTATTTTTTATTTTTTACAATTTATTCATTTTATATTCAGATTGTGGCTCCCTCCCTCCCCTCCCAATCCCCTTCCCCAGTCCACTGAAAGGGAAAGTCCTCCCCTCCTGTCATCTGACCCTAGCTTATCAAGCCTCATCAGGACTGCCTGGATCCTCTTCCTCTGTGGCCTGGCAAGGCTGATCGCCAGGGGAGGGTGATCAAAGAACGGCAACTGAACTGCCCATGGGCTACATCTGAGCAGGGGTCTAGGTCCTCTCCATGCATGGTCCTTGGTTGATTCATCAGTCTCTGTAGCATCCCCTACCCCCGGCCTAGATTTTTGTCTTTGTTGGTCTCCTTGTGGAGCTCCTGTCCCTTCTGGGTCCTTCTACTCCCACCTTTTGCCACCCAGCAGGGGATTGAAGCAGATGCAGAGACTCACAGCCAAACTTTGGGCAGAGCACAGGGAGTCTTGTAAATGATTTTTCTTTCTCTTTTCATTCTCTTAGAATACATCCTGAGCACAGTTTCCCCTTTCTCCAGCCCTCCCTGTTCTCCTCTACCTCCTTCTTCCCCATATCTACTGCTCTGTTTCTGTTCAGAAAAGAGCAGGTCTCCCAGGGATAACCAAACACAGCATAACAAGATGTAATAAGACCAGGTGCAAACCCTCACATGAAGGCTGAATGCAACTCAGTAGGAGGAAGAGTCCCAAGAGCAAGCAAAAGAGTTGGAGACAACCACACTGCCACTATTAGGAGTCCAACAACAACAACAACAACAACATAACTCAAGCTAACAACCATAGCATATATGCAGAGGGTCTAATGCATACCCATGCAGGCTCTGTGATTGTTGCTTCAATCTCTATGAGCCCCTTGGAACCTTGCTTAGTTGATTTTGTGGGCTGTGTCCTCCTGGTATCCTCAACCCCTCTGTCTCCTGTAATACGTCCTCCTTCTCTTCTTCAAGGATTCCCTGAGCTCTGCCTAGCGTTTGGCTGTGGGTCTCTGCATTGGTCTCCATCAGCTGCAGGAGGAAGCCTCTCTGATGACAATTGGGCTAGGCACTGGTCTATGAGTATAACAAGATATCATTAGGAATTTCATTGACTTGGTTCTACCCTGTCTCTGGGCTATCCAGCTTCCGGTTCCTGGCTATGCAGGTAGTGTCTGGCATAGGCTCTCTGGAGCTGGTTCTCAAATTAGACCAGACATTGGTTGGCCACTTTCATGAAGTTCTGAGCCACCATTGCTCCAGCATATCTTGCAGGCAGGGCAGGTTGTGATTTTTTTTTCAAGCTCTTGAGTTTTGCAATTATCTATAATAGGGCATGAAAGGTCAATTTGCACACAAGCCACCTGAAAACAACGTAGTCACAGGATTCTGAATGGTAGACTCTGTGGTGGATTGTGTGGCATGCAATTGATGATCTTGTGACAGTAAACTGTTTCAGGTTCTGCCTTGTCCCTTCCAAATCAGGTCCTCCTTGCCCTGTTTTCTTATTTTTTCCTCTTGCTGTGTTTATTGAATATCGCTGTGTGTGTTTTAGCAGTGACGATGAAAATAGAAGGAGGTTTAGAGTTACATCGTTTTTTTCCAGAGTGCCTACCTTCTGTTGCCACACTGCCCTAGCACAAGGAGCTCCTTTGTCTCTGGGACTAAGGCCAGTCACTTCTCCCTGTTTTACGATTGTGCTAAGCTTGACCTCTGCCTATCTGGTGGTATATTTTCAACAAAAACAAAATTCTTAACTGTGTTTATTTTTATGATTGATTGTAAAAAAAATCTTAGCTTTCAACCATACCTGTTGGCGGAAGCAGCCAACCCTCCATTTCTCATGTACTTGGAGGAGGTGCAGTACAGACAGCAAACACTGGCCTCGGGAACCACCATAGGGACCGAAAAGGGAAACTTTTTGAGTCCGTTTGAAACTCTGTAAAGATCCTTAAATAACAAAGAGAATGTTCCAATTAACTTTTAAAATGCTCTTCTTTTCTAAGGAATTTCTTCCCCACGTCCTGATCCCAGCCTTGGGGATTCTCTGGAGTAGAGGCATTCCCTCCTGGAATCATTTCAGAATTCACCTTAGATACAGGATTGTTTTGTGGGGAACAGTGGTGATGTAATTCATGGGTGGTCAGGGAAATTCTTGCTCTTTAGTATTGCTATCTTTAAATACTTAATAGATACATGTTTGATTAAAAGTGCCCATTAAACACAATAGCTTTGACAAATATTGGAAGGACAAGCAGTAAGTCATTCCTCTTGGTACTGTAATATTTCATCTGAGCAGGTTTTTCAATCAATAAAGAACAATTTAGTTCTCCGAGAAGCACACACCATTCTGATTGATTTGTGTGGAATCCTCATATAATGTTAAGTAGTTAAGTAAGGTTACTTAAAAATAAATTGTATTTTGAGGTTGGAGAGTTTATGCCGGAGAACGATATTATATACTTGATGAAACTGGTCATGTCTCTTAACATATACATTTTGAAACCAAAACACTGTGTTTAGAAAACAATTTCTAATAAGGAGTCCAAGTATGCTAATGGAAACCAGCCCAACAGATTAAAATATTAACCATGAGGATAAATAGAAATATGTGTATATGATGAGAAAAAGGTGTTTCCTGTTGATGGCATCTGCTCCTCTTCTCTGCTACCCACAATTATATGGTCTTATTTTGGGTTACTTCTGGGATACTCTGACTTTCCCAGTTTTAGTTTATGTGGCATAGATCATTCTAAACCTTGCTTCTTGCCAACCAGATGTGCCAATCAATGTATTCCTTCTCTCTGGTCCAACAGATCGGTTATAGAATGTCATTCTATTGGGTCCAATATAACAAAATCTCAGTATTTTAAAAATTATATTTAATGTATATATATTCATAGACTTATATAAATATATTTAATATATTTATTTAATGTATTATTTATATAAATATATTGATATTAACTATTTAATATATTAATACATTTAATATGTGTATATTAAATTATATTTAATATATATTGCATATATATATGCCTAAGAGAAAAAATGTTTACACAACCATGCCATGGTATGCATGTAGGCACCAGAAGACAACTTTCAGGAGCCATGTCTGTCTTCCTGCTGTGTGTCCTGTGCATTGAGCTCAGGTCATCAGACTTACAGCAGTCACTGTATCTACTGAGCCATCCCACGGACCCAATTCCAGGATTTACACTATGATTATTAGAACTGAAATTCCACTGTAAAAGTGGAACCAGGAGTCTATCTGACTGTTGGGTCTACATTAAAAGAAAAGCCACAAAAAATGGATGTACATCGTGAGTGTGTGTGTGTGTGAGAGAGAGAGAGAGAGAAAGAGAGAGAGAGAGAGAGAAATACAGGGAGATAATTTAGAAACCTTAAATCCCTGGATCCTGGTGTGTTTATAGCCACATATGGCTTCAAACATTTCAATTTTATGAACCAATAAGGTCCCGTTTTCATTTGCAATTGTTTGAACTGGTTTGTTTTAGGTCACTAATATAAGAAGAGAAAGAAATGCAAATGTAGAGAACAGTCACATTATCAGGGGCTGGTAGATTATCAAACGGTAAGTTTACAGAGTTTATAGAGACAAGAAATTGAAGAAAGCAGAGAGTAAACAGAGTAGACTTCAGCGTGAATGCTGCCATGCATTGGAGAACAAGGGTGCTCTGTGGATCGTGGATGTGGGAACCAGGATGACCTCCCAGGGATGGAGGGAAAGGACACTGCCAGGAGCTAAGGAAAGAGTGGGCAACTTCCTTTGCCTATAAAACGTACTTCTGCTCCTTTGGGCTTGTTACCTTGGAATCCACCGTTCATCCTTCCCTGCCACACATCCACACACTCATCTGGTCCTGCACATGTCCCTCCACAGTTACTCTTGGCCTCCTGCTTCATGTCTCAACTGCCAAGAGCTTGGTCCAGGTGCTTAATATTCATTTCCTGGAAACTGTAAAGGCCGCCTTGCTGCTCCTGTGCCCACAGCCTTCCCATGTGGGATCTGTTCCTTAGCCTGCTACCAGAATGCTGGCCCCAAGGCTCAGTTCTCATTGTGAAATATCAACACTAACACACACATCTGTACTGGGCACTGGAGCAGGCCCTGGCTCGCCATCTGATCTTGGGAAAAGTCCTTAACTTCTCTAGGTGTGGGGTGCTAGTGTTTGAGGTCAGGGATTAGATCAGGTACTTGGATAGTCATTGCCTTCACCATTGGTTAAGATTCAAAAACCCCTCTTTTTTTTTTTTCTAAATAGGGTTTCTCTTTATAGCCCTGGCTGTCTTGGACTTGCTTTGTAGACCAAACTGGCCTCGAACTCACAGCGATCTGCCTGCCTCTGATTCCCTCCCTAAATGCTAGGATTAAAGGCATGAGTCACCCTACCTGGCTTAAAGGTCTCTTTTAACTTATGCACACTAGCAAAAATGAGGCTCTTCCTGACTCTGAAGTTCACTACCTTGTTCATTTCTTCCTTTGCTCCTTTATTTTTCCATGTGAAAGCCCTATCCATTCTCTTACGTCCAAGCTCAAGTGTTATCTTAAACTTTGCCATATCCTCCTTGCCGGCAGAGACCCTCCTTACCCCTTCCTCTCCGTCACAGTGCCATTTGTCTTACTGTGTGCTTGTGTCTACATCCTAGCTTCTGCCAAATTACCAATGATTTCAGTCATATTCTTCAGTCATTGTAGCCTTCAAGATTCCAAACATAGTAGCTAGTTTTTAGTAAATGCTTTGAATGAAAATACACATCATGCTGAGGCCCTGCTCATTTAGCCATCTTGTAACATCCTCTCAAGGTTGTCGGATATTATTTGTCTGTCGAATAAGGGCATATGCTAATTAAGCTATGGCCTTTTGAGCTTGTTAGTATTGCTGAAGCAAGGGTTACTTACTCCTGCATGGGCTAGGAGTGCATCAGCAGTCAGGGCTGGGGGAAAGTCTCACTAGGGTCCTTAGAGGGCTTCATGCAAGGCCTTGCCAGTCCATCTCTCCTGGGTGTAAGTAGAGTGACAGTAAGCTATGCTGTGCAGAACAATGTAGTCTCTTGTTTTGTAGTTCCTGACAATAAAGTGGGAGAAGGCTAATTCTGAAGGAAAGAGCAGAAATGGAGAGAAGGAAGAATGTGGAAAGCAGTGGATAGAAGGAGGGAGTTTTAAAGAGATAACAATGTGCTCCGTAATCCTTTTTATAGCAGGATGATCAGTTCCAGACCTGTGAACCGGTTGCACTGCTGTGGTGACACTGAGTATTGACAAAGCCACTGCCTTGGCCAGCAGCTTAACATTTTGTGGCTCTCTACTACCTTGGACCATGAACCTCAAGACCTTCCTCTGCGGGGCTGGTTTTCCTGTGAGCCTGTGGGGAAATAGATGGCTGTACTTGGGTGAACCTTTGCTGTCTATTTTATTGGCTTCCCCTCTCCACCCACAGCAACTTAAATCATTAAAAGCCTGTATAATTAAAATTTCATCCAAGTCACACCAGTTATGTTTGCTGGCCACAGTAGGGAGTATAAATATCTTCGAAAGGGCTGAAGACAGAGGTGGCTTCCTGCCTGTGGTTTGGGCTCTGTCTGCTACTGTGTGCCATCTGCAGCCGTCCGAAGGCTGAATGCCCGGCTCCTCAGCCCTGCTCTTACAGACCCATCACTCAGTCTGAAGGTGGCCAGTCATTGGTGGGGGTGGAGGTCTGCCATGTGTATGATAGAACTTTCTTCTTCTTCACTTGGTCTTTTGCTTCCTAATGTATTTTGGTTAGAACATGTAAATTAATGCTTCTTTCTTCTGGGTGATTGGAAACTAGAAGATCGCCATCCTTCCTGTGCTGACATTAGACTGGTTTCCTGAAACACACGTTGTATTGCTATCTTACTCCCCAGATACCCTGTGGTTTCACCTAGCTGTGTTGGAGCACCTATTGTGCAGGTTTCTTGTTATGGGTTTTCCTACCCAAACAGGGAACTTGGAGTGGAGCCGACTATAGAGCCTATGAGTGGACTCTTATGCAATGGCAGTGAATACATTTCTAAGCCATCTATTATTTTATTTAATGTGGGGTATCATCCATATGCTGTTACTGTCATCCCAGTTGAGATGCAGTGACAGTCTTGGGATCAGCATGTGAACAACCTGATTTGAGTTGAGGCAGGGTTCTGGGTATGAGTAGAAGAGTAGTGGTCTTAGGAAAGTGGATGGGAAAATGAGACAGGAAAGGAAGGAAGCCACCTGAGAAGTGTGTTATAAACCAGTTACAAGTTAGGCACCCAGTGGCTAGCCCTCCTGAGGAAATGCTTGGAAGAGATGTAGAACATCTTAAGTTATCCCATTTGAGGTCCTAGGAAGGTGGACATCATTTACTATATTTCCCTAGTGATGGCACTAGGTGGGAAGAGTCCCAGGGGCTTAATGCTTTTGTACTTTCTGCTCACCCACATGCTACACTGTCAGATAAAAGACTCCAGGCCAGAAGCTGCTGCAATGTGCAGTTGGTAACATTCATCACAGTGAAAGTTTTTCTTCTTGTGGAGATGTAAGCATTACATGTACCTTTTTAGCAGTCTTTATGTGTACAGCTGAGTGGCTTTGAAGGCACCCGCAGTTCCATGTAGCGATCAGTAACATATTTTTTTTTCTCAAATAAAACTTTGCACTGACTGCATGCCAACTTCTCATCTCACTTCTGGCTGGGACTCTCATGGAGTAACTTTAGTTGTATTCTTTGTCAACTTCAAGACTAGACCTGGACTTTGGCCTGGGCCCTTGTCCCTGTCAAGACATCATTTCCTAGAAGTCTGATAAGTCAGTTTTGAGGGAACTCTTTGCCCTCAATATCGAGCCCCTGAGAGTTTGATAAAATTCCTTATCTCTCCCCACCATCCTCCAGGTGCTACCTGGTTACTATGGCCTGACATTAAGCAGAATCATGCTGGGTCAGCGGGGCATCTCTTCTTACTATTCATGCCTCTTCTTAGTAATTTCATAGCCACTGCCTTGCTCTCCATGGCTATGAGCTTTCTCTTTGTCTTGGTGGCTGTGAAAATGAATGTCAATTTTATGCTCCACTCTATTTCTTTTTTATTACAATATTCCTGACAAGAATTCATTTTTACTGTTATAATTATTGTAAGCTTCTGATTTTGATAACTTTAATTTCTAAAAACCTCTATTACTTTTGTCTTTGTGAATTTGCCTAGTTTTAGGGATCGCACTGTCTTAGTCCATTCCACCTGCTATAACAAAATACCATAAACCTGGAGGCTTATTAACAGCAGAAATTTATTTCTTATAGTATTAGAGGATAAATGTTGAAGATGAATATTTGGAATTCTTACAGTCTGTTTCTTGGTTCTTGTATGGGATATTCTCTTTATCCTCATATGGGAGAAAAGGACGGAGAAAAAGACAAAATAACTTCTGCCACCTTTACATGGGCTTTAATTCTATATGTGAAAGGGCTCTCACTCATGATCTCCTAAAGGCTGCTCTTAACGCTATCACAGAGTGACTCTTTTTTCAATGCTAAAATCCCATGTATGTTAGATAAGTGTTCAAAATTGAGCTATTTCCAAATATTGATCATGGTGATTTAAATGAGAATGAGAATTTTTGACTGAGAATGGCCTCCATAGGCTTGCATATTGAAATGCTTGGTATGCAATTGGTGGAACTGTTTGGGAAGTACTAGGAGACCTGGCTCTGTTGGAGGAGCTATAACACTGGGAGTGGGCTTTGAGGTTTCAAAAGCTATTCCATTCCCAATGAGCTCCCTCTTCCTAGTACTTGTGGATCAGATGTAAGGTCTCAATCACTTGAATGGAGATTTCTCAGTCCTGTACTGGGGGTTTTGTTAGTCTGTGATTCTTGTGAGGATCATTGTTAGCCAAGTAATTTTACATCTGTCTGTCTGTCTACATATCTATGTATCTATCTATGTATCCACGTATCTATCTATCTGTGTATCTATTTATCTATGTATGTATGTATGTATGTATGTATGTATGTATGTATGTATGTATGTATGTATCTATCTATCTATCTATCTATCTATCTATCTATCTATCTATCCATCTATCCACAAACACGTATGATTCCTTGAGGTCTTATTAAACAACCGTGTGCTATTTGGCCTTTGTTCTTCCTTCTTTTCTTTTGTATTGACTGCTCCTCTTCCTCCTCAGTTGGAGTTCCCTCCTGTTATTTTGTTGTCTTAGTTAGGGTTTTATTGCTGTAAAGAGAATTCGCGACCATGGTCACTCTTATAAAAGAAAACATTTGATTGGGGCTGGCTTACAGTTTCAGAAGTTTAGTCCATTATTATCATGGTGGGAACCATGACAGTGCGGAGGCAGACATGGTGCCAGAGGAACCAAGGCTTCTACGTCTTGATCTGAAGACAGCAGGAGACTGTGCGTCACGCCGGGAGTAGCTTGAGCACATAAGAACTTAAAGCCCAACCCCACAGTGATACGCTTCTTCCAACAAAAGGCCCTCCTAATAGTGCAGGTCCCTAAGGGGCATGAGTCTGTCAGGGGCATTTTTATTCAAACCACCCCATCTGATTTCCACTTCATATCACTGGTACTCCTTTGTTATCCCCCCCTTGGTCTCTTTATACTTTCTGTGGTTACTCCATGTTGTCAGTTGCTTTGTCGATTTTTAGCCATTCTGACTGTCCTGAGACGAAATAGCAAAGTTGTTTAAGTTTTCATTTCCCTCACCTCTATGGATGATGAGCACTTTAAAAAAATTTAATCAGTGCTTCTTTTTTTAATTCTAATTTTTTTCTTCACAATTTATTCATTATATATCCCTGTTGAAGCCCCTCCCTCAACTCGCCCTGGTTCCACCCTCCCTCCCTCTTCCCCCCCTCCCCCGTCCCCTTCCCTTAGTCCACTGAAAGAGGGAGTTCTCCACTATTTCCATCTGCCCATAGCTTGTTAAGTCTCATCAGGACTGCCTGGATTCTCTTCCTTGGTAGCTTGGCAAGGCCATATCATGAGGAGTGCGTGATCAAAGAGCAGTCAGCTGAGTTCATGATAGAGGCAGCCTCTGTTCCCCTCACTCAGAGATCCACGAGGAGACTGAGCTGCCACATCTGAGCAGGGGGTCTAGGTCCTCTCCATGCATGGTCCTCCATTGGTGCATCAGTCTCTGCAGGAGCCCCTGGGCTCCGATCTTTTAGTTTTCTTGGTCTCCATGTAGGGCTCCTGTCTCCTCCATGCACCTCTTTCTAGATATCCCTCAACAGAGAAATGGATACAGAAATTGTGACACATCTACACAAAGGAATACTACTCAGCTATTAAAAACAAGGAAATCATGAACTTTGCAGGCAAATGGATGGAACTAGAAGGGATCATCCTGAGTGAGGTAACCCAAAAGCAGAAAGACAGGCATGGTGTGTATTCAGTTACAAGCAGATATTAGCTGTATAATTAGGATAGCCATCTACAGACCTAAAGAAGCTAAACAACAAGGAGAAACTTAGGGAGGATGCTTAAATCTCATTCAGAATGGCATACAGGATAGACAATGGAAGGGGAGGAAACCAGATGGAAGCCCACTGTAGAGGGTCCTCTGAAATGATTCATCTAATAGGGTTCAAAGCAGAGGCTGAGACTCACGGCCAATCTTTGGGTAAAGCTTAGGAAGTCTTAGAGAGGAAGAACACTTTAAAAAAAAACTATTTTAAAATTTTCTTTTATTGAGAGGTATCTGTTTAAATCCCTAGCCCATTTTAAATTTAGGTCACTTGCTTTTTTGATTCTATTTTTTTTTTTGAGTTCTTTGTATATTCTGCCTGTTGATCCTGTCAGATATATAGCTGTCTGTCTTATTTAAGGTTTCTACTGCTGTAAAGAGACACCATTATCATGGCAAGTCCTATAATGGAAGATGTTTAATTGAGGCTTGCATTCAGTTCAGAACTTTAATCCATTATCACCATGGCAGGAAACATGGCAGCATCCAGGCAGAGATGGTGTTGGATAAGAAGCTGAGAATTCTGTAGCTGGATCAGCAGGCAGCAGGAAAAGAAAGAGAAACAGGGCCTGGCTTGAGCATCTGAAACCTCAAAACCCACCCTACCCCCTTGACAGACTTCTTCCAACAAGGCCTACTACCAAAAGGCCACACCTGATGTGCCACTCTCTATGGCCCTATGAGGACCATTTTCATTCCAACCATCACACTGGAATAGATTATTTCCTGTCCTTCCTCATTGATTGCTCCCTTAGCTGCATAGAAGCTTTATAGTTTTATGAGGTCCTAGTTGTCAATTTCTGGCCTTGATTTCTTGGCAAATTGAGTCCTGTTCAGAAAGTTCTTCCTATACGTATATATTTCTTGTCAGATAGTGCCTATGTTTTCTTAGAGCAGTTTTAGCATTTTTAGGTTTCAAATTGAGATCCTTGATTCATTAGAATAAGATTTTTGTGCATGGTGAGAGATACAGGTCTGGTTTTATTCTTCTTATGGACAGCTAGTTTTCTCAGTACCATTTATTGATGATGCTATCTTTGGTGTGTGCTTTTTGCCTCTTTGTTAAGTATCAAATGGCTATAGTTACAAGTAATCACATTTGGGTCTTCTATTTTATTCTATTGGTCTGCATGTTTATTTTTGTGCCAGTACTGTATTGTTTTTGTGATTATAGTTCTATAATATATGTTGAAGTCTAGAATAGCAACCTGCTTAGCATTAATCTTCTTGCTCAGGATTTCTTTGGTTATCTAGGAGCTTTCTCTGGTTCTATATGAATTTGGGATTTTTTTTCCTGTTTATATGTAGTGTGGTTTGTGTATGATTGGGATTGCATTGAATCTGTAAATAGCTTTTGGCACATTGGTAATTTTAACAGTATACATTCTGCTGCTCCAGAAACACGGGGAGTTTTCTGTTTTCTAGTGTCTCAGTCTCTTAATTCAGAGGCTTGGAGTTTTCGTGGTAGAAATCTTTCACCTTCTCAGTTGTGTTATTCCAAAGTATTTTATTGTCTTTGGTGCCTCTGTAGATGAGAGTGTGTTCATGATCTCTTTCTCAGTGTGCTTGTTGTTTGTGTACAGAAAGGCTGAAAAGTTTCATATGTTGATCCTGTACTCTGCCACTTTGCTGAAAGTGCTTTTTAGAGGTTTTCTGGTAGAACTTTTGGGATTTCTTACATATAGTATTATATCATATGTAGAGTGTGATAATTTGACTTCTTACCCTATTTGTCTTCCTTTAATTTCTTCCCTTGCATTATTGCAGCAGCTACTGCTTACACAGAAAGCCACCACTGGACAGGATGCAGATTGTGGGGAAGCCCAGTCCCAACAGATTCATCCACATCACAGCTCCTGTATCTGTGCTTCGGGGAACATTATGGAAGAGAGGACACAGGATTGTAAGAGCCAGTATACCAATAAGTTCATTGTGAAACAGTCTCTCCTAGGAAAGGCTGCATACATGACTGGAATGACAGCAATATCAATTGGCATGTTAATCTGGAGGGAAAAATTCTGAGTTCTACTTCTTGAAAAGAACTACATACAGGTAACTGCTAGGAAAGAAAGAATTGGCCTCTCCTAGGGGCAAGACATTTAACCATGTGTACTGACAATATAGACCCTAGTGCCCACTCCCACTGTTTCAATGGACAATACAGACCCTAACTTCTCCCCTTCCTCACTGTTGAAATGGAATGGAATATTTCTTGAACTGGAATATGAGCTTTTTTCTGTCTTTGGACTTGACTTGGAAACTTGGCTTTTCCTGCTGCTTTTCTACTAAAACTACACAGGTCTCTGTGGCCTCCAATGTGCCAACTTGTGTAAAGTGTAACCCAGTTCTTCAATGTATGCTCTTTCTATTCACACAACCACAGTTCTGGTGACCCTTCTTGACTGGAGAGTGGTAACAAGTTCAGAGTGCAACTGAAGAGGATGATGAGTTACAGTGTTAGCCCAGAGCACTACAGGTACAAGAACTTGTTTGCAATGAATATCTCAACTTTTCATTGGTTTTTGTGAAATAAAACTGAGTGAATGTTTTCTCTGACATGCTTTTCCTCTATTTAGTATCTAACTTACCTTTTCTTGTGACATTCTGACTTGTCTGTATGTCACAGAACTGGAGGCAGCTGCTGGAAATGTCACAGAACTGGGGATCCTGAATGCTCTGCTCAGTTTGATGATACCATCCTCTGAATGAAGCTGCTATGTTCCATAATGATTCTGGTAGTACTAATCTGGTGATGAAGCAGAGTAAAGCACTGGCCTTCTCTGTGATGTTTTCTCAAGATCAAGAACAAACATATTATCATTGTAAGTTAATTGCTGTTTCAAGGAATGGGGGTGGAGGGAGTGAAGAACTGACGTCTTAAGCTTCCAATACAGGTCAATTTTGTCCTATTTGTTCTTCTGTGTGATTGCTTCAAAATTTAGCCCCATTTTGCCAGCAGTCAGAGAGTGTTCCTACTTGAATAAAGGACACTCATTCACCCCAGAGAAACCTTGGTGTGTCCCACCAGGCAGTGGCATTCATATCGCCTGAGAACTCACAAGTTCTGAACTCTAGAGCATCCCAGACCTACTTAGTCTGAGTCCATGTTACAGGAAGGTTTTCTGGCAAATCATCACATTTCATGTTCAGCTTTAAGAAAGAAGCTCTGGTTTAAAATATGTATGGTCTGTGTTTTCATCAGCGGGACTCTCTCAAGAAGACTGTAAACAGTTTAAAAACTTAAAAGTTAACTGGTCCCATCTTTTCATTTCACTTTACAGAGAAATAAAAGTAGAGTTCAAAGAGACTCATTGTCAGAGTTCCAGGCTCATAACTTCATCTGAGATTGTTTTCATTATAATGGAGTACCTTCAGCACCTTCCTTTTAGAGATGAGAAAAATTAGGTCCAGGGATGTGATGATACTTATCTGAGGCAAGAGTATATGCAGCTGGACAGAGGAAACAAGATTAGGCTACAAAACAGACAACTCCCAAAATGGAGTGGAGGGCTGCTCCTGTTCATAGCATACCTTCCTGTTGATTGACAGGACACGGGGCCTATTGCTCTGTATCATCTTCCTGTTTCATGGCAGGATGGGGTGGGTGTTAGGTGGAACAGGTCAAACACATACTGGATTTTATAATTTCATATCAGTGCTGCGGGCCACTTGTTCTCATGTCACTAGCTACAATGACTCATATGCCTATGGCTGAGAACAATGCTACAGTAACAATGTAGTTTCCTTGCAAATATTTAACAAAGAACTGATTTATAGTACTTGCTGATTTTTAGTGTAAATATATTTCTTTATGGGTAGAGGCAGTGTAGCTCAGTGATTGAGCCCTTGCCTAGTGGGTACAAAGTCCCTCTACTCCTATAGCCCCTCATGTATGACATAAGAATGCATGTGTACACATACACAAACACACGCCCCAATGTTTCTTTCATGGTTGAAACATTTAAAAGATATCATCTCATGTCACTTTCATGGTTGAAACATGACACCTATTGAGCTACGGACATGTTGTCATTCAGAGTTGATATAGAAACTGCACATGCTCTACTCTCTATAAGTGACACCAGTTTCTCAGTGGCAACTCCCTGGCACCATTGAATAATCCTCAAATAGGAATGGAATTGCCAAAGAACATCATCTGTCAACAGAGTATGACTAGAGATGACTAAAGCAGGGAGTTTGGCAATGAACACAAATATCAAATCTATTATGGCCAGTATCAGAGAAATCAGTGGTCCCTGGAAAGACTGAAGAAGGTGGAAGACCAAATACTTTTACAACAAATTTCAAGTGTTTTGTTACATACACATTCACACAGTTAGCTGTTACTTCTTCTGTAACCAATTCTTGAAAGTGAAATGTTTCTATTTGCATGGTCATAATCTGAATAATGACTTCTTAGACAATGACGTCTTGGTTTTATTTTAATTTCTGTGATAAAATACACTTACAAAAACAATTTAAGGGATAAGAGATATATTTGGCTACAGTTCTGGGTTACAGTCCATCATTTCAGGGAAATCAGGGTGACAGAACTTGAAGTAGCTAGTCATATCATATCCACATTTGAGAGCACATAGCAATGAATCAATGCAAGAGTGCCAGAGCTCAGCTGATTTACCCATTCTTATACAGTTCAAGATTCTCTGCCTAGGGAATGGAGTCACCCACATTGAATGGGTCTTTCCACTTTAAGAATCCTCCACGGACATACCCATAGACTAATATAATCTAGACAACCCTTCATTGATATTCCCTTCCCAGGTGTATTTAGTGATGTCACATTGCGAATTCCAAACCATCATAGGCACACACACACACACACACACACAGCTGCCGAAAATTCAAGAGGAGTTGGAAAATGTTTGCCACTTAGAGACATCATAGTTTTAGTTTATAGCACACTCATGTTTCTGGAGACACTGGCATAAGCAAGCCCACTACACTGACAGTTGCATGAGAGTATGGGGCTCATTTTTACAAATGACTGTTAATGTTTATATATTTACTATGCTTTTTAATTGTCAGAATGTTTTCCTTCTATTTATAAGAAAGTTAATTGTAAAAGGGTACACTGTGTTATGCCAACAGCCGAATACATGCACATTTATTGACTTTCCCATGCATCATTTTCTATTGTACTAGATCTAATCTCATGTTTTGTTTATTATGGAATGAGAAGAAATAGGCTATTCTCTCTCTCTCTCTCTCTCTCTCTCTGTGTGTGTGTGTGTGTGTGTGTGTCTCAGTGTGCATGCATGTGTACCATATTGTTTTGGTTTCTGCAAAAATGCACTCTGATGTTTACACAATGCATTTCTTAGCAGATGCCTCTGCTTAGATGATACTCTACTGTTCTTGAGACGGGCTTGAACCTAAATGGTCTCAATAATTGTCATATTTTCTTTCAGGGTCTTTTATTTTGTTGGATTATTTCTATTTTATGCAAATGCAACCACAGTACAGGGACATCTGATGCCACATTATATTTTGTCTTTTCATAGGTGACAAATCAGGCACTAGCTGTCTTCTATGCTAAAGAATAGAACAGGGAGCATACCTTTACCAACTCAACAGTACATAGATTTAGTGAATTACTTTAACTATATCCAATGGACTTGGAATAACAGCAGCAAGTCACAGAAAGTTCTAGATAGCTTGCATATAAATATTTAGCAAATAAAACATCATTCCTCGAGGTGAGGTTCCTTTAACCTAGTTTTAAATATTTTTCAAAACCAGAACATTATATGATTATTTTTATAGTCTTTATCAATGATTCAGAGACTCTTCTTACCTTGAAACAGGTTCTCATGTAGCTCAAACTGGCCTTGGACTAACTGCATAGCAAATAATTACCTTAAAGACCTGATCCTTTTTCCCTCAGCTCTCAAGTGCTGATACTTCAAGAGTGTATCACAACACTCAGCTTTTGAACTGACTTTAAAAAGAAACCCAAGGTTTAGAAAATTGGGCAAAGCAAATCCATTTAATATTTGCTTCATATAATCTGCTTAATGGGTTAGATCCGAAGTAGTTCGTTAATTTCCTGTCATGTCAAAAAGCTGAGAAAATGCTTATAGCTGTTCTCTTCTATAGCATCCTCTTCCCAGTGAGGTAAAGGCAATCTCTGTGGTCCATATGGCAAGTGCTTGGCTGTTGATTCTGAGAGCAGAAAAGTTTTCTGTCATCATAGACTTATTGCCATGCCAAGCAACAAATCAAAGTCATACATGAGGGCTCAGTTTTCTGAAAAGTTTATAATAAAAATCACTAGTTTTTTTTAAACTCAATATCTTTCTCATGTTAGGAAAATGCTCTACCCTTGATCTACACTTTCAAATCAATCAAAACCACTAATGGCATAAATGCATATGTTTCATATTAAATCAACTGTGCTTCATAGTGACTTTTACCTAATACCATGAGTTAAAATGCATTGAATCTTTGATATAACAGGATGAACACTCATAATGACCTTATTTAATTTTCATAGTATTGGAAGGTAGATACTGCTGACATCTCCCTTATTTTAGAAACAAGAATACTTTTCAAAACTCACAAGGCTAGTACGAGATAAAGCTGGGATTCACATCGGAAATATGGACTCCAGTGTTGGGTTCTTAACCCTCCTGTCCTTCTACTCCCCATAATGTAAGAAAGGTACCCTCAGCTGGATAAGGAGACCCATGGGGTTTGAATGGCCATTTAAAGTAAGAGGCTAGAAGCTGAGAGATAAAAAGTATCTTGCAAGCTGTCAGTCTTATCCACTCTGTTGCTGTTATTCACGTACACATCATACCTATAGCCCATCTTCTTTCAGAAGAGGATTTGAGATGGTCCTTTCCCCAAAATGATGTTTTCACCCACATTTGCTCTGTGGAAGGAGCTAACTCCAGGAAGGGGCTATGTCATGTTTTGGCACAACTTCGACGAGAGAATACTCATCTTCAGGATGTATGAGTAGCTATAAAATCAGAATGGCTATCTGATTTTTTCTTTAATGCCTACAATACAATTCTATTTTTTCAGAGAGATTCTTCAAATGTTGGAAAGCAGGAAATACCTTCTCCATCAAGATCTCTTCTCCAAATTAAACAGTTCCGTTGAAAGCAACCTTCATCTTTACTGTTTTCTTGACAATATTCAGTTTGCCTTCCCAACCCCCCTCAGAATTTTAACTTTATATCTACTGGATAGCTTGAAGGCTATAGAAGTCATGACTCTTCCCAGTTAAACAAAACCATGGAAGCCAGGTATGGCTGTACCTGCCTGTAATCTCAGCACTCAGAAGGTGCAGACAGGAGAATGAGGAGTTCAGGGCCAGTCTCAGCCACACAGAAGACAGGCTATGGAGATCCTATCTCAAGAAAAAAAAAGGAAGGAAAGAAAGATGAAAAGACAGGAAGGAACAACAGAACAGGAGGAAACCAAAACAAAGTCTATTGGGCCTCCACTTGATTCCTGCTGTCTCTGTGCTGAGAGTGAAAAATTCCCTAAGAAGGGGACGTGTCCAAGGATGTCCCACCTTAGTCCAGATGTAGCCTCCGTCATTCCTTTATTGTTTCAGATCCAGCTTTATCTTGCCTTGCTTTTTGCATTTCTGAATCTGGGTCTCTTTAGTCTTGTTCCCTTGAGTTTGCAGAGGTCATAACTATCTATGCCTTGCCTGTGTGCCAATTTAATGATCAGTGTCAGCCTTATGTTAGCCAATTTCCTTAGCATACTCCCTTACAGTACCCCCTTTATTCTTCTCTGTTTTGTGTGCACGTGTGCACATATGCACATATGTCTTTTTATGCATGTATCAATGTTACCATCACCTAGGTTTCTCTACTTTTCTTAAATCATACATTTCTCCACAGCATAGGTGATTCCATGTCATAGTTTACCTGGAATGACTTCTTGTTGTTCTTGGAGTAACTGATAATGTCCTCTTTTCTTTCCACAGTGTGCTAGTTGGGGCCTCGTCTACAACATTCTTCCCACATTCAATGGTTTTACTTCCCCTTCAGCAACATATTCAGACGCAGGGCCTTGTGAATGCTAGGTAAGTGCCTACCACTGAACTATACCCCCGATTCCTCATGTTCCAGTGTCTCAAAGTCTAAATTGCAAAGTGTTCACAATAAAGATAACAACTATGCTTTATGGTTCTTTCCTTTCCTTTCAGCTCTTAGGGACTTTTCCATTCATACTCTCCTGGCTATGAAAGTTCCCATATGGCAGGAGGTTGCCTTCTTCCTGGATGTGTCTTTTTCTTTGTGGGCACTTTGACTCATTGATCCTAATGTCCTGGCTTTCATGATGGCTTCAGGAAGGATGAATGGTTATGACTGATCCTCAGTAGGTTCTTACTCCATTGTCTGTGGGATACAGGGTTTCAGTGCTGTAAAGTAAAGTAGCCTAGAGTAGCTTCTCTTTCTCTTCTTTTATATGAATCTGTACCTGCAGAATCTTTATGTCCTAAACTATTGCTTTCTTATTTTATCTGAGAGTGGTTCGCTGTGTATAGCAATGGGCATCATCCCTGCTTTTCACCTGACCTTTGAGCCTAAGACAAGCCTGGCCAGCTGGGGACACAGCACAACCCCTGCAGACCATGGACACTGCACTGTCTGCTTTTTGGAACAGAGGGCATATGAGTGTCAGGTCCTGTTTTCCCCTAACAGCTGCTGGAGGAAGCTCCTAGTTGACCTATTGTTAATTAGTAAAGATCAACAGCAAATTGTCTTTGTTGTCACCTAAAATTACAACCTACATCCACAACAGTGATGAAATAGGAGACTAGTCTGTTCTGAATTGACAATACTTTGCTCCTTTTAAAATGAATCTGAACTAGTTGTTGATTTTCCACTCTTAATGCCAAGATCATGACCTTAGAACTCAGCCTTAGGTTTCAATTCTCTGTGGTATTACTTCTCAATCCAAGAGTTCCTGTTTATAAAATGAAGATAATAAGTCTTACTTTATCACAGTTGAAGGAGAGGTAGATGAGGTCATGTGTAGCATTGTAGCTATCAATTAGTGTATTCTTAGGAAATAGATGTTAGTAACATACTATTAGTATGTAACAATACTAATTTTAGTGTCAACAGCAGAATATGCTACCAGCTCATCAGGCTCTGTCATGGGAAGGCTACAGCTCCTAACACAATGACCCTGACTTCAGAGCCAAACAGTGAATTCCGAGGACAGCTCTGTTCTCTTCTCCTGGGTGACTTTTAGCTCTAAGTGCCAGCCAGCTAACCAGCGAGGAGACCATGCAGTGGAATAAAAATGAGACTGTCTGCAACAGTGACTGGTGTGCAGAACAGCCTCATGTGATTCAACAGGATCATGCATGCACTCTGTCTCTTCTTGCAGAAAGAAAAAAATGCAAGGAACTCTTACATTGGTACCCCAACCAAGCCAATATGCACCCTCAGGGTGGTCCTGTTATATGAACCCCAAGTGAACCTGGGGTCCTCCTGCTCAGTTAAATTTTCTCTGAAGACTAGAAGAAAGCCCCCTAAAGTGGTAGTGCTTTTCTTCTCTGGGTTTCTGATTCTGAGATTTCTTGCCCATCATAAGTAGTTTTCCAGATGTAATCACAGCCAGCATCTATCACCCATCATCATCAGAACCAGTACTTACCGGAAGCATCTCTGATGACGTCTTTCATTTGATACATGAACTGTAGGATCCATGTTTCTCTGACATCCTTGTTATGGACTCATGTGGCTTTGTAGCCATGCCATGCTGTTTCTTTTTAGAGCCAACCTCATATTTAATTTTATATTGTCAAAGGGTCTAATTATTTTTGAGCCCCATCTTTAGATAGTGAAATATGGGTAAACTGAGTCTCATTATGGTTAAATGGCTCTCTAGCATTTTACAATGAGTCAGGGAGTCAGACAGGAATAGAAGCCACGACTCTAGTTTCCTAAATTGTTTTTCTGACCACTAGACCGCACTTCCTCTCCAGACTATGAGACAGTGGAAAATGAGAGTCAGGCTGAGAGTAAATATGGAGGCGAACCCACAGAAACACAATTTTACTTGTTCTTAAATCATGTCATTTAGCAAAGGAAAACAGCAAAACACCCCAGTCTCTTTGCTGTCATCCAAAATTATATCCTAAACCCACTATAGATGTAGGATAGGAAATTAGTCTGCCCCAAACTGACATACATTTTCCATTTAAATGAATTTGAAAAAAATGGTTGATTTTCCAGTACTAATGTCTTTATAAAAGTTCCCTTACTAAAAAGGAGAGTTTAAAAACTGAGTTTTATTTACAGCCTAAAACATATAAGTAAAACAAGTTCATCAGTCTTATTTTCAACAGAATAAAAGCCTAACATTTCACATTATTTTAGGCTTTCTAGGAATATAGGCTTATTGGACACAGCATGAAGGTAGTTGATGGTGAATACAAAATGAGCAAATTATGACAAAGAAGAGCAAGTGATATATGAGTGAAAACCAGAACAAAACTGTGCAAAGACGGGTTTGAGTCTCAACTTCACCCATAACTTCTTTTATTTAAAGAATTATAATTTATTTACTTATTTTGGTGGGGGCAGGCATATACATTCTACAGCACTGTGCAACTTATACGAATCGGTTTTCCTCTTCCATCACAGAGGTCCCTGGGACTGAGTCCAGGTCCTTGCACTTGGTGACAAGTGCCCTCACCTGTTGAGCCATCTCAGTGGTCCCCCAACTTTCAATCTCAAGAAAACTGGACTGTGTGTGTTGAAGAGGGGTCAGAGCAACTGCCTGGCTGTCTGCTAGTAGCCTTGGTGTGGAGACAGACAGGATAAGGTGCATGTAAGAAGAGCTGTGAGCTGGAAGATGTGATATGGGAAGTGTCTACCCCATGCCTGGGCAAGCCAGTTGTCTTTGTATTTAATCTCCAGAAATAGAGCTCTCCAGGGCTATTCGCCATGCTTGAATAGAACTTAAAACAAAAAGTCTAAACAGGCTTCTTTTGAAATTATTCTTGGCTACGGAGACAGAAAACAAGATACTTCCTTTTGGCAAATAGCTTCCCCTCTTCTTCATCATGTATTGAGAGGTATCTGCACTGCCCTCATGAAATCTGATGATAGATGTGAAGAGAGCACTTTCCACTCTGGGACACAGCCACGCAACTCGGAGCAGAGTCCTCACTAAGAGAGAATGCAAAGAGCTGTCTCACCCGTGGCCCCTAGGCGCTCTACAAGCACTTCAGATAAAGCCCAGAAAATGTGGCAATCACTGGGAATCCTGGAAAGGTCATTTTGGGGGCAAAAACCCACTTCTGGGTTCTCATCTGTGGGTGGAATAGGGGACTATTGTTACTGGAAACTGAAGAAAAGGCAGGAATTTACTTTCTAAATTAGGCAGAGGAGAATTCAGCACAGTTACTGCTCGGTTGTGGCCCTTTAAAGACAGGTGATGGTGTGATTATTTTTTTCTTAATGGAGAAAACCACATACTGTAAAACTTCTCAGACTGTCACTAATCTCCCCTGGCGTCTAGTCAGGTTCATGTATTGCAGCAATTCCCCATGCTCCGTGTTTGCCATAAAGAATGGATTCCTTATGCTCACTGTGTGACCCCTGTATCTTAATCTCAAAAGACAAGGATTCAAGCTATCTTCTAGCTAAATAAAGCGAGTAGAATACAGTCCCCGCCTTTCTTTAGGGGTGGTGCATGGCCTGATGTAGCGTACTGTACTGCCCTGTGCCAGAAGTAGAATAATGGGTGACCTTTAGAAAACTGCATCCCAGTGCCAGCCGGTCCTCATGCACGTTTCTTTTATTGTGTAATTTGTGTGGGCAGCGTTGTGGGTGGGTTGTAATAAATTAGCACCATCTAGTGGAAATGGGAAAAGCCACCTGTCACCACCCTACTGCTGTGTCACCCACCCTATTGCTATGGGACACTTTACAGCCCAAGCACTTCTCAATGTTGTCATATTTATGGTTTTCTATTTAAACATGTTGCCACATTCTGCTGTGAAAGTTCAAGGCCATTCCCAGCTAGAGTAAAAAAAAAAAAAAATGGAGGAGTGTGTGACCAACTGTGCTCGCAAAAACTGAGATAATTTTACCAGCAAATGTTGATGTGTGTGTACACTAATGTTTTGTTTAGGATGCTGTTCACAGTCGTTGTGTTTCATCCTCACAGGACTCTGGAAGACACTACTGCTTTGTTGGGAAGGAACCTGAGGCACAGAGAGTGTATGTAACTGGCCTAGGTCACCCTGTTGCTACTGGGAAGACACTAGCCTTCCTTGTGTCGCTGTCCCTGAACGTGCAGGCCCTTGGTAGCTGGGGTCATAAGGATTTGCTGGAGTAGACAGAACTCTGCTATTACAGCCGGTGTAAGTTATTACAGGAGAAAGGGATGATATTGATGTGGCAGATATTGATGGATAATGGGTGTTCCACAGGCCAAATGGGACCCTGGTTCAGTCATAGCCCTGTTTTCCATTTTGTGTCCTCAGGAAATTTCCAGTATCTTCTGAGAACAGCGGAGATAGGGATAGCTTCATCATGGAGGAGGAGCTGATAGGATGGGTAGAACTGTGTGTGTGTGTGTGTGTGATCTGGCTCATGGGGGCCTTAGATAAGGTTTCTTTTTAGTTCTTTGAAAATGATTTTGGACCTTTACCAACTAGAGAAGAGCCCCTTGTTGGGGTTATACAGGCAGGTTCTTAAGCTTTGAACTTAGCCTTCTACCCACCTAGAGTCCTTCTGTGCTATGGACAGTGTGGAATGTGCTCAGAGAAGGATAGAACCTGGCAGGTGCTGACATTGTCTTTGGCGATGTCAGTGAGTTAGCCTTCTCTTGTCCACTTTTGTCTCCATGATGAATATAAAGATAGGAAGCTGTAAAAAAGATTCTCTTCCCAGACTCCTTCTCTGTGGCCTTCAGGGTACAAAGGGCTTTTATGGAAAGGGAGAGAGGGTGGATATGGAGACATTGACTGGAAGGCCCAGGTCTTTGTCATCTAACATGTTGTCTCTTTTTCTTTTTCTCTGGCCAAGCACAGCAGAGTCCACAGGCCTCCCACAGCTAATTAACTAAGGACTATGGACAAAGAACAGCAGATACTCCAGGTTCTGGGAATCTAACATCTCCAACACTTGAGTCGACTCTTTAGAACTTAGACAGCCTAGTGAGTGGGAAGGAGATGAAGGATAAAGGAGAGAGAGAGATCTGCCAAGAACAACCTTCCCAAAGTGCTGTTCTATCACAAATGGGATATTTCTGTGTCACTGTCTAGAATTAACTATGTATTTTTGTCTTTTTAAAAATGGATATCTTAGTTTTATTTCTGTGTGCATGCGTAAGTCCATGTGTAAGTATAGGAGAATGTTTTGTAAAGGCCAGAAGAAGTATTGGCTCTCCTGGGGTTGGAGTCATAACCCCAACCCTACATCAGGTGAGAAACCCTGATGTGGGTGATGGGAACTGAACTCTGGTCCTCCGGAAGAGCAACAAGCACTCTTAACCACTGAACCATACCCCCAGTTCCTAACTCTGTATTTCTTGGTAAATATTTGCTGTCTTAAACAAGTAAAGTAAGCTAATAAACCAACATATTTGCGTAAGAGTAGCCCTGAATGTGTCTTATGGAGAACAGAAACAGGTTTCATTCAGACCCTTAGTATGTTTCATTGAGGACTTAGCATAAGCTTGCACTCAGAAAGATTTAAAAATATATATATTGTCTTTTATGAGACTATTTCTCCAAACAAGGACCATGTATGGATATAACCTAGAACCTCTGCTCGGATGTAACCCATGGTAGCTCAGTATCCAACTGTGTTCCCTAGTAAGGGGAACAGAGATGGCAGGCTCTTTGACCTCCCCCCAACCCCCGAGGGAGGAGCAGCCCTGCTAGGCCTGCTAGGCCACAGAGGAAGACTTAGCAGCCAGTCCTGAACATACCTGATAAACAAGGGTCAGATGGAAGGGGAGGAGGTCCTCCCCTATCAGTGGACTTGGAAAGGGGCAGGGAGGAGATGAGGGAGGGAGGATGGGATTGGGAGGGAATGAGGGAGCGGGATACAGTTGGGATACAAAGTTAATAAACTGTAACTAATATTTAAAAAAATAAAAATATATTATTGTTATATATATTACATATACCATACATATCAAGCAATAGGAATTTTTTTAGTATAGTGCATTACATAATTGAAGTAAAACCCTGATATCCATTTTAATACTATTCATTTTCTTTTGCAGAGTTATATTGTATTACTAATATGGAAAGTATCTCCCTAAAAGGAAACGTAAGAAGTAAATAATAAAAGCCAGCACTTGCAAATAGAGTTTGATTTCTTCTGCAACTATGATTCATTTTGAGAGAGTGTCTCAGCTTCTCCATCCTTAAAAGAGCACAATACAATTTGCCTTTAATTAAAGTCTCAATTATTTTTTAAAGCTCTAGGGGAGTTGGGTCCGATGGAAAAATGAAATAAGTGAGGCCATGCCTTAAACTGCACTGGGAGTTTTATAGGCAGTTCACTAAGGCTTTTAGTTTTCCTTCTAAATGATAGGGGAAACATATTTTAAGCTGAACAACCGAGACTGGAAAGGCACACAATACCTGTCGCCCAAGCAATGATCATATCAGGACACACCCCATGGGATTCGATGCTCCTCGTTAAAGCCCGCCCAACCACCACAGCCCGTGGCTGTTCTGGCTTTGGCAGAAGGTTGATAACAAGCATCTGCAAGAACTTTGTTTAATTGAGCAGGGAAATTATTGTTTTCTTTACCAAGGTCTTGTAAGTAAAGACATACCTGTGTAGACAGGATTTATGGTTTAAGCCCTGTGTGAAGAAGTGAAGGCAAATTAGCAAAAATTAATCCCCAAATGAAATCACAGCTCTGGAACTCATTTTCCAATGGAATTTGACTGTGCTTGTGGAGACTGTTGGCTTGAGCAGTAAAGTCTCAGGCATACAGGGACTTTCCTAAGCATGTGATGTGATGTGATGTGTGTGTGCATGTGTGCGTGCATGTATGTGTGTATGAGTGTGCGCATGCGCGCGGATGTGTGAGTGTATACCAAAGGTTGCTGAGCATCTTCCTGGGTGTATCTCTATCTTATTTCTTGAGATGGGTCTCGCATTGAATCTGGAGCTCAGTGTTCTAGCTACACTGGATGCTCACTGAGTCCCCGGGATCTGCCTTCCTTCCTCTCTGCAGTGCTGGTGTTACAGGCATGTGCCACCATGAGATCTGAATTCAGGTCCTCATGCTTACACAACATGTACTTTCCTGAATCAACCATGTCCTCAGCTCCCTCCTTTATACATGTAATTTTGGACACAGTATTTTACTCAGTACCCTGGCCAGCTATGAATTTGTGATCTATTTACCCCAGCCTCCTGTGTGCTGAGATTCCAGGCAGGGATGCAGCACCACACCCAGCTTTGAACATATTTTGACATCGAGATCCAGAGATTTCAAGTATCCCATTCAGTTCAGGAAACAAAGAGAGTAATTTTCTCTTTCCAGGGTTTTTTTTTTTTTTCTAACAGTCCCCTTCCTATCCTCTGGGTTAGAAGTGCATCTTTGATGTTTCCCGCCCTCCCTGAGTTCCCATATCATTTGCGTGAGTTGATTTGTAGTGTTGAACCATCATGGGCACTCCTTCACCCACATTTATTCCTGGTGTGCCTGCCTCAGTGTTGATTGATAAATGGCCTCTGCATTCATGAAGAAAGGAAAGAGAAGTTTCATTAGCATTCTAGGCTTGGTACTGTGTAGGTGGTGATCCTTGGAATCCAAGCCAATGAAGCTAGTTAAGGGACACTCCTGTTTGTGCATGACTAAGTATCTTCCATCACTCAAAGGCTGAGCACAGGGTACATCAGGAAGCACTGTGGTTCTGCTCAGCCAGTGTGTTTTGGCTCTGCTGGATTTTTGTAGTTGCCTGCAGTGATGTGGGCAGGCAGGGAGGAGAGATGAAGAACCTAAAGTAATTTTTCAGCAATAAAAACCTGTCTTCCTTAAGGTTTTCTCCTTCCTTACTTTTAAAAGAAAAATACTACTTTAGCAAACCAGTCCTTATTCACTGAGAAGAGAGAAACATTTGTTATTTAGCCATGATGCTCAGACACCATCCTGGTTTTGTGTGCTTCTAGTGGAAAAGATGTGTTGGTGCCAAGCCCAGAGCATCTGGTTTTCTGTGGAAGACACAGCTTAGAAGTGTCAGAGTCATGGGAAGTGTTTAGGCTAGCTGGCCCTATTATGGGGTGGGCTAGGGGATTCTGGTAAAGACCTAGGCTCTTCACATAATAACCAAGAGTGGGTTGATGAGGGATAGAGAGAAGGGCGGGAATCCTTCAAAGCCATGCTGTTGACTTGAGAAAGGAGATTAACGGTAAAATTAAATAGCAGCAAAGGCAGCCTGGTTTCCCAAGCAAAGGAAGTGTGAGGTATAATTCCCCCCCGACACACACCCCAGGAAAAGCTCAAAATAGCTACAAAATATGGCTGATTTACATTACAATGCTGCATTTAAGTCATCCCAATTCTTAAAATACTGAGATCAACTTTTATGAGAAGAAAAATGACTTTATTTAAAACTGTTGTTCTCTAAAATTACACAGAAGCAGAAGAAGTTGTATAACTATGAAGGCAATGTCTTCTCTCTACAAAAGCATGAACCCATTAATATCCAGAGGTGGAGGCTAGGCATGGTGGTGTTCATCTAATAAAACCCTGTCTCAAAAAAAAAACACTGAAGCATTAACTGGACTTGGCCAATTAATGCATGGACTGGATCTGGCCACCTACAAAGTTTAGATAATGGGTAGCTTAGGCTTCATGTGGGTCCTTTAGTAAGGGAAGTGGGAATTGCATCTGACTCAGATTCTCTTGACAGCTTTTTGATCACTTCCCCAGGCAGTACTGCCTTACTAGGCCACAGAGGAAGAAGACACGCTTAGTCCTGACGCAACTTCATGATCTGGGGTGGATAGGAAGGGGGCTCCCCTTTTCTGAAGAATAGGGGAGGGGAAGAAGGGAGGAGGGATAGGGACATAAAATGAATGAATGAATGAATAAATAAATAAATAAATAAATAACACATTTTAAAAAGTCTAGCAGTTTCTGAGGTTTGTACAGCTTTCCTGTATCCTCAGTTCCTATAGGTTCAGACCCAAGAAATATAATTCTCTACCCATCTGTCTATATTTCCTTTTTTAAAAAACTTATGTATGTATGACTGCTTGATCAAGTGTGTGCAGGTATACTCTGTGTGGATGGAGAACAGTGGACAGCTTTGAGTGCCATTCCTCAGCTGCTCTGCTCCCATTTTTTTTTTTTTTAAGGCAAAGTCTTTCTCTGGTCTAGGAATATACAAATGGCAGAATGGGCTGGGATCCACCTAGGACCTGTCTCCATCTTTCCATGGTCTGAGATTTCAAGAGTGTTCCACTGTGCCTGGCTTTGTTACATGGGCTGTGGGGATCAAATCCAGGTCTTCATGCTTGCAGCACAAGCATTTGACCGACTGAGCCTTTTCTTCAGCTCCCCTCTATGTTTACTTTCTAAAACTTGTTACAAAACAGTGTTTCAGATGGCTAGACATCCCAAGTGACACGTCTCATAGTAGCTGAGACTTCGTCAAGCTTGGAGGCTGCCTGAACTCAAGTCCTCACCCACTTCAGTATGGCATCTCTCATGAACAAAGCCCTCTATGCTATTCTGAACATGTCTATAAAATATTTCATCCTATTTTAGAAGATCCAAATATGAAACAACAGACACGTGACAATAGCATTAATAGCTAACAAGTCATATTATATTACAGCTTATATGAATGTACTAGGCCACTCCATACTACAGCTAATAATATGGTATGTCACACTGTTTTGTGTACAGTAAACCACAGTATGTTATGATTTAGACACAACATATATATACCTCATGCTTATATACACCTAGACTTTACAAGCCTACCCCAAGTGAGTTCCAAGCTATGTCCAGACTGTGTCTTTCTTTTCTGGAATACTTAAAAAGTAGATTTTATTAAGTCAGGTGGTATTTGAAAAGCTTAGAGTTTTGTGTTTTCCATGAAGACACATTAATCCTTTGTGAAGTGAATGAAAAATGATTCCTTTGTGAAGGAATCATTGATCCTTTGTGTTTGATACACAACAGGAGGGGAAGGTAGGTGAGCAGGGGAAGTGGGCAGGAGAGGCTGTTAGAGTTTCATTTATTATTTTTATTCTCTTCTTTCCCAGCATCACCTGCCCCAAACAAAAGCAAGGAACATAAGGTGATGGCCATGAGGTTGACACAAAGCACTAGTCAGAAGGAGTTTGTTACGTCATTGTCTGTTTCAAAGTGTCCTGGAGGGGCTGGCATGCACTGCCTGAGAGTGGTGTGATCCTAGCACTCAAGAGGCTGAGACAGGCAACTGAGTTTGAGCCTAGCTTGGGGCACACAGAGAAACCATGTCTCAAAAGCCCTGTCCTAGAAACTCCTTCATGAAAACACTGCAGAGCTTGGTTGGCGTTTCCTTGAGACAGGGTTTCACTTAGCACAGCCTAGCCTTCAACTCCTTATCCTCCTGCCTTCACCTCCTAAATGCTGGGATTACGGCTGTCATCACCAAGTCTGAAATTAAGGTGTTAGCAGAGTTGCTTCCTTCTGAGGCTACTGGACCTGGCTTCAATGACTGCCTCCTTGCTATGTCAACCTGTTCAGGGCTGTGTCACCATTTCCTCTTTGTATAAGAACACCAGTCATATTACATTGGCATCTCCTTTGAACTCAACCTCTAGAAAGACCCGTCTCCGTCTCTGACCACATTCTGAGGTACTGGGATTTAGAACTTGAACAGATGAATATTTGAGGAGAACAAGTCAGCCCTTTGCAAGCATCCTGAGGGAGACTCAGGTTGATGACTGCATTGTTTGTCACTCACAGCAGGTCTGGCCGAGACCTCCCTGCATTCACAAGCCTCAGGCTAGCAGCTGAAAAAACCTCAGGAATTGTCTGGAAATCCAGTTATTTCTTGGATCTTCCTAACCTACTCACCACAAAATTCTGACGCCTACATTCAGTAAAATCTACATTAAGGACGTCCAAATAGAAATAAAAGTTTAGCTGTGTTTGGTACTATGCACCCATAATGGAAGCTCTTTGGAAGATGAGAAAGAAAGACAGTTCATTCCAGTCCTGCCTTGACCACTTAGCAGAACCCTGTCTCAAAAACAAAACAAAACAAAACAAAAAAATAGGCAAGCAAGCAAACAAACAAGAAACTCCAAAAAATCCAAAACTAAAACCAAACAAAAATACCAAGAGAAGCAGAGAGATTGAAGGAAGTACAGACAAAGAAATGAAGGAAAAGACGCGGAATCAAAAACGAAAAATATCTTCACATTTTAAGGACCTTAAAATGAACTCTCAGGACATGAAGAAGAAGCAATCGGAACTGTGCTCAAGGGACAGGAAAGGAACTGGAGCAGACTTCTGGAGTAGTGGGAAGTGACTGAGGGGTGTTTCCCCATGATTGGGAAATAAGCCAGAGTGAGTTAAGCAGCCTCAGGTAGGTGGGTGTGGCCTAGATGGAAATTGGGACTGAGGTAGGGGTAGGCCAAAATCTGCCCAGAGAACCAAGGGTATTCAGTTTAGTTGGGGAATGAGGGGCTTACGAAAGACTCATGGGATTCAGGTTGGGAAAGAGCTCTGGACTTTGACAGACAAGGAGACTTCCTTAAAAATGTATGTGTGTATGTGCTTTCATGTTTATGTGTGCCAAGCTTACAGGTGGAGGCCGGAATAAGGCATTGGCTTGCCTGGGACTGGAGTTACGGCAGTTGGAAGCTGGAATATATGCTGGGAAACTCGACTGAGGTCCTCTGCAAGTGCAGCAAGAGCTCTTGACTGCGGAGCCACCTCTAGAGCCCTGGGACAATGCTTGAGAAAGTGGAAGAGTGATACTCAGAAAAAGATATTAGTGTATGCAGAAAGGTAGAGAGGAGCTAGGAAGGAGGGTCTGTTTCATAAGTTCTTCCAAATTAATGCAAAGAATGAGGAAGGCTCTGATAAACGATGGGATTGTTTTCTAAAGATACATGGTGGAATTTATTAAAGAGCAGCAAGGAGAAGTTTCTTCAAGTCTACTGAGAGGCGTTCAGGAGGCGCAGCAGTAGGTTTTAGAATGAGGTAGAGAGATTAGATTCAACTCTGAATACAACACAGGAAAAGTATTTAGTGACAGATCCATGGGGTTGGAGGAAAGAAAGTCACTGAGTTAACACTCGGCAGAAAGGGGAATCGAAGCAAAATTGACATGATAGGATTCGTGATGGAGACAGGCCAGGCTGACCGGACATCATCAACAGGAAGACTGTGAAGGACAAGCAACAGGATTAGATATTGGGGAGTGGGGGGTGGCTGGGTTATTGTTAAACTTTGTAGAGTTTTTTTTTTCCTGAAAGCAGGTTTTACGAGGGCACACACAGCTCTCTGACCAAAGTTTGATCAAGCAGAGATCGTTGTGCACGGAGGGAGGGAGTGAATTAAAGAGACATTTGGAAATGGAATGCAAAATCTGTTGGCAAGTGGAGAAGCAGAGAAGGGAGGTGACGGTGACCTGAGCGTGTTCAGTGAGGCTCGGGAACTGAGCTTTACTGCGCTTGTAGATCATACCAGCGATTCTGCCAGCTTTGGAGGACAGGAGAGTCGGCAGCGTACATCAAGTTCCTGATCTTTAGGCACTAAAGTCAGTTGAGAAAGGGAGAGAACCAAACACGCAATGAAAATAAAGTGAGAAGCTCACAATGGAGCGTTGTCTTTTAAATCTCTATCTTAGTGTCTGCTGGCAGTATCCGCGTAGTCAGAAAGCCCGAGGGACAGGGAGCCAGTGTGCCTGGCTTGAGAAAAGTTGACCTTTAGATGGAGCACACAGGACATAGCACTTTTTCCAAAAGAGCCTCCTGAAAAGGAAGAAAAAGTGTCAAATAATTTTTAAAAACAGTTTCAGTTCTTTTATTTAAGTCTTGAGTTGATTTTTATATATGATATAAGGGTTCAATTTCAGTCACAAATTTTAAAAAATGATTAATTGATAAAACAATTTCTATACCAAAGGTTCAGGTTTCATTGTGGGAGATGAGGCAGGGGTATTGTAAGAGCCAGAGGAACAGGAATTTTGCTTTGAAATTATGTCTCCTAGAAATGTTTGAAAGGCTGTTCCCCTCAAATCTCATCAATATGGCTGCCAAAACAAGATCTGAACAAAAACACCAATGGGCATGCTAACATGGAAGGGGTAAAACCTGTGGGGTCTGAACCCTAGACAAAGAACTGTGGCAACTGAGGACGGCCAAGAGCGGGAGAAATGGTCTTTCTCAGGGAAGAAACCCCCATTTCCCATTAGTTCCCATCCTATTGGTAATCTAATACAGTGTGGTCAGACCTGAGATTATACACATACAGATAACATACAGACTGAGAAGGATGTATTTATGCATTTAGGAACACATATACATGTACATCAAGTACACACATACACACACACACACACACACACACACACACACACACACACACACACACACACACGCACACACGAATTTTATGCATTCCCAGTTTGTCGCCCGAATATATATTTGAGGATCAATGTTGCCCTCTAGTGTTGAAGTTTGTTTTTTTATTTCATTTTGGGAAAGAGGGAAGGGTCAATGCAAAGGCAGATTCACTTTATTTTGGGTCTTTGTGGAGTCCAGATGAAGGTGTTGGATCCTTTGGGACTGGAATTATAGGCAGTTGTGAGCTGCCATAGGGGGTGCTGGTGTGCGAACCCCAGCCTTCTACAAGTGTTCTTAACTGCTGTGCCATCCCTCAGCCCCTTCTTTGGTATGTTTTAATAGTCAGTCTCCAGGGAAGCAATTAAACTAATACTGTGGTTGTTTTCAGATTTGTGAACGGACATTACATCTTCCAGAAGTTCCTTGCATGAGCCCAATGTCTGTGGGAGAGTGTTAGCCTTTGAATAATGGAGACTATGCTGGTTTTATCATATATATATAGACCTCAGGACAAAACAAAAATACAAAATAGACCTCCTTTCTTTGTACCTCTCCGCAAGTATGGTTAAATGGCACTAAAGGTATTAAAATTTAAGCCTTTCGCCTCTTGACTTCCATGGTGTTTTTCTTCATTTTTCATAGTGTTTAATTTTCTGAGTCATTTATTTTTATTTTATGTGTATGAGTGTTTTTTCCTGCATATTTGTGTATGTACATGTCTGACGGCTGCAGAAGCTAGAAAAGGGTATTGAACTCTCTGGAGTTCTCACAGATGGTGGTAGCTGCTGTGTCGCTTCTGGAGCTGTTGCTTCGAGGGACTCATTCTTTGGGGGTGGGTGGGTGGGTAATTTTTTGTAACAATCATGATTGACTTTCCCATGTGCTGGCAGCTTCTCAGAAACTGCAGAAATGATGGGAAGACTCAAGACTCAGTATTCCTCTTTAAAAAGAGTTATAAACAATTGCTATCTGGGGTCTTGATGGGTGGTCTGAGAAGGCATTTCAACCAAGATAAAACAGCAGCTTGCCCTCAACATGAGAGACTGCTTCATCCTGAGAGGCAATGCAGGAGCACATTCTGTAACCATCCTGATTTCTTCCTCACAAGTCTCCCACATTTTTTCCCCAGTCAGGGCTTTTGTGTATGTGTACTGAGAAGTCAAGTCTCTTCTATTTTCTGTGTCATTCTCAGGTACTGTGAAACAATAGCCTGCATTGGTCTCCTGTGCTTTGCTTAGTCTCACAGAGGACATTGTTATGAGAATATTTTTATGATTAAATTTTTTTTATTACAATTTATTCTCTTTGTATCCCAGCAGTATCCCCAATTCTGCCCTCCCTCCCTCGCTCCTTCCATGCCCCTCCCCAAGTCCACTGATAGGGGAGATCCTCCACCCATTCCATCTGACCCTAGTCTATCAGGTCTCATCAGAACTGTCTGCATTGTCTTCCTCTGTGGTCTGGTAAGGCTGCCCCACCCCCCATCCTGCCTCAGGGAGAGATGGAGAATATTTTTCTTAACTGTCATTGAGTCAGTCCTTTGAGAACCCAGGGCACAATAGAAAAATGACTTCAGTTTGTGCCTATGTTGGGACCTCTTACCATCACTGAGTTATAGGTGGCATGGTGAGTCACGACTTCCCCATTTTCAAGGCTAATGAATTTCATGCAGTTCCTCATTCCAACTTCCCACACTGTAGCACATTTGAGTTCAGGCCTCTGAAGAACACATCAGTAAGAAAAAATCGAAAGCAACTTTTCTTCCATTTGTTTAAAGACATGATCATGAAGGGGTTTCTCTTCAGGGTAGAATTATTGGGCCTGTGCATTTCAGTTGAAGGTAATGAAGCTTGTTAGAAATGAGTTATTTGCTTACCATTTGCTTGGGTTCAGAAAGTCTCCCACAGACAATATTCCTGCCTTGAAGATCTCCTCTGGCCTCCATCACACATTCTGAGGTTTTGATGTGATCTGCTTTTCAGTGCAAGTGGGCTTTTCTATAGCTTCAGTGTCCTGATACATAATAGGCATGTGTGTGTGTGTGTGTGTGCATGTGTGCACACACAGGTCAGAATCTTCTAACCTCCTAATCGAGAGTTCTAGCCTATTTTATTCCTGGGATCTCAAACTTCCAATAAAAACCTTTTTTTTGGAATGGATTTTATAACAGCTTTATGGAAGCTTTACATCTAGAGTTCACTCTTCCTTATATAATCATGAAAGGTCTTGTGTTTACCCAACTTTTGGAACTGCACATAGTCATTTGAATATTAATATATGAAGCACTTTACATTCCCCATAAAAATTTAAAGGGAGGAAGTTTTGTTAGCTTTGCCAAAATATAACCTTTGAGTTCTCATTTCAAGTATACACTGTTCATTTTGAAAATTAATCCATTCAGAAAACTCCCATCATGCTTTAGAACAGAATTATAAGAACACAAGAAGCAACAGAAAGGTTTTCTTTATAAACCATGATGCGAACACTCTAAGCAAATGTTTGGGGAAGTAAGATCTAGTTAGAATAATGCCAGCCCAGCCACTGAGGCCTCTTAGTCAGGATTCTCTTTTTGCAAAATAAGAAAATGAAGTTTTCAAGGAAAACTTCCCAACATTTGAGAAGGATACTTAAAAATATCTGCAAATAAGAAATAGCAGGGTTTGAGTTATATGAAAAACCACAACATTGCCAAACAAGCCTTGAGAGATCAGTGGCTTTCTTAAAAAAATATTTTCTTGGGCTGGTGACATAGCTCAGTGGGCAGAGTCACCTGTTGCCAAGCCTGATGCCATGGATTTGATCCCTGGGACCCATCTACAGGGTGTAAGGTGAGAACCAACTTTTACAAGTTGTCCTCTGACTTCTTCATCAACACTGTTGTGTACATGTGACCTAT
>CM053743.1:69615403-69638233 GCA_028658305.1 Pachyuromys duprasi | reverse complement strand
ATCTCCCTCCTCCCCGCCCCCTCCAAGTCCACCAACAGGGGAGGACCTCCTCCCCCTTCCATCCATATTTGTGACTTTTCAATTGCTGTGAAAAGACACCATGACCCAGGCAATTTCACGTTTAACTGGGAGCTCGCTTGCAGCTTCAGAGGGTGAGTCCCTTGATCGTGGTGAGGAGCAGGGCAGCAGACAGACAAGCATGGGGCTGCAGGAGCAGGAGCTGAGAGCTTACACCTGATCCACAAATGGGAGACATTCAAATATGGGATCCCTGGGGACCATTGTCACTCAGAACACCACAGCCTGTCTACTTTAGAGAGACTTTAGCGCTCTTTGTCTCTTGCCGTCTGTGTGCTGCTGCCCCCATCACAGTGGTTCTCATTAGGTGAAGACAGATTCTGCCTCTAAGAGTGGGATACCACCCAATACCCACAATTTCCAGCATAGAGCCCCACCCCAATACGCCAGCTGCCAAATACCAATGTTGCTACGGCTGAGAAATCTTTCCCCTTTCCTTCATCCATTGCCCTTCTCTGGTAGCAGCTGTGACCGAAAAAAAAAAAAATAAGGAAAAAGGTGATGCCAACTATGTTTTTTAATCAGTACTGGGGTTAGCAGTCATGATCAATTTTTCTAAAAAAATCAGTGTTAAATTTCAGTCTACATTTATTAAATAGCTTATCCTTTAAAAACATGGCTGTCAGCTCATGTTTAGAGCCTCACATTAGTGAGACTTTGTGGGTGAGCAACTACTAATGAAAAATGAGGCCATGAATTTGAAAGAGAGTCTTGAGAGGGAAAAAAGGGAAGGGGAGATGTTATAATTAGATTATCAAAAATAAAAGAAGAAAACCTTTAACCTCTTTTTAAAAAGGTTTATATTCAAGGCAGATGGATCTTCTTCTATTGCTCCTACTCCCTTTGTTCCTATAACCTACCTTTCTCTAAAAGAAAAAAAAATCTTTACATTAAGCAACAATAAGAAAAAAATTCAAATAGCTCCTTTTCTTTTCATTTTTATTGGTTCTTTAAGAATTCAGTACAGTGCACTTTGATCATACTCATCTCTCTCTCAACTACTTCCAGATCCATCCCTTTACCCATCCAACTTTGTGTCCACATTTTTAATTATAATTTATCACAATTTATTCAATTTGTATCACGGCTGTGGCCCTTTCCCTGACCTCCTTCCAATTCCCATCCTCCCTCCCTCTTCTCCCCCTATGCCCCTTCCCTAGTCCACTGATAGGGAAGGTTCTCCTCCCTCTCCATCTGACCCTAGCCTATCAGGTCTCATCAGGTTGCATTGTCTTCCTCTGTGCCCTGACAAGGCTGCTACCCCCTCAGGGGGAGGTAATCAAAGAGCCAGCCACTGAGTTCATGTCAGAGTCAGACCCTGCACCCCTTACTAGGAAACCCACTTGGATACTGAGTCTACGGGATAAATCTGAGCCAGGGTTCCACATTTTAAAAATTAATTCACCAAGTAGAGTTTATGCTGCTGTACTCTTAGATGTGTGGTCAGAAAACACGCTATTTCCTTGCAGTCATTTGCCACCTATGGCTTTTACAATCTTTTTACCATCTTGAGCCTTGGTTGGAGGGGATATAGGCATTTCGTTTAGGGCTGAGTATTCTGTAGTCTCTGACTTTCTGCACCTGGATCAATTGCGGATCTCCACAACTGGTCACCATCAATTGTAAAAGGAAGCTTCTCCAGTGAAAGTCTACGGACACACTGCACTAATTCAGGAGTTAGTTTAGCAGAGTGATAATAGGAGTTCTTCCCTAGGGCCTGTGACCTGTTCAGCCTCAAGTTCTTGCCCCGGTTTAATGATGTAAATTGCTCTTATAAATCCAAATTATTTCATTTTACTTTTTGAGATTATAATAAATTACATCATTTTCCCCTTACCCCTCTTTTCTCCAAACCCTCCTATATACTCCTCCTTGTTCATTTTCAAATTGATGTTCTCTTCCTTTCAGTGATTATTGTTACACACCCACACACCCACACGCACATGCACACGTACACACACGCACACTGTTTTAGAAGGGGTGAAGATCAGGTTACCCATTATTGCATATAATGAGACACACTGGCTAGTTTCTTTAAACATTTTCCATCTCTTGCCCATGAATGTGTTTGAGGGTGTCTCCTACGCTACTGCCTGCCTCCTGTGTTATATAGAAAGGGTAGGGTATACTTCCTGGGAGAACTCTGGGGTACTGTCTTCTGAGAATGGGGCTTTCTATTGATTTTATTTCCTGGGAGTTACTCTGGGCACACACCAACTCCTCCAATCTGAGAATTTAGACTAACTTGTACAGAGCAGAGGAAATATCATCTTCTGCTGAGGGCAGGTGTGGAGTGAGGAGATGGTGAAAACAGTTGAAGCTGTCTAGGTGTTCAAATTGCTCAAATCGTGTTTCTGCAACACTGTTGGCCTTGTCATCTCCCTGGAAGTGAATGTTCTTGGTTAGGAAACATTCAGCTCCACTTCTCTTTTCATAATTCCCTTTTCTGGGTTGAGTTTGGAAGGAGTCTGTCAAACCAATCTTTTTTTCCTTCCTTCTTTTAGAAATTGATTTTTGGTCCACTGATACTTTTACATATAAATTTTTATTTATGAACATAAACTTTTGTTTATTTTTAAATGCTGGTTGCTGTTTGTCCCCTTGAAACTCCTGTTGAGATTCGGTGTCTATTATGAGGTGTCTAACAGGTAGCTAGGTATTCAGAAGATTTAAGGCTTCCTTTAGGCCTGGGTTGGTTCTCACAGGAGCGCATTAGCAGTCTTAAGAATGAGATGTTGTTTTGATACCCTACAGGGTAGAGACTTTCAGAGGTGTCTTTCCTGAGACTGATACTCCACCCAAGTATCATGCATGGAGATAACCTAGAACCCCTGCACAGGTGTAGCCCATGGCAGTTCAGCCTCCAACTGGGTTCCATAGTAATGGGAACAGGAGCTGTTTCTGACACTGATTGGCCCGCTTTTAATCACCTCCCCCTGAGGGGGGAGCAGCCTTACCAGGCCACAGAGGAAGACAATGCAGCCAGTCCTGATGAGACCTGATAGACTAGGAGCAGAGGGAAGGGAGGAAGACCTCCCCTATCAGTGGACTCGGGGAGGGCATGCGTGGAGAAGGGGGAGGGAGGAATCTACAGGGGGATACAAAGGGAATAAAGTGAAATTAATAAAAATTAAAAAATAAAGCAAAAGCAAAAAAAAGAAAAGAATGAGCTGCTGTAAAGTGAGGCGGCCCTTCCCCTCGCGCTTCTCTAGCCCTTCTGCCTTGAGTTGCAGCGCTGTGAGGTCTAACCAGAACTGGCCACCACATCTTAGGATTTACAGTTTCCAGAACTGTGAGACAAAATGAATTTATCTTAAATCCTAATCTCCAAGTCTCAGGCATTCTGCTGAGGCAGCAGAAAGTGGGCTAAGGCCCTGAGCAACTGTCCTCTGATATCCACCCACGTGTGCCTGAACGCAGTTACCCAGAGACGCCCACCTTCTTGGGCACTGTTCTATTGACGTGAAGAGACGCTGTGACCACGGCATTTCATTGGGGCCGGCGAGCAGTTTTAGAAGCTTAGCCCATTACCATCACGGCAGGCAGGCACTGGAGCAGCGCCTGAGAGCTCCATCCTGATCTGTAGGTAGAAAGGAAGAGAGAAACACACTGGGCTAGGTGTGGGCTCTCGAAAACCTCAGAACCGAACTCTTACATTTATGGTTGTGAGCCTAGTCTTTTAATGGCTGAGCCATCTCTCCAGCCAGGGAACCTTATGAAAGAAGGGGGAGATAGAAAGACCTGGCAGGGACAGGAGCTCCACAATGAGACCAATAAAGCCAAACAATCTGGGGACCTGCAGAGATCAATACTCCAACCAAGGACTACGCATGGAGAGGACCTAGACCCCCTGCTCAGAGGAAGCCCATAGGCTGCTCAGTCTCCAAGTGGGTTCCCTTGTAAGTGGGTCAGGGAATGTCTCTGGCGTGAACTCATCTCTGATCACCTTCCCCTGAGGAATGCAGCCTTGCCAGTCCACAGAGGAAGATGGGGCAGCCAGTCCTGATGAGACAAGATAGGCTAGGGTCAGATAGAAGGGGAGGAGGACCTCAGTGAACTAGGGGAGGAGCATAGGGGGAGAAGAAGGAGGGAGGGTGGGACTGGGAGGAGACAACAGCGGGGGCTACAGCCAGGATACGAAGTGAATAAACTGTAATAAATAGTAAATACATTTAAAAAACTAAAAAAGAAAACCTCAGAACTCATCCACAGTGACTTTCTCCAACGAGGTCATACCTCCTAATCCTATCAAATAGTTCCCTTCTCTTGTGACGAAGAATTCAAAGTACCATGCCTACTATGCATGCCCGTGCACAGAAGCTCACAGACCCTGTCTCCAAACCTGTCTCTGGTATTTCAGGTATTTCTATAGCTGGGACAGGAGAGGGAGGGCGGTCTATGCTCCCTGAACTGTAATCGTGAATACTTTTTTTTTTTTTTTGGTATTCTTAAAAAGGTTTGGGATCTAGCTGTCTATGCATATCTACAAAGTCACCAGGGATCTTGGGTTGTGGCTCCAGACAGCTATTGGCCTAAAGGGAACACTTTTTCGTTGTTACTAAACTAAAAACGATCCTAATCCTTACATGACTAATATCTTGCACTTTTTTTTTCATCAGATGACGATTTATCAGAAGGAGGAAATAGCTCTTTGGAACAACTAGCAAAGTGAATGAGCCCGAGTATGTGGAAGGAGGAGAGCTGAGCCAGCCTGCTACTGGCGAACCACCCCGTGTGAATTATCACCAGCAATGGGAAGACATCCATCAACCTGACACTGTGCTGGAGAGTCTGTGAACGCGAGCCAAAGAGGCAGCCGCTGTCTCTTGTGCTCCCAGTGCAAAAGCACTCCCAAACCAGAGAACAGAAGCCAGGGGCTCCTGTTGTCAATTTTGCCCTTCAAAGGAAACCTCATGACTGTGAATCATCATGTCCTGCTAGCTTTATCTCTCTTGTCTTTAATTGAATTGCCATCTGATGTAAACAGGATGCTTCCACCCTGACCATTGACAACAGGTAACTTTTGGGCTGAAACGTTGTAGAAGCACAAAAGACAACCCACCCAAGCAGATCAATTTGCATCAGGACAGAACAAATCTTTTTCCATGGTGGCCTGGCAAGGCAGCTTCTTCAAAACACAGGAAACAGAGTCCATATCAGAGTCCACCCCTGCTCCCCTTGCTAGGGAAACCCACATGAAGACCACACTGCTCATCAGGTACACATGTCCAAACTATGCATGGTTGGTGCTTCAGTGTCCACAAGCCTCCCTGGACCCAGGTTAGTTGGCTTTGCTAGTCTTCTTGTGGAGCTCCTGTCCCTTCCAGATCCTCTATCTTTCCCCTCCACTCTTTCACAAGGCTCCCATGCTCTGCCTAATGTTTAGCTGTAAGTCTCAGCATCTGTTTTGATCCACTGCTGGGTAGAACCTCTCAGAGGACAACTATGCTAGGCTCCCATCTGCAATCATAGCAGAGTGTCATTAATAGTATCAGGAGTTGGCTCTCTCCCATTGGGTGGGTCTCAGGTTAGATCAGGCGTTGGTTGGACATTTGCTCTATCTCTGCTCTAATTTTTTATCCCTATACATCTTGTAGGCAGGGCAAATTTTGGGTCAAAGTTTTTGTAGATAGGTTGGTGTTCCCCTCTCTCCACTAGGAGTCCTGTCTGCTTAGAGAGTGGCCTCTTTAGTCTCCATGACCCCTGCCACTAGGAGTCTTGGCTGGAGTCACCTCCAGAAGCCTACCCTGCCTTATGTCTCCAGCTTGTCTCAGAGATGCCCCGCCCATGGTTTCTCTTCTCTTTGCAAGCCCTCTGTCCTCCCTCCTCTCCCCCTGCTCTACCCACATGATTCCCACTATCATTTTCCTCCACACCCCCTCTCTGATCCTGTTCCCTCTCTTCAACCACTTTTGCTGTTGATTCTATTTCTCCTTCTGAGAGAGATTCAAGAATCTTCTCATGAGCTCTCCTTGTCACTTAGCTTCTTTCAGTCTGTGAATTGTAGTATGATTATCTTATACTATATGGTTAAAATCCACTTTAAGTGTGTCTTTTTGGGTCTGGGTTACCTCATTCAGAATAATTTTTTCTAGTTCCATCCATTTGCCTACAAATTTCATAATTTCCTTGTTTTTAATAGCTGAGTAGTATCCCATTGTGTAAATGTACCACATTTTCTTTATTCATTCTTCCAGTTTCTGGCTATGACAAATAAAGCTTCTATGAACATAGTTGAGCAAATATTCTTGTGGTATGGTGGAGCATCTTTTGGGTATATGGGCAGGAGTGGTATAGCTGGGTTTTGAGGTAGAGCTATTTCCAATTTCTGAAAAAGTACCAGATTGATTTCCAAAGTGATTGTAGTACAACCATGAATGATGCTGAAATTGCTCCTCAGCTCAGCTTTCATTTAGGTCATATGCCAAAGGAGAAAGCCATTATATTAGGAAACAAGTCACACCTCAAGCTGAAGTGTTCTAAGCCTCATATAAAATGAAGATAACAGGCAGTTCTGATTTTAGCTGTAGAGAATGGTTCAGCTCAAGAGTAACAGACAGAATTACAAGTGGTTAGTGGACTGAACACACATCAAAATATAAGCCAGTCAGTCACTGGTTAGTGGAGAATGAGCCCAAGGCATCATAGTTCCATGTTGATGGTAAAAGCCTAAGCCATTCTCTTCAGAGATCTTTGCTCAGGCAAGGAGGGGATTCTTGACTCATTGCAGAAAGGAATTTCAATATGAGCAGTTATGAAGCAGAGTTGAGTTTAGTTAGGAACACAGCTGAATATAGGTTTTAGGTGTAGCAGCAATAGAAAGAGAGACTCTTAGGGAGAGAGGAAGGCACACTCAACAGCATTGTGTGGCCTTCCTTAGATGTCCTCACAGTAGCCGTGTGACTGTTTCAGGTGGCTGCTGAAGTTACGTATCACAGGAATTTCATCCTGATGCACTCTGGATGGAGACTCAGGTGAGACAGGCCAAGCTTCAGAGGTTCAGGAAAGTTAAGATGTTTTTACTGAAAACAGAGGTTTAGCCTTGTCTGCAAGGTTCCCAGAAAACACTTAGGAAAGAAGTGAGGCCATTTTCAAGGCCTTGTAGGCTCAGGCCTTAAGCGTTGGATATAGCTTTTTAAAAACATTAATTGAAAAATTCCTCTTTATGAAAGGGATACTGCCAGGTGGTGGAGGTGCATGCCTTTAATCCAAATAGTCTTGAGACAGAGGCAGGTAGAACCCTGAGTTCAAGGCCAGCCTGGTTTACAGAGTGAGTTTCAGGACAGCCAGGGCTACACAGAGAAACTCTGTCTCAGAAAAAACAAAACAAAACAAAACAAAACATAAGCAAAAACACCCAAAAAAGAAAACCACAGCAACCCCAAAATTGGGAGGGGAGTTATACTATCTCTACATCATCAGCCTTCACAGAAGATGTTAATTTTGCTGGAAGTTTTGATTATTGGCTGGCAAGGGCTCCTTTCCTTCCCATGTCTGCATAATTCTCTCTGCTTTTCTATCAAGACCAGCACCCTACACTGACCAGCTCAGAAACCCAGCTTACTCAAGTCAGATTTGTAGGGAGTCAGTGTCCCATAATCACTTCCAGAGCAATTGGCACCAAATGGCCAGAACTGATAGCTTCCTAAGTTTTTGTCCCTACTTCCCATGCTCGGGTGACCAGAGAAGACAGCCAAAAATGTGCATCCTAACCACCATGCTTACGGCTATCTGCCTACTGATTTCTTCACCAGCCACCTCCAGTCAGGGAGCACCCAATACCAACCTCGTGTTCCTCTGTTCCTCTGACACTCCCGCCTGCTTTAATCTCTGCCAGTACAGAAGTGGGAGCTCTAAATAAGCAGGCTGAACCTTTCCACTTGGTTAGCCTTTGTTTTTCCACAGAAAGACGGTATGTTCTGACCAATACCATGTCTGAATTAGAGCTGCGGAATGAAAGAGCAATCCTATCTGTCATAGGGAAGGCCTGAGAAGCAGTTAGGTCTATAAGGGCTAGGGCACAAACAGCTCCTGGGCTCCACACGGCTGCTCACCTAGCAATTGCTGCAGGCACTGAGTCCAGGGTCTACCATCTTGAGCCCTGGTTCTACGAAACACTTCTGTCTTGAGAACATCTGGTTAGATATTTATTGTCATTTACTGCATATTAATCAGGCCAAGGCTAGGCCCAGAGGACAACCAGCGATGAAAATTAAAATACCACAGGCTTTATTTTATTCTCTGGGCATAGTGTTCTAGCCTTAGGAAGGTCTCGCTACTCTTTTTAAGATGTTCAAAAGATCACATAGATGCCTGCTGGCTGGTATGGCTTTGAAAGCTAGAGCTGGTAGAGCTTTTCGGTGAGTAGGTAATGTGAAGGAAGGATTAGGTACAGAAATCTTATCCTGGCTGTGTGTTGTATAACTTTGCCACAGATGGAAGACTGAGTCTCCTGGGAGGAGAGTGTGCATGGGTCAAGAGAGTATCGGAATACGAAACTCTCCATTTGCATGGCAGGTGATCTAATCTTTGGCTTGAAAGCCTGCAGATACATTTTGAGGGTCATGGAACACATTCTGCCTTTTCCCCCAACTCACTTTTCTCTGAGTTGTGAGAGTGATATGTTGTGAATGGAATACTGTTCATATCACACTCCTGACACAGTTGTTCAGTGACTTCTTACAGCTCTTGTCAGACGAGGCCATCAGGGCATTCCCAAAATTAAGTTGCCATTGCTTTAGCAGCTGAAAACTGCTTGTGGACAGTAGGAAGAATTGTGGGTAGAGGCAAGCAATGACTGGGTTAGTTAACTCCAGGCATGTAGAGGAACTACTGGGAGGGAACAGATGTGCAAATTAGGTGACCCTGACTCAGCTCTAAGATGTAGGAAGGACCATATAATGAGACTGTACTTGGTAACCAGAATGGTCAAAATCACTCCAGGAATTTGTGGGTCTAGGTATTCTAATACCCAGAGAGCTGGTCTGGCTATTAAACAGTCTCAGGATGTCACAAAATTCTGACCCTTTCCTTAGGAAAGTAAGCTCAAAATACATTTGTGTAGTGGGTAGGTATGCTTCACTCAAAGAAGGTTAGCATTATGTCTGGATATGAAGTAAATAGAAATATAATAAGTTTATTATAATCTTTATAGATTTTTCTTCTAAGTATTTACAGTGCATAATAATGTCTGATGTGGGATTGGAGAGATGGCTCAGCCGTTGAGAGCACTGGGTGCTCTTCCAGAGGACCTGAGTTCGATTCTAAGTATCTACACGGATTCCTAGTACCTATGTGGTGATTAATGGACTATCTGTCACACCAGTCCTAGGGGATCTGACATCCTGTCTGGATCCTTTCAGTACTAGACATGCATGTGATGCACAAGCATATATACTGGAAAGACATCTCTATATATAAAATAAGTTAATTAAAAATAGTATCTGATGTATTGTAACGTTAACAAATTGGCCTTGTGATTTCACACTAAAATACAAAAGGGAGTAAAATTAACTCAGGTTTGTGACTTCTCTAGTTTTATAGAGTCATATACATTATTGGAACATTTGTGAGTCTATAAGAATCCTATTTACAACCTAATTTTAATACTTATGGATATAAAACATTACTTTCGCCTCAGGAAAGTAAGAGGGTTTATCCTAGAGCTTCTTAAGCTCCTTGTTTTAGTTAGGGTTTCGTTGCTGTGACGAGACACCATGATCCATTCTAGCAATTCTTAAAAAGGAAAACATTTAATTGGGGATGGCTTACAGTTCAGAGGATCAGTCCATTATCATCACGGTGAGAAGCATGGCGGCACGCAGGCAGACACGGTGCTGCAGAAGGAGCTGAGAGTTTGACATCTTGATCTGCAGGCAGCAAAAGGAGACTGTGTTCCACACTGAGTGTAGCTTGAGCATAGCAGACCTCAAAGCCCACCTCTGTCCTCCAACAAGGCCACACCTCCTAATAGTGCCCTTCCCAATGGACCACACATTCAAAGTCATGAATCCATGTGGGGCCATACCTAGTCAAACCACCTCACTCCTCTTCTTCATTTGGTTTGGGGGTGTACCAATTCCTCTCCTTCCTTCTGGCTTTGCACTTGCTGCTCTTCCCAGGAGAGAGTTCCTTGGGTACAGAAAGGGCATTATTGTTCACATCCTGCGCAGGTCAGCTGCACAGTCTTTCTCAAAGTGAAGACAAAGCCAGGGCACCTTCCTTGAGCTGTGGTCTGGCTTCTATCATCCATTTATTTATTATTTCAGATGATCTCCATTAATTTTTTATTGTGTTTTTAGACAGAACCTCACTCTGTAGCTCAGGCTAGCTTTGAATCTCACTTACTGTTTCTGTGATAAAATACCATGGCCAAAAGCAACATAAGGAAAAGGGAGTTATTTTGAGTTATGGTTCTGGAGGGTTACAGGCTGTGATGATGAGGAAGGCGTGGCGTGGTGTCAGGAGCAGAAGCTGGTTGGTCCAGCCACACACAGGAAGTGGGGGTGATAGGATTATAGGCTTCATCTCCTTTTTTGATAATTTAAAATTATTAAATTACTTCTGTAATTCATTCCAATAGCGGAAGATATGTCTTATCTATAGCCACCTGAGATATATTTTTATAGGCAAAGAAACAATGCAAACCCACTATCATTTCAGTAACTTCCATTTCTCGTGTAACAATTACATATTTTGTGAGTATTTTTACAAATTACATATATACTAATTATTAAAGACTGCATAATACCCCAGTATATACTCATAGGTAGCAGAATTATGGGCAGAAGTCACATTTTAAGAAATTGTTATTTATTACTTTTAACTACTTGTGTATATTTGTGTGCTTGGGCAAATGTGCACGCGTGTGTACACATGCGTGTAGGTGTAGGTATCTGTGGGAGCCAGAGGCACTGGATGCCCCTGGACCTGGTATACAGGCTACTGCAATTCTTCCAATGTGGGTGCTAGGAACTGAGCCACTAAACTGTCTCTCCAGCCTTCAAAAGTTTAAAAGTTTTTATGGTTTGAATTACCATTTAAAATTAATATAAAATAGATAAAAACAGATCTGTAAAATAACAGGACCCCTAGGAGGGTCAAATCTGCAAAACCTCAGTTACTTTAAGAAGCAAAGGGGTTTGGAAGTATACCCCAGTGGTTGAACATGTCCCCAGCATGCCTGAGACTCTGGCCTTGAAGTTTGACCCAGCAAACTCCTCCCAAAGAAAGAAACACGCAGAAAAGAATCCCTGCCCCTTTTCACTTTTTATGGGCCAGAGATGAACACTGGTAGAAAGAGCAAAGCAGAGGATCCAGGATGAGACACGATGTCAGAATGAAAAGTCAATGTGATGGAAAAGAGGCACTACAGCGGACCACCGTGAGGGGCTCTTAAGAAAATGGGTCAAGCTGAGAAAGTAATGGCATGGAAAATTAGAACAATCTGACAGAGAAATTATGGGGGCAAATCAGAGTAAACGAAACATAAACTTCCTGTGTGAGAAACAATGGCTTGCCTGCGTTCCCGAAACATTACGGTTCTATTTCTTTAAGCCTGTGAGAAGAAAAATATCCAGTCAGACCCCGCTTAACATTTCAGAACAAGATGATAAAAAAGTATTGTCTGAGATTAGAAAGAACAACACCATTTTTCTCCTTCAGACTAAAAAGACCAAAATGCAACGAGGAAGAAATCTAGGATGCGGAGGGAAAACTTTTTGCGATTAAAGAATTTGATGTACAGAAAAATATACTTTATCTGAGAGGCGGCTGAGTAGTATTGTTAGGAATGCCGGGTATTAGGTTATAAATCAGGCATGCAGGCTATTTGTGATTTGGAAACAAAAAGGTTAAAGTAGGAACCTTTCGAAGCACATATAGGCTTAATGATTCGGGAAAACTGTCTTCTTTTCAGTGTCAGGAAGCAGATTCCCGATGCTCTCTGCGCATTCTTTTGACTGTGGTATATTTGGTAACTGCATAGAACATTCTGCGTTTTTCAGTTTCCAGCATTCGTTCAAGAAAGTAACAAGAAATGGGCAGGACTTAGGGCCGTGTATACTGAAATAACAGCCTTCATGCTTCCACAAAAGCAGAATGACATGGAACTCCCCAGTGGCCATCCAGTTGCCGAAGAGTCTCAGAGTTTGAGACGCTTTATATTAAATGAGTTGAGTCACTATTAACATCATCCAATAACTGGTATTTTTAGTCACCAAACTCTTGTTTAAATAGACTCCATTCTGAGTCTTCATTAATTAACTATCCTTTTATGTGCCTTGGAACTGTCGTATCATACATATAATTAGGCAGAGAAATAATACCTTTGTCAGGTATGACATGGTTGTGGGAGCAGCTGCTTGGCACAGTTCCGGCTGCTGGAGCACCGTCGCCCTGGAGGAAACATCTCTGCATCACCAGTCCACAGATGGCGCAGCTTTCCCCTGCATCTCTGCCTTGTTTCTTACTGTGACTCCATCCTTTTCCTCTAACTTTACCCTAGTCAATGCAACTAGTAAGAGTTTTAGGGGGACTGAGGGATAAGGAAATAGCCCAGAAACAACCACTATGGCGGAAACATTCCTCCTGGCTGTAAAGGCAGTGAACCCTGGATGATCTGAACAAGAAACTGAATTTATAGAGGCCTTTTACCCTAATTTTCCAATGAAAAATGTTAGTCAGCTCATGGATATCAAACGATATCAGGAATTGCTTGAGTTTCCATGCTCAGCCCCAGATTGCTGCAGTCAGAAAGAAATTAGGCCCAGGAGAAACTACTGGGTTCATATTAACTTCCTTTTCTGGAAAGACTTGGCCACATGGACATGACTCCTTGGGATAGGATAAGGAGATTATAGGAACTTTGTACAGTTTATGAGGGAGGAGCTAGAGACCCTCTGAAAGATCACTCCTATTACAAAAGATGTTTAGAAAGAGCTCAGAAAGAACTTGCGCAGTACAAACAGCAGCTGAGAATTAAGAATAGTCGAGATTGTTTAGCGCCTCTTTGTTCTTATGCCACTAGTTGTCACTAGCAAGATTTTCCCCAGATGACCTATTATGTAGAGGTTCGTCTGAGCAAAGCACTGAGTTAATGATTAAATATGCTTGCTTGCTTGCAGTGTAATCACTGTACCGTGTATGCAGAGGACAGCTTGCTATATTCTGTCTATTCTCATCTGTGGGTCTTCTGGGGAAAGACAAAAAGATTTTGATCACGTTGAAAACATTTATAAGGAAATGATTTAAAAATAAAAGACTGGAATTAATTCTCTGCTCTAAGAAGGAGAGAAGAAAGAGAGCAGAAAAAAAGAGAACATACGCAGACAGCAGAGAGACTGCCTGCCCAGAACAGTCTCTTCAAATGAGTCATCCGTCAGCCAGTGCCTGCCCCTGTGTGTGAAGTGATTTTCTCACGCCGATCCATTCCTCTCCATGTCCAGATCCATAATCGCGGAGGCTGGTCCCCGACATACCTGCAAGGAAATTCCCTACACGCTTGTTATTTTGGCAGCATGGATGAATAAATATCACAGAAAATCTTCCCCTGTAGCAATCTTCCTCTATTATGAGACACATATTTTGTACGATTTTGTTTATTGCCCTCATCATTAAAACATGCTGTTAGAAGGACTCCGAGAGGAGTCCCAGTGAGGTTCCAGCCCTGATAGTAACAGAAGCCACAGGCGCCGTACCAGAGCAACGGGTCATTGCAATGAACAGTTGAAAGCAGAGAAGTACGGACAGTACTGCGGGACACACTGACATACTACAGCTTCCACTAGATTTTTTTCTCTGTTGGGGGAAAAGTTGCAGCGTGGAGGGCAGGCATGAAGGGAGGGGGAGATTAGTGGGATTGGGGTTAAAGATGTGAAATTCACAAAGAACCAATAAAACTTAAAAAACAAAAACAAAACCCGAGACACCAAAACAACCAACACGCTGTTGGAGCTCTTTCCTTCAAACCTTGTTGTGGCCTTATTTTCTATAGAGCTCTCGACTTCCTTTTGCAGTGCAATCTTCCAAGAATAAAGACCTTGTTATAGTTTGTTAACTAGACGCAAAGTTAGATATACCTTGGGAAAGGAAATCTCACTTGAGAAAGGGCTTCTATCAAACTGGCCTATTGCCACGTCTCGGGGTGGGGAGTGGGCGTGGCCTACTGTGGGTGGAGCCATCTCTGTGCAGGTGGATCCTGGCTAAGAAAGGTAGCTGAGCAAACCAGAGAAGTAAGCCTGTAAGCAGTGCTGCTCTCTGATTTCTCTTTCAAGGTCCTGCCTTGAGTTTCTGTCTAGTTTTCTTCTATGACGAACTGTGGAATGGAATAATTTCTGTTTTGTTTGTTTGTTTTTTAAAGTTGGCTTTGGTCAGTGTCTTATCTCAGTAACAGAAAGCAAACTAGGGCATGGCCATCTTTAGTTGTAACAAAAAATAAATGATATTTGTTTGCTTTTTTCCCCCTGCTTTAATGAATTTACCTCTTTAAAACCTTAATAAAAATTACATATGGTGGTAATTTTGCGTAATTTTAAGAAAGAAATAAAACACAATTTTGAGACCAACTCTAATTACAGACTCCTAATTTCAGGAACACCTTGAAATTGTCTATTTGTTCCATTGCCTCTGCAGTATGAGCTGTGAGGAGCTGCAGGGGGTGGGTGCTTTCTTATCTGGGAGTGAACTTTCATCTTGGTCAGTTTTCCCTATTGTGCTCAGGAGCTAGTTTCCCCAGGAGCTCCTGCCATTAAAACACATAAATATATTATATAAATATATACATATTTAATATATAAATATATAACATATAACATATTTATAAGCACATAGTTATATAGATAGATATAATAATATATTTTTATAAATCATACACATATTCATATATGACTATATATGAAACATAAATGTATAGTATATAACATATTATATATATATATAGTTTATCTTAGATACTGGTGGAGAACTTTCATTTGTCTTTTTTTTTTTTTCTTATTAGTCACACAGTTAGCAGGGCTGAAGATGTCTATGACAGTTTCCAGCTGGGATCACTGAGCTTCAGAGAGCTAATAGCTGTTTAGTCCAATAACAGGTGAGTGATCCTTCCAGTTCTGAACACAAGCAGGCTTGTTCATTGCATGTTGGAGCCCGACCCCTCAAGTCCTATTCTGTGATGGAAGTGGGTTATAGTGAATGTTTGCATAAAGCCAGAGGTGGGGTAATTTTCCTCTCCTTCCTTCACCTGGCAAGATTTAAGGTTGACAATTTGTCCCTGATATATTTACCTTTTATTAGCAGAACACTTTTTACTTCTCACTTAAATAAAAAACTGAGCTCATAAAGTGTGTCTGTGATGAGCAGGCTGCAAGCAAACAGTTGTAAAATGAAGATGCCTTGAGTTGAGAACAGCCAGAGATGCATCTGACTATATTTTATAAACCACATGGTTTATAAATCATTTTCAGAATGCTGGCGAATCAGTTGTAGAGTAAGGCATCAAGACCAACAGTCTACTTTGGTTTTCAGAGGTGTGGCATTTCATTCCCTCAAGGACACAGAGACAAGGAACTTGGAATTAGTTAACTTTCAGCATATATACATATGTATACACACATATATGTGGGATGGAAAAGTAGAAATTAAACTACGAGGAGGCTAAAGGGAGAGGGAAGGGGAACAGGAGAGGGCAGTGGGAAGATGGCCAGGAAGCAGGAGGGAGGCCTTTTGTGGAGGACATGGGGGGATGGGTGGCAGTGGGGGGGACAGACAAGCAGGGGGCGTGATCATATACAAGTGTGGAGTCGATTACTCTCTTTGCTGACCATCACCATTCCCCAAAAAACTCCCCCCAAAAGTTCCCCCAAACCAAGTTAAACTCCTCATTTGCATTGAAGTTTGTGAAGCCTAACCTAGTTTTCAGGTCTCTGTTGATTGAGCAACTTTTGAGAACTCAGTAAAGTATTTTTCTAAGAAGAGTTTTACTTGGTTAACTTAATTATTTCTCTTGTGGATTAGAAATTCCACATATTTTTCTACAAGGCCACGTGCATGTCAAGGTGTAGATAAATTACTCAAATCCATGTTAGACAGTTTTCATTCATAGAAATAAAATGGCTGGAGTAGTGGGGAAAAAAATCCAGTTATGGCGTGGCCGTTCCATAGTCTTCAGAAGTTTTTGGGGAGGTATTGGAGTCATGGAGTGCAGTTGGCCCATACCTGCTATCGTCCATTAAATGTTGGTACCATATAATGTTAGTAGGTCTCTAGAAAGAAATAATGTTAGCTAGCTGTGAAGAAGAAAGAAAAATCTCTTTTTGAGGTCTGAGCTGGCTGAGTGGATAAAGACTGTAGCAACAAAAGCCTGGTGACCTGTGTTTGATCCTTTGAACCTGTGTAGAAAGCCATCTTTGGTGACACTGTTATGCCCAGATCTTAGGGTACCCAAAGACCACCAGGAGTTGGAACATGTGTGCAAGAGCAAAGAGCTTTATTCGGGTTTGAGCTCAGTCTCTCCACTGTCACCAACACAGTGGATCAGAGAGGAGAGTCCCGAGCAGCTGCATGGTAGAATTTTTATTGGGGTTTGAGCAAGAACCAGGAATTCCCAACTTACCAGTTACACAATTGGATGACATTGAGCAAGGGCAAGCTTGTTACAGAGTGATTGGCTAACTAACATTGAGAGTGAGCTATCTATGGACCTCAGGGAAATTAGGTCAGTGGACTGCCCAGCACAGATGCCCCACCCTGAGATAAGATACCTCCCCATTCTTGTGGTTACCTCCAGGCTAGTCTTGGGGTGGGGAATTTTATGGTTTTCTTACTCCTGGAATTGGTGACCTATGGCCTAGTTCCTGGGACTGATGACTTTTTTTGGGCGGGGTGTCAGGCTTGGTCCTTTCAGCACATATCTGAAAGGAGTCCAGTCCCCCTTCTGGGGATATGGGAGATGGTTGCAGGAGACCTGTGTAGATGCTTGCTGGCCAGCTAGTGTGAAGCTCCACCCCCACAGGGTGGAAGGTAGGAGCTTACTCCCACAATTGTCCTCTAACCTCACACGCATGGCTTAACAGACAAACCCGAGCATCCAAGCACACAAACAAAATAAATTACTAAATAAAAATATCTCCTTTCAGGAGAACTGTAATCTCTGATTTTTTTCTTTTGAGACCTGGTTTCACTCTGCACCCCAAGGCTTCAAATTTAAGATTTTGCTCTGCATTTGTACTGGGCACTTACAGGCATGGGCCACCATGCCTGCTGAATTTAATTTTATGAATAGTGATGCAGCGAGAAAAATTTTAAACTTCTTACCTTTTTGCCCATCATTTGACACATGTCATAAACTGAAGCAAAGACTGAATTTTTAATGTTGTAAGGATATATTCCTACAGTGTTAAGAGAAAAGAGTGGAAATGAAACACTTCTCTCTTGCCATCTTTCTAGCCAGAGGTCATGGCTCCATCTAAATGAGTGACTACTAGGGCCAGACCCATCCACCAGCAGCCTCCTTAGAGGGAACTGTGTACAGTAGTAACCTCACATTTTTATTCTGCAGAGGTGACTAAATGGTTTCCTGAAAATGCATTCTAGCCTAAGTGCACTTAAGTGCTGTTTACCAATTTCTAAGGATGCCTTTGTGGAGCTCTGCTGGTTAGGGTTGGAGTCTGCCCTATCCAGAGAGCCCTCTGAGCAATGGACTCCCTTTTCTCAGCGGGGTTCTCTCTCTACCTGATCTGGAGGCTCACATAGCCCTCAGGGAAGATGACAGACCAGACCCTTTCCTGATAAAAACCGACTATTGAGCTAGCATCCAGGGATTCCTGGAGATACCCACCCTATGCTAATAAGATTCCTTGGTGTCTTGACATTCCGAATGACCTTTGACTCTACCTGGAGATTTTTCTATCATCCATAGAATAATTAAGTACTATGTTCTCCTTAGGACAACTTGCTACCACATGTAAATAAGTTATTGTACCACTACATGTAAATCAAGTATCCCTGTCCCAGTGAACCCATCGAATCAAACACATTCACCCTTTAAACCTCTCTCACTGCCCAAGGTTTATAAGTCCCTGATTTCATATTATTCCATTATTACGGAATAAACATTATTCCATGTGAAATCAGGGAATAAGTGAAGCTGCATGCTTTGCGATACCATCAGCGTTAATAGGGGTACCCTCCTCCCTGAAGGTTCCAATGCAGCCACGGTAAACTTTCGAGGAACTGCCTTGGCAGCCATTGACTGTGTCTCTCCAGGCCAAGTCTCACTGGACCCTGCCCTTCAGCTCACTGGACCTGGGCCTTGTCAGGCCTGTGGCTCGGTTGCAAGCTGATCAGGCGTAGGCTTTCTTCCGCACCCCTGTCATGAATACAGCAGCTTAGACAAAGGGCTGTAAAACTTTGATAACATCACAGCTTTTATTTCCCACTGCCTTCGATAGCAGCAATCTTACTTAAAAGAGCTACCTGTAATACCCAGGTGGAAAGCTCCTTTCCCCTTTCCCTGGTGAGACTGGGAGCCTTGCCTATGGAATGGGCCTTGCCCTAAAGTGCTGCAGCCATTCTGGAGAAATGGGGCCCTTCTGTTCTTCGTCAGGAAATGGACAGCTGCGTCCCAGACTTCTGCCAGACAAAGAACAACATTTCTTGACATAATTCCATCATATATTCACTGTCTTCCTCCACGTGGCATTCTACCACAAGGCAGGAGACCTGCTGCACATTGTGTTGAATATCTTGTTTTCCTTGAGTCTAGAGTTCCAGGCTCTATCCATGAACCATGTGGCACCGAATCATTTTTCAAGGGTGTCATTTTCCTACTGTGGTAACAAATGACCACACGTCCAGAGAGGGAGCTCAGCACAAATTTGTTGTTTCACGGGTCCAGAGGTCAGAATTCTGAAGAGTTTTATAAGCCGTCATGAGAGTGTTAGCATGGCTGTGTTCTTTCTGGATGCTCTGGGGGCCCTGGAGGAGTCTGTTTCCTTACCTTTTTCAGCTTTGGGAGGTGGCCGACTTTCTTGGTATGTGGCTGTATCACTCATACTCTGTCCATTTTGACAAGTGCTTCTCTGGCTCTGACCCTTCTGTTTTTCCATTTAGGAGGAAACCTGTGATTGCATTGGTCCCTTCGAGAAATCCCATCATAATCTCCCAACTCAAGATCTGCCACCGGAGTCATGCCCATAAAATCCCTCTTATCAAGTAAGATGCTAGAGGTTCTGTGGGTTAGACTATCACTGGAAACTGTTTGTCAGATCAGATTCCATGTAACTTTTCAACATTGTTCAATGGATTGATTATATAGTAAATGGAGGAGAAGTAATTGAATAAAGCCATAAAGCCAATTATCATAGTAAGTCACAGCTGTTGGTGTGCCCTATCAGTTTGGAGCTGAAATGTTGTATTTAGTGCTTAAGGGTTCCCATGCCTGTGAGCTTAGCTGGAGGAGGTTCTCTGTTCAGTGGATGACAGTGGCCATGATTCCCATGAGGGCTCAGCACTAGTATTTGCATCTGTGTAGCGCTGTGGAGGCTTCACGTTAGTCTCCAATTCCATGTTCAGTGATGAGGCTGGTGATGTGACTGTGAGGGTCACACTGTTCCTCAATTCCCCAAATCAAGTGTTGGGCTAATTCTTCAAGGCAGTGCCCACGCTGTCCTTTAGTGTCTTCATTTCCAGTTCAAGGACACATTATACACTGATTCATTGTGTGCAGTTTGTAAGCAGCTCTGGATCTTCCAAGCTGATGAGCTTCATCATCATCTGAAGGGTGATATATAGGTATTTTATTTTAGCACACTTTTAAGATTTTTCTTTCAGTGTTGGGTGTTTTTAGACTTTACTTTAATTTTATTCACTTTTGCTCCAAAGTTTTGGCCCATTACCTGGGCGCTGGGGCTTTTTGTCAGTTCTGACTTTTAGTTGTGGTTTGTTTGAATACACTTTCAGCGATTCTTGTTCTCATGACTATCACTTTTTGATCAATGGCCACTAGGAATTATCACAACACTTTCAGTATCTCTCACTCTCTTTTCTGAAATGTAACCCACCCCCTTTTTTAAAACTGTATTCTGCACAACTTATTCAAATCTTCTTCTAGCTCATCATTTTTCCTGTACCTAGCTTGCTACCAAATAAGTACATTTATTTTTAATTTTGTGTTTTTATTTTAGTGTAATATTCTTCTATTTTTGAATATTTTACTTAATTACTTTCAAGGTGTCATGTCATCTTTTTACTTTTTTTCCATTGCAAATGCTTTCATGTATATGACATGTCTAAGTTTTTAAAGATTATATATATATTTTTATTTTATGTGTATGAGTGCTTTTCCTGCACATGTTTCTGTGCACCAGATGTATGTCTGATACCCATGGGAGCAAGAAGAGGGTGCCAGATTAGTTGGAACTAGACCTTATGGTAGGTTGTGGGCCACCATGTGGTTGCTGGGAACAGAACATTGTCAGAGCAGCTGGTACCTTACCCGCTGAGCCCTCTCTCTAGCCCCTGATATCAGTTGCTATTTATTTGTTTGTTTGTTTGTTTTGAGTTCTCTATGTAGCGTTGGCTGTTCAGGACTCTCTCTGTAGACTAGCCTGGAACTCAAAACAACCCACCTGCCTCTGCCTTCCTGAGTGCTGGGATTAAAGGCAGGCACTACCATGCCCATTTTAATTATCTAATTTACATTTTTCTTTTATTTAAAACAGATTATTTTCTCTTATAATATATTCCAATTATAGTTTTTCCCTCTGTCTACTCCTTCCAGTTTTCTCCACCTCCCCTCCAGATACACCCTCCTCTGTCTCTAATTAGAAAATAATAGGCTTCTAAGAGATAAAAACCAAACATGAGAAAATAAAATATAATAAGATGAAGTGAAAACTATCACACTGAAGACAGGCACAGCAACTCAACTGGAGGAAAAGAAGTCCTAAGAGCAAATAAAAGAGTTAGAGACCTACTCACTCTCACTCTCAGTCAGGAATTCCATAAAAATACTAAGCCAATAGCTATAATATGAATGCAGAGGACCTGGTGTAGATCCACATGGGCCCTGCACTTGCTGCTTCAGTCTCTGTGAGCTCATATGTGCATTGCTTGGTTGACTTAGAGGGTTCTGGTGTTCTCTGTCCTCACTGGCTCTTATACTCTTTCTGCCTCCTCTTCCATGAGATTTTCTGAGCCCTGGGGCGAGGGATTTGATGGCGATCTCCAATTTAGACTCTCTCCACATAATATCTGGCTATAGGTCTCTGCATCTGTTCCCATGCGCTGCTGGAGGAAGCCTCTCTGATGAAGACTGCCTAAGGCACTGATCTATAGTATAGCAGAATATAGTTAGGAATAATTTTCTTGATTGTTTTTGACCAGTTGTGTTTGGTTTTACCCTAGCTTTCTGGGCTGTCTAGTCTCTGGCTCTTGGTTACCAAAAGAGTGTGGGTATGGATTTCTTCTTTTGGAGTGGTAGATAGGTCAAATCAACTTTGGTTGGCTTCTTCTGCAAGTTCTGTGCCACCATTGCCCTAGCATATTACACAGTCAGGACAAATTGTAGGTCAAAGGTTTGGTGGCTGGGTTGTTATCCACATTTCAAGCTATCCAAGCTGCAAAGTATCTTCTTATACCAAAGACACTAGAATGTAGGGGCAATGGCTCCATGTAGGCATCCACACAACTTCTCCATGTTCAATGAGTGTAGTCCTCTGCAATGGGGCCCTGTTGTCAGTTTGCGGAGAGCATCCTTTTGTCTTAGCAACAGCATGGGTTGTTTGGAACCTCTTGGCTAACAACTAGTCACTACCACTAGGTTGAATACAACCTAGTTACTCCACTGCAAGCCTATCCTGGCTGTAAGAGATGGCCAGTTGAGACTCCATATCTCCTGTTACTAGGAGCCTCATTAGGGTCACCTTCATATAATCTAGGAAGTTCCCACTGCTCTAGGTCCCCCCCGCCCCAAATGCCACCCTCCAATTTTAGCCATCTCTCCACATTCTCTCCCTCTAGCTCATTTCTCACCACCACACAATACCCCATCGATTTGCCTGCAAATTTCATGATGTTATTTTTTTAAACAGCTGAGTAATAATTCATCTAGTTTGTTTCCAGGTTTTGACTAGTATGACAAAAGCCATAATGAACATGATTGAGCAAGTGTTCTTGTGGTAGGATAAAGCATCCTTTGGGTGTATGCCCAAGAAAGGTGTAGCTGGGTCTTGAGGTATATTCCTAGCTTCCTGAGGAGCCACCATACTGATTTCCATAATGGCTGTACAAGTTTTCATTCCCACCTGTAATGGAGGGGTGTCCTCCATCCTCACTGGCATGAATTGTCACTTGCGTTATTAATCTTTGCCATTCTGACCAGTGTAAGATGAAATCTCAAAACAGTTTTGATTGCATTTTCCTGATTGCTAAGGATGTTGGATGTTTCTCAGTGCTTCTCAGCCAACTGAGTTTCCTCAATTAAGGCTTCACTGTTTAGATCTGTTTCCCATCTTAAAAACTGGATTATTTGGTTTTTTGATATCTAGTTTCTTAAGTTCTTATACATATATTTTAGGTATTAGTCCTCTATTGAATGTGGAGTTGGTAAAAATCTTTTCCCATCTTTAGGCTACTGTTTGTCTCTTGCTTCACAGAAGCTTTTCAGTTTTATGCAGTCCCATTTATTAATTATTGATCTCAGTGCCTATCGGATCACTGTTCTATTTAGAAAGTTGTCTTCTGTGCCAAGGTAGT
>CM053743.1:69581299-69614903 GCA_028658305.1 Pachyuromys duprasi | reverse complement strand
TTTAAAAAGTGTGGTCATGGCTATCTTGCAGAGAACAGACTGTCCTTTTGAATTAATCCCCTACTGTTTGTTTAAAGAAACCCCATGAAAGCTGATATACTTACAGGCTTGCAAATACTAATTATGATCTAGGAGCTGAAATGGGCTAAGTTCCATTTTTCTCTTACTCTGAAATTATATAGGTTGTCATCCCAAGGTGAAGGCAGATTTACTGACATGAAACCAAACCATGACTATTCCATTAGGAAAAACTCGATAGCATCTTAATAATAGCTAGGATTTTCTAAATGTAAAGGGCAAAATGACATTACGATCCCCACCTACAGACTGTCCCAAGCCCTATTCATATGAGAACACTTTATTAGTTCATTTGCTTTAGAGGGTCTTATAGTCAAGTCAAGTTCAGTCTGTCATCAAAGCCATAATCCATCCTGTGGGTCATGGGAAATATGCAACAAAGAGGAGAAAGGAGGACTTTCAGAGCATCTGCCAAAATTGTTTATGATATAGTTCAAGTAACAGTGTGGCTGTGGTGAGAGTTAAAGATCTATAGTGGATCTTGACTATGCGCTGGGTGAAGAATTAGCCTCTTGTTGATTAGCTTTGTCAAAATAGATGGGTTTTATGAAAAGCAAGTTCTTTTTCTCCCCGCCCCCCCCCCCCGTGTATAACTTTCACAGAAGTGATTTTCTTTTAAACAAATCATTAAAAAAAGAAGGAAGAGTCTCAATCCTCATAGAGCTGGGGCAATTTATTAAAGTCAAAGGCATGAAGGCTCTGCAAATTGTTGATTATATGTATACTCTTTTTTTTTTTTTTAGACAAATATTTTCTTTTCTCTCTTCTTTTTTTTGAAGATAGTTTCATAGTTTACTCAGCCTGGGTTTGAGTTCATGATCTTCCTGACTCAGTGTCTTTAGGACTGGGATCACAGATACATGCTACCACACTCAGCTGATGGTCAAGTTTTATTAAAGAGTTTTGAGCTTGGGCTAGGTTACATTTTGGTAGAGTTTTTGAAGGGTCAATGTAAATTTGGAAAGACTGACTTCTGAGTTTACTTCAACTCTGAGATGCTGTGACTAGAGGATAGACTCTCAGCTTTGCAGTGTCTTTTGAATAAGATTAAATTTTACCTTTTAAGGTTCAATTAAAATTTTTTTTTCTAATTTTGACCTGGAATACATTTGAAAATTTTCTATCAGGGAGCTTAATTAAATCATCTCTATGAACTGAATTTTACTTTCGAGTCAGGGCTGACGCTGACTTACAGTTCCTTTGGAGAAGAAATTTCTCTCATTTTTTTCAAGTTGGGTGTTGGTTTGTGTAGACCCTGTTGTCGGAATAGCTGTTTCTGTTACATTGCAACAGCTTTTCATGACTGATTTAAATATTGCTGTAGCAAGGCTCATTCTTGTGTTTGATAAAAATAATTTCTTGTGTGGGATGTTAAAATTAAGTTTCTATGATATTTATCTCTTCTGTCTACCTTTTGAAAGCCATTTTATTTGTTTCCTACTTTAGACAATCATGAATAAGGCAGTTTTCTAATTTGCAAGCGGGCTCTGTGAGAACATATGCTTTCTGCTATTTGGAGGGATGCTAAGAAGTATGGTTACTGTCGTAGATAAACCATGCTAACTTTTCTAAGAGATCGCTAGCGTGGCTGTACTATGACATCCTGCATACAGGGATGGGAGCTCAGTGTCCGTATTACACGGAGGAGGGCGAAGTTCATAGATCAGACACTTGGCCATGAAGGCCAGCGAAACACTAGAAAAGGAGTGTTGAGTGCAGCGGTTTGAATGGGCAGAGCCCGATAGGCTCATATAACTTTATGTTTGGTCTCTAGTTGGTGGCCTGTTTAGGGAGGATTAGGAAAACGGTCTGTTGGAGTTGTCACTGGGGGTGGGCTTGTATGCTTCGAAAGCCCATGTCAGTTCTAGTCTCATTCTCTCTCTTCTGGCAACTTGTGGATTAGCAGTGATGTGAGCTCACTGCTAATGCTCCAGTGCCAATGCTCCCACAGTAAGGACAATGTAGTCATCCTCTGAGACTTAAAGGAAGCTCATAACTGAATGCTTTTCTTCTATAAGTTACCTTAGTCATTGTGTCTCTTCATAGTAATAGAAGTGTAATTAATACACGAAATAAAGCATAGTTGCTTTTTTGTTGTTGTTGTTCTCACTTCATAAGTAGTTACCCTAAACAACAATTTCTTGATTATGCAATGAGGCCAACCACAAAACAAAGCAGCTTGTGTGGGTTTTTTTTTTTTTTCAGTAGTCATTAAAGAGTAACATTGTAGAATGACGTAAACAAGTCCTGTGTTTTAGGTATAGCACACTCCCAACGTGAAGCATATTAAAATGTGGATAAAGATGGGAATGCTGAGGCGCGCTTCAGTCCCTGTGTCCAGAAGGTCAAACCAGGAAGATTATACACTTGAGGAGAGCCTGGTTACCTGATGCGATCCTTCTTCAAAATAAAAAAGTAGACAAACACACAGGGTGAATAAGGTATCAGGCAGCACACGGCAGTGACAAACAAGGAGAAAGAGCTCAGCAGTTAGGTGGCACGAGCACTCAGGCAGCCGTGCTTCTTATTAAAGCAAGAAACAAAGCCACTCTTGGGTGAAAGGGCATGGAGCAGGGAGGAAGACAGCTCAAATAAAGCGGAAGAATTTCACACCAGGACTCTGCAGGTCGAGAGAGGGAATTAGTAACTTTACAAATGGAAGATATGGATACAAAAACAGAGCTCTCAATCGGAAGAAAGAGTAAGAGATAGTTTATTCTGGAGATAAATATGAGTGACCCATGGAGATGAGACACAAATTTAGCAGTTTTACTAGCATTTACTGTAAAAATGAAGTTTTACGGTAGCAGCAAAGAAAGCAATTAATCAAGGTACTTTTCAATTGCAGTGGTGGAAAAACCAAGTGGGCGAGCTAAAGCAAAGTAGAGGAATCTCAGACAGTACCTGACAAGTGGTCCCATAAGTTAACACATTTTGAAAGGGTTTACCTATTAGCCTCAGAGGTAGGCAAGAAATGGTAAGATGGTTAACAGGGTAAAAGAGAAATCATTCTTAGCTTCTAGAAAACAAAATCAGCTCCTGCCTTAAGGTTCCTCCCTGTTTAAGTTCCTGCCCTGACTTGCTTCAGTGATGAAGAGTGATGTGCAAGAATGGGCCAATAAATCCTTTCATCCCTAACTTGCTTTTGGTCATGATGTTTCATCACAGCAGTAGTTAACCCTGACTAAGACAAGATATAAAGAGGAAAACATGAGAGGAAGAAAGATTGTCATTTGGGGCAAGGACCTGGTTTTGGGGATAACTCTGTGAACATTATTAGGGGTCTGTGTTCAAGAGTGCCGTTGTTGGGTTGGGAACTGATATAATTGTTAATTTCTGTTTTGAAGCAGGATCTTGCTGTATAGTACAGACTGGTTCAAAAACTCAAGAACCTCCTGCCTCAGTCTTTTCAGTACTGGGAATGCAGGTGTGTGCCACCATACCCAGTTCAAGGTGATTGATTCTCTGGGTTAATTTTGTTGGCTCTTGTGCTTAGATACTGGGTCAAATATTATACTGGATTTAAAAAAAAAACAAAGATGTATTTTGGATAATATGAACATTTAAAATAGTGATCATTGAATTAAGTAATTACTACCCAGAATGAGTTCTGTATTGTGAAAGCTAGTGAGGCAATCTACTGGTCTTCTGTGAAGAGCATATGTCTAGGTACTTCTGTGTGACCCAGAATGAACATATTATACCAGATCTGTATTAAAGTCCTAGTTTAGGGCCAGTATTAGCTATTGACACAAAACCTATCTATTTTAGATCTTCCACATTGCAACTGCCTGGAAGACCTATGAATGAGAGAATAAATGCTCAGATTGCTGAACCAGTAAGTTCAGGAGTGTTTGTTACAGAGCATTACTATGATTATGACTGGCTAACACAATTTGGTTTTTCAAATTATGTTCATGTAGAATATTGATGCTTCCTAAGCTAAATTCAGATTATTTGTTGCCCAGATCAATAAACAGACGTTCCCTTCTACTCCCCGAATTTACTTTTTAAATTGGAAATATAAATGGATTTTTTTGTAGTTTGACTCCTAAAATAAGAATAGCTATTTTTTTAAACACACAAAACATAGTATTCATGGTAATCACTATTGCATACAAATACAAGCAGTTTCATGCTGGGAAAACTTACAGCTCGAATAATAGCGAATCCACAATTTTTCTATGACATTGGTGGATATTTTTATAGCTGAATTCTTACATTCTACCCCCTCAATTTTCAACACAAACACAGACAATTCTGAAAAGCTGCTTTTAATCTCAATCCAGGTAGGAAACATAGGACCTGGGCAAATAACATCCATCTATGCATTCCCTCAGGAACTACTCAGAGTGGGGTGACTGTTCCGAAATCAGTAAGCGCTTTGAGAACTGTTGCTTGGGATTCTCAATTTCTTTTTTTTTTCGCAATTAATTTATTACATATTCCAATTGAAGTCCCCCCTTCAAATCTCCCTCCTTTTCTCCCCCCCATCCCTTTCCCCTACTTCACTGGAAGAGAGAGTTCTCCTCGTTTGCCATTTGCCCAAGTCTCATCAGGATTGTCTGGATCCTCCTCCTCTGTGGCCTGGTAAGGCCTCATTGCCAGGGGCAAGATAGCAAAGAGCAGGGGTAGGGGGATTCTTAATTTCTTTCAAGCCTATTGTTAGTGAATGAAATCAATTACAAAAGATAACATTATTTTATAATTTTGTTTGTGTGGAAAGTCTACAAGAGCCAAATCCATAATCATGAATTAGATGGGTGATTGGGGTGGGTGAAGGATCAATTTGAGGCGAGTAAAGGACCAGCTTCTAGTGGGCATATGAAGTTTCTTCTTGTGGTTTCAGAATTAATTATGATGATTGAACAATTCTGTCTATATGCCATTTATTTTGAATTAAAGGAGTGACTTTCATGGTGTGAATATTATAGTTTAGCAAAGATGTTAGGGAATTTTGGTAGGGCCCAAAGCTGCTCAGTGTTATACAACTCTTTCCTCAGCACTTGAATATTACCTTCTGGAGAAAGAATGGAGGGTCCTAAGACCCTGGGAGCTAACCAAATGTGTAAGCCTCAAGAAGCTCAGAAAGTCACAAGATTCACAAAGCCTTCCCCCGGCATTATGAAGGTAGTGAAAGTTCCTGTGCAAGGACGCTGCCTGGTGGAACTGCCTGCAGGATGAGCCCCAGAGATGTAGCTTTGGTAAATCGCCACCCATGCTGGGGTAGCCTTTCAGGAATGCTGCTGCCTTTGAGTCACCCACGTTCTTGTCATTGACTCTGATAAACCCTGGTTCACCAAATGAGGCGTCCCTGTGGCTGTTTCTTTGGCCTGTGGTCAATATTGTCTTGGGAGAATGGACATTTGTTTATGTTCTCCTAGGAAAACATCCAGCTCTCCGAAGAGAGACATATATGACCTGTGCGTGTTGAGTGAGGTGGTGTTGTTGAGAGTGAGAACTGGAGATTGAACCCAGAGTCTTGCGTTTGCTAGGCAAGTATTCTTTCACTGACCTACATCTCCATCCCCCAAATTTACTTATGAATGATAACATCTGTATACACAGGTTTTGCAGAGGGATGCTGTTTTGTTTGTTTGTTTGTTTTACTTATAATTATTTATGACATCCTTCAAGACCGCATCTGAGTCCTGTTAACATCACCTCATCCCTCCTTGAAGAAACCTACTCAGTCCAGGGTTCCTATTTACGTCATAACGGCTTTCCAAAATAGAACCTGATCAATTTAATATTTCTGAAATATGGCAGAGATGTGGCCTCACGTCAGCATCAACATTGTTTGGCAGTGCACTCATAGGAATGCAGTATGCTTTAATCACAAAGACTATCTCCAAGGTGCAGACACGGGTCTTTGTTCTACAAAGCTTGGGTGCACACAGAGATGAAAAATTGTACTGGAAGTTCAGTTGACTGATTACCTTGGAAATGGGAATAAGTGAATGGGAAACAGTTGGGCAAACATTTCCATAGAGAAAGTCAATAAGCTGATAGCAAGAAGAAAATTGCCCTTCTTTGTGAGAATACTTTCTGTTTAAGACATTGCGATGAAATGCAGAGGACGCACAGAGGTGAAAGCCGGTGTTCCCTCGAGTATGCATTATACATGCAAAGCCAAAATCCTTTCAACAAGATTAATAAGTGCTATTCATGGTGCTCCTCATGCAGACTCACAGTGTGAAGAGCACAGGAACAAGGCTGCAAACTCCTCTGAGGTTTTTAGACATTTGCTCCGTGCAACCAGTCACGGGGAACTCTCCTGGTCTCTAGCAGCAAAAGACAAAGCAATAAGGGCCAAGTCTAAAACACAAGTTATTTCTAGGCAGATCTGGTGGCTAATTAAGTGATTAGCTTATCAGCTCAGACTTTTACTTAGAAACTTTTCTTTCTTTGTTTCTTTCTTTTACCTTTCCTACCTCCCTTCTTCCTTTCCCCTTCTTCCCTCCCTTATTCTCTCCCTGCTTTTGTCTTTGCTGATGAGTATTGAACTCAGGGCTCACACAAGCTAGGCAAGTGCCAGCTCCAACCTCAGAAAAATGTTCTTCAGAGTTGTAAACATTGTAAATCCTGGAATGTTCAAAAGGCAGAAATACCAGGAAAGATCACAGTAGCTTCCTTGCTATTCTTATCAGTGTTTAATGATGAAAATGAAATCTATAATTTTATGGGATGAAAATTGGGATTGATTTCTGATTAAAGCAACAGTGTCATTGAAAGATTACTGTGCTTGATTTTGAGTTGCTTGCTTACTGAGACTGTAGGCAATTCTTATTTGACCCCTAGGATTCAATTTACTTCTCTTCCTTATAAAAGGATAGGGCTTTCAGACCTCCACATATCTTAAACTTCATGTTTTCATCATTTATAAATCCCGGGCTTTAGAGCTGGATGGCTCACTGATGATTTATTTGAGAAAAATAATATTGACTTTCAGATAAGAGACTGGTATTTCCTGTGTGTGTGTATGTGTGTGTGTGTAATTAAGTTTTAGCTATCACTAATGTCAAACCAAACAAAATATTCTGGCTTCAATAAGAGATTTATAGAGACTGTCTAAAGATAAATGGTTGAACATCAGCACTGTGTGAATTTCCCCAATCAACTAAAACTCCACCTAGGAATTCTTTCTAATTCTTTAAAAACTATTGTGTTTCTTTTTCTTTTACAAGTGAAATTTCCTCAAAGACATGAAAACATGTTTAAGAAGCAATCTTAGCTGGGTGCTCCTAGCCTGTTTCACTACTAGCGTTGCTGAACTCTTACCAGTGAAGCTAAAATTACAAAATAATTACGTGTGTGTGTGTGTGTGTGTGTGTTTGTGTGTGCACGAGAATGGTGAGAAAAAGCATTTTATTATTTGAAGTTGGAACATTTTTATTAATTTGCCGCAACAGATCATTTGCATAGGCCTGTCCTATTGCTGTCCTCATCTTACAACTGAGAAAACTGACACTTAGAGGGCCAGAGCATCTATTTGGGCAACTGTGGAGGCAGCATGTGGCCCCTCAGACGTCCCCTCTTGTCCATAACTGGAGTGCAAGGGACTCTGTGTACCATCCAGTTTTGTTCCAGGCTCTTACTGTCTTTAAAAAAAACATTCTTTTAAAAAATATATTATTTTTTACTTACGTTTATATGTATGGTTATATGAGTGCATTTGCATGTCTGTGTGTGTGTGTGTGCACCAGTGAAGGCTAGAAGATGGCTTGGAGCTGGAGTTTTGGCCAGTTGTCAGCTGCCCATTGTGGCTGTGGGGAATTGAACTTGAGTCCTCTGAAGAACGGTATACTGTTGAGTACAAAGCTATCTTTCCAGTCCCTTTAGTGTTCCTGTTATTGTGTCAAATTTCAGGGAGCAACAGAACAACAAAAAAAATCTAGCACAGGGGTCTTTGCTGAGACTGATACTCCAACCAAGGACCATGCATGGAGATAACCTAGAACCCCTGCACGGATGTGGCCCATGGCAACTCAGTGTCCAAGAGGATTCCCCAATAATAAGAACAGGGACCGTCTCTGACATAAACTCAGTGGCTGGCTCTTTGATCACCTCCCCCTGAGAGGGGTGCAGCCTTTCCAGACCATAGAGGAAGACAATGCAGCCAGTCCTGATGAGACCTGATAGACTAGGGTCAGATGGAAGGGGAGGAGGACCTCGCCTATCAGTGGACTGGGGAAGGGGCATGGGAGGAGATGAGGGAGGGGGCTACAGCTGGGATACAAAGTGAATAAATTGTGATAAATAAAAAATTAAAAAATTTAGGGTTAGTGGATAATTTTAGAGGGATTTTGATGAATAATGAGCAGTGTTAAGATTCTTTTAAAATATTTTAGTTAAAATATTTTTTCCCAGAGCCATAGAATAAATCTCAATTCTTTTAACAAAATTATTTATTTATTCACTTTATATCCTGATTGCAGTCCTCCTCTTTCCCCCCATTCTCTGCTTTTTTTTCTCCTTAGAGAAGGGGTAAGTCTCTCATGGGAACCAACCCGCTCTGGTTTATTCAGTCACTGCAGAACTAGGGGTTTCATGCTTACCTTTACGTTCTGATTCCCAGCTGGCTTGTGCTTTCAACACTTTCTCAGTGATTTTTCTGCTCCTCAGTTAGGAAAGCACATTCACTCCAGTCATGGGCACAGTTACAATCATTGAACTCTCCGAGGGCCCTGCGGACGGGTTTCTGGTTTAGACACTCAAAAGAATTTTAGGTCTCACCACCTGACCCTGTGGATAACCCCGGGGCTCACACATCACATGCAGTTTGGGGCTTTCTCTTCCTTCTCGAAAGAAAAGCACACAGTTTGCCAGGGGTTTGCAACAGCCTAATTTAGTCAGAGATTATATTTTAAGATTGCCTACAAACAGTGCGACATATGCCTAGCACTATCCCCAGAGGGGTGGGGGAGACTAAACTTGAGTAGTGTTTTCAAGCCTTCAGGCATTTTATGTGTGTCACAGAAGGTTGCCGTGGGAGGCAGCTCTGTGCTTTAAAAAGGGTAAAAAGTCACAGACTTTTAGGAAGGGATTTGACCTGGGATTCCAGGAGATTTGCATTCTACTTGTTGAAGGCATGACATAAAGAGCAGGCATTTGGGACTCCAGTCTTGTACTTCATGGTGAATATGCTTCTTCTAGAACTTTATTTATTTATTTATTTATTTATCTATCTATTTATTTATTTATTTATTTGGGGACTTTGTTCCAAAAGAAACCTTAACCCCATCATGAGGCTCGACTATGTTACCTTAGTTCTGAATTCATGTGACCAGTGACCTGAAAGTAGTGACAAACTTCTCACTTCACAGTTGTGAGGGGAAGCCTAAAAACCTGCTTCCCCCATCTGTCATGTCTTCATCTTCTTAGTTTCTTCCTTCTGCCTTTGGGATAAGAACACCAGGGCAGGCTGTGAGGCACCAGGGCAACAACTGAGCAAGCACTCTTGTTTGATGCAGAGATTCTTATTTTCTAAAGAACCAGCATTCAGAGAAAGGACTTTATGGTAGCAGTCACTCAAAGAGTGAATGGCAAGGCACCCCAGCAAAGCTGTTTTTCCACCTGCTCACTGTGTTTAAAGTCTATTTCTGGGTCTTATTTGAAGACGGATGGTTTCTGTGAGTTATTGAAAGGGCACCTGCATAGCATCTGTCCTGTATTCTTAGTGCCATGGTGATTCTGGTCTTCCTTATTTTCCTAATGATTGGAAGCTCACACTCGTACTCTCTCATTTTGTATGTATGTACATAGGATATATGTATAGCATATATATGGTGTGTGTGTGTGTGTATGTGGGGGGATTGACATGATACACATGTGGAGATCAGAACATGTTTCCTCACCTTCTGCCTTGTCCAAGAAACATCTGTTTTCTGTTTGTCACTGCTGTGCACACAAGGCTGGGGACTCACTTGTCTCCAGCTCCTGTCCTCTGAGTGCTGGGATCCCAGATGCATGCTCAGGGTCTCATTTTAAAGTGGGTGCTGAGGATCTAAACTCATGTGCCCATGCTTGCATGGTAAATATGCTACCCACTGAGCAGCTTCCTTTCTAGAAAGAAAACCAAGAACAGTACCTCGCCTAAGGTGGAGCTCAATACCTGTTCATACTGCTTATAAGGAGAAATGAGGGTAGGTAGGAAAGATGGATGGGTAGATGGAATGCTGACAGAACTGTAAAGCCAAAATTCTATACGCTGAAGGAACAGACTTAAGATGCTAACTGAGGTCAAACTAGGTTCAAAGTATTTTAAATTTATTTTACCATCGATACCTTATTCATGAGTTTACTGTGAATTTTTTTTTCTAAAGTTTCCTTGCCAGCTGCGCACTGAAATAAGAAAACAGACTCTTATGCACAACCTGACCTCACCAAACAGGTTCCTTCCAAACAGATGCATATTTTGAGTAAAAGCTGTCTGGAGAATACATTTCTGTATCAAAAATTTACTTTCTGGATAATTTTCACTGTGCATTGATAAAGCTTTATAGTGAAACTAGTTAGCTATTGCTTTGCTCAGAGCAGCGTATAACTTGGAGCAAAGACTATTTTCTACCTTGGAAAATATCATGCTTTAACAAATGTAGTTCGTTTCAATTGCCTGTTTACACACATAACTACTCCATAACATACCTGCATGCCTTTTTTATTTTCCTCTTTCCCTTTTCCCATCTTTTCTGCCTTTCTTCATTTCTTCTCTATTCTTTCTTTCCCTAAGAAGACAAAACTGATACTTCATTCATGCCTTTCCTTTTCCCAAAGGAAGGGAAGCTGTTTCCTGCTAAATCACAGGCAAGTGTAATTATAGGTGGCTGGTAGCCACAAGCTTTGTAATGTTGATCTCCAATAATATATAGCCTGCTATTACACATCAGATCAAGATGTGCAAATCAATCCATTCCTAAAAGAACCCAGTCATAAAGGAAATTTTTCTGTATCCAAAATATAGTAATAACTTAATAGAGAAACACAACCAGAGTCTTAGTTTTGATCATGTTATTTGCATGTAGGTTTATATTATAACAGTGACTCCTTATGAATAGCTGACAACAACACCCACCTTTTCCTGATGCCCTTGGATACTGTCTAACTCATATCATGGAATCCATCCATCCTTCCACCCACCCATCCACCCATCCATCCATCCACCCACACATCCACCCACCAACCCACTCACTCACCCAAACATCCATCCATCCACCCATCCATCCATCCACCCATCCATCCATCCACCCATCCATCCATCCATCCACCCATCCATCCATCCATCCATCCATCCATCCATCCATCCATCCCACACAGCTTAAATTATGCTTTTACCTTTTATGCCTTTTCCTCTGGAGCATCTCTTCATTCCCTTTCAGAGAAAGTTCTTTGCTTTTAAGGAGTCTTACTAGATTAATCCCACTAGAATAGTTTGTACCAAACGTGAACTGTCTTAGTAATTATGCCTATGAAGTCATTTTACCAAATAGTACAACACTGTTATGGATGTTACAGTACTGTGTGCAGTCGTGGAGGTCAAAATTCTGCCCATTACGACTGTAAAACTGCAAAGCAACAGATATGAGATGTTAATTGAGGTCTAACTAAGTTCAAAGTCTCCTCATTTATTATGCCATGAATGCATTATTCATGGGATATACTGAGAAAAAATGTATGAGAAATATAGCGTAGCATCCTGTATAGATTACAAGTAATTGCTGGTACGGCAGCAGCTTTGCTGGTGTTCCCTTAATTGATATAAGTGTCTTGAGGGTATAATTCAGAATAGATAAATCAAAACACAGAATTTAAAAGGCTATCTATATTTTATGAGATTGGGAAAAATGAGGAAAACTTTCAGTGCATCAGAGTGCTCATCTAGACCATGCGGATGGTGATAACAGCATTTAGTTCACAGGGCTTTGCCATCACAATGTGGGGAAGTACATGGCAGAATGCCTGATATGTAGAAGACAGCCAGTATACACTTGCTGTTGTACATAACACAGCAACACATTCACTGCATCATAATATTGACTGCACATTCTGTGACTGTTAATCACTTGTGTTCTTGTCTTTGCTGTTGGTCTCATGAGAAAAAGCCTTGTGTGCCTTTTCTCTGAAGCATTTCAAGTGTTTTATACTGGCAAGCATGAGGGTACTTGGTAAATAATCTGCAGGAATGAGATTTTTTTTTTCCGAAGAAACCTCTTACTATTTTTTTAGCATCGCGTGTGTCAAATGCAACGCATTTGAGGTCTGGCTTCGGCCTGTGGACATCCAGTTTGTGATTTCTGCCAGAGAGAATGGCCATGATAATTTAGGATGGAACATACTCAAACATGTGTTATCAATCTTCCAGAGAACTCGAGAAGCCTTAATAAATATCCATAGTATGTCTAATTTTGAGTAATATCAACACTGGCGAAGCTTTGACATTTCAATAGTTCATATTTTCTCTTTCAAGTATTGTAGTTGATCTTTCTTTAAATGCAAAGTTTTCTCCTTATTTGAAAATGGCAATGTGTCTTAGTAACTCCCTCATTCTGGCTGATTTCACAGTACTCTTTCCTCAGGATACAATACCATCATTTGTTTATAACACAAAGCTGCCCTTGGAGGAAGACCAGAGGTGCCAAATGGAAGTTACTTCTCCATGTTTCTACCCTGTGTTCCTCACAGATCCCTGCAATTCTGTCTTCCCACCCAACATTTAACTTCATAGCACATAAAAAGAAAAAAAAATCTGACAATCCCAGACAATGTATGATTTAACAATTCTTTAGGATAAAAAATTAATATAGAAATGCTGAGAGACATATCCCACGACATCATTAGGACAGAGCTAGAAGTCCACTATGAAAAATCTTTAATTATAACAAAGTTTACATAATCAAATACCACATTTCCAATAACCCAAATACATCTCCAATGTAATTATACATACAACTATCTCAACCCAATTTCTGGAGTTGTCTAGACAAGCTGGTAGATTGATTTGGAATTTAATTAAATCGAGATTTAAAAAAAACCTCTCCAACAATGAAAGCACTGGATAACTTTGTTTCATGCATCTGAAGAGGTGGTTTGGAGGAGCAGAAAAAGCAAGCCCATTTCAGAAACCAGATATGGGGAACAGAGAAACAGAGAGAGATGACGTGGCTAGAAGCTCTTACACTGGAGAAACCACTTTGGGAGATTTATTTTGTAACTCAAACTGGGAACTGAGTCTGTATTAGATTTCTGTTTGGTTGTAAGTCACATAGATGTTTTGAAAAATGGTTTTTCCCTTTTCTGTATATTATTTCATGATTTCAGGATTGCATTTTCTGCTGTTCTTCCAAGAAAAAGGTTTTTACAATTATGCCCTTTCTCTCTGAATACCGCCAGTATGTTCTCAACTAATCTGGAGTGTAGTCTAAACGTGGGTATAGTAATGAAAGAATTCCAGCTCTAGTCTGGAGTTTGGAAGAGTTCAGAGTGTGATGTCTTCTGCACAGTGGAAAGCAGTGGTTCTCAACCTGTGGATCACAACCCCATTGCGGGGGGTTACACATCAGATATCCTGCATATCAGATATTTACATTATGATTCACAACAACAGCAAGACTACAGTTATGAAGTAGCAATGAAATAATTTTATGGTTGGGGATCACCACAACATGCAGAACTATATTGAAGGGTCTCAGCATAGGAAGATAAAGAACCACTACAAACTCTTACAATAGGGCTCCTGAGTTTGTAAGGCAAATAGATAGAACAAGTCAGAGCCAGCTTGGTTCCCTGTCCCTAAGCTGGTGCCACTGATCCCCGTGTCTCCCCTGGTTTATCAGTGACGGCTTTGAGCAACCAAGTATGAAACACATGGGATTCATAGGAACTCTGGTTTAGAAGATAACCCAGAAAAATTTCTGCTTCTTGATCCTATTATATTAACCATAATAAGCCAGAAAGATGCACTGACCCCTAAAGCTCTGTGCTATGGCAAGAGACAGTCTTTTCCATATTTTAGATTTTGTTATATACTTATTATAGATGATTGTCCAATTACTACCATGATGTAGGAAACCCAAACACCTCAGGTCATCTAACATCATCTATTACGACATTTCCTCTGAAACTTATGGTAACCTCCCTGCATGTCTTCCTCACATCTGTCCTCAAGATTCCCTCAATCATCATAGTTCTAACATTTGAGACTGGACACGTGATTTCCAGTTCCCCTAAACCTCTCCTTCTGCCATTTCCGCACTTTGGGGATTGGCTCTACCTCCTTCCCAATGCTACAGCTCAAGTCTGTCATTCATAATTCCTCCATCCTTCACACCTTACACAAGCCATGCACACACACTATTGACTGTATGCCTAATGAACGTTTTCTCCATTATCATGATCTACATTGTCATCTCTTCCAAGATCCTCCTTAGTAGACTTCTTGCCTTCTTTTTCGACATTCTATCCATCTTCCACCTATTGGCTAAGATAATATTTTAAAAAACACAAGCACGTATCTTTGAGTGATTTGAGTGCTCACATGAAATCCAGATCACAGAACATGGCTTGTGCAACTCTGTAGAGTCTTCCACATTCTCGTCTCATCCTCTTTCCCCGTGCTCAATGCTCTAACACAGAAGTTCTTGGTATCTAAGGGTCTTAGTGATGTTTGACTTCCATTGAGTCAGTCCCCCCTGAACATTCTTAGCAGGAATTCCTCTGAGACACTTGCTGATCACCCTGTCTGAAGTAGATCCCTCAGTATCACTAGTCATGGAATCCTATTTGCTTACTATGGTGTTTGTGGCCAGCATGATTATTTTGTGTATGTGTTTTATAATGAATGATTCTTACCTTGGTGTTTGCATGACCTGTGTCTATTTCATATTCATCCTCTGTCCTTGCCACTTTTCATGGTGCCCCGAAAATACACAATGCTTAATTAATCTGTTGTGTACACAAATAGATACCAAACCTTTAGAAAACTCAAGAGAACTGTATGGTTGATTTAGGGAGAAACTATCAGAAGTATAGGAGAAACTAATGAGAATATTTGTCTCTTTTATAATGACCCAAGGAGCAAAGCATGTAGGTAGAAAACATGACTCAAAGAATATTTCTTCTGAAGTTCCACAGCACCTCATTTATTCTTCCTTGACATGCTGCTTAGGCTTTCATCATCCCAACTTCATTCCTTGAGATCTCATTTCAAAGTCTGGTTCTTCAGCCACCTTGCCCTCTTTTTATTCTTGATACAGAATTCCAGTACACTGAAGTTCCCATTTATACTTTGGTACCCTACGGAAAGCTTGGGACCAGAAGTTTCTGCTTTTAACACACTGCAGGGGTGGGGGAGAGGGGCAAGTCGAGGCTGGTGGTAGAATTGATGAATAAACACAGTAGAGCTCCTGGTCCCCAGGAGGACTTAGAGATCCCTGTGGCACGTTTAATCTGAGATGTCTGGTACATTCAGTTCTGGGCAAATGTATGTATTGGAAAGTCTCACAATAGGGAAGCCATGGGCTTGTATAAGACCCTTAAAGCAATGCTCCAAGGGAAGAGTAAAACAAAACAAAACAAAAATGATTGTAATACCAGAAAATTTGATAGCTAAGTGAAAACTCCTGTTTCCCTCTAACATGTAGACTTCACAGGGAGAGACTGTGTCATAAACCTTTGTTCCTGTGGTAAGTTCTACTTCCTAGATGTCAGCCTGGGGAAATGAAGTTGAAGGGGATTATCATGTTTTTCCGATTTCATCTCATTGCACACACCCCAAGCTTCCTGCCGTTTCATGGGTTTCTTTGTGAAGCCCAAGAGGCTAATGAGCAGTGCTCAGAAATTGGTCCTTGTAGTTCTATGAGCCCAACATGTTTGGTTGTTTTTGTTGTTGTTGTTTGTTTGTTTTCTGTCCTGCTTTGCCAGGCTGGACTCCTGCATCTTGAGTGGTTGCAGAGTTATACTCTAGCCACCTGCTACCCTGCTGTGAGCCCTAGGCTTGGGGAAAAATAGCCGTAAGTCTTTTTGCCATGCGCTGGAGTCCTAGTTACTAAAACACTTAAAAGTCCATATACAAATTAAAGGTATCTTGTTCTTTTTATTTGTGCTAATTTTGTTAAATGAGCAACTACTAAGAGATAAATTATTCATTACATCCAACTCATTTTCTTTTAAATATATTTTATTAAATTCTTGAAAATTTCGTACATGTACACAATGTATTTTGATCATATTCATTCCCTAGTTCTCCCCATAATTCCTCTCAGGTCCACCCTTGGACCCTTCACCCCTTTCTAACTTTATGTTCCCTCATTTATTATTATTTTTAAAAATAACCCACCAAGCCCATTTTGTACTACCCAATATACACTCACGGTCAAAGCCATCTGTTGGAGCACAGTTGAACTTACCAAGGGTCATAGTCTTAAAAAACAAAAACAAAAACAAAAACAAAACTGGCTTTCTCTTACCCAGAAGTCACTAACTGTCAATAGCTACTCAGCTAGGGGCAGAGGCTCTTGACCCCTTGGCCTTCTGTGCCGAGATATTGACTATCTTGAGCTTGCCCAAGTAACTGCAGCTGCTGTGAGCTCATGAGTGTAGCTGTCCTATTACGCCCAGGAGACACTACTCTGCTCAGTCTTTCTGGCCTCTGATTGTTACAGTCTATCTGCCCCATCTCCCACATTGGTCCCTGAGCCACGAGCCTGGGTAGAGTGGGATAGCACGGGTACTCCATTTGTGGCTTACACTTAATATCTGAACTTTGATCAGTTGTGAATGCCTTTAAAATTGAATCCGCCGAACAGAGGCTCTTCTCCGATGAGGTCTGAGAGCCTCACTAGTCTGTGAGTATAGAAGGTGAGAATTTGGATGTCATTCCCTCAGTTCCTCAAGGAGGACTTAGGGAACCGAAGAGATGGCTTTGTGGTTAAGAGCTCTTAATCTGCTTTTCCAGAAGACCCTGGTTTGATTTCCCAGTACCCACATGACAGGTAACAAGTGTCTGTAACTCTAGTTTCAGGAGATCTGATGCTCTTCTCACATGCTTTTCCCTCCTGATCTCTGGAGGAACTGCACACTCCTGGTCAGAGATACATGCAGGTAAATACCGGTACACATGTAAGTAAATACAGATGGAGAGGACCTCCAGGGCTCCAGCGATTTGCTGTTTACCCAAAAGCAAGTCCTGTTCCTTTTCCCCATTCACAAAAGGCTGAGAAAAAAAATCTGACGGCTCCTCATCTAGAACCCATTTCCCCACAGGTGACTCCCTAGAGGCATAGGGGCATCTTCCCATAGGCGGCTTCCTGGAGGTGTAGGGATAACCACATGCTTCCTAGGTAACAGCTGAGCTTGTTGTTTTCCTGCTCTTTGGGGACAGGAGGATTTAAGTTACCCCTGCTGAGATGTGTCTGAGGCTTCAGGAGGACATACGAACCTCTAGTTGAATTACACCCCGTCATTCTCACCTACTCATTGAACTTTGCTGAATACTGACGGATTATTTCTGAAGCAACTAGCTTCAAGTACACTGGAATTTTGTGACTTCAAAAAGTGGTAGTAGAGCAAAAAAGTGAGTCCCTGGGCATCTCTTTCAGTGTCTGCTTCAGAAAACACAAGATCCCTGTCTCTGAAATGTAGACTTTGGGTAAGCTGAGTTCTCCAATGCAAGAGTTTGAACTGAGTTGTGGAAATATAATATGGCTAGAGAACAGGATATAATGATGCATTTTAGGCTGTGGAGTTAGAAGATATAAATGCGCAAATATAAAAAGTCCTTCATATACTTTTCTTTTACATATGAATCCTTATGGTTATGGGAAATAACATAATTAGAAAAGAAAACATGGAGAAAATCTCACAGTATTGGGCTGGGTGGGATATCTCATTTGTAGAATCTATGCCATTGTGTTTTTTTTTAATTAATTTAGACATAAGATGAGACTTCAAAGCCAATAAAAATTCAAGAATTTATGGGCCAAGTTGGTCTTTGTTATCTGTATGAAAGGGTCATGGTCATTAGTTACTTAAAAGAAGGCATCATGACATGAAGCAAGGCACTAACCATATAGCTTAACCTAATTTGTTGGTCTTAGATTCTCTTGTAAGTTGTCTCTGTTGTCGGTATGGACTCAGATGTTTGCCACTGTCAATCAAAGATTTCTTTGGAAAACTATTTCTAAGCTACTGAAGAAGGCATGGTGTTTTAGCCCTTTTTTCCACACTGTAATTTGGTTGACAGCTTAGCTATTGAAGCAGAATGAACAGTGTGAGCTAATCACTCTCTTTCAGCCACCTCAAACCAAGTACAGTATCAAGATAAATTTCAGTATCAAGGAAGAAACATCATAAGCATACCAGGAAACTTTTGAGTGTAAATCTAAATCTAATTTATCCATGAAGGAAATAAAACCTCTAGGAGACAGTGAGGATGATGCAAAAGAGGTGGGTCCAATGACCAGTCTCCACAGTGATTAGAAACCAAGCTCAGTCTTTGGGTTGTAATCAGTATTTCAAATCAAACAAGGGCTGGGCCCTTTCAGAGCTGTGATTGCTTTGGGATTAAGAAAATTGGGCATTGTGAGTAGAAGTTGTTTACTTGATCTTTACCCTTTGAAAGAGTCAGTCTGATGTGGAGGTGGGTGGCTTTGTGTTTAGCATTTATGACATGTAAGCTCTATAGCAGGAGTATCTCATTCATGAGATTTCTTTTTTTTAATGTAATTTATTTATTTTTATATCAATCACATGTTATGTACTTTGCATCCCAGGCGTAGCTCCCTCCCCCATTCCCCCCCACTCTCCTCATCCCTCCCTCATCTCCTCCCCGCCCCCTCCAAGTCCACTGAGCTGGGAGGACCTCCTCCCCTTCCATCCGACTCCAGTTCATCTTGTCTCCTCAGGGCTGGCTGCAATGTCCTCCCCTGGGATCTATGTTGGCTGTTGCTTATGTGTTCACCTTGTTGCCTAATGATCTTACATCCCTTTAGAAAAAGGAGACCCTGATTGTTAAGGGAAAGGATGTGCCAAGTGCCAAATGCAAGCAGGTCATGGTTTTGTTAAGTTGCATTAAACATTGATGCTGTTTGCATCGATCACTCTCAACTCCTGTTGCCTTGAAGTCAGGAATATTATGTGAATTCGATATTATTCTTCACAGAGGAAGTCTTTTATTTTTAGGACAGCAATTTGGGAGGAGGCTGTTTTTGATGTAGACTGCTTCTCTGAGTGTTATCCTGAAGGCAGTGGCCTCATGTTGCATTTAGAGAGACAACCTTTGTAGCCTTTGATAGCCAACAAAGAGACCATTTTAGTAGTCTTGGCATCTGTCTTTACTGGGGCAAGAATTGTGCAACACACTGGCAAGCATTCAGGATTTGGAGGAAATTTGCCAGTGAGGCCTCAACCTCCTGTAATACATGCACACATAGCTTGTTCTTCTAAAGCCTGGCTGGTAATCTCTGGAAAGAAGCCTATGTAATCAACAATCCTGAACCACCATCATTTCCTGTGCTATCTAAACCTGACATGTAAATGAATGAGACAAAACAGCCACCGCTTCCTGAGACTCGAGAGGTGAAGAGGTATTATCAACAACATGCATAAGTGACATGTTCCTCAGCCAAAGGCTGTAGGCCAGACAGCAGAGGCCTGCAATAGTTACCAGCTAAAGTGCTGATCTATATTCAAGGTCCCAAAGGTAGATTTTAGTATTTGTTTAAAAAAAACTTAACATAATTTCATTTAAAAGTTTAAAGTGCCAAATATTTGATACAGTGTGCATGTGTGTATATATTTATACATACATATGTACATACATACATACAATCATACATACCAGGATATAGTTAAGGTTGATGTAAATCTACCATATTTCTCTCTCTCTCTCTCTCTCTCTCTCTCTCTCTCTATATATATATATATATATATATATATATATATATAAAATTTATCTATATACAGGTCCTTTTAAATTTTATTATTCTTTCTGTGTTTCTCTTTATGTAATTATTTATCTTCCTTCTTTAGAACCAAAACAACCTTGATATGGCTGGGGGTGCTAAATGTAAAGATTTGCCAGCTAGCACTCAAGAGCCTGAAATGAACTGGGTGTGAAAACTCACGCTTTTAATACTAAGGTTGGGAGGTTGGGACTGTCATAGGTTCATGGTTATAGTCTAGGCTATATTTTGAATTCTAGGTCAATCTAGGCTAAGAGTGAGACCTGTTTCAAGAAAGAAAAGATAAAAGAAAAATTAACTCATCTGATGAGAAAGAGAGAGAGAATGTGAGAGAGAGAAAATAGGAAAGAAGGGAAAGAGGAGAGAGAGAAGAAAGGAGAGGAGAGAGGAGAGAAAGGAGAGAGGAAGAGAGAAAGCAGAGAGAGGAAAGAGAGAGAATATGCCCTTTCACATTGTGTGCTTGTCAGCTACATTGTGAAGAAATAGCATTCCTTATAAGGGATACTGAAAAGGAAAGATCTTGGGCAGTAGTGCTTACTGAATCAATTTACTAAAATTTCAGTGACCTTTTTGCAAACTGAACTGTTGCTGGCCTTGAAGAGAGTGGGAGACTGTCAGACACAGAGGAATGTCAGCTTGGCCGGTTCCATTAAGGCAGGGTTCCTTAGCTCCTGACAGATTTGAAAAGTCATTTCAATAGTTCCAATGATAACAAAACCACACTTTGGTATTTATTTATGTTTATTTTTTGAGTAAAAACTTCTTTTTGGAAAAAAAATTGAAGTTCCTGGAGTCTGCCTTGTTAGGGATACTGTTGCTGTAATGAAACACCATGACCAAAAGAAAATTGATGAGAAAATTGATGGCTAACCCTTCCGCATCATAGTTCATCACTGAAGAAAATCAGGATAGGAACCCAAATGGGGCAGGGACCTGTAGGCAGGAGCTGATGCAGGGGCCATGGAGGGTGCTGCCTGCTGCCTTGTTCTCCGTGGCTTGCTTAGCTGCTTTCTTGCAGAACCCAGGACCACCAGCCTAGGAATGGCACCACCCTCAATGTAATGGGTTCTCCTCTATCAATCGCTAAATCAGAAAATGCTCTGCAGGCTTGCCTATACTCAGTCTTAAGGAGGTATTTTCTCAACTGAGGCTTCTACCTTTCTAATGACTCTAGCTTGTGTCTGACATAAAACTAGCTAGTACAGGGTCTATATTTGCTGTTAACACTAAAAAGTGTTTCATATTAAAAGGCTTTCTGGTCTCCCTTCTCTCCCCAAATAAGTCTTTCTTCTGCTTTCATGACACATACATATAGTGTGCGTCACATACGCATGTATTTATGTCTAGATTCTGCACATGAGAGAAGAAAACACAATTATTTGTTTTCTTTTCTTTCCCTTTGCCTTTTTAAATTTCCCCTTTTGTATTTTTCTGGCTTATTTTGCTTAATGTAATATCCATGTATTTTTCAGTATATGAAATAATTTCATTCTTTGTGAATGAATAAACTTTATCATATATTGATAAATATTAATATATAACATAATACATGAATATATTATAGTATAATATAGATGAATACATTATAGTACATACATATATAACACACTTGAACACACACACAACTATACACAGTATGCTTATGCCTTCTCGCCTTGCTTTCTTTCAAACTCATAGCTTCTTTTGTCTTTCACTATTGTTATACACATGCACACACACACGTATACATATGCACGCATACATTTCTAAATAGATCAAGGCAATCTGCTGAGTCTGATACACACAAGTATGTATGTCTCTCCAATATAATTATTATCTTTTCATGGAAGCCATGCTATTCTTCGTATTTTTATAATGTTCATCTTTGTGCTGCCAGAAGTCTTCTTACTATGATTTGCAGGTACCACTCTGTCTGTCTGTCCCCAAAGTGTTCTCATTTTCCAGAGCTAAAATCCCATCTGCTAAGGACCTTTGAAATATCACATGCGTTTGGTCCTGGTTATTGTTATAAAATATATTTTTAAGTTTTTGAAATTATATAACAATCTTTTGAGATAGTATAACATCATTTTTCCTCTTTCATTTCCTTCTTCTAAACCCTGCCTGTACGTCCTCCTGTTCCCTTTCAAATTCATGCTCTCTTTTTTCTTTAACTATTGTTATAGGCACACATATACACACATACACTTATAAATACATGAATACAGTCTTCTCGGTCTGAATAATGTTACTTGCACATAAATGTTTTCAGGGTTGGCCCTTTCATACTGGATAACGAATTGGTGTTTTCTTCTCTGGAGAAGACTATAGGCAGACAAGTTCATTCTTGAGTAGTGCTTCTAGGAGACGCAATGCACAGAAAACTCCCTGTTTCTCTGGCTCTCACAATATTACTGCTCAATGATCCCAGAGCCCTAGCTTCAGGAATTATGTTGTAGATATATCAACTGGGACTGGGTACCACAACTCTGCATTTTGATCAGTTGTGGTTTTCTGTAATGGTCCATTGCAAGAAAGAAAAAGTTTCCTTGACAAGCGGTGAAGAGTATACTAGTCTGTGGCTGTAAGGACAAATATTTAGAATGTAGTTAGAGATTTTGATGGTTTAGTAAAGTGGCGGTTGTAGGTTCTCTTCCAAAATCCATGACTTCACTATCTCTAGGTAGTTGGCTAGATTTCCAGCACCATTGCATTTTTGTTGAATGGGTCTTAATTCCAATTAGAGAGCTGTTGTTACTGACAAGCCATTTGTGACTCTGTTGAGCCCTTGGGGTTATCATGCCATGATAGTCTCTGTTTTGGCTCATGGGCATCCTAGCTGTGTGGGACTGTTGTCTGCTTCCCTCTTTTGGAAGTTTGGATGGTGCCTTTTGGCACATGAAATGTAGGGAGGAGGCTTTCAGGTCAGTTGGTACTGGTTGGTTCTACAGCATTTTTCCATTTACCTTAGAAACCTTCACTTGACTGTTTTAGGTAAGGGCTTTGCCAATCAGCAATAGACACCTTCCTTTCCATGAGGTCAGGTCTTATTCTGAAGGCCCCAAATACAGACACTTTTTCTCCTTTCTATTCCTCATTGTGTCTATCTCCTCTTGTCTCATCCACACCCTTGTGAATATCTTAAGGCTTGGGTTTTATATTTCATTACTGGATCCCCCAAACCCAGTGCTAACACACGTGCATATAGCAGTGACCTGTCAGGCCTGCTGGATGTGAGCAAACCACCTCCTGACTTCTACGCCTTGTCTCCTTTCTCTCCCAGTCCCATCATTTACACTGTCACAGGAAGTGTGCTCTTGAAATAAAAAAAAAATAGTTTCTTACCCATTTTATTTGATTCATTAGTACTTGAGAAGACCTTTGTATGGAGTCAAACCCATAACATAAAATTTAACCTTTCAACTTATAGCTCTTATTTAACCAAACCCTCATTCCAACTTTTATTCTAAACTTGGGGCTACTAAAATGTTTTCTGTGCCCAAGTACGAAGTCTTACAAATATCTGTGTTTCCACGGTTAGTTTATTACTTTGGGCCACTTGGCTTTCATATTATCATGGCATTTTTAATTTTTATTATTGATTGATTGATTGCTTTGTGAATTCTTAAGGAGAAAAGAGGTACCAATCATTACAAACACTCACAGCTGCTGGCTTCACCAAATGAGACAGGCCTGTCTCAACTCTTAAGAAGCACAAGCAGGAAAATGGGACCCTAAGAGTGTGTCTGTGGTTGATTGGTGCTGTGACTGAAGCAAGACTCAGGAGTTTTGGCAGCAGGGGTGCTGAGGCCTGTCTCCAGAGCCTGAGCACCTTTGGAGTTTAAGCGGCATGTCTAACGCCTGACAGAAGCAATATCCAGCCCTGTGGTGTAATTTCTGTGATTTTCTTCCCCTGTCAGCATAGTTTGAGGTTGAGTCTCGAGCTCTTCCAAAAATTCCATGAAGCAAACACTATTCTCTGAGCAACCCATCTTGGGAGTGTTTTATGTTTTAGTGACAAGAAACTGCTAGCCAAAGGCCTTGCTCGTTTTCCTCATCAGATCTGCCTGACAAGTCTCAGCTTTTGGCACCTTTCTGCATTGTTGCCTTCTCTGGGAAGCCTCTGCCAGACCTTACTCTTTAAATATTACCCGTGGCATGCTTTCTGAGTTGCATTTGAATGCCATCTTTGTTTGCTTTCTTTTTTCTTTAGCTATTCACTTTACATCTTAGGCCCCTCTCTCCTTTCCTCCAGGTCCCTTCCCTCTGTGTTTCCCTCACCTCCCTATCCCCCTTCCCCTCAGAAGAGGGGAGCCATCTGCCCCAAACTCACCCCAGCACTTCGAGTCACATCAGGACTGCGTACTTCCTCTTTCACAGTGCCTGGCAAGGCAGCCATGCAAGGGGGAAGTGATTGAAAAGCATACAACAGAAACCAAGTCTGAGACAGTCCTTGATCCCCTTTCTAGGAGACCCACATGGAGGCTAAGCTGTCCATTGGGTATATGTGTAGAGGGCTTAGGTCTAGTTCATGCACGGTATTTGGTTGATGCTTCAGTGTTTACCTCCTCTCCCCATCTGGTCCAGGTTAGTTGGGTCTGTTCTTCTATAGGGCTCCCTATGCTTCACCCATGGTTTTGCTGTCTCAGTTTCTGTTTCAGTCAGTTGCTGGGTGGAGCCGCTAAGAAGACAGCCACACTAGGCTCCCCTCCACAGCACAGTGGAGTATTGTCAATAGTATCAGGGGTTGGCTTTCTCCTATGGAGTGGGGTCTCAGGTTGGGTCAGGCATTGGTTGCAACTTTCTTGAATCTCTGCTCCTGTAGGCAGGGTAAATTCTGGGTGGAAGTTTGTGTCAGTTGGTGTTCCTACCCCTCCACTGGGATTCCTTCTGGTTAGAGGGTAGACTCTCAGTCTCCATGACCCCTGCCCCCAGGGGTCTCAGCCAGAATCACCCCCATATTCTCCCAGGAGCCTACCCTGTTGTAGGTCTCCCCCTGATCTAAGAGATGCCCCCCATGTCTGCAGGGCCTCTGCCCTCCTGCCCCCACTCTCCCCATATCTGATCCCACCTTCATTTCCCTCAGTGTTCCCTCTCTTATCCTGTACCTTCTCTTCAACCATTTCTGCTGACTATTATATTCCCTTCTGAGTGAGATTTGAGCATCCTCCTTTTTGGGTTTGTGACTTGTATGTTTGTCATGTACTATATGGCTAATATCTGCTTATAAGTGAGTACATACTATATGTTTCTTTCTGGGTCTGGGTTCCCTCACTCAGGATGATCTTTTCTAATTCTATCCACTTGCCTACAAATTGCATGATTTCCTTGTTTTTAATGGCTGAGAAGTATTCCATTGTACAAATGTACCACAGTTTCTTTATCCATTCTTCAATTGAGGGGGAATCTGGGTAGTTTCTGGTTTCTGGCTATTACAAATAAAGCTGATATGAACATAGTTGAGCAATTTTCCTTGTTGTGTAGTGGACATCTTTTGGTGGTTTCTTTTGTTGTGACAAAGCACTGACCAAGAACAACTTGGGAAGAAAGGGTTTGTTACATCTTACAGGGTCGAGTTCATCATCAAGATGAGCAAGGCAGGAGCTCAAGCAGGAACCTAGAGGAAGGAAGTGAAGCAAAGAGCATGGAGGAGTGCCACTTACTGGCTTGTTAGCCTGCTTATTTGTATGAGGCAGGGCCACCTTCCCAGTGTTGGTACTACTGACAGTTACCTGGCTCCTCCCATACTCACAGTTAATTAAGAAATGCACCCATGGACATATGCACAGGCCAGTATGTTAGAGGAAATTCTTCAATTGAAGTTCCCTCTTGCCATGTGACTATAGTTTGTGTCAGGTTGACAAAAAATAAGCAGCACAAATATTGAATCTTCTAGTCATTAATTCTTTATTGTTTGTTTGCATTCATTAAATAATTTATTTCCAAGACTTAGCATTATAGACTTCTGAAAAACTGCAAAGATACCCCATTGTATCTTTCCCTTCCCTGTATCAACCCTTCCCTGTTGTAGGCAAGAGAGGTTAAGGTTCTTTCTGGAAGTCCTACTCTTGGAAATTTGCTGCCTGACTGTGGGAATTGCCTAATTTTTCAAGCCCTTGCTTCCCCCCCCCCCAAGGAACAGAGACAATCTGTTCCCTTGGAAAGAAGAAAAACAGGGTCATAGGGACCATGCACCTGAGAGGCAGGGTGTGTTAGTTGCTGTCATTAAAAAACTCTTCAAACCGAATGTCTCTTCTTTCTACTTCCTGTGCATCTCTATATCCCTCTTCTGGACTGATTCTCACTCTCTATGTTTTTTTTTTTTCCTGTGTTCACTTTCTGTCAATTAGTTGCTTGCTCTGCCTCTTGACCTATGGTCCTGTTGACTATAATCCTGTTTACAGAAAGTTACTGGATTGAAGGTCTGTGCTAGGGCCGAGCTACAACACAACTAGAAACCAGGTTTTTTTCAGTATACAATGCCGGAGTTCACACTGTGATCAAATATCCTGCAACAATATACCCCTAAGTACTCACTTCTCAGCGACCTACTTTCTTTATCGAGGTCTTACCTTTTAAACTTTTCAGGACCTTGAAAAGCAGTACTGCTAGCTGTAGACTGATATCAAAGAAAGATGCCCATTGCATTTGTGAGACATTTCCTATTCAAACGACAACACAGAAGAACTATGGTACTGTAGACTTTAAGAACTGCTCTGAAAACCAGAGGCCTTCTGGTTTTCATGTGTGGATTACCTGTTCCTCCTCAGTTGCCGCATGGTGATTCTTTGTCTAGAGCTGGGCTATTTGGGTGATTCAGGCACTGGTTCTCCTGCTCCTTCTGCTTCCTAGGTATAACCCTGTCCGTACATCCTGAGTCCTCATTTTCCGGGCTACTATAATCTAAAACATGGAACTCATAGAAGTTGAGAGGAGAATTGTGGTAACCAGAGGCTGTGAAGAGTAAGAGAAAGAAGGCAAGAGGAAAGGTTAGTCATGGGTATTGAATTACAGTTAGGAGTAAGATGTTCTGGTGTGCTTTTGTGTGGTTGGAGGATTATGTATAATATTAGAAGAAAATATGAAATTTCCCCACTAAACCAAGAGAATCTAATCTCAATGGTTCCCCAAGAAGCAGGGTGACCAGAAAGGGAGCTTAGCTTGTTTTCCACCACTACCAAATGATGCTAATGATCTGTACTGACAGGCTGAGGGAGGATGGTGGACTCAGGAAGGGAGAATTTTGGGGTAAAGTGATTTTGAAAGCTTTATAGGGGCAGTCTAAATCCCTCCCGCTGCCTTTTCGCCACAATGTGGAGTTCGTGTATGCACTATAGATCATTAAGGCAAATTCATTTCTGTAAAAATTGGGTGGAGATGGGGGAATACAGGGAAAGAGTAGAAGTGAGAAAGGGAGGAAGGGAGAGCGGAAGAGGAGGAGAGAGAGGTACAGAGGGGGAAAGGGAATAGGAAGAGAAGAGGGGAGAAGAAAGAGGACATACATAAATACAAACATATGTTTGTATACACACATGCACACAAACACACACATATACATACACCACACAGAGGGAAGGGTGTCATTCGGCCAAAACTATAGAATGCTGTGCTTCTATCAACTGAGGACAAATGTTCAACAAAATACAGTCAGGAAATCATGTAGCTGCTGTCCAAATAGTCCCTTATCCTGTGAGGTGGAGCCCATTGGCAAAGATCTCCCTTTCTTTGGCAGAGGGCCCACTAAATGCTCATGGACAATGTGACTCCAAGCCTTTTTCTATGAGCCTCAATGTTTTATCAAGAAGTCACAGTATTTATCAGTTATGAAGAATTTTTTCACCACTAGCATTAGATTCCTAAAGTGCCAAGTATAATTCAGTTGTTTTCCTAACAGTATCTTACTAACAAAAATACAGCTGTATGATTTATCTTTTAAGTGGATGATAGGCATTGAAATAAGCATATATATGCGCATGTATAATTATCTACGTAATTAATTTTAATAAACATTCTTACGATATGTATTACTTTCATTCATTGGTGGGAAAAAGATATACAAGAAATAATTTTTTCAAATATTACCTACTTAGAAAATGGAAATTTCAATTAGAATTATAGAATTATAATTTAGAATCATAACTCATCATTTTTTTGTTTTCTGACTAGCCCATACATATTCTACTAATTATCTTGATGTGGAAATAGTTTAATGCCACTATGAAACTTACCTCCATAAAAAGGAGGTAATAAGCAATGGTCAGGCCATAGCAATCCAGTAGCCAATGATCACAAAGAAGCTGGCTGCGTCCTGAAGCTTGAAGTGACTAACTCTTGGCCTGGATCACACTGCTGGATGTAAGGTTGTTTTTATTCCCTCAGAGGAGAGGATGAGATGAGATGAAAGCCATACCCAGTCTTTACAAATACATGACTTGGGCTGAGCTCAGAGCATTTCTTACTAAATATTCTTAGGCCTAGGCCTCGAAGCTTCTATCCTGCATACAGTCTAATCTTCTTCAAGCCTGGACCTTGAAGGCTTCAGTTTCCAGCCTCCATCTGCTAATATTTTCCAACCTCCATAAGCTAATGTTTTTCAACCTCTATCTGCCTAGAATGTTTTCAGCCTCCGAGACTTACTGTTGAATAAGCGCACCCTTTCTAGTTCTTTCTGAACTCAGGCTGTCTGGTTCAACTCAGCTGTTCTGGCTCAAAACTCTCCTCCAAGCTGACTGATTCAAACTGGCCTCTCTCTATTTCTGACTGAATTGTTCTGCTTGGAAAAACTGGCTCTGTACTCCATGAAACTGGAACTGCACTGAACTGTTCTTTATTCTGGACTCTACTTCACTGTCTCCACGAACTCTCCCACCCTCTCTCTCTCTGTGCTTCTCTTAAGTCACTTCTTTTTCCTGTCTGTTCTTGTGAGAGTTGGAAGTATCCTATCTCTGACTCATTCTGTCAAATCTTTCTCTGATTTGTCACTTTGGGATTAAAGGTGTGTACTAAATTCTAGCCAGAGGCATTAAAATTATTTTCCATTTATACCCCAGCCAGAGAGATTAAAGGTGTGTACTAAGGGCATATCTGTATTTCAGCTGGATCACACAGACCTAGGTCTTTGGATGTGCTCTCTTGCTAGATTAGCCATGTTGCTGGATTAAAATTCTGATACAGCTGGGCAAGTAGGTTCCGCTTCCTCTGGCCAATCAGGGTGATCCTGGGTTAGCACAACCCTTCCCTCACATCTCAGAACCGTGTTTTGCACATACTGAAAGGAAGACTTGGAAAATAGGGTGTCAGGAATGAAATAGCATTTAAGCCTTTACATTGCACATTGCTAGGTTTTGTATTCCAGATTGTGTTACTAAATAACTGAAGTAATCCAGCAGGTTCCTACTTTATGCAAAGTACATATGAATGTAAAAAAGTTCACACATGTTGACTTCAGTAGACAATGTCACATGCTTCTGTTGAAGAGATCCTGAAAGGTCTCAGGCCAGATGGACGGGATACAAAATTGAGGATGGGTAGCAATTCATTTTCTCAGTCCCTACACTTCTTTGTGAAACTCCAAATGCGAAGCTCATCTAACAGATCAGCAGGCATCCACTTGTGTTTCAAGACATATGTCTAATTGTGACATGTCTTATCTATTCTTTAGTTGTATTTTGTCTTTTTGAGAGTATGTACAAGTGTTAGCTTGCCAGAGAAGCCATGTACTAAGTAGTTAACACTTACATATACCCTGTACATTGACACTTATAATTTTAAAAAGTGAATTTGATTTTGAATGACTTTCACTTCCACACGTACTATCTTAAATGACATGCACTTAGACACATTATCCTTCAGAAGTCACACCCTTTCTGTCCTTGACACTCACTTTTGAAAGCTTGCATTTCCAAATTTCCTCCAGTGGAGGGAGGCCTTTGGATGCTCGTGTTTGGAGTCTCATGTTTTCCCTGGAAACAGCCACAAGATGGCAGTGCTTCCGAACATTGCTCTATTGGGACGCTCCCCCTGACCAAGAAGCCATTGTTGGCAGTTTACTTGGTTTGATACTGTCGGTCTTTATTATTCAAAAAAGTTTGGAATGAAACTTTAGGACGGTGGGCTGAGGAAATGGTCATGTGAGTTGTCTGGATTATAATCCTTGATCTAGAAGAACCAGTTTATAGAAGCAATTGTCCTTTGGAACTCATGAGTACTTTCCTGTCTGTCAAGCACAGGTTGCTGTTTTCCTGTGTCCTGTTTCTATGTTGTCATGCATTAGTGCAATGACTTTACCTGACATTTTTGTCTGTTACCCATAGGCCATTAAGTTGATTATTTATCAAATTTAAAGTATACTCTATTATGTCTTTATCGTCTAAATTGTAAACACAGAGTAAATGAGTATTCTTCCTTTTTATGTGTCTAAAGAGTTGCAGATTTGTAGGTATTTCTGTTATGCTTTGGTTAACTCTCAAAAGCAAAGAAAAATGTTCTTTTTTAAAAATATATAAATATGTAATGTTGGGCACTCATAATCTAAGAGAAAATTTATAATTCCAGGGTGTCTGTGACAAAGCAAACCAAAGTCATTTCAGTCCAGAGTCCAGCCAAGGCAGTTAATTCCAGAGGAATCTAATAGAAGTAAGACTTGATGCTCTGTAGCTATCTTTGGATAAACTTCAAAGTGAGGTTGTAGATCATCATAAATGTCTGAGAGAGTGCAGTGTGAAGCCAACTCACTGCTCAAGAAGCAGTTAGCAGGCAGTAAGGGGCTTCTCCCGAGCATGGCCTCTGTTCCATCAATCTGCTTATATCCTTGCCTCTGGTCTGGGCTGGACACAGCCCTTGCCAAGTCTGCACTGTAAGTTGAGAGAAGCATGGTTTGGGTCCTCTTTCTTGGACAGTGTCCTGTTAATTCTTCCCTAAATGATCAAGTACTTGGGCAAGGATTCTTGAAGGATTGTTGTTTTAGAATAGTATGACCTTTGCATTATCCAAGGCTCAATGAATTGCAAATGTTTACCTTCCACTTGGTAAAACCACAGACTGAATTAATCCCATGCTCATTTATCAGGTGACCTGAGAGAACAGCTCCTCAACTGTTTGAAGACGCAGTGGTGTACACAGAAAAGCTTGTGCTTGGACTGGTACCTATAGGCTCAATTGATCACATTCAGCCATTAAAGGTTAATTTTTATCTTGTCTCTTCAAAATTATGAATTCCTTTTTTTTGTTTCTGGTTTCCTTAACAGCCCAGGGCATAATTGTGGACTGTGGAAGGTTATTGAGGACCTTGCAGATTTTGGGTTGCTGGATCATTCTTCTGGAAGCTGTACTACTCTACTAAATCTATTTCTCATAATGACTACTTTATAATTGTTCTTTCCTGCACTGGCTTTGCTTTATATTCAAAGGAGAAATTTCATATTTACCGTAGAATTCTAATGATTCTAGAAAAGACCTGAAAGCCAGAAAGAAAATGAAAATGCTATTTCTTTCAGTTTGGAAAGCTAATATGCTCTACTTAGGACCATCAGTTTGTAATTTGTGGTTCATTCATCACCCAGGACCACACAGCTCCCTTCTTTGCCAAGTTTTGCTCTCATGTAATATAGTCAGAAGAAAAGCACCTCTCATGATAAATTTTTATGACAGGAGTTCTTGCTAAAGAACATTGAATTATGATGTTCATTTGTATCTCAGTTTATTGAATTAACCCAATTTAGAGAATTGATATCATCATAATAATATTGATGATGACATCATGGGTCTATACAGGACTTTTGCGTTCTTCTTGTTTATATTTTGAGATTATAATCTAATTGCAATGTTTATCTCTTCCCTTTCATCCCTCCAAGCCCTCATATATACTCTTTCCTATTTTCCTTCAAATTCATGGCCTCAAGACTGGAGGGATGGCCCAGAGGTTAAGAGCACTGGCAGCTCTTCCAGGGGTCCTGAGTTCAATTCCCAGCAACCACATGGTGGCTCATAGCCATTTATACTGGGGTCTGATGCCCTCTTTTGGCATGCAGGTATACATGCAGAGCACTCATATATAAAATAAATTATAAACACAAAATCTTAAAAAAATTCATGGCCTCTTCTTTTCATTAATTGTTGTTGCATGCATATAATATATATTTGCATATGCACATATTCCTAAATACAACCCATTGATTTCATATAGTGCTACTTACATATATGTTTTCAAAGCTGTCTGTTGGCCACAGGACAACCAATTGGTATGCTCTTTCTAGGGAGGACTACCTCTCCCACTCCCAGATTTACTTAGTTGCCAGTAGTTTTTTTGTATAAGGTTGAGTCCTGTAAGCTTTTCTCTGTCTAGTTTGGCATGCTAGTTGGTGTCATCCTTGTATGTCTTACAGTTGAGTGGTTATGTTGGTAAGACTTTAAAGGTATAGCTTCTGATGTTAGTAGGAGACATAATCTCCTACTACTGAATTTCACTAGCACTGAGTAATTTTCTACATTTTCAGTACCAAGCATGTTGAGTGGGTCTTAAGTCAAATTAGGGAGCTGTTGGCTTTTTTGCCTTCAAACCAACTGGAAGCTATCAGAGAAAACAGAAAGTCCATAATGTAAACATACTTGATATCAATAATTTCTGTATCCTTATGGAGTTAGATCTCTACGATAATAGGAAGTGTGACATGGTGAGATGAAAAGGGGTTGCTATTCATCAAGTATATAGAGGTAATTAGTCTTGTACCAATAACCTGCTTGTAAGATACATTGATGCAATAATGATACAAATGCTATGGGAGTAACCAGTCACTCTTTGCTTGGATTTAAGGCCCAAGCCAGGAGCTAGGACTCATACCTAACACTGATAAAGTGGTAAGAACCTGGGACTAGATTGGTCATAGGCCTAGGGGAAAACCCAATACATAGCAATACAGCGACTCCTAGTGGCATGTTGCGATGCCCATAGATCAGGGCAGCACTCAAGCCTCATCAAAGTAGTTTCTTCTTAAAGTAGATGATAATTAACACAGGGACCCACAATTGGATAATACGCAGAGAATTGGAGACTTTGGAGCACCCAATCCTTAATGGGCTGTCTTCAAACTCCTCTCCTCAAGGCTTAGTAATCCATGAAGAAGAGGAGTCCAAATATTGTAAGTGCTGGAGACCATCTCCAAAAAGACCATCTCACCCAGGTCCAACAGGACTGACACACACATAAACTCATAGAGACTGGCAGCATGCACGATACCCGCACACATTCAAATCAGACAAAATCACAACACTGAGACGGGGAAGTGGACATGCCACACCGTCTCTAACCAAAGAAATATATGTAATTAATATCCACTGGGCTAGTTAAAAAAAATCACTTTTTCAGAGTATCTCTGAGTACATAAACCATGCTCCAGGGCAGATCCCCGTGCCCATGAGTGGCCACCACAAAGCAAACTCCATGTTTTTGTTTTGTCTTTTGGTGGACTTTTTGTTTCATTTTGACATTTTTTAAGTCTTTGTTATTATTATTATTATTATTTTTAATTTATTTATTTTTATCTCAATCACAGGTTAGGTACTTTGAATCCCAGGCATAGCCCCCTCCCCCA
>CM053743.1:69557421-69580799 GCA_028658305.1 Pachyuromys duprasi | reverse complement strand
GGACCATGTATGGATATGGCCTAGAACCCCCACTCAGATGTGGCCCATGGTAGCTCGGTGTCCAACTGAAGACCCTAGTAAGGGGAACAGGGACTGTTTCAGTTATGAACTTGATGGCTGGCTCTTTGACCCTCCGTCATACACGCCAGGGAGTAACAGCCTGGCTAGATCCCAGGGGAGGACATTGTAGCCAGCCCTGAGGAGACAAGATGAACTGGGGTCGGATGGAAGGAGAGGAGGTCCTCCCCCATCGGTGGACTTGGAGGGGGCGAGGAGGAGATGAGGGAGGGATGGGGAGAGTGGGAGGGAATGAGGGAGGGGGCTATGCCTGGGATGCAAAGTACTGAACCTGTGATTGATATAAAAATAAATTACATTAAAAAAAAAGAATGAAAGGGAATATAGGTTTATCTTATAGGAATAAGACAAAAGGTAGATTTTTGCATCTATGTTTCAACTTAGAGCTTTAACTGTTATTCTCCAATAAAGTTATTTTGTTTATATATAGAATTCTGAATATTGATGCAAATTTAAAATTTATTTTGATAATATATGAATGTTTTAACTCTTGTAGAAGGTATTGAAGCATAATACCTTGTTTAAAAATGCAAGGTTTGCTTTCAGTTTTTTAAGGCTTCTATTCCAAACTGTCAAGGATAATTATGTAATACAAGTTAATAGTTAGTTGATCAGATTCATGGTCATGTCAGATACTAGTCTAATTTATTACAGAAATATGCATCCTAAGTTAAACAGATAGTAAAAAACTATAAACAAACATTTGCCTTTTCAGAATTCAAATAGATGATAGATAAGTAGATAGACAGATGGATGATAGATATGATTGTGTACTATATAATGATAAATAGATAGAGGGTCTTCAAAAACCTCAGAGACCTACAGAATATGGCATATATATATATATAAGATATATATATAAGATTTAAGGGTTTGTTGACTAGACAAGTGTCCTGGCAACACTCCCAGCCTACCTTAAAGAGGATATGAGCATCAGGAAACTTCCATTAGAGATGGCTTCAAATATGGCCAATGGGAAAAGAAATGCCCTTACTTCTACTACAGACAGAATTCTGCCTAAAATAGGCAAGCTTGCATGCAGGCTGAGTCAACTGCCTAGCTCTGCCAAGGCAGGGTAAGCAAGTCCTTCATAAGTCCTGCTTCGCAAAAATGTCTGTCAGATATACTGGGATAGAGGACTGAAGATGATGCTCCAATGTTATAGAGAGATTTTGGGTGACTGTCCAGGCAGCGAGCTGTCTCTGTCATTTTTCACTAGTTTTTTGAAGTTGCTTGCCTTTACTTCCTACTTATTCAGATAATAATTTTATTCTCATGTCTCTGATGAAGTTGAAGACCAAATAGTTACAGTTTTACAATTAAGTTTAGTTGTTTAGGAGTTAAGAAGATAGCTTAAGTTCTAATTTTTTTAGATTGATAAATATAAGATATGATAAAGAATAATTTAGATACAGAACTTTAGACTCACTAAGATAGGATAGATACGTAGTACTTTCTTCAAGGCAGCCAAATACACATAAACTAGACATTATATATGTAAGTCTTACCTAATGATTTTTATAATTGTTTCACAATTGTTCCTACTGTATATAGTTGAAAAGTAGCCTTTAACAAATTAGACATAAAGGAGAAATTGTGAGTGTTGATCTAACATGTATTCAGATGTTAATTTCTTGCCCCAGAAATTCTTACTGTTTTATGAGCAGACTATCATGTACCCCAAATGTTGCTGTGTAACCTTGTCTACAAAATTGTCCCTGATCAGCTAAATAAAAGGCCTATACACCTAGGCAGGGCAGAAGTAAGAGGCAGAGCTAAGGTTTGTGTGCTTGGAGGATAGAGGGATCATGGGAAAGAACAGCAACAGGTGTAAGAGGAGAGGATGGAAGCAGTATTGCCATGGGCTTTGAGAGAACCAAATGGCCAGGAGGAATTTCTTCTGAGGCAGTGATGGAGAAAAGCAGCCCAGATAAAAAAACATAATCAAGTAGCTATGGAATTATGGATGGGAGGTAGCCCAGATAGGAATGATTAAGGCAGATGGCTTGGGTTGTGGGGCTGGGTGGTAACCAGGCAGCTTAGGGGGGTTATATTTGCCCAGCCCCACATGAAACAGGCTTATTTAAAATTCTACTAGGTGTCTGTGTTTTTTATTGTTTAATATCAGGTTAGTGTGATGTAATATGCAATTTCCCCTTGAGTGACCTGAAGTGTTTTAGGGAAGATTTACTGAAGCAAAGAGCACTGAAAACATGTAGGGAAATTGTCACCAACAGTTGGGTGAGGGTCATTTTTTTTTAATTCAAATGGAAATCATTAAGTACGTTCTTAAAGAATGGTTTCCTCAATGTTGACAGCCCTCAACTCTTGACACCAGAAGATTATGAGCCAGAATTCCTAACTCCATGGGCTTATATTTCTAGACCCTGAGAAATAGAGACTAGAGCTCAAAGGTTTCATGCTAAGTCTTCTACGTCTCTATGCTTAGGTCAGAACAAACTCTGGGCCTCCAGGGCCAGCAGATCTCCTGTACTTACCAGCAGCCAGTGTTGCTCTCTGTAATGGCTTGTGGTGGTCTGAGCAAGAATGGCCTTCCTAAACTTATATTTGTATGTTTATGGAGTGGCTTTAGGAGGTGTGACCTTGTTGGAGTAGGTGTGGCCTTGTTGAAGGAAGTGTGTCATGAGGGACAGGCTTTGAGGCTTAAGGTGCTCAAACCAAGCACAGTCTCTCTCTCTTCCTGTGGTCTGCCAATCCAGATGTAGAACCCTCAGCTTCTTCTCCAGGACCATGTCTGTCTGCCATGATGATAAAGGACTAAACTTCGCAACTGTAAGCCAGTCCCAATTAAATATTTTTCTTTATAAGAGTGGCTCTGTTGGTAGAGTGCTTGCCTAGCATGTATGAGGCCCTGGGTACGATCCCCAACAGTGCATAAACCTGAACTACGGAAGACAGGATATGAGGGCAGGGATACAGAACCAGGTGTACGTGTGGGATGTTATGTGCACATGCATGCCAGTGTGCTTGGAGGCCAGATCTTGTGGAGATGCAGTAAAATAGAGAGCTGCCTAGTGTTGGTGCTGGGAACTGAACTCAGGTCCACAGGAAGAGTTCTTAATCACTTGGCTTTCTCTCCAGCTCCTCATGTGTGTGTATGTATGTGTGTGTGTGTGTGTGTGTATGTATATATATTTACTAATATATATATATATATTAGTAAAAATAGACTCATGCTATTTTGCAGCAAGATCAGAGCATAAAAGGTGGAAGAGTTTGTGAGAAAGCATTATTGCAAGAAATTTTGACACTGAAAATGTGTGTTTTGGAAAGGGTAGAGGTTTTGAGAAAGGTGGACTCTTTTTGACTCCTGGGATGATAATGGAAATACATTGAAATGAAGCATTCAACTTAAGCATTTGTTGCAATATAGTAATTACAGTTATGAAAATCCTGAGAGGAGGCAATCTACATCAAATGTCAAAACAAATTAGCTTTACATGCTGAGTTCTCGAAATCAAGATCTACCTCCAGGTTAATAGATCCATTTTGCAGACAGCCCATCGGAGCTGGTAAGTGACATGTTCTCCTGTCTGCCTTTCAGACATCAGTCACCCAAACACTTGCTTACTGAGTTTCGTGGATGTGTCTTCATTTCACATGGCTCTTTGGGAGTGGGGTACATATGTTGGGCATGCATGCATGTGTGTGTGTGTGTGTGTGTTTGCATGTGTGTGGGCACACTTGTGTGAAGACTTGAGGTTGATGCCTGGTTGGTCCTTCTCCACTTTGTTTATTGAAGCAGGGCCTCTCAGTTGAACCCAGAGCTTGCTATGGACTAGTCTAACTAGCCATGTGTGTTGGGATGCTCTGTCTCTGCCTTGTGGGTATTGGGATTACAGAGGACTGTGACACCCGCTTGGCTTTGCCATAGACCCTGGGGATCTGAACTCTGGTCCTCACATTTACATGTCATGGTTTATCTGTTGATCACTCGGCTCCTTTGATCCAGAGACCCGAAACAAAGTGGAGACAAAGCCAGATGTGGTTGTCCACACCTGTGATCCCAGCACTGGGGCAGCAGAGGAAGGAGGACTGTTTAATTTGAGGTCAGCTCTGGGCTGAGAGACTCTGCCTCAAACACCAAACTGCAGAGCATGGTAAGCTGGTGGCTGTGGTTCTAGAACTTGGAAGTGTAGGCAGAAAAAACAGGAATTCAAGATCACCCTGGGTTACATAGCAAACAGCTTCCTGGACAGTTTAGGCCACACAAGATACTGCTCAAAGCCCAGACAACCAAACACTCTCTCTCTCTCTCTCTCTCTCTCTCTCTCTCTCTCTCTCTCTCTCTCTCTCTCACACACACACACACACACACACACACACACACACACACACACACACACACGCACAATGAGTAGCCACAGCATTGCTGTCAGGATAAACCTGTCTGTCTGTGTTGCATGTGGCTCAGCTCTGCAAGGGAGGTGGTATTTTGTTCACACCTTTGATTGTAATATTATTTTCAAGCATTGCGAAGATGCTGAGGGATCAAAATTTATGATACGAAGTTTGAGTGTTGCCATTGTGACAACTTTATTGTTTATTCTTTTATTAAGCTGGTGATACTAGCAGGCAGGTGCATTGTGGGTAAGAAACCCGAACAGGTCTTTGCTCCTACAGCTTGCTTCTTTTGCTTTTCTCTCGAACTCCCCAGTGGCCCAGCCCTCAAGTGGATGAGAATAGCAGCCAGCCAGCTTCTTTTTCTGACTTCTCCAGCCTCACTTGTTCCTGCAGTGCTGGGTCCTACTCCTCAGCAATGTGTCACACTTCCCAGCCATTCTGCTGTCTCAGGGCCTTTGCACTTGATGAGACCTCAACCATCCTGTACTTGGCTAAAGGACACAATTTTCAATTAAACATTCAGTATTAACAATCTCCAGCCCTTGGTGTTGTGGATATAAACATGTTTTTGTTTTGGTCCCAGGTGTGGGATGTGGGACTGATTCAGATGGTCCACAGCAGCAGACTATTTGCCTCGTGTGGTCTCTGAGAGGGGCTCTTTTCCAGCTGCAGACAGTTTAAATCTGAGGACTCTGGAGAGAGAATAAGTGCCAGAGCTCAGAAAGTGAGAAGTTCTAAGAAAGAACAGTGCTGCTCCTGTTTCCACATTGCTGCTCCTGGTTGCAGTGGTGAGACAAGAAGTTGGAGGTCTCCTGAAAGGAGGATTGGACTGGCTCCAAGGAACCTGACGACCCTAACCAGCAGGAAGCAGCTAAGAGAACTGCATCCCCCTCTCTCACTAACCTTTTCTCTCTCTTACCTGGTGTTGGGGTGTTGGAAGGGATTGGGGTGGAGTATGGAGAAAGAGATAAAAGAAATGTAAATAAAAGAGTTTTTTTTAAGTACAAAAAAAAAAAAGAGTTGCTGTGGTCATAGTGTCTAGTGTCATAGGGTTTTAGCAATAAAACCCTAAGACATGGTTTAAATGTACAATATCCCTCACAGACATCTATTTGAACACTTGGTCTTGAGCTAGTAGATTATCTTGGGGGATTGTAGAAATTTCAAGAGGTGAGTTCCGGTTAGTGAAAGTAGGCCTCCCAGGGAAAGGCTGGAGTGGTCCTGGCTCTTCTGTCTGAACATTCAGTTCCACTGAGATATAAGCAAGGCAGCCTCATATTCCTTCTGCCACTGCAGTAACTCGAAATAGACTCTATCCTGTGTTTCCTTCTATGGCGGATTGCACACTCCCAAACCATGAGCAGAAAGAAATCCTTTCATTCATTGTTTCTGTCAGGCATTTTGTCACAGTGATTAAAAACAAACAAACTCATACATAAAATTAGTCTTTGTCCTGAGAAACCTGTCCATGTGGTTCGTAGGCCTTTGGAAGTGGTTTTCAGGAGGAATTAGTTTTGAATCGTGGGATAGAATGCAATGTCGTAAGCAAAGCTTCACTGACTGTTATGGTAGGAATGCAGATGACCAGAATTTCCATAGAAATGACAACACTAGCTCATGAGGTTTGAAAAGGGAATAATGTCTTTACTAGGGACAGAGCTGGAGGCTCTCATTAGTATAGTCTGGCAAAAAAAGAAAGAAACAGCAACTAAACAACAACAACAAAATCCTATTTTGCTTGCATTCTGAATTAAAAGGGAATGTACTTACTTGTTTCGGAGGAAGTTTCAAGGCAGCAAATCACTGAGGGTGTGGCATGGTTACCTTTATTACCTTTAGTGAGAACTCTGAGCAGACAACAATGGAATAGAAAGAAGTAGAAATGAACAGTTTGGTAGGGAAAGGAATGTGAGCAAATTAAAAATGCAGAAAAAGCAGCTGTGGGCAAAGTGGCTGTCAACAAAGCAGCGACAGTAGTTAAAGGTGTTAGTGTGGTTGACAAGAAACATTGCACTATGTACCAGGATAACATGTGGTACTCACTAGAACTATCATACCCAGAGAAAGCTCTAGAATGGAACTCATTTGAAAGAGAAAAGGGAAGTGCCTTAAATGTACTTGGACAGAGTGCCACAGCAGAGGAGCCCTGTTACAGCAGGGCTGTCCAGGGAACTGTCTCCCTAGTTTAGTTGTCCCAGGCTCTGGAGGTCTCTGCATCAGTTGTGAAAGGAGACCAGGCTGTATCTTGAGCCAGTAATGGAACTTGGCACCATTGTCCATATACCGCTGTGTTTGCAGACATACAAGATGCAAGAGCTTTGGAGTTACTGAAGCTTACACTAAGGCTTTGAGGAAATCTCCAAGGCTAGGAGATAGTAGCACAATCAGTGTTTTCTGGAGGGAGACCTTGATAGGCCAATGTTTGAAGCTGTGAAGGTAAGTCCTAAATTACAGTAGAGACCTCAGGATCTTGGCGATGCCAGTAATGTGTGATTACTGCTTTGGGAGTTTGCAGATACTGAGAGGGGTCTGTCCCCCAAAGAAGCTGTATTTGCTGTAGGCAGCAGAGCTCTGGGGACATGATACCCCAAGCCCAGATGATGCACTGTAATTCCAATGTATTTGATATGGAGATTCAGGGTTGTTGTTTTCTCTGATGGGTTTGGTCTTGCTTCAGGATTATGTTTTCTGCTATGCCCCTATTCATCTCTTTTAGAATTAGTATGTTTACTTAGTGACGTTGTATGTATGTAACTGGATGAAGTCTTCAGTGTCTTAGAAGAGACTCTGGATATTGGAGTTTTGCATAGTGTTGAGATTGTGAAGACTTTGGGAACCTTAGAAATTAGACTGAACACATTTGCATTATGAGATTACTATAGGCCTATGGGGCCAGGAGTGGAATGGTATGCCTTGAATATAAATGTTCCCTGACAGGCTCATGCACACAAACAGGTGGCCCCAAGCTGGTAGCATTTGGTGGGATTAGAACCTTTTAGAAGGTGATGTCCTTTCTGGAACTAGGCCACCAGGAACAGGCCATGTACAGCATAGTCTCACTTCTGCACCCAGTTTTCCTCTCACTTTTCTGCTAAGATGTAAACCAGCAGCCTTGCCACAGCACAAGGTCACCATGAAGTCCATTGTGCCTTTCCCTCTGTGATAAACTACCTCTTTAAACTTGGAGTAAGGTACATTGCTCCTCTCCTGATGCTATGTTGCGTATTCTATCGCAGTGATGAAAACAATAGCTACTGCACAGCCTCTGACTGTGTTGGGACCCTCGGCTTAACTAACACCTGGTAGTAACTCTTTCAGTGACTGGGATCTACAGATCTCAGGTCTCTAGCCTCCCATCTTCTGAAGTTTGAGCTCTGTATAGCCTCCTTTCCTACCTTAATACTTGTATAGTTCTCTGTAGTGTGCATCATTATTTTCCTAGTTACTCTAGACCATCTCAGCTGTCTCCTATCTACTGAGTGTATTAAGGCCCTTACAGCTCTGGATCATATAAATCTGGAGTTGCATTCTAGAGGCTTTCTAGTTGTTGTTGTTGTTGTTTAATACTTTGGCTTGGAAGCCCCAGGTTTCATCTACTTTGTGTTTCCAGCTCAGCATGATCCATCATGATAAAGACCAGTAGACAACGAAGGTCCATTTAGGAGAAGCCTTCACTGAGCCCCTGGCATTGCAGCTAAAGACAACAGCGCACAGAATGTAGTTCACAGGAGTCAATTGAAAAGAGTGAATAACAAGCTCCATCTGTATTCTAAACAGAGTGTGTCATGCTGCCATTTAACTTCTAATTCTTCCCATAATGGCTTAGTACACACATGAGTTCTAGTTCTACGTATCATGTCAAGTAGACCCCACTTCTTTCTGTCAATTATATGGTGAGTTCCTATATCTCTCCCCATCCTCTTCTACGTTATTGGAGACTGTTATTGTGACAGCAGCTATGGGCTGGGTTGTGGGTGACTTCAGGTTGTGTCACCTGAAGTGGACTACTTGTAGGAATCTTGTGGTAGAGATGAAGTCTCTTGAGGCTGAAGTCAGGAGTGGCTATGGATGAATCAGGGCTTATTAAGGCTTGCTTGCAGCTAGACCTCCCTCAGCAATTACTGAGAGAAGCTGTTGTAGGATTAAGATCCCCAGTGGCACTTAACTAGATGCCATTTCAGAAAGTTGGGTCCTTCTTCTTGGCTTCACAGTGAGTTTCACATATAGGTATCCCCAGGAGATCTGCTTCTTTCCCTGGGAAGACAGTGAGGGAGGAATGGTAAGATTCTGAAAACGGAGACATATGGACATGGATGACCCCTAGACTATACGACATGATTTTACTTAAGGCCAAAGGGTCATTTTAAAGCCACGAAGAGCACACTCAGACAGCTTTCAGTCACACTTGTTCCATTGCTTTAGCCAATCACTGTGTTGAGATGCTTGATCTTCACTGTCGGATGAAGGCATGCCTTTGTCTGTGATCATGGGCATGTTTTCAGAGATTAACTGAAAGAGCAGAACCATTCTAATGTGGTGATACCAGCTGGTGACCTGGGAGCTTACACAGCATAAATGGGAGAAGGGAGAAAGCCAAAAGCGCTCTCTCCATCCCTTGCTTCTTGGCTGCGATGCCATGAACTGAGTCTCTCTGGCATGCCTTCAACACTATAACGGACTAAGCCCTTTGAAGCTGAGAGCCAAAGCCAGTCCTTCCTTCTTTTGAGCTGTTTGGTAGTTCATCACAGCAACACAAAAGTAACCAATGCAATATCAAAGCAGGGAATTGTGGCATTGCAACAGCTGTGTACTTGGCTTCCAACCCAGTAAGATGGTCATGGGAAACCCCCAAGTAGTTCTAGCACATTTTCTGGGTTATCTAACATCTTCAATTTAGAAGGCTCTGAGCTTTATAGACATTTTCATGTTTTCTCATGTCAACTATCACTGAAAGGTTAAGCTTGGTGTGCAGTGACATTCTCCAGGCAAGCTTTCCAAAGCAAAAGCTGAGAGTAATAGATGTGGAATTGCTTCCAAGAAATCATATCCAAGACACCTAGCTCTTGACCTTCAGGGGACTCAACAGTTGCACTCTATCAGACTTGCCGGTTTCCTGTGACGGAATCCCTGAAGATTTCAACCACACAACGTCAGGAACATGGGTTCCTGTAGCTGGCAGGAATCCAAAAGAGAGAAGAAAGAGGGAGTAAGAGAGAGAGGATATACAGAGAAAATAGAATATCTGTATCTCCCGAGGGAGGCAACATCTATGTTGCTGGTGAATAGCAACTAAAGAAATTAAAAAGCCAATCTCTTTTTTTAAAATAAATTTATTTATTTTTATATCAATCACAGGTTAGGTTTTTTGCATCCCATGCGTAGCCCCCTCCCTCTTTCCCTCCCACCCTCCCTAACCCTCCCTCATCTCCTCCCCACCCCCTCCAAGCCCACCAACAGGAGGGAGGGGAGGATCTCCTCCCCTTCCATCTGATCATCTTGTCTCCTCAGGGCTGGCTGCAATGTCCTGGGATCTAGCCAGGCTGTTACTCCCTGGCGTGTATGGCGGAGGGTCAAAGAGCCAGCCATCAAGTTCAAGACTGAAACAGTCGGTTTCCCTTACTAGGGTCTTCAGTTCGACCATGAGTTATCATGGTCCACATCTGAGTGGGGGTTCTAGGCCATATTCATATATGGTCCTTGGTTGGAGAAACTGTCTCATATAAGACCCCTGTGCCCTGCTCAGTTTGATCTTTGTGGAGCTCTTGTTCTCCCCAAGTCTTACTAACTTCCCCTATTTTTATTATTACTTCCCGCCCTCTGCCAAGAAAAGCCAATCTCTTAAAAAAAAAAACTGTTGAGTAGTTGGAAATGGCTGGTGCAAAATCTGAATTCAATACTGACTATGAAATCTTGAGGCATTAAACAGATTATTAGTCCAGTTATCTGTAAACACTGGCTTGATAAGGATACCTAGTACACAGACTTGTTAAGTGACTTACAGCATATAAAATACAACTTTCTACTTGGGGCTGGGAGATGACTCATTGGTTGAGAGCACTTATTGTTCTTACAGGGGGCGATGGTTTGATTTCCAGTGCACAAATGGTGCTTATAGCTGTCCATAATTCTGTTTCAAGGACTCTAGCATCCCCTTCTGACCTCCAAAGGTAACTAGGATGCATGTGGTGCACAGATATACACATGAGCAAAACCCTCATGCACATAAACAAAATAAGCAAATCTTAAAACAATTGAAAAAATTTTATATTAATTACAGTTTATTCACTTTGTATCCCAGCTGTAGCGCCCTCCTTCATTCCCTCCCAATTCCACCCTCCTTCTCTCATCTCCTCCCATGCCCCTCTCCAAGTCCACTGATAGGGGAGGTCTTCCTCCCCTTCTATCTGACCCCAGCCTATCAGGTCTCATCAGGAATGGCTGCATTGTCTTCCTCTGTGGCCTGGTAAGGCTGCTCCCCCCTCAGGAGGAGGTGACCAAAGAGCCAGCCACTGAGTTCATGTCAGAGAGAGTCCCTGCTCCCCTTACTAAGGAATGACCTGGAAGGAACAGGAGCTCCACAAGGAGAGCAACAGAACCAAGAATCTAGGCCCAGGGGTCTCTTCTAAGACTGATAAATACAACCAAGGACTGTGTATGGAGATGACAGAATCCCTCCACAGATGTGGCCCAGGGCAGCTCAGTATTTTAAAACAATTTTTAAAAATTTCCACTTGATAAATTTGGCATAACCATATGAAGAGCCTATAAAATTTCTGATAGTAAATATTTGACTTGAAAAGAAACACAAAAAGATGGGAGTATAGTTATGCCCACTGGAAATTTGTTTGGATTACTAGAAAAAAAATATGAACCAGCTTTTTAAATGCCATAGCAACTTTCCCCAAACTCAATGTTTTATTTATTTTTAGTTTTTGGTATTATTGATTGATGTTTTTGAGATAGGGTATTCCTACACAGTCTAGTGCATCTTGGACTTATTTTCCAGCTGGTTCCGCTTCCCAAGTATAGGGATTATAGATGTGTACTACCATGTTTAACTAAGTCATTCAAAGCAATGAAGTTTTATTGTGGGTTTCTAAGAGGTCCAAAGTCAGAGGTAAGGATATGGGCATAGCGATGCTCACTCCAGACGTGCTGGGGAGACTCCATATTTTGCTTGTAGCAGTGGATGCAGGTTTTACATGGATTGCAGCCACATCCCTAAAGTCTTTATCTTCATGTTCATTCTCCTCCTTTTCTGGGTTTCTTTCTCTCTAATCTTTGGGTTTGGGGCTAAACTAGAAAATATATATTCTCCTCATCCCAACATGCTTAATTAAATCAAAACCGTAGACTCTTTCTCCAATAAGACGATGTACACAGGTTCCAATGGTTAAGACATGGATATGTTTATGCATGTGTGTGTGTGCATATATGTGTGTTTGTGTTGACTAATCTTAGTTGTCAACTTGGCATATTTAGAAAGAGTGAGGCTCTGTTAAGTGAACTGAAACCAAATATATTCTTACGATACACAAAGTGAAAGAAACATTTTAGTCTTTGTAGAATGCTTGTGTGTACTAAACTGTTTAAGACAGTTCGGGATGACACCCTGAAATGGCTGGCACTAGACAACCCTAAAGAGACATAGTTTAGCTTACTAACTGCCCCATTTTCCATGCTTACCCTTTCTTTGTCCATCTTGAGAGTAAAACGATTTTACCATCATATCTAAGATGTTAAGAGACTAAAAAGGACACTTTGACAGCGAGTTTGAAAAAGTCAAAGAAACATCTTCATTTGGCACACTCCACTCCCAAACCACTCAGGTGCCCTACACTCAAGACTGCTTCCTGAATTCCCATCCCATGACTGTTTGTGAACTCTCTTACAGCATGCTGTACTCATTGCACTCACACTGTGAACATGGAGATGTGTCATTCAAGGGTCTAGTGTCTATCCCTCCTGCTAGAGGAGGCCTTTAGGGTACCTGTGGGTGGTTGCCTTGATTAGGCTAGGCTCTGGGAGTTCTTGTAGGGCTTCTATGTTTTGTTAGTTGAGATGGGAAGACACTCCATCAGCAGGAGCAGCACCACTCCCTGGTTTGGAATTCTGGACCACATAGGAGAAGCAAAACTAGCTGAGCATCAGCCTTCATCAGTCTCTACTTCTGACTGCCCCAGGTTGCTGCTGAAGGTGCACTTGCAGCCACAGTGGAGTGTGCCTTTAACAAGTGAGCCGAAGCAAACTCTTCCTCACTCAAGTTGCCTTTGTGGGGTATTTTTTTTTTTAAATCTCATGTGGTAATGCATTATGGTAGAAATGCTCTTATTTCTAAGAGACTGGAACTTTTGCTGGACCTCACAGCCAGAGTTAACAACACACCATAACATCACTCAAGACTTAAGACTGCTTTCCTACGGTATTCTCGGACTGTTTGTTTAAACTGCTTTTAAGAGAACAATGCAGCAATCACTTTTCTTGTCTTGAATTTCCCATGTAATCAACTTTTACAACCTAAGCTAGTGGATAACTGTACTCTTAAGTTATATATTTTCCCATGGCCTTGAGCAGAATAATGCATATGTATCATTTCCTGAAAGCAGCAAATACAGAGTTTGGGGGAAAAAATCTAAAACAAAATGTTAAGAATAAACAACACTTATGGTTATCGGTTGATATACAATGATGTTTGTAACACTGTTTGTTATATGGTCAGTTGGAGTTGGTTATTTAATCTCTTGTAAAACTCTGGTAAGGATTTCTGTAAAGTATTCCTCATTCCTTCCACATGTGACACTTTGTGTGCTGTGCAAGAAAAGAGAGCGATCAAAGCTCTTTGTTAGGTACAGGCACCTACAGATATACAGGGACAGGCAGACATGGACACTGAAACAGATTTAGAAGACGTGTTTAAGCCAGGTATAGATGACTCATACAACAGACAGGGGGGATGGGAGGTAGAGGAAGCGGGAAGTGGGACGCTCAAATCTGGACTCTTCTTGATGAAATCTCTTCAAAGGGAAGGACTTTTATTTCTTTCCTTAATGTGGCACAACTGTGTTGTTGGTGACCCTGAATTAATCATTTAATCCATATAATCAGTGAAACAGGAAAAATAACTAATATAGTTGCTAGTAATAGGAAAATGAAATCACTTGAATAAAGAGTAGATTCAGAGTAGTCTAACGTACAAATGTTTTTTCTTGTAAAATTGCATATTAAGGTAATAATGCATTGTTATATTTCCTCAAAGCTTTCTTACGTATTTTCTCTTACTATATCCCTCAAATATTACTTAGTAATATTACTTAGTAATATTTGACACGAAAAGTAGCATTGCTTACTGTAGAGTGTAAAGGAAATAAAGTTATGTTAGTCCATCATACTTTCTTGAGGATTGGTGAATTTTCAGAGGTCTAAGTGTATTGATACCATCCAAAGAAGTATGGCTGGTTTGGTTGGGTCAGTTTTGGATTGGTGGAGACCTAGAAATGTGTTATTATAAGTTCATTCTGGACGCAACAGACTTTCAAGAATAGGGATTATAGGTAACTGATTGACTTGCAGCAGGGTATGTATGTGGTCAGCCGTTGAGCAGATCTGAAAGTGATTCATTACTGCTACAGAAAACAAGTCTTTCCGTTAGTTAAGGAGCTTCTAAAACTTTTCATCCTTGCAACTTCTTCCCCTCAAAATAAAACACACAAACAACCTAAAACAACAACAACAGAACAAAGCATAAAAAACATCTCATTGCAGAAGCTGTAGTATGTCACAATGTGTCCCCACAGTATATCCCCTGTCCATATATCTTCATTTGCAAAAGTTCATTGGTCTGGCTTAGGATCTCTGGTTTTTGTAACACCATCAATATTGGAATCTCATCAGGACTCCTATTGTTGCCCTGTGTTATTGAGATCCTACACTTTTGCAAAAGCAGCACTGGCCCTTTCACATGTCTCAACCATTTACAGATGATATAGATTTTGGGGTGGCCAACTCAGAGTCCCAGATGTGGGTCTGGATGGTGGCCAGCACGCCATACCACTAGGGTTAACTTTGCACCACTGCTTTGCCTAGGCCATTCAATGGTCGCAATAGGCACGAGGTAGTAGAGCCAACTCTCCTGCTCTCCTGCCCTGGGGCCACCGCGCCAGCGCCCGGGCCTCCAGCTCCACTGTGCTGCCCGGTCAAGGCGTAGGGCCCATTTTCACAAGTGCTGCATCCTGTGAAGGTCTGGGCTAGCTCTCCTGCTCTCACCCTCTTGGGGCTGGCTCACCTGTACCTTCACCGTCAGGGCCAGTTCCACTTTGTTGCCCAGGCGAGGTACAGAGCCCACTTTCCCGAGTGCTGCAGTGAGTGAGGAAGCAGGGTTAGCTCTCCTGCTCTTGTGACCCCAGGGCCAGATCTCCTGGGAACTGCAGGTGGCAAGGCGGCCAGGGAGGTAGAGGGCATCACCCTGCGTGCATGCCACCTTACATCAGATGAGTGTTGGGGCCAGCTATGTCATGTTCTTGCCCCTGGGGCCGGCTCGCCTGTGCCATCTCCACCAGGGCCAGCCTCACCGTACTGTCAAGGTGAGGTGCAGGGCCCACTACACAGAGCGCTGCAGCTGGGGAGGGGCAGGACCAGGTCACCCAATGTCATGACCATAGGACCGTTCTCTCAAACAGGTGGTGGGGGCAAGGAGTGGGGTAGGACATCATCTCTGCACCCATTCCACCTCACAGCAGAAGACTGGTGAGGCCAGCTCTCCCTGCATTGCCTTCAGGGCTGGCTCACCTGATCCTCCTCAACTAAGGTCAGCACTGCTGTGCTGCCTGGGAGAAGTACAAGGCCCATTCTCCTGAGTGCTGCAGCCAGTGAGGGACAGGCACAGCTCACCTGCTCTCATGAACCTGATGTCAGCTCTCACGGGAAGGGGTGAGAGGGCAGAGGACATCCACCACAACCTCTCAGCAAAGGAGTGGTGGAACCATTTTTCCATGCGCATGCCTCGGGGCTGACTTACCCATGCCTCGCTACTAGAGCCAGCCCCATTGTGCTGCCTGGTGAGGTGCAGGACCATCCTACCGAGTGTTGCCACCGTGAGAGATGGAGCCTGCTCTCCAGGGCACCACATTCAGTGAGGGATGCGGCCAGTTAGGCACAGCCCCTGGACATCCATGTGGTCCCTGGTAGCTTCACTGACCAGGCACATCCCCATATTCTCTAGGGGTAATATGAGCCATGGACATCGACACCAACCCCTGCTGCTGTGTAGCCATGGACTCAGACTTGGCCTTGGGCTGGTATCTCACCATGGCTCCAGGTGACAGGGCCGGCCTCTCACAACAGGCTACTCCTCTATTCCCTCAGCTCTCATTCCATCTTTCTTCATAATGCTCAAGCTACTCTACCTCTCTTCCTCTCCCATCTGACCACCACATATTCATACACTGTGGTGGCTCCTGCTGCAGGCTGGCCACACAGCTGCTGGAACCCTGGATGACATCTTCCATCCGTGCTGCATAGCATGGCAGCAAGAGGGTATCTATGACCTGTCTGTGCCAGGCAGGTCTGTGAGTGACATGGCAGTCTGCAGGTCTCTGCCTATCTTCCTCCTCCCTGCTATGCTGCCTGGATTTAATTTGATTTGATTTCTATGAGTCCTAGGCCAAAGAGAGCTTCGGATACAGAGGCAAGCATCAGGCTAGGATGGACAAAGGACTGCCAATTGCTCTGCCCCTGACTGATACAAGAACAATGCCACCAACAAGGTGCAGGAAGTGAATGGCACCTCTTATAAACATGTTCTCAAAAGTGCAAAGTTCACCAGTGCAAACTGGGTCTAAACGTTCTTAGTGAACGCTATGAAATAAATTTTATCTTTACTTATATTATGAACACATGCCTTTTTCCTCTGCCCATAATATCCCAGGCTGTCACCTCATCTATACGGTTTGTATTTGAGATAACTTTCAACTTGAGGCACTCTAAGAAAACATCATTAGTTACAGACCTAATTCTGGACTTCATTAAAGCAAAGCTATGCTTTGAAAATCTGATCAGATAGGATTTTGGGAATGAATAACTTGTGTTTGGTTTATTGTATATTGTCTCACACAACAGCTATTCTAAAATATTATTGGTTAGGTAATCAATGAAGTGTTGTTGCATCAAATAGAGTTCACATTCCTGCTTGATTCAGTCATTGTATGGGCTTAAATCTGTTCACCACCATGGCACAATTGAAAAGGAAAATATGTAGAAAGTGGCTTCCCCAATGGAGAAAGTGGCTTCTATAGCATAGATTCTAGAATATTGGGATAGAAAGAGAGTAAAACCCCAGTAATTTGAACCCTTTCCACTTGGAGAGGCTAAGTCCTAGGGAAGCTTTGATGGCTTAGAGCCATGGTTCTTGATCTATGGGTCAGGACCCCTTTGGGAATGAAATGACCCTTTCTTAGGGCCCACAAATCAGATATCCTGCATATCAGATGTTTACATCATGATTCATAACAGTAGAACAATTATAATTGTGAAGTAGCAACAAAAATAATTTTATGGTAAAGGATCACCACAACCCGAGGAACTGCATTACAGGACTGCAGCATTGGGAAAGCTGAGAACCACTGTATTAGGCAATACAGCTGAGCGCAGACTCTCTGTAATAGTTCTGCCAGCTTCCTACCCACAGTGCTGGGGCCATGACAGCGGGGCTAAACAATGTAGGTTGCTGCTCCTGACTGGTTTCCTCAAATATTTGATATCAGCTACAATTAGAGAAGAATGGAAGAAAGAACTTCAAGAACACAACTTTCCTGTAGAATTTAGTCCTAAAAGGCTCCAGTGTGTACCATAGCCAAAGCACAGTGAGCAAGCTCTATTATCCCTGTTTACTTCAGGGATTTTACCCACTTCCTCTCTGTGGCATGGACATAGTAGACATGTGTTCTTGAACATTAAGTTTAATGACACACATAAAGTTACCAGTTTAGTACACAGCAGGAGCTTAGTTAATTATAAACACACATCCACACATATATACACACAGGTTCTGTTGCAGATAATTTCATTGGTCTTTGAAAAGGAATTGTGCATTGTTGATGTTTATAACTTTCCGGCCTTTGCAGAGTGTGACAGGTGCCCAGGAGTCAATGCCACCCTCACTCTCCTTGGCTTCCAAATGATCAGGCCCCAATGGTTCTAATTCCTAATGGTAGTTTCTTTGAAATTCATAATAATATCCGAAGTACTTGTGAAAGCACTTGTGTGTATGCCCTCAGCAGCCTTAAGACATAAATGATTCAGAAATTAAGCAGTCACACGTTTAAAATACATTTAAAAATATAGCCAAGATTTGTTCAAAGCAGAATTTTACAAAGTAACTTCACTGTATGAAATACGTCTTACACCCAAGTACCAAAACATAAATATACATGGAAATAAGTTTTTGTGACATTTATTTCTAAATGCTTAATGAGAAGGCATGGACTCCATTGTGACTTACTGGAAAAATAATAAAGAGAAGTTGCTTGAAGACATTGGCATTTTCTTCTCAAGCTTTTAAATACAGTTCCTAGAGGGATTAAACTGTTGCTCTTCTTTGCAAATTCTGCTGAATTCTACTCATGTATTTCTCCCTCCCACACTTTCTGATTTCTTGTGGAATTTGGTGTTCCTTCAGTGTAGTCAATATCTGCATTACCATGATAGATACATCTTTGATGTATGTGTCATTATTGGTTTGGTTTTTCAGATGTATGATGATTCTATCACTTTCCTCCATGGAAGATGCTGGTGTTTCATGAAAGACCACTGGATGTTGGGGAAATGCTTGCTGCTTTTTTCTCGGTTGCTCATGTCAGTTTAGGGCAATTTGGTGCACACGATACTGACATCATAGTTAGCAGCATTAGCTGATGACCTCATCTTTCTGTATCTTCAGCCCTTATCTCCAGAAACTTCACTTTCTCATAATCTTCTCCTGTGACAAGTTTTCTTATTATCACTTTATTATTTCCTACTGTTCCCATTCAAAATAAGCTGCTTTGGCTTCTCATTTTGTAGGCAACTTAAGTATTTTTTACAATACTGGCTGATTCAATTTAAGAGCTTAATTCTGGTTCTGGTTCAGCTTCAGGAATTAGTGTGGTCTCTGTTTACATTTCTGAATAGCCAGCTCCATGTGTGTGGCTCCGCTTCCAGGCCCCTCCTCATCCTGCCCACCCATACTTCTCTATTCCAGTGGTAGCTGCCATTTCAATATTCCTCTTCCTATATATACATATATTTTCCTCATTAGCTATGTTTTTAGATGATAAACTCTGTATTCTTGGAACCAACCGCATTATCAATACTATCATCTTTTTGAAGTATCTTGTGTATCATATTCTTTCCTATATGTATAAATACTCACAATGAATTTTGGAATAAATAAATATATTCTCTGCTATTATATATATGTCTATCTATCTGACAATGTGGGCTGGGCTTTATTTCTTGTTCTAGCCTTGATATGTCAGAAAAGTCACTGAATAGCTCCGAATCTCAGTTTTTCACTATAAAATGGGACTATAATACTTTGCTTTTGGAGTGATAATTATTATGAGTGCCAAGTGAAAATTGCTAGTGAAACTGAGAACAATTTTCGCCTAGTTGTTTCCATGTCCTTATGTTATTCTTTACTTCAATGTCTTGTGTGAAAATACTTTTAATCTCAGCATTAGCCCAATCATCAATTTTTATTACGGAAAGAAAGCAAAATATATACCACAAGACATTCAATATCAGAAGTCCAAAGAATGTGACCTAAAACATGTATCAAAAGACACCTTCCTAGGGTAAGTAGTTTAAAGTGCTCATTTCACTGTGAGAGGGATAATAGATGCTATTTAAAAGAGTTGCATGGATTTTACATCTTAAAGTGTCTAAAAGAACATAGTGAGTGTGAAACCTATAATTTACAGCTGAAACAAGAAACGATCTTTCTTAACTAGTGGAAAGGGGGCATGGAGAGCCACCATGCCTGTTTTGTACTACGTACCTTCTTCCCCACTCCATCTTCTGGGGAATTGTTGACTTTAGGTCTCCAGTCTATGGTGTACAGTCATGCAGTTTGCCGTCTATTAGTTTTCTAGAGATAGATATGGAATATTAACTGTTTTAAGACCACTACTTTTATGAAAATACTAATTTATATAAATAAAGGAAACATGATTAAAATGATAAAATGCAGGATATAATCTAACATAATTTTATATATTTTAATATTGCATGTCATGGTTATTATCATTATATTTTTATATGTAACCATTTCACAATTTAAATTTTAATTGGTTAATGAATCAAGCAGCTTGGAATTTAAAAAAATTTCACACAAAAGCTTGAGAGATAGTTTTTTTTTTCTCTTCTGTGTCTAACACCAGACATATCAAGTTTTTACATCAGTTTTTACTGAAACTTATTCCAAAAGGAGTCCTGCAATTCATGGCAGGTGCTGCTAGCTGTTCACTGAGTTATGCTTAATGTCAGTAGAGATGTTGCACCTGATTCTTTCTGCTTTGGGGTTGTTTCCATTGTCTTGACCTCCTTTGCTTCAGCTTTGATAAAAAGACCCTTCTTTCCTCTCTGCCTCTAATTTTGACCCAGTTTTATTGACCAGAGAAGATTAATTTCAGTCATGTTGGCTGAGGCCAGTGAAACATTTCCATCATGCTTATTTGCATTTAAAATTTTAATCAATAAACACTGAAGAAAACATCCAGGTAGCTTAAGTTCCATCCTTAGCACGTGGAGGGAGCATATTTTAAAGGCTGAAATCCCCTTTAGTATTGAATGCTTAGGATGAGTTGTGATGAACAGAACCACAGTGAATTCCCCATCTCAGTCTCAGCCAGTTCTAATTGGAGACACATGATGAATTTGCTTTTGAGAATTATTTAAGAAATTGGTGTGTGTGTGTGTTACATTAATCTTTCCTTCTCTATTATTTTTCTCCTTGAGACTGTGCCTCACTATGCAGCCCAGTCTGGCCTTCAGGTTGTTGTTGTAGTCCATATTGGCTGCAAACTCACAAGTCTCCTCGCTCAGCTTTCCCTAACATTCCCATTCCTAAGATTACACTCACGTGTCACCGTGACCTATTTACTTTTTTTTTTATTGTTATGAAGAGACACTACAATGATGTTAGCTTATAAAATAAACCATTTACTTGAGGTCTTGCTTACAGTTTCAGAGAGTGAGTTCATGAGTTCATGGTGGGGAGCATAGAGGCAGCAGCAGGCAGACATGATGCTGGAGCAGTAGCTGAGAGCTTTACTTCCTGATCCACGAGCAGGAGGCAGAGAGACAGTTAGACTGGGCTTGATGTGGGGTTTGATGTCTCCAAACCTACTCCCAGTGACACACCTTCCCCACCAAGGCCACACCTCCTAATCCTTCCCACACATTCCACCAACTAGAGATTAAACATTTAAATGAGACGAGGAGGGATCCATTTTTTTTCAAACCACCACACACCATGCCCACTTAAGATAGAGTTCTCATAAATTTTATCATCCTGTAGGCTTAAAACAATCAAGGTTTTTATCTTTTTTTTCAGTGCTTCTTTTATTAAAAATAAGTGATTTTAAATTAAAAATTTAATTACATATTTTACTTATGTGCTCATTCTTTCCATAAACCAAGGATGGTGAGATTCATTTATATTATATTTGATGGAGAAGCATCCATATCTTCTGTTAACAGTATAGTTCTGTTCTCCTCAGTTAGCTATCTTTGATAGTTTTATTTTAACAGAAAAAAACCTCACCATCTTACATAATAAATTATTGTAACAAATCAAATATAAAGTGTGGATTCATTGTAAACCAGTGTTCTCATATTAGCTTAACTCTGTTCCACTGTGTGTACAATGTGCATTTATATAGGGATAATGAGTTTCACTACAGGGAAAAAAAAAGGCAGGCCCAATATTTATTCCTAAAGAATATTTTAAAGATATCCTGAAAACAAACAAAAACAACATGTTTCAAAATTTTTTTATCTTACAGAAAAATTATAACTGTGTTCATCACAAAAATACAAAATAACTTATGGAGAGACTCACAAACTACAGTAATGTTGTGTTTGCAAGTAGATTGCCTTTCTCAAGTGAATATAAGCTTGTAAATGACAATTTCAGGATCCTCTACTGAAAGAGATCCAATAGTGAAAAGATAAGACATATGCATCTACTCAAGCCACATTTGAATAACTCCCCAAATTGCCTATATTGTATTCTCAAAGCAGCACTTACTTAAAGAAAAATTATTTTCTTAAATTAGAATTTTGACTTGACAGAATAGATCATTTCATCCTAGGGAAGGATTGCTCAGCGGTTAAGAGCATTGCCTATGAGCCCAGGAGACACGCATCCTGGGTAAGTAACCTTGCCTGCCCTTCTTCCAACCTGCTGCTGCCATCCACAAATCCACAAACCTAGTTTCAGACCGGTGGCTATAAACTTCTTCATCTGTGTATCGCTTTTGCCTAGCTAGCTTTATATGCATAAATTGAAATTATATCCATAATTTGAAAGTCATTTTCTCCTGGTCTAATTAAACTGCTCACCTACTAGATTTATCTGGCCTAGCTCAAGTCAAGTATATCCTGAACTTGTACAATTAATTAATTTACTTATTCCATTTACATCCTGACCTTAGCCTCCCCCTTCTTCTCCTCCCAGTCCCACCCTCCATTCCCCTTCCCCCTTCAGCCTTTCCCTTACTCCCCAGAATAGAAGACCACCAACTCATTTCAGCACATCCAGTCTCATCAAGACTGAATATATCCTCTTCCCCTGCAGCCTGGTGAGGCAACCCCACCAGAGGAAAATGATGTAAAATGAGGCAACAGAGACTACAGCAGAGACAGCCCTCTCTCCCCTTACTAAAAAACCTACATGAAATCTGAGATGCCCATCATCTGCATATGTATAGGGGGCCTAGGTTCATGTATGCTCCTTGGTTGGTGCTTCAGTCTCCGAAAGCCCCTCTGTGCCCTGGTTAGTTGGCTCTGTTGGTCTTCTTTCAGAGCTCCTGACACTATATTCTGTAATTTAAAGAAGGCCAGATTATCACATCAGACACACAAGCTAAGGTTCAAGTGCTTAGATAAAAAGCAAGCAAGCAAGCAGACAAACAAATACCAACATGAATGAGCTGTACAATATGTCTTACATCAAAACCACAAGTCTATACAAGTGTTCTTTAATGAGAACTATTTAGGAAAACCCCAAATCACAGAATTCAAAAGAAAAAAACCATAAACTTTATCAAAGAATTCAAGGAATTTAAAGTAGACCTAAGCAAAAACTTTATTGAACTTCAACTTCATTAACAGTAAATTCTTGAGTAATGTCCAAGAAAATACAAATACACACTTGAATGAAATAATAAAGATAATTCAGAATTTGAAAACTGAATTCAGTAAAAATTTCTTAGTTAATGTCCTATTGTGGTAAAGAGATACTATGACCACAGCAACTCTTATAGAGGAAAGCATTTAGTTGTGGCTGGCTTGCATTTCAGAGGTTGAGGCTGTTATCTTCATGGAGGGAAGTATGGCAGTTTTCAAGTAGACAACAGCAATGGAGAGGTAATTGAGTTTTACATCTGGATCTGCAGGCAGAAGGGTGTGAGAGAGGGAGAGGGAGAGAGAGAGGAGAGAGAGGGAAGGGGAAAGGGACAGGGACTGAGAGGGGGAGAAAGAGGGAAAGAGAGAAAAAGGCCTGGCTTGAGTTTCTGAAACCTGAGAGCCCATCCTGGTGACACACTTCCTCCAGTAAGGCCACACTTCCTGATAGTGCCACTCCCTCTGAGTTTTTGAGAGCTATTTTAATTCAAATCACCACAACAAGAAACACTATAGAGAGCAGAAGCTAAAATGAAGACGGAATTGAAAAACTC
>CM053743.1:69508095-69546872 GCA_028658305.1 Pachyuromys duprasi | reverse complement strand
AACCCAGATGTCCCTCAGTTGAGGAATGGATACAGATTTTATGGTACTTTTACACAATGGAATACTACTCAGCAATTAAAAAGGAGGAAATCATGAAATTTGCAGACAAATGGTGGGACCTGGAAATGATCATCCTGAGTGAGGAATCCCAAAAGCAGAAAGACGCACATGGTATATACTCACTTATATAGACCTATAAGATAGGATAAAACTACAGAAATCTATACACCTAAAGAAGATAAACAAGAAAGAGGACCTGGGGTAAGAGGATTAATCCTCACTTAGAAAGTCAAATGGGACAGACATTGGATGTAGGGGTAAACAGGTAGCAGGACAAGAGCCGGCCACAGAGGGCCTCGAAAACACTCTTCCTAGCAGTGTATCAAAGCAAATATTAAGAAACATAACCAACTTTTAGGCAGAGTGTAGGGAATCATATGAAAGAAGGGGGAGTTAGTATGACCTGGAGAGGTCAAGAGCTCCACAATAACCAAATATATCAGGGCACAGGGGTCTTTAATGAGACTGTCTCTCCAACCAAGGACCATGTATGGTTATAACCTAGAACCCCTGCTTGTATGTAGCAAATGGTAGCTCAATTCCCAAGTGGGTATACTAGAAAGGGGAACAGGGACTATTTTGGACATGAACTCAATGGCTGGCTCTTCGACCTCGCAGTCCCCTGAGAGAGGAGTAGCCTTGCTAGGCCACAGAAGAGGACATTGTAGCCATTCCCAAAGAGACCTGATAAGCTAGAGTTAGATGGAAGGGGAGGAGGTCCTCCCCTATCAGTGGACTTAGAAAGGTGCAGGGAGGAGATGAGGGAGGGAAGGGGGGATAGGGAGGGAATGAGGGAGGGGGCTACAGCTGGGATACAAAGTACATAACCTGTGATTAATATAAAATAAAAATGAAAAAAAAAGAACACAAAAAGGCACTATTTTATTTTCTGACTTCAGATTATCTATAGAGTGATAGTGACAAGGACAGCATGATACTGTCACAAAAACAAATTTGTAGAATAATGGAATATAGTATCGTAGGATCTATAGGTAAGTACACACATATACATATCATTGTCAAAAGCGTATACTGGAAAAATACAGCCCATTCAATAAGTGCTCTATCTTATTCAGTGAGTGGCCTGTAGCTTTGGGGGTCTGAGAAGCCACTGTTTTTGTGACTCTCCAGTCGATAGATGGCCTCTAGTTTTATAACCCAGTCCAATAAATCCCCTCTTATAATTATATATAGTGTACTGTTTCTGTGTCTATGCTAATACTGATGAAGGAACAAATTGAGTAATCATTCAGAAGAATATTGTATTTATTAGTCTCCCATTGTCATCTAGCTTCATGATCATAATATCTAAACTAGTGGATGTAGTCACTTAAATTTGGATTGAATATAAACTTGAAGGGGGAGCTTTGCAAAATTTGGAGAATGGTTAAGAAAATAACCTTTTTTTTTCTTCCTGTTTGATTTTTTACACAATCTCTAACTATATGTTCTGTAGCTTATACTTCCCCCAGACTCACAATACTGCCTTACACTCCCAAGTACTAGCATTACAGTAGTGCATCACCATGCCTAGATGAGAAAGCAACATTTTGAATGTTATGAAACACCAAGAAAATATAGATAGAGAAAGGTTTGAAGAGGTTGGTTCAGCAATTCACAGATGAGACCAGGAGTATGAAAACCCAAAGTCTGTGGCTGGCAATGTAACTCAGTTGAGTGCTTGCTTCGTGTATTAGTTACTTTTCTGTGGCTGTGATAAAATACCACAGCCAAACATCTTATAGAAGAAAATGTTTATTTAGACTTATGTTTCTAAAGGGTTAGAATTTATGAGTGGGAGCAGTGAGCTACGGCATGGTAACTGTAATAGAAGCACAGGGTTCATATCTCAAAGCATGTATATATTGTGTTGATTTCTTCAGACGAGGGGCTGAGATGATTGCTGTACCCAAGCTTTACGAATACATGGCTTGGGTTGAGCTTAGAGCATTTCTACCTAATTATCCCTAGGCCTAGGCCTGAAAGCTTCTAGCCTCCATACAATCTAATCTTCTGCAAGTCCAGAACTTGAAGGCTTCCATTTCCAGCCACCATCTGCTAGCCTTGGCCTAGACTATGTTTTCAGCCTCAGAGACTTACTGGTGAATAAGCTCACCCTTTCTAGTTCTTTCTGAACTCTGCCTTGCTGGTTCAACTCAGCTGTTCTGGCTCAAAACTTCTCTCCAAGCTGACTGATTCAAACTGGCTTCTCTTTGCTTCTCAATGAATTGCTTTCCTTGGAAAAAATTTCCCCTGAACTGCATGAACTCAACTGCAGTCAACTGAACTGTACTGAACTGTTTTGCCTGGGTTCCATCTGCTAGCTCTTTATTTAACAAAAGCTACATTCCTTTCTCATACATGAAAGCTCCAAGCATAGTGGGAGAGATTGTATAGCTTACTCTGAACAAATCAGCAGCAGGACTACATCTATCCATATTGTAGTTGGCCAGATTCAGGGCAGTGTGAACTTCTATGACCTCCCCCCAAGCAGGCATCTTCTTTTTTTAACAGGATAATCTCAGAGAATCCTTTTTGGGGCAGGTGAGGAAGTGACATTTTCATATCTTACAGCACCTTATGCTGTTGGCACAGCAATTAACAATTGAAAATACAGAGCACACCTACATTTGATACAATATATGTGTAGGTAATCCCAACAATTTAAAAAGCATAACTTTATTCCCCCATACCTGAAAATAGTGACTGGAAACAAAATGTTAAATATATCAATAGTTTAAAGCCTTAAACTTTTATAGTGTTATAGGTCTGATGGAACTTAAACAATTAATGATGTAATACTTCAGTTTATTGCTTCGGATTAGATGTGTTATACCAAAGAATTTGTTTTGTTTCTGAAATCGTAATTCTAAGGCCAATCACTCCTTTGAAAACAGACTCATCATGGATTGGACATGACTGAATTCCACAGGACACCAACATCTTCACAACGAGAGACTTCAGTATTTGAAGCATCAGCAAATGACACATGGTTGAATGGTTCATTTCCAGGAACTTTGGCCCTGAAGATGTAGCCCTGCCATATTTGAAAATGTCTCCTTGGAGAGAACAGCATACTGAGAAGTTTACACTATCAAGGCAGCAGTAAATACATCATAGAATTGTCATTAAAGAGGTTTCAGAGTTTATTTGCAGTGTGTCCTTATTTCAAGCTTGGGTATATGATTCATATGGTTCACTTTTATTTCTTGCCATGTACTCCATAAAATGACATCATCAAAGACCATCTGAGAATAATTAGGATTGTGTCACTCCTTGGATTCTGAAAGGGAACAAATAGGCACATTGGCAGGAAGTGCAATTGGAGGTAGTGCCGGGGGAAACACCAAATACTGGAAGATACAGCTCTTTAAAGAGCACCTGAAGGGGAGCCATGTGCTCAGAGGGAGGGTGCTGGAGGACGGAGCCCACTGGGGAGCACTAATGCTTGCTAGGAAATGAAGCAGGTGTTCCGGCTTTTCTAAAAAGTTGATTGTTCATCTGGGACCAAGATTTAAGTCCCACAGCACAGAGCAAGAAGATCTCATAATTTTTAAGATCAAAATCCCCAAGCTGATGTGAAATGGATAAGTGGAACACTTCTGACTGATTGGTATCTGCCTTTATTTTGACAAGGACATACTTTAGTGGTAATCCTATACAACTGAAAACCTCAAAATAGGGACCCAAGGATTCTTAATCTATGGATTCAATCTCCTTGAGTCTTTCCCTTGGCTTTATGGTAGCCCCTGAATAGAATGGTGACAATTAAGAACAGAGCTATGGCTACAAATCCACAAAATACAATCTCTTGAAGTACAGGGAGACGCATACTCTAAGAGAAATTCACACATCCAACTTGTGATAAAGGATGGAAACTCTGATAAAGCAAACAAACACGAACATAGAAAATAAGAATGGAAGCCTGCACAGCGGCACATACCTGCAATCCCAGCACTCGGGCAGAAGCAGGAGGATTACTGTGAGTTTGAGGCCAGCCTGATCTACAAAGTGAGTTCAGAACAGTCAGGCTATACAGAAAAACCCTGTCTAAAAAAATAGGAATACATGGCGCTGAGTAAACTGATGATATATGGAAAATAAGCTTACCTTGTCTCACACTAAGCAAGTGTTCAAGCATTTATATGGTGTTTATAAAATCCACTTTCCTAATCTACAACTTTAAATGTAGGCCTTGCTCATGATTGGACAACAAAATCTGATTAGTTAGGGTACTCCATGCTCTTTGCAAATGTTTCTACCATCTCTTCCTTGAGAAGTGCTATGGTTTGTATGTTCTCCCTACCCTCCAGTTCATCTGTTAAAAACTGTGATGGTCTGAATGAGAAATATCCTCCTAGTTTTAAACATTTGAGTAGTTGGTCTTCAGCTGGTGGTACTATTTGGAGAGGTTTCGATGGTACAGGCTTGCTGGAAGATGCGTGTCCCTGGAGGCAGGCTTTGAGATTAAAAATTCTTTCCCCCTACTTTAGTGTCTTGGCTTTGTGCTTGCCATGTGAGCTCTCAGCTTCCTGCTCTTGCTGCGATGCTTACTGTCTAATGACATACTGTTCATACCATTATGGACTCTAACTCTCTGGACTCATAGGACAAAATAAGCTTCTCGTTGTAAGTTGTGTGGCATCTTATCACAGCAACAGGAAACTTAGAAACTTAGAAACGCAATGATGAGTGTCATTGTTGAGTGAGGGGGCCTAATGAGAGGTGGTTAGGATAAGAAGGCTCTGCACTCAAGAATAGATTGTCATTACCAAGGGAGTGTGTTAGAATGGTTGGCCTCCTTTTGTACTCTGGGTCTCATGTACACTTATTTGTCTACTCGCCATGCTATGTCAGTAAGAAGGCTCTCCTCAATGCCGGCATCACACTTATGGGAGGCTTCTGAGAACAGAACTACCAATCAGCTAAATCTCGTATTTTCAGTGCCAGAGGTTCAGTGAATGGCTCTGCACCTGCTGCTTAAGTGCTTTTCCTAAAAGCTACATTTCTAACCCTTCCAATCATTTCTTTCTATATTATCCAGTCTGTGGTATTTTGCCATAGCAATAGAAAATGGCTACAACAACCACATTTTCATTTGTCACTTTGAAGCAATACTTTTAAAACTCTCCATATAACACTCATGGTAAAAGCCCAAAACCATTGTTATCTAGAATGTTAAAATCAGTATTATCTGGCAAGCTAACTTGGGTTATTTGTATGTTTTGGCAAAATATATATCACATAAAACTTACATAATTTTGTCAGTACCTGGTACTCCGTAATAAAGATCTATCTTTTCTAAGTGCTCTGTTTTGCAGTAATAATAATTATATAGTACCAAGGTAAAAAATGACCATTGTGCATTTGTTATAACAACTGTTTAACTTTTAGATTAATACAACATCTAATGAATATGACTTAATTTCCAGAGAATTAAGAAATTGAGAATGAAAATTTCTTGAAACATTTATACAATAAAGTGCATATATATCACATATACATACGTGTGTTACATACACTCACATACAGCATGTATACACATACATACAGATGCAGTTCAGGGAAGTCGTATATCTCAGCAAATGTTGAAACAGAGGGATGTATTTTATTTAGGATTGGGTCAATAAGGTTTTCTCTGACTTTAGAAACTGTAAGAGGAATGTTGTAGTGGGAAGAGTGGGCTATGGTTCCTGTGGCTTTCAAAATCTCTCATCCCCATGGTGCCTTCCAGTGAAACTTGTGTGGGTCTGATACCATGAGGAGGAAAGGCCAGATTCAGTTTTGACGACATTAAGAGCATATTTTAGCAAAACTAGTGATGATTATACAAGGTTCTAAAGACTTCCCACATACCAGTCAACACCAGAGCTGAAAGAAGATATGTTATTAATGCCGCAACAGCCAGAAGACACTGCCAAGCTCTTGGTCACCCGTCAAAGGAGCGCCGGCGCTGCTGTGCTGTTGTTGCTTGCTATGCTCTATGTAAATATTTGTTTTCAATAAAAAGACCCATATGGAACAAAAATGCTCTATTTACTTTTGAAAGCCTTCTGGCATGCCTCTAGGATAAGCAGTAAAGACGGAGTCTTCAAGCTAAAGCCACAGGCAAATGTAAGGGAATTTTATGGACGGCTAATGGTGTTCGTTTTGCACGTGGACAGAACTCCCCATCACATTAATTGACACACTTCAATTTAGAAGTGTACAATTATTATTGAACTGTCCAGAACCCCTTCCTTTTGAAGGAAAAATCAGTTCTTTTCTGGGAATTATTTCTTGGTTAGTGATAATCCCTCTCTACCAACTTGTTTGAACTCTGCCAGAGGCAGGAGAGAAGGCAGAGCACAAAGGAGGCTGGCATCTTTCCTTTAGGTTTTCCAAGGGATGACCTATAGAAGAGCAGCCCTTTACTATCAGTCAAACCAAGGAGATTCTGTCCAAGGACTACCTTAACCTTGGGAAGATGGCTAAGCTCCTGCCGGAAGTAACAAAGCTGACAAGCAGTTGAAATAGCAGCCAGGATGATGCCATTTTTCCCCTGGGCCCTGACTACTGATACCTGCAAGGCTAACTAGAAAGGAATGCTGTGCATCAGCCATTTCTGCACATCTACATTGGCATTTCAATTTTCCATCCAATTGAGTGATATTTTATCAAGTTCTCTTGAATCTGGTTCACTCTGGTAAGCTGATTCAGTCCACAGAATTCTTCACAGATATGTGAGCACACACACGTATCTATGAATGCTTATATAATTCATGACTACTAAAGAGTTTTCACATTTGTAATTTTCTGCTTTAGGAAAAGTAATATGTGTATTCTATTTCATATATCAGTTAGAGCTTTTAATTTATATACATATAAATTAAAATGTGTGTGTATGTATGTGTGTATGAATTTGGCTGTGAGTGTAGATATAGGTCAAGCAACTAAAAAGGGAACTAGAAAGAGGGAAAGGGGTTTTGAGGAAGACAATGGGGTACTAGAACACAGGTGAAGTGGAAATGAAAGGGTCCTAGGGATTCTGGGAATGGGTGGAGAAGAGATAGCGGCAAAAACAGCATGACCAGGTTTTGCATGACAATGTCACAACAGAACCTGTTAATTTTTATGCTAACTTAAAAATAAACAAACAAAAACATTTTACCCACCCTATATATTTTTTTTCCTGTGTAGCCCCGGCTGGTCTGAAACTTGCTGTGATCTTCCTGCCTGCAGTCTCTCAAGTGATGATGTTACAGGGGAATGCTTTCTGTACATTGCCTGCTTGAGAACACTAAGTGTACTGATTTATTCAAACAAAACACCGAAACCAAAGCTACATTTATGCACTTTACTGTTTCTGTGATGCTTGAAAACTTTTGATTTCATTCTTCTGGTCTCCATGTTAACTACTCTCTCATTCACAAAGCCCACTGCGTTAAGTATATCTCTTGGGAGTTCAGATCCAGGCATCTCCAGGCACGATTCCTGGGTGTTCCCTATTCCCCTTACACATATGTGGAATGCGAGGCAGAGAGGTGACTCCAGGCTGGGTGAAATGTGGACTATGCAAGCATGAGGACTTGAGTTTGGATCACTGGTACCATGTAAGGGGCTGGAGTTGGCAGTACATGCCTGTAACCCAGTGCTGGAGGGGGTGTGTGTGGCAGATAGAGCTGTGGAGAGCCTACTGGTCAGCCTGTCTAGCTGAACTGTGAATGTCAGAGTCAGGGAATGATTCTGTCTCAATATAGCATATGGAGAATAATAAAAAAAGACACCTGATACTGTCAAACTCTGGCCTCCCTACAAATATGCATACAAACGCACACATGTATACCTACTCAGATACGAACATCATACATTCTAATCAGAGTAGAAATAAAAGACAAGACCATAACGTTGCAAGATGATAGGTAGCATAGACAGGGGGTGGGGAGGAGGTTGACCTTGATGGAAGAAGAGAGACATTCCCTATAGGAGGCCACAAGCCAAGTACATATCATAGGAAATTAGTACATTTGGGGAAGAAATGGAGAGTTTCCATCATTTTCACAGTGGTAGCTCTGTAATAAGTTTAAGGAAGGACAAGAATGTAAGAATTGGCGCATAATTAAAGAGATTGTTATTTCAAAATTGTATTAAGGGGAGAATTTGGAAAACTTAGGGACAATCAAGATCTTTACAAAGAACAGCTCACTGAGCTGCCAAATTAATGCAGAGGCCTCAGTAAACAGAAGCTCAGGGGCCAAGAGGTTCAAGAATGTGGTGAGCTCAGGGTTGTGTCTTTTCAGACACAATAATATATTTCCTCCAGCTCTGTGCTAGCCAAGCCTGGGTCCCAGGACCCTCAATGAGCTCTCAGGACAGCCTAAGGAAGGAGGTAGATGGATTATAATAGATAAATTGACTGAATAAGAAATTATATTGGGTATAGCTTTAAAAAATATTGTATTCTTCTCAAAGCATACAGAGACAGCTTGCTTGGCTTGCCCAGCACTGCCCCTTGGCCATGTGCCCCAGTACTGTATAATTGGCAATGCATTAGGGCTGCATGTAAACAATCCCAATTCCCAGGGAACCCAAAACTTCAAGATCTGCTCTTAAGCTTTTGTTATTTCTCTTCATCACCATTTTAAAAAATCTCCCAGACAAAGGAAGGAATTCTCCACCCAGTGATGTCTTCCTGGCTGATTTGGCTTCTGCTTTTTCACATATTCTCTCACTGATTCTTGTTGGTTTTGAGCAAAGAAAGATTGAGCTCGGCCACCTCCACAGCAGACAACAAGGCAGGCCTCTGTCTGAAGGAGATTAAGATCTAAGAAAGCTAGACAGCAAAGGCCTGTGCTTCCTCAGGGAGAGGATCTCAGGGATTTTCACAGGGGGCCTAGGATGAACTTCTGCCAGGGCATGCACCCAAGGCTCCTAGAGGCATGGAATATTGTATGTGGACTCGGGAGAGCAAGCCGCCATCTTTCTACAGGTTCAGATTGCTCTAGATTTGTCAATAACAATTACCATTTGGCTCTGTACCAAATCTGACTGTCTTGGTTAGAGTTTCTATCGCTGTGAAGAGATGCCAAGGCAACTCTTATAAAGAAAAACATTTAATTGGGCCTGGCTTACAGGTCAGAGGTTTAGTCCATTATTGTCATAGAAAGAAATACGGAGATGAGCATGCAGAAATGGTGGTGGAAAAAGACCTAAGAGTCAACATCTGGATCAGTAAGCAGCAGGAACTGGGTCTGGCTTGAGATTCTGAAACCTCAAGGACTGCCCCATTAACACACTTCCTCCAACAAGGTTACACCTACTCAAACAAGGCCACACCTCCTATTAGTGCCTCTCCTTTATGTGCCTATTTGGGCCATTTTAATTTAAACCACCACAGTGACAAAAATGTCCAGGATTATTTCAGAGGTACTAACAGAGATGGGGTAGTTAATTGTTTTTCTGCAGAGGCAAGATATCCTAGCAACCTCTTGCTCTCTGTAGATAACCCTTCTGTGAAGCTTTGCAGTGATCTCCGAGGTGGTCTACACATCATAGAGGCTACTTGTCATTACAGCCATGGCCACAGATCTGCCATATTGGATAGTGCACTAGTTACATTTTTATTGCTGTGATACAGCACCGTGACCAAAGCAACTCAGGGAAGGAAGGGTTATCTGGGCTTAGAGTTCCTGAAGGTTAAGAGCCCATCACCATCATTGGAAAGCAGCAGGTGTGGTGCCTGGGACAATGAGCTGAGGGTGCTCCTCTTGAACCACAACCACAGAACAGAGCATACACACTAGAAATGGTTCGAGTCTTTAAACTCTCAAAGCCCATCTTCCTTTAGCAAGGTCAGGCCTCCTATACCTACTCAAATAGCACCATCAACTTGGGTGCAAGTATTTAAATATCTGAACCCATGGAGGGAATTCTCATTTAAACCACCACAAATGGATTATCTGTGTTGCTCAAGATCTCCAGGCAAGCTATCATCGAGAGAAGCCTGAGCCTCAAGACCATCCTTTCACCTTTGACTTCTGTCCATTCTGAGCCCTCACTCATCTTTTCATTTTGACCATTAAGTTTTGCCCTGTCATCAACGAACTCCTTTATATCCAATGCATCTCTGAAAACCCCCTTTTGCTTGTCCTCTGTCAACCCATTTCCCTAGTAGCCATTCAGTGGCTACTTGTGTCCTTCTCAGGATACACTGTTTATATCTTTCGTAGAAGTAGGCTAAGTCCTCTTGTGCTCTCCACCGCTGCTTCCACTGATTCTTTCTTCAGATCTTCTGTTTGAGGGTGGTGGGGACCTGTGGCGCATGACTTTGCTACTCAGTAAACCTTCTATCACCTGCCAATGTACATGTTATATTTCTTAATTGCTACTAACAAACACACCCACTTTCAGTTATTTTCCATCCTGTCTCCTCAAGCATTTGATTATGCTGTAGCATGTTTACATGACATTTCTCTCAGTCCTTTGAGCCCCTCTCTTCCAGTGCTAATCTCCACTTCCAAGGATCATCTTTATCTACATAGATCATTTCTCATATTTTCATTATCTTGACGTTCCCAGCATTAAGAATGTCACTCAAGCAGTAACCACCTTCTATTATTATAGCTTGCTACTTAGTCCCGTGTTTCATTTTTTTTCAACAAGATACAAAATTCTCAATCATAATCCATTCCCCTGGTCCACATTCATCTTCATGTTGTCATCTCTTCGACATACTATCACATCACTATAACCTTCTTGCCACACGCTTAACAGGGGGTATAAGGGTAAGCTCTAGAAGTGGCTAGGAATTAATGTGGTCTAGTCATGTGGTGATGATAGGTTCTCTTCTAAAGTCAGTGACCTCACTAGTCCTGGGAAGTTGGCTGGATTTCTAGAAACAGACATGATTTCCTTTCTGCTGATTGGGCCTTAAGTCCAATTAGAGAGCAAGAGGTTACAATCAATAGATGAGTGCCACAATTGCACCTTTAAGAATATCTTGCCATGGTGATTAGTGCTGTGGTTCATAGGCATTGCAGCTAGAGAGGACTATTGCTTATTTCCTTTTCCTGGCAGCTTATATAGTAGTTTCTGATACTGGAAAAGCTAGACCACAGGAAGACTTTCAGGTTAGACCCAGCCCAAATCATGTGAGTCCATGTGGTATCTTCAGCAATAAGGATGTGCCTTTACTTCAGAAGGGTATAGAGGACAACAGCAATACCCTATATTGTTTTGGTGGTCACGTGAATTACCCTAACGACTCGAATGAAGGTTTTTAATTCCTGGTTCTGGATTTTTGTTTAGACAGTCTGTAGCTCTTGTGGAAAATATTGATAGTCTACAGGGTAATATTTCATGTAATGTACACACATACACACATGCATGTATATGATGTATATGTGCATATATATGTACACACACAGTCTCTATCACAACAAAGGAACAAAAAGACATGCATTATTTTTATAATTACTGCCTTTTTATTTGGTGTTCTTACTTTTTTCAGCCATTTTTCCCAACTTTTTTTTTAAGTCTTTTATCTTTGATATCTAGGAATTCTTTTCTGTTGCTGTTTTAAGTCTTTTTCAAGTAACCCCAATGCATGTATTTCTTTAGGAATAATGTCATCTGATGTACTGCTCCTTGGAAAAGCCATGCTTTGTCACTTTTCTGTATGTCTTGTAATTCGCTGTTGAAAATAGCACATTTGAAAAGAGTGATCACCTTTTTAATCATTGTACATTGACTGTGACAGAGAAAATATACTTATGCATCCAACCTGAAGATTTGATAGCTTTTAAAATCATTCTAGGGAAACATCTTCTTGAGTTTGTATGAGTGCTTTCTCCAATTTCTTTATGGAAGTAACTATTTTTAAGTGTGCTATTTTCCTGAGAGTCTCACTCACGGTTATGTGGTGGTGGTGATGGCGGTGGTGGTGGTGTGGTGGTGGTGTGGTGTGTGTGCATGCACACTCCTTGCTATATTTCTTCTCTCAATAAGTAATTTCACACTGCAGTTTTCAACAGCTGTGCTTTGTGAACATGGCCTTCTTTAGCATGGAAGACAAGTCACTATGTAATGTTTAAACTAAGTTAGAGAGCACAGAATACTCCTTCAGGTAGTCCAGAAACAGGTTGAAACATTGTGAATTTGATCGAGTTTCGCTTTACTAACAGTTACCTAGAGAGCATATATCCTGTGACAGGGAAGACCTGGGTCAAGGGCTATTATAATCTCATATATTTCCCTGTCATTTGGCTAAGGCTTTTCCTTGATTGGAAATTTGCATTTTGCTCTAGATCTCTGACTGACTTCCAGAGCTCGCAGAAAGTTGTTTCAGGCGGTTGCTAGTTTATTTAATCTTTTCATGAGGGAAGAGGGCTGGAACTTCATACTTAATCATTTTGCTGACACCAATCAACTCCACCCTCTTTATAATATAACGAAAAGTTGCTCAAAAACGTAGTGCTGTGAACTTACTTGTATGTCTTCCTGTCATGCAGCTCTAAGCTGGGCTAAGAACTAGGGTAGACAAATAACATGTCAGCAGGACATTGTGGTACCTATTTTAATTGTTTATATACAGTCCTATGGAGTCCTCTGAGGATGGGCAGAAGCAACCATGTTTCGAAAAGCCTTCCTCTGCCAGACTTTGTGTTTTCCCAGTTAACTTTTACTGCCGATTTTCTGTTAAAGATGAAGAGATTAGACGAAGTTGGCTGCCATTGTAATTGTTCCCCTGACCTTTTTGTTAACATAGGAAGTAGGCCCATCGGTTCAGATTTATGTCAATTTACAAATGAGAGTGGATTATTTCGTTGCAGAGGAATTAACTTTTGAATGAAGTGACCCAGAAAGGGAGCTGTTTCAGTAGAGACCTTCTGCTCCTAGCAATTGGCTTTTAATGACCAATTTCCTTTCACATCAGTTCACGAGTTGGTTAGGTTCAGGCATCTTTTATCCACCTCTGATGCTAGGGAGTAAAAGCAAAAGAAAGTGTAGACACTAATTAAGCTGGCTTCTGTGACAGGGAGTTGAGAATGCCATCAGCCTGCTAAGGAAGGTCAGAAGTGGAAGGAAGCATTCCTGCACTGTTAAATCATGGATCATCTAAGCAGTTAAGCTCTTGACCTCAATGTTTCCTTATTACACAATAGTTCTTACAGCTAGGACTTATAAAATGACTGTGGACATAGCTTCCTTGGAAATGCTTATGGCTGATAGCATTTGTTATGAGCCCATATTTCTCTGGTTTTTGACAGTTGGGTTACTCTTTTTCTTTTATGTGGGTATTTTAAAAACAAACAAACAATAACTGAGGAAGCAAGATGACTTAGCAGGTAAGGTCATTTTCCATGGAGACTGATGAGCTAAATTTGATCCCTAGGACTCATGGTGGGAAGGAGACAGACCCTCTGTTGAGTTTTTCTCTGACCTCTACATATGTATCTCCTCTCCCTACTCACACACAAGTAAGTAAATGTAAAACAAAACAAAAGCTAATTTTAGAGTCGCTCCTTTGAAGACTGTTAAGTTAATTAAAATTTTTGCATTTTTATTTTATTTTTTTCTGTTCTTCCGTGATACATAGAGTATATTACTATGACAGTCATGGAACTCTTTTGGTGATTTAATAAAACCTTTCATGTCATTTTACAGTGATAATTTATAGTGTAGGGTGTTTAGGTAATGTTTGTGGTTAAGGGAGAGCAGGAATTATTACATCTAAAACACAGGCTATGTCGGAAGGGTTTATTTAAATTCTAGTCATATTTACCCTCTCTGCAACTTGCAGGGAGTAAAGGGACACACTTTACTTTAAGGGAAATGACCTTAATCAAATGAAGCAGTAGAGAACGTAATCACTAAGCAAACAAGGAGGCACTAGACATAACTATGTACAAGCTGCACTTGTTCTGATGTACTTCTGAATGAAATGAGTATTTTCTTTCTCTGCTCACTAACATGTTCCTTGAGGAAGGAGGAGGAGATAGAATAGATACTGGAGATAGCATATTTATTTCTCTATTTTTCCAAGAAGCTTTTGAAGGAGAAATTTCAGAGCTATGCTCTATCTAGTTGTAGTGAGGAACAATAGGAGTCATGAACATATATTTCTTCGGGAATGGTTTTTTAAAAAACCACTTCACAGATTAAAAAATATATATCATTCCACATCAGTCATGATGATGGTCTAGGGTTTTAATAAAATTTTCTTTATTTGAAATGAATCCTGAACCTGCCAGATAGGAAGTGCTGGAGTGTCAATTTCAGGATAAACCATGTTAACCCCACCCATCTTTTAAAAACGAAAAGACTTTATTTTCATATCCCAGAGAGCAGGCAATTTTCTTTGGTGAATGTCGTCATCACTGTTAGAGTTCAACAAAGAAACCACCAGAGTGTAAAGACAAGCATCAATCCTTTTGCAAAATCACTGTGACTGCCTTATTCCATTTCATGAATGACCTTTATTCTGGAGTATTTCTCTCCTGGTTATAACTACTTTCTGCTAATCTCACAGTATAAACTTTTGGGTTTGACAAAAAAAAATCAATAGAAGTGTCCTTTAAAAGTCTGTGTCTTTGAAATCCAAGGTCATCAGAAGGATTAGAAATAAGTTGCCCTTGAGTATGAGAGAACTTTTTTTCAGGGCTGGAAAGTCAAGCCTTTCTTACCTCCTTCTTCAGTCAGATCACCAGATTAGAAATAAGAAAAAAAATTAAAGCCGTAGACTTCTTTCCCCTATACCATGATTTTTAAGTTTCTATACCATGATTTTTAAGCCCTAATGGCTACCATAGCAACTTATCTTTGGCTAATAATTAGCTTTTATAATTTTCTATCTACAGTAAGAACCATCTACCCTACAAAGTTTTCTTGCTTCTTGTTTGAAGCTTAGTTTTTGTTCCTTGTAGTCCGGAAAGCAGTGTAGGAAACACAGTGACATTTTACAGCTCCCAGGTGAGTTATTTTGAAATGAGAAGGTTACACTCAGGAAACTCCCTGGTGAGAACCTTGACATGGATGCTGTACTGTCTTTGATCTCTCTCCTCAGCTCTCAGCGTGAGGAGGGGCTGTTTGCAGCTCCTGCTGCCTTGGCTATGTTTTCAGCTCTAGCACTATTTGGATGCCCGTGCCTGACTCAGTCTCTCAGCTGGCCTCTCAGCCTTTGAGGCAGGAGATGAGGAAAGGAGCTGGAGATAAAAACATCCAGAAAATTCACACCCAGTGTCCAAACTCTTGTCCTACAGCTAGCCTCTCCAGCTTTCAGTGTTGCTTGCCTGAAGTTTGTCTTCTGAGGAAATTTTGAGCTAAAATAAGCAAAATCCCCACAGCTCAATAAAGTAGAAAAAAAAACTTAGCCATAATGATCATATTTCAAGTTGATAAATGACTAAATGTTTTTAACTAACTCCAGTAACTGTTTGAAATGATTGTAGGATGCTTGCATGTCTTCTTGTAAAACCTAAACCTGTTTCAATGGTATATTACTTAAATGTGAAATATGGTTAGATGGACACACTTAAAATAATTCCAAGAAATGATATATTTTTAACAGTAAGTCAAGTAATGCCTTCAATTCTTGTTTAGATGTGGTTGACTTAAAATAGCTTTCTCAGTATTGAAATATGAAGCAGTTCACAGATGCCAACTAAAGACAGAAATCCTGTCCAAGAGGAAAAGAGGTTTAATTACTCCCAGTGCCCAGGCAGAGTTATGGACATGTGGGAATGGAAGGTCTGATGTCCACCCCACCTTAAGATGGATGATCTTTTGGAATAGGGAGAAAGCTGTTTTGTTTGGGTTCATTGGTGGAAGTTAGTAGAATTGCCAGAATTTTTTTATACTATTCTACACCCATGAAGCATTTTGTAGAAGCTGAAGCTTCAGTTGGGTGGTTATCTTATAAATACAGTCTTGGCTCTGCTGATTCTGAAACTCTAAAAATCCATAACACAAGAAAATATGCCTTATGGGGACAAGAAACTTTTAAATGGTTTTTAAATGTAATATGGAGCAAATACCATGTTTTTCATGAAATCTATTTTTTCAGCTTGAGGAAATGTATTAACAGAATCTTATTTACCATATTAAGTTTTCTTCAGTGATTTTAAACAGCATTTGATCCTTTAGATTTAGTCTTAGAATTTCTAATATCAGCTTTTGAATGTTGTTTAAATTCTTTTCAATGCTATGTGCACCATTTCATGTATTCATCCTTTTTTTTTCCTTTTCTGTTTGCCCTCAGACACACACACACAGACATACACACAGACACACACACACAAAATATATACTATTCTTGTACATGAAACAAAGATCATCCCAAACTATCTATGTGCTTAGGTATTCACTACCATAAACTGGATGGTGAATGACTTGCTAATGGACATAGGAATAAAATAGAGAAGGCTTTGAACTATACACTCAGTGCTAAATGATTAGCAGAGAAAATGAAAATAGGAATGAATCCTCCAACTAGGTTAAAAGATTTTGGGAGGCAGAGAAGGGAAGACAGGAATAGGGAAAAGAGGAGGAGACCGTGGTGGTGGAGGAGGAATAGAAGGGAAGGGGGGGGGATCTATTCTGAAGTTCTCCCAAACCAGTCTTGTTGGTAGTTGCTCAGCTGATAACTGGTAATTTCCACATGGCGAGGCTGTAAAAGCTGCAGACTCTAAACTAGGCACTTGACTTGCTGGTGCGAGGACTGAAGTTAGGTAGTTTGGATGGAGGTTGAGCCCTGTGTAAATCTTCTCTTTCCACCCTCCCCCCATTTCCTTACCTGCATTTCTGAAGGTCTCCACTGCCTCTGCTTTGATTTCCTCGTTCCCCACAGGGTTTACATTTTGCTAAGACTCTGCTCAGTGCTTTCTTAAGTGCCCATTTCTCAAGTAAGATTATTTTTCACATTTAGCCCAGGTGGAACCCTTAATCTTCTATATCGAGTGAACAGAAAAATTCAGAAACATTGGCAGGCTGTTTGAATTTGAAGACTGAGCAATTGGAAGCTTGACCAGAGGGGAAAGAGACTGTGTCCATCCATACGTTCTTTCACACTCATGTGCACACACACAACAGCAGCCGCACACGTAACCTGCTAAGCAAGTAGCTTCCAACTTAAACTCAGTTTTTATAAAGCTGGGAATTGAAGAAAGGAGACCAATTTCTACCACCCTTAGTGTTTGTCTGATTTAAATATTTCCTCTTTCTTAGGCCTCATTTTCTTGGTGTTATTTTCCACAGAAGCATCTGAACTTTTTTTGTGAGATAAATGACTTTTCCTCAGTACTGTTATGTTTGAGGCTTGGCAAATGAACAGTACTTTTGAAAAACTTGTTGAAATCCATTCAAACAGTATTTTCATTCACTCATCTGAGGAAAAGCGATTATTCATTGTGCTCAGTGACCTTCGCGGTTTTATTAGATATCTACTAAGTGATCTTAATATGAAGAATTTAAATGTAAGACCACACACACACACACAATCCCATTATAGTATTTTTCCTATTGATATCAACTGAAGATAATAAGAGGTGGTGAGACTTTTGTTATTTTTGAAAGATTTATTTATTATTTATACAACATTCTGCCTGTACACCAGATCTTACTGTAGATGGTTATGAGCCACCATATGGTTGCTGGGAATTGAACTCAGGACCTTTGGAAGAACAGCAAGTGTTCTTAACCTCTGAGCCACCTCTCCAGTCCTTTTTTTTAACTTTTGTTATTGAATTAATTTATGCACACACAGAGAAATATATTTAGACACGCATAATTACATAGGCACACATGTGCCTATATGTAATTGTCTAAATAAGCCATTAAGTGTAGCGAAGTTAAGTTGATTGTTTTGCAACATGATTTAAGGAAAAGCATTTCAGTCCCAAGACATTTCTGCTTTGGCATCATCTTTGCTTTGTTTCCTATTGCTGTGTTTAAAATATTCTAACCAAAATAAACATGGAGAGGAAAAGGTTTATTTCAGCTTACAGGTTACAGTCCATCAGCAATGTAAGTCAGGGCAGGAACTCAAGGCAGGAACCTGGAGACAGGAACTGAAACAGAGATCACAGAGTGGTGCTACCTACTGGCTTGGTCCCTTGCTTGCTCAGCCAGAACCCTTTGTTTAGGGGTAATACTGCACAGAGTGGGCTGGGTCCTCACATATCATACAGCAATCAAGAATATGACTCACTCCCAGGAATGCATGTCCACATACCAATTTAATAGAGTTGTTCCCCGAATTGAGACTCCCTCAGATAACTCTGGGCTGGGTCCAGATGATAGCTGAAACGATGAGGAGTCTTTTTAATCACATTACCAGCCTCTTTCCCAACCTGAAGGAGTCTGAAGTATTGTCTATGATATTGTACCTTAATCTTGATAAAAAGTTCTGCCAACGCTCTGCTGTCTTGTCCTTATTTCACTATCAGTTATAGCCCAACTTCTAGTTACACTTTCCTATCAACACAATGACTTCTGAAAAAAAAAATAACAGCGAAGTCTCAAAATAATCCCTTTAAGGAAGATTAATTTATCTTACTGACTGAACGGTTTTGAATTTTGAACTGTACTTTTGCACTAGTTGCAAGGTAAGAAGAAAAGGCGTGTTTTAGCAAAGCAAGACACCGGTGCACAACACACTGCACTTTCACTGCGAGGAGCAAGCAGCGCCGCAGACGCAGTGCAGCCTTGCTGGAGACGCTCAGGTTTCATTGGCTTGTTCTTGCTGCTCATCTGACAGTCACATTTTTATTTTTCACACTCTTGTACCCCAGTCTTTATTACCATCACCTGGCCCTTCTTGTCACTGTCATCTGTTTCTTACAGACGAGCCCAGAGGTTCTCTTACCTGCTCCTCCTCCTTCATGGCTGTCCCACCTCACTCTTCGGATACGGTGTTCTCAAGGACAGGTAATCCCTCTCTCTGTGCCATCGCATATCCACTTTCATGCGTGAACGATGGCCTCTAATCACTCTCTTCACAGCAAGTGACCCTCAGATTTCCATTTTCCTAATGCCACGTTCAACTCACTCTTCTCTCAGACAAATTATGCAGATTGGCTCACTGGCCTTTTACCCAACCCTGTCCTTTCCCAAATCTGTGTGTCCCCCTGCTTTAACTGGTTCAGATAATAAAGATTTCCCAGGACGCTTTTATGTCGCCATTTCTTAAAACTGCTATTTTGTAGAACTGTTCAGGTGAGAAATTTCTTGCTGTAGTCTTTATAGCCTTCTAAGTATAGACTCATCAGCTGCCAGGAGGAATATTTGCATTCTTTCTTCTTTATTTCTATTCTTTTTATTTACTTCTACCATGTTAATTAGTAGATGGTTACTTATATTTCATATTAATTATGTAGAACAGTGTCTTGTCCCCCTGCTCCTGGTTTTAAAGGACATATGTTCAGCTTTTCCATATTCTACACAATGTTCACCATGAATCTGTACCAGATGTGTTGGGATAGGTTTCTTCTGTTGCTTATTTCTTTAGAGATTTAAGTAAGAAGGTATTTGAGGCTTTTGTTAACTGTTCTGCATGTATTCAGATGATCGTGTAAATTTTGTCCTTGGATCTATTTATGTGCTGTCCTGGTTTGTGTATCCAAGGTCATCCTTGTAGTCTTGGAAATAAAACTGACTTATCATAGGTATGTGGTATATTTAATATGTTCATGTTGATTTGTATGCATTCTGATGGGAAATTTTGTCTTGAAATTTGCCAAGGATATTGGTAGTTTTCTTTTTGTTGTATTTATTCAGCTTTTTATATCAGGGTAATTCTGACTTCATAGAATGATTATGGCAATGCTACTTTCCTTTATAGTTTACAGAATAATTTGAGAAATAATTGGAATTAATTCTTTAAAATATAATATTCAGTGAGTTTGGGTAAATCTTTCTGGCCATTCGTCATCAGCTTTTGTTTGTTGGAAAAATTTTTAGGACTGCATCATTCATATAGTTTTCATTGTGAGCTTAGCCTTTAATGACTGAGTCTGCTCCAGCCTGGCTACATCATTTTACTTGTTTTGTTAACGTTTTCTATGTATTATTTGATTCAGTTTGGTACAATATATGTATCTAGAAAATTATCCAACTCTAGCTATTCTAACTTATATTCAGATATCCAAAACATTTACTAATGGCCTCTTAGATTTCAGTTTTATTTGTTATAATATTTTCTTTCTGCCTCTAGTTGTTTTAATTTGGTTTTTCTCTCAATTCTTTTGGTTAGCTTGTTTAAAGGCTTGCCAGTCTTTTCAGAGAATCAACTCTTTGTTTCATGACTTATTTTTAGTGGATGTTGAGAATGGATAAAAACCAAGATAGATTTTATACATGTATGAAATTATCAAAAAAATAAATAAAAGATAGATAAATTATTGGTATTATTTTAAAACTATTTAATTAACATCAGTGTTGACATTTATTTATTTTTTCTTGCTAATTTTGGGTTAGCTTGTTCTTGTTTATTTTCGATTCTGGAAATTTTCACCATCCCAATTTCTTTGACCATCCGCTTACTCAAAAATTTATTTTTCAATTAATTTCTGTATTTTTCAGCATTTTTATTTACTTTTCCCCAGTTTTGGAGTCAACTTCTTTTTACTATGATATAATAAAATACATGAAATTATTTTGCTTTTTAATGCTTTTTAAGATTGGTGTTGTGACCTAAAATATGGCCTACTCTGGAGAAAGTTATAAGAGTTTGTGAAAAGAAAGTGTTCTATGTAGTTGCTGGAGAGAACATTTTGAAAACACATGCCGGTTAAGTTCATTTTATCTGTGATATAGGCTTAACTATTAGGTTTATTCATTAATCTTTTGTCTGGCTAACAGACCCATTGGTGAGAATAAGACATTAATGACTCTTATTAATATTATATTGGGGTCTCTTTGCACTTTCGTGTCACACAATCTTTATTTCATGAAATTAGATGTACCAATGCTTGTTGTATATATACTTATAAAAGTTATTATTATGAAACACTGTATCTTTTACCAATATGCAATGCATATCTATATATCCTCTGATTAATTTTGGCTTGAAATTACTTGGATCAGAATATAAGTATTCCCGTTTCTAGATTCTGTTTGTCTGGAATGTTTTGCATGGTTTTTGTCCTTTACTTTAAAGTTCTGTGTAAATTTACTTTTGAGTCTTGTTTCTCATGTGTGGCAAACATCTAAGTCTTAATTGTTTTTTATTTTATTATTAGTCTATTTTTTAATTAAATTTTTATTTTTTATATTAATTACACTTTATTTACTTTGTATCCCAGTGGTAGCCCCTTCTCTCATTCCTTCCCAATCCCACACTCCCTCATCTCCTCCCTGCCCCTCTCTAAGTCCACTGATAAGGGAGGTCCTCCTCCCCTTCCATCTAACCCTAGCTTATCAGATCTCATCAGGACAAGCTGCAATGTCCTTCTATGTGGTCTAGCTAGGCTGCTCCTCCCACAGGGGGTGGAGAGGTCTAAGAGCTAGCCACAGAGTTCATGCCAGAGACAGTCCCTGTTCCCCTTACTACGGTACCCACTAGAATACTTAGCTGTCATGGGCTACATCTGAGTAGGGGTTCTAGGTTATATCTATGCATGGTCCCTGGTTGGAGGATCAGTCTCAGGCAAGCCCCTGTGCCCAGATATATTTGGTCCTTGTGGATCTCCTGTTCTCTCCAGGTCTTATTAACTCTCATTTCATATGATTCCCTGCATTCTGCGCAGTTTGGTCATGAGTCTCACCATCTGCTTTGATACACTGCTTTGTAGAGTCTTTCAGAGGCCCTCTGTGGTAGGCTCCTATGCGACTTCTCGTTTTCTCCTGCTTCCAAAGTCCATCCCATTTATCTTTCTAAGTAAGGATTGATCTTCTTACCCTGGGACCTCCTTCTTGTTTAGCTTCTTTATGTGCACAGATTTTAGTATGTTTATCCTATCTTATAGGTCTAGTATCCACTTATAAGTGAGTGTATACTGTGTGTGTCTTTCTGCTTCTGGGATATCTCACTCAGGATGTTCTTTTCTGTGTCCCACCATTTGCCTGCAAACTTCATGATTTCCTTGTTTTTAATTGCTGAGTAGTATTCCATTGTGTAAATGTACCACAGTTTCTGTATACATTCCTCCGTTGAGGGACATATGGGTTGTTTCCAGGTTCTGGCTATTACGAACAAAGCTTCTACAAACATGTTGAACAAATGTCCTTGTGTACTTGAGCATCTTTTGGATATATGCCTAGGAGTGGTATAGCTGGATCTTGAGGAAGCACTATTCTTAATTGTCTGAGAAAGCACCAGATTGATTTCTAAAGCAGTTGTAGAAGTTTACATTCCCATCAGCAGTGGAGGAGGGTTCCCCTTTCTCCACAACCTATCCAACATGTGTTGTCACTTGAGGTTTTTTTTAAACATTTTTATTTTATATTAATCACAGGTTATATACTTTGTATCCCAGCCATAGCCCCCTCCTGCATTCCCTCCCTATCCCTCCTCCATCCCTCCCTCATCTCCTCCCTGCCCCTTTCCAAGCCCACTGATAGGAGAGGACCTCCTCCCCTTCCATCTAACTCTAGCTTATCAGGTCTCTTCAGGACTGGCTGCAATGTGTTCTTCTGTGGCCCAGCATGGCTGCTCCTCCCTCCAGGGGGGTGGGGGAGTCAAAGAGCCAGCCATTGAGTTCATGTCCAAAATAGTCCCTGTTCCCCTTACTAGGGTACCCACTTGGATACTGAGCTACATTCAAGCAGGGGTTCTAGGTTATATCCATATATGGTCCATGGTTGGAGAAACAGTTTCATAACCATTTGCTACATTCAAGCAGGGGTTCTAGGTTATATCCATACATGGTCCATGGTTGGAGAAACAGTTTCATAAAAGACCCCTGTGCCTTGTACTGTGCCTTGCAGAGCTCCTGTCCTCTCCACTTGAGTTTTTTATCTTGGCCATTCTGATGGGTGTAAGGTGAAATCTCAGGGTCGTTTTGATTTGCATCTCCCTGATGACTAATGATGTTGAGCATTTCTTTAAGTATTTCTCTGTCATTCTACATTCTTCTGCAGAGAGTTCTCTGTTTAGCTCTGTACCCCATGTTTTAATTGGATTACTTGATTTGCTGCTTTTTAACTTCTTGAGTTCTTTATATAATCTGGATATTAGCCTTCTCTCAAATAGGAGTTGGTGAAGATCCTTTCCCAGACTGTAGGCTGTCGTTTTGTTTTGATGACAGTGTCTTTTGCTTTACAGAAGCTTTTCAGTTTCATGAGGTCCCATTTATTGATTGTTGATCTTAGAGCCTGTGCTGTTGGTGTTCTGTTCAGGAAGTTGTCTCCTGTGCCAATGGGTTCTAGCCTCTTCCCCACTTTTTCTTCTGATTTAGTGTGTCTGGTTTTATGTTGAGGTCTTTGATCTACTTGGACTTTAGTTTTGTGCAGGGTGATAAATATGGGTCTATTTTCATTTTTCTGCTTGTAGACATCCAGTCGGACCAGCACCATTTGTTGAAGATGCGGTCTTTTTCCATTCAATGGTGACCCTTTTATTGTGGAGTTGGTGGATTCATTTCTTGTTTTCTTTTCATTTTTGTTGGGAAATTATCTGTATCCTATGTTTTCTTTGGTGTAGTTTTTTTCGTTGGATTGGGGTTTTCCTTCTAGTATCTTCTGTAGGGCTGGGTTGCTGTGTGGATATTGCTTAAATTTAGTTTTGTCTTGGAATATTTTGCTTTCTCCATCTATGCTGATTGAAAGCTTTGTCTGGGTTGGCATCTGTGGTCTCTTAAAGTGTGCATGACATCTGCCCAGGCCCTTCTGGTTTTCATAGTTTCTGATGAGAAGTCTGGTGTTATTCTGATAGGTCTAATTTCATGTTCCTTGGCTTTTTTCCCTTGCTGCCTTTAATATTTTTTTCTCTGTTCTGTAGGTTTAGTGTTTTGACTATGATGCAGCATTAAGAGTTACTTTTCTGGTCTAGTCTACTTGGTGTTCTGCAGGCTTCATGTATGTTTATGGACATGTCTTTCTTTAAGTTGGGAAAATATTCTTCTATGATTTTCTGAGCCTGGAATCTTCTTTTTCATCTATTCCTATTATTCTTAGGTTTCGTCTTTTCCTGGCATCCTTGATTTCTTGGATGTTTGTGTTTGGATCTTTTCTGATTTTACTTTTTCTTTGAGAGAAGTATCAATTTCAGCAAGCGTATCTTCAACACCTGAGATTCTCTCTTCCATCTCTCTTGTATTCTATTGGTGATGCTTACCTTTGTGGTTCCCGATCTTTTCTCTAAGTTCTCCAGCTCCACGGTTTTCTCTGTTTGTGCTTTCTTTATAGATTCTAATTCTGTTTTCATGCTTTGAACCATTTCCTTCATCGGTTTGAATGCTGATTCTTGTCTTTCTATAAGGGCTCCTATTTTTTTGTTTGTTTCCTCGATCTATGCCACTAATTGTGTCTCATTGTGTTACATTTTTCTGTATTTCTTTGAGAGCTTTGTTCATTTCCTCTTTATTTGCCTCCACTTGAATGGCTATTATTCTGAGAGATTTGTTCATTTCTTCTTTTTGTTCCTCTAATAACTGGGTAAGGATAGCTTTAAAGTCATTTTCCAGTGTTTCCACTGAATTAAAATAACCATTGATTTTGGGGGATGCTGGTGGAGCCATGATGTCCTGATTTTTGTTGGGTGTGTTCTTATGCTGACTTCTGGCCAATTGCTTATCTGTAATCTTTACTGTTTGTTCCTGTAGTCTGTACTTCAGACTGGATTCATCTTTCTCTGGTGTCTGGAGTATCCTTCAGGAAGATGAGAGAGGTCCAGTGGTTTGAGAGTGTGAGTTGTTGCTTCAGCTGTACCTGAGGGAGGAAAAGACCCTGGTGCAGAAGCACTATTGCAGGGGAGTAAACATGTGTGTGTGTGTGAGTGTGTGTGTGTGTATGTGCACGTGTGGAAGTGTGTCTTGAAGGAGAGAGTGCTAGAGATTTATGTGCTTGGGAAGTGGGGGTTGGGAGCAAGCACAGGAGGAGATGTGGATGTTATAGCTGTTTGCAAACACAGATTGTGGGTGCAATGGACCTGTGCAGATTTCCTGAATACCCAGTGGTCTAGTCTGTGGTGGGCCCTGCAGGCTGGACTCTGAGCTCTGTGGCTGACACTGTGGGCAGGACCTGTACACTGCTGTGGGTTCTGTGTGCCTGGTGCTGTGACCTGTGCTAGAAGCTGTGGACACAGTAGGATGGGCTCTGCTCACTGAGTTGAAAAGCACTGTGGACTTCCTCTGCTGCCTCTGCCTCAGCCAAGGAGGGAGAATGGAAGTCATTGGGAAATGTGTGTGTGTGTGTGTGGGGGGGGTGTTTGAGTGTTCTCAGTCTCAAATTTCAAGGAGGCAGATCTGTGCTTGGAGCAGCCAGTACTTGTGCTCTTTGCAGAGAGCTGAATGCAATGTGGCCCGCCTCCTCTTTTCTGCTGCTGGCTGTAGTGCCTCTGCTGCTGCCTCTGCCCACTATGGGAAAAGTGCCTGGGAACTGAGTCCCCAGGAGGAGTGTATGGAGATGTCTGCAGTTGACCAGTATCCTATTGGTTTCAGTTCAGGGTTTATCTCCCTTCCCCCTCCCCCCACCCCCGGAAGCCTTGGTATTGTTTTGGGTTCCACTGCCCCTTCACTCACCAATTCAGAGTTTCTGCTCCTCTGCCCCTCAAATACTGTACATGTTGGTCACTGCCATCTTGGATCCCCCTATTTTTTATTATTATGATTTATTACAATTTATTCAATTTGTATCCTGGCTCTGGCCCCATCCCTCCTCTCTTCCCAATCCCATCCTCCCTCCCTCTTTTCCACGTATGTCCCTCCCCCAGTCCACTGGTAGGGTAGGTCCTCCTCCCCTTCTATTTGACGCTATCCTATCAGGTCTCATCACGACTGGTTGCATTGTCTTCCTCTGCTGCCTGGTAAGGCTGAATCTCCCAGGGGGAGGTGATCAGAGAGCCTGCTACTGAGTTTATGCCAGAGCAAGCCCTTGCTCCCCTTACTAGGGATCCCACTTGGAAACTGAGTCTATGGTCTACATCTGAGCAGGGGTTTTAGGTCCTCTCCATGCATTGTCCTTGGTTGGGGTATCATTCTTTTCAGGGACCCAGAACTCAGTTTTTTTGGCTCTGTTGGTCTCCTTTTGGGGCTCCTGTCCCCTTCAGTTCTATCTCCCCCTTCTTTCATAAAATTCCATACATTCGGTCCAAAGTTTGGCTATGAGGCTAAGCCTCTGCTTCAATACCTCCATCTGTAGTCTTTCAGAGGCCTTCTGTGGTAGGCTCCTGTCTTGTTTCTAACTTCTCCTGCTTCTGTTGTCTATTGTGTTTGTCCTTCTGAATGAGGATTGAGCATCTTCACTAGGGTCTTCCTTGTTTAGCTTCTTCCTAATTCAGCCATTCTGCAGCTTTTTATTATAAATTAAGACTGTTTACACTAAAAAATATAATGGAAAAATACACACTGACCCCTGCCATTTTGTCATGTTTCTAATGTTTGATTCTTCACTAGTTTTTATTTGATTATCTACTTTCTGTGGTATTTCTTGTGTTTTCACAGTGGCTATCTTTCTCTTCTGTATGTAGGATGTAAGCATCTTATGCAATATTGGCTTGGTGGTGATGAATTTCTTTAGTTGTGATCTTTCCCAAAAGTTATTTCTACTCTGTTGTTAAGAGATAATCTTTCTGAAGTAGTTATTGAGATTGACAGTAATTTTTACCCAGGGTTTGAATCACGTTATTGCGAAAATTTCCAGGCTTTCGTGCTTCTGTTGAGAATATGCTATTCTGGAGTGGTTACTTTTAGAAAAGGATTAGTGCTTCTTTCTCTACCAATTTTCAGTATTTTTACATTGCTCTACATTCTTGGCATTTTAATTCTAATATTTAGCTTTCCAACATTTTTTCCCTCAGGTATATTTGAAGACCTAAGTGTCTTCTGGAACTGGATGTTCCTACCTTTATGATTTTTCTGTTATTATTTATGATTAGTTTTTTAAGCCTTTAGTCTGCACCTCAGCAACTGCTACACTAAAGATAAACAACTTTAGTCTTTTAAGTACACCTCAGAGATCTTGACTCTTCTATTTTAAACCTCATTTTCTTGTCTTTATTGTTATGAGAATGTTTAGATTTGTTAAGTTTGTTGTTAAACTCAAGCTGTTCTCTTCACCAAACTCACCAGAGTTTGCTTCTTCCTGAGGATTTTATTTTCTGTATAGATTCTTTTAAAACTTTGTATGCCTTCATTGAGCTTTTGATTCATTTCACACGTTTTCTTCCTGATTTGCTTGTTTTTTTCTTTTTTTTTCATTTTATTGGATGTCATCAGTCTTTTAAATATCACAGTTTTGTATTATTTACCCAGTACTTAATCAACATCACCATCTTTGAAGTTAGTTGTTAGAGAGTTATGAATTTTTGGAAGATTCCTGATGCCTTGTTTTATCTTTCATATTGCTTCCATTTCTGTGCTGAATCTCCACATCTTTTGGTATATATGCTGCTTTGGCTTTTAGGTGAGAGCTATTTTAGAGACCAATCTTCTCATGATGCCATGTCTGATGTATTGAATTGTTGTAAAGCATTAGATTCATTTCTAGCTAGATATTGTAGAATATTTTCCTCATTGGCTTTATGGTGGAGTTAGTGTATTTTGGACACAGTCTATACTGTTTTGAAGACCCCAAGTGTTCTAATTTCGCTGTAAGCCAATAAGAAGGGGATACTTCTAGTAGATCAGACACATGTATTGAGAACAGAAAAGTACACGGGACATTCCTCTGTCCTCTAGTCTAGTCAGTAAAGTTCATTCTAGAGAAGGACAGGCACAGCTTATGCTGAAGATACTGATTAGCTTTGTTGTCCTAGTCTTTATGTTTTCCTGTCTGCTATTGCTATAAGAATAGATGCCACCCTTGTCCACCCCACCCCTAATTTGAAGCATGCTGATTTGCTTGAGTTTTTGTCTCTTCTTTATTCTTTGAGTTGAGTTAGTCATTGAAGCTTGTGTGGTTGTAGGTTATATATAAAACTTTGTGTGCTGACTCTTAGTTGGGCTGGAAGTATAGCTCAGCAGCAAACTATCTGTACCAGTCCTCAGAGTATTGTGCTAAATTCCAGTTCTATGTAATAAGGGAGAAACAAGCATCAGTAACTGCAACAATGACTGTGATCCTGGCACAGAAATAAAGTAAAAACCAGTCCCATCTATAAAGTTCCCAACTCTAATGAGAAAATGTGGACAGCATAAATAAAACGAAACTAAAAATTTTAAATGATAATACAAAAAGAAAAGAAAACTTAGAAAACACGAGGAGCAGAAGTTGAGTTGGAAAGGGGTTGGAGAGGATTTGGGAAGTGTTGGATGAGGTAAAAACATGATCCAAATATATTGTATGAAAAAGCTTTAAATAAAAAATTAAAGAAGAATATAGGGAAAGTTAGAGTATTTAAAATATAAGAATAGAAATCGAGAAACGTGGAAAGTGAAGGCCATAATTATGGAAGAGACAATTTTATAGTTAGACAAGGAAGAGAGTGGATATCTAATGAGAAAACCAAATGAAATAACAAAACAGAATATATACGTTTAAAAAAATATAAAAAGGAAAACAATATACTCACAGGTGTATATGTGAAGTAATTAACCACTAAGCAAATACCATAAAAGAAAAAGCCATGACCTGGTACAAAAGTTTGGGAAATTATATTATCTTTATCAGCTAGTCATGTGTGCATACTTCTGCCAATCTTCCCTACTTTTCCGGTCTTCTTAGTGAGAGTACTGTGAATCTGAGAGTTGTTTGAACTCATTTCTAGTTTCTCTGCTTGTTAGTTGTCAACTTGACATAATCTAGGATCACTTGAGGAGGGATTGTCAGGGAGAGACTGTCTAGATTAGGTTGTTCAGTGGGCATGCCGGTGCAGAAAATTTTTAACTAAGTGTATTGTGGTGGGAAGACCTACCCTGGCTGTGGGCAACACCGTTTCATGCTGGGCCCTGGGCTGAATGCAAAGGGTAGTGTAAGCTGAGCTGTAGCATGCATGCACTGATTTATTGATGCACTGATTTATTGAAGCAGTGATTTATTGAAGCAGTGATGATTTATTGATGCACTGATTTATTGATGCACTGATTTATTGCTCTTTGGTCTTAATTGTGGATGGAATGTGGACCGTGGATGAGCAAGTCTATTCACACCCTTCCACTGTGACTCCCTTGACACAATGGACTGTCATCTAGACTGTGAGCTAAAATGAACTCTTCTCCTCTAAGTTGCTTTTGTGGGGTATTTTTATCACCACAGCAGCAAAGCAGAGACATCTTCAATCCATACTTTCTTGAGCATGAATTTTCTACGTGTGGCTGGACATTCACAGGGCTGAGAGGTGAGGTAAGGAATCATACTGAATGGAATGAGTCCCTTCTTCCCTCACCCATATCAACGGTTTTCCAAGGCCTACTTCTTGCAATCACAGGTACGTACCTCCAACCTTGTTTCGGTGGCTGCTAGAGCCATCAGCGTTAAACAAATCCACCCCATGCATCCAGCCTAAATTCACTGCAGGCAGTTTTTGGTCAGTTTCCTACAGTGGCATCTTCTGGGTCCACCCTAGGATATAAGGTCAACTTTGGTGGGAACAAGGCTGTGGTGACATTTTGTATGAGGTCAAGGTAAAGGTGAAAGGTAGAGGTGTGTGTTTCCTAAAGCTGGCGTGCCTGGGTGTGAGTGTCTCAGTACCACACCGTTGAGAAATAGGGAGCCCCTTTTAAGTGTGAGCTGACTCCAAACACCTGTCTCCTACATCTGCCTCTGTGCCCACTCTCTCCTCTATGGCTCCCCCACTTACCTTTCCTGGTACTTCTGCCCTTTGCCACATCCTCAAGCCATGTATCAAACTCAGCACTGACAGCTATTTTTTGTGTTCCACTAACCAGAGTCTCTTGATTTCTCCAGGTCTCTGTCCAGTATTAAACTTCAGCGTGGGGCCTTGGGGAGTTGGATTAGCAGTTAAAGCATGCACTGCCTTTGCAGAGGACCTAAAATGACTATGTAGTTCTTATACTGGGCAGTTCATGACTACTTGTAACTTCAGCTCTGCGGTCATTGACACCCATCTTTGGGTGTCAAGTTCACACATGTAGACATAACAAAAAAGAAAAATAAATCTTTAAACTTCAGTTTGTTCTCAATAACCAATCTCAAGAAGTTGTGCTTTGTGGGGGGGTGTTTTGATTTTATGCCAATGATGTGAAAGAAGGTGTTGCTTGTTTTTAATGTCTTTCAAGCATTTTCTTTTATTTATTTATTTATTTATTTATTTATTTTTATCTCAATCACAGGTTAGGTACTTTGAATCCCAGGCGTAGCCCCCTCCCTCATCTCCCTCCTCCCCGCCCCCTCCAAGTCCACCAACAGGGGAGGACCTCCTTCCCTTCCATCCAACCCCAGCTTATCCTGTCTCCTCAGGGCTGGCTGCAAAGTCCTCCCCTGGGATCTAGCCAGTCTGTCACTCCTCGGCTTGTATGGGGGAGGGTCAAGGAGTCAGCCATCAAGATCACGACTGAAACAGTCCCTGTTTCCCTGCATAGGGTCTTCAGTCCTACACCGAGCTATCATGGGCCCCATCTTTGCGGGGGTTCCAGGCCACATCCACACATGGTCCTTGATTGTAGAAACCGTCTCATACAAGACCCCTGTGCCCTTCAAGCATTTTCTTTATGTTGACTCTGCTTTTTCTTGGCATGAACTGCTATTTAATTTCGTAAAGTTGGCAGAAAAAAAGTTTATATATCATTTGTCATATTTTACTCTTGTTACCAATGATTCTATACTAATTATTTTTAAAGCTGCTATGTAACAATTTCCTAAGAAATTCCACCCTGCAAGGAAGTTTCTAAAGCTCAGGAGGTAAACAACTCAGCAGCTTCAGAAAGTCCCTGAAATTGACAAGATTCACTAGGTCCTTCATCCCCTTAATGTATGCATCAACTACTGAGAGATACTTTGGATCAATAAAGTTGCCCAAAGAGGTTTACACCAACTGAAATACCCAGGAAAGGCATGCCTAAAGATTGTGCTGCAAGCGTGCATGTTCCTTGTTTCCAGATTCCATAAGCCATCACCCATGCTGGGGTGAAGATTTGATGACATAGCTGCCCTTGAGTCACTCTGTTCCTGTAAGTAACCCCAATAAAATTCATTGGTCTTAGCAAAGCTAGACTTTGGTGGTGTTCTTTGGTGGTAGAAGCTTGTTCATGTCCCAGGAATATAACACTCATGGCGGCAACCTGCTTGGGGCATTGAAGCTCTCAAAGCCGTAATCTATGAATGGCGACCTGGATATGAAGAGCTACATTTTAAAATAGGATAAATATTAGAGCGACTGTTATTTTAATATATTGAAGGCCAATTTCCCTAAACTGGCGATACTTTCGCCCTTGAGGAAACATTTAGTAATATCTACAGATTTTCCTGTCACAAATGTATGTGTGCAATAGAGTTTAGTGGGTGGGATCCATGGAGGCTGCTGAGCATTGCCCATGCACAACATACTCCCTGCGACAAAGGATTTTCAATTTTCTCATCTGCATATCTATAGCAATAGAAGCCCCCCCCCCCCATTTTAACCCAAAAGATTATCCGTGAGGATCTCTGTCTGGGCCACTTCCATCTTACAGTACTAATAATAACCAGAAATACCAAATAAATATCACACAGCTGGGCCTAGCTTTTCAGTAATTGTTATCTTAAGGGAATTCCTGAGATCAAAAGTTGCTTTGAGAATTTTTCTAGAACTTTATTTCATCAGTGTGAATTTTATTAACCTCATAGCTCATCTCAACTTACAATGTAAGTTAAATAGATGAATACCTCACTTCCTTTAAATATTGGATTTAATATTTCATACAAATGGCAAACAGATATCAACTATTTGTGTATTTAAAAAAACTGTCTTAAGGTATTCTTTAGCCAGCAGTTTAATGTTTATAAATATAATCACAGACTAAAATGTTCACATGTGTAGATTTAATTTTTCATTACTTAAGTATTACTTTGTAGTTAAAAGAAAACTAAATGTAGAAGGTGTGTGAAGGATAAACAAACAGGAGAAATATCCTTTATTCTTGCTTAAGACCTAAGGTATCAATTTACTCCCCCATGAATCTTCAGAGAACTATGGTATTAGGAAGAAAGCAGCAGGATAATTAGATCAGGAAACAGAAAAGAAAAAAAAAAGATGCAGAAACTCTTTCAAACAAGAAAAGGGATTTATCCCTGTGTCCGGCTACTTCTCTCGCACCTTTCCCTTTTGTGTGAATGCTGCAGAACAGCCTACGGAGACGCTTATCTTCTCCTTGGTCTCTAGGTCTATGTAGTGTGGTTGTGTTTTAGGTGTGACGTATCTGACACGCTCACTGAGATTCCATGCTCTTGTGTCTTTGGATGATGCTACAGCATAGGGCAAGGCAGGAACTACAGGTGAAGCATCCACTTTATCTGCTTTCACTCAGTAAATGTCAGGCACATTAAAAAAAACCTCTTTTTTCATTGGTGATGGTGATGATGTTGAGTGTTGTGATGATGATGGTGATGGTGATATAAGCCTGTTCTACACGGAGGATACTACTGGTTGGAAAGTGAGATTTAATTATTCCTTTAGTTTTTCAGAGTTAGCACACTGTAAAGTAATATGAATTTTTTGCTTCATGAGGTTGCCCTTGAGTTTGAAGAAAGAAACAAGGCTCTTTAAGACTGCCAGAGTCTTCTCTTTCTCTGACAATGCAGCAATAAGTGACACCACACCATCTTCTGGGGGATCACAGGAGCTGCTGTGCTGTGTCACATTCCGTGAAGGTAGAGTAAACTCATTTGTGAGGAAAGGTTGTTAGAAAATTTGCTAACCTCCCTCTCTTTAAAAAAAATCTTCAAAAATCATTCTCTAATTACAGATATCTTTTCCAGATTGAACCAGCACTAATTTAACCAAAAACATGTGTGTGTAACAAAAGACCTCGTAAAAGGGACATTTGAGGTTTCACATGGATTTCTGCAAAAGACAAACACAGTAAAATCACAGAGTTGGCTGATGGACGCTCTGCCTTACTAAAGCTATAAAATTTTTATTGAATCCTTGGGGCTTATAAGATCCATTCATCCTTTAAGAGAAACTAAAGGTCTTAATCCACACAGGGTCTTTCCACTGCTTACCAGAGGAGAAAATCCTCCCACCTTGAACAGCAACATCTAGGTTTCTGGAACCCGTGTGATCGGTACATCTGATCTTCACTGAGCCCTGTGTAAAACGTGCAGCAGAAGCATCAGCTCTGCCTCTTGGTTTATGACTTGAGGTGATACTGAGCATGTAGAGGTGAAGTTAACTCATGGTACATCCTGTTAGAAAGCAGCACAATTTTAACTCTTAGAAAGGCATCTCATAATGCCAAGAATAGATACATTGTGAATACTAACTAGCTATTCCCTACATCACCAAACAATTGGTTCCTATTTAGGGTGGATGAACTCAAGACTAGACCACAGAGAGTACTTATCAACCAGGAGATTCTGACACATGCCAGTGCATTCCAAGGCCCTAGGGAAAGTGTCCACCATGTGGAGTGTTACTGAGAAAAATTATTCATTCAGTTGAATTCAATAAACACTTCTTTTTCCCTGGTGAAGTCTAGTTACACTGCCATTTCCTTTGTCTCTTCTCATAAACAGCTAACAAGAAAAATTTCAGGAGTTGAGCAGACAGAGGCACCAGACCGTTACCTTACAGGCCATCAGCTAATAGAGAGAGACAGGCAGTGTGTGCTGTAATACTAGCCATGGGAGGACGTTCAGTGTCACGACAAATGTTGATTGCTTGTTGAAACACTGTAACTGGGGAGCAGAAAGGGAAGCCTATTGCAAAAAAGTCATTGCTCTCCTTCATATTTTAGAGATGCCTAAAAGACCCATTACCCTAACCCCAGCACATGCATTCTTAACAGATAGGATGGAGTTAGAAAAGAACACCATCCATTTGCTTTGTAACAGCTTTGTTGATGTGTAATTGAAAAAGTGTGTGTTTAAGGTACACAGCATAGGGCATGATGTGTGTACAATCCTAGTGTGGCTTTTTCAGTCAGGTTTACAGTACCAGGCATGGACTCTCAGCTGTGGATTTGGCCCCAGATCCCAACTTTTATGACCTGGAGTTCTCAGGCTGTACCTTTGATCCCCAGAAACGATTCATGTTATAAATGCATGCCTGGCGTTTGTGAGTGATTCTATGTGCTTTTCCATTCAGATTCTTTTATGCTGTTAATGAAAATGCATGTGTAGTTACATTCTCATAACATCATCACAGTATCATTAGCCATAAGCATAAGCTACTATGAAGGACAATATCATTTGTGATAAATATTTTAGTAAGAAGTAATTGAGAAATAGCCAAGTAAAGAGGACAGAATGAGTCAGGGCAACAAAGATGTTTCTAATATTGTTTTTTTCAAATAAAAAGTTAAAGATCAGCTAAAAAGCAGTCAAAACTTTACTATCAGGCCTTAAAGTAGGAAGAATGTCTACTTAAAGAAAATACTTATAAAAGTGGCAGCTGGGGAAAAGAAACTCAAAATAAATCTTCATAGGTTTCAGCAAAACTGTGAACCCTAGTCAGAAGGAAAGAAAGCTGGTGAATAGCTGGAGAGACATGGGCTAATGTCAGCAATCATCGGTTATCCTGAATCGAGGAACTGAACTAATGGAACCAGAGCAGATATTAAAGGGTGGTATATGAGGGCAATTTTGTCTAAATGACAAAAGGAACAAAGTGGACATTGAAATCACATGAGGCATAAGAAAAGTTACTGAATAATCTGTGTCAACATCACTCCAGTTCAAAGTCAAGGAAATTAAGTTGCGTCTGGGCTGGGGTGTCATCTGTCCCACTACTGCTATAATCCAGGGCCCATGTCCTGTGTATTCTCGATAGTACCTATCTGACCTCACAATACTTGTGTCCTTGCTGTCTTTGACTGTAGCAAGCCCTTACTATCTCAGCATCAACTCTTATCAGCTACCCACATGCCTGGATCTGTAACCCCATCAATTCTATGTTGAAGTTTTATCTTCCCAACAAGGCTTACCTCACCCATGCTGTTCAAATTGGAACACAATATCCAGCTTTTCTTATGCAAATATTCTTCTTGGTTTACCTAGAGCAATTCCTTCCCTCCTGTTCCTTCTTTCCTTCATTCTTTTCCTTCCTCCTTCTCTCTCTCTCTCTCTCTCTCTCTCTCTCTCTCTCTCTCTCTCTCAAATAAATAGTCTTTTCTTATAACTGACATTGACCTTAAAATCATAGTTATCCTCAAGCCTCAGATTTCCAACTGCTTAGGATTACAAATGTACACTACCATTCCTGACCTAATTTAGTTTTCATCTTAGTTTCTGTTTCTACATGCTATGTATTTGTTCTGAAGGAAATAGTTTTTTATTCATTAATTTGTGATTTTCAGGGCTCTTCTTCCTAAAAAGAATTAGTGGCATAATGTAGGGAATTGATAATTATCTATTAAATGAAAGGTGTTTTGGATTTTTGCAATTGAGTGACACAAAGTGGCTATGTTAGGCCACTAGAAATGGTAGTTAACTGAAGGTATTAGAGGTCCAGCTTAGCTCATTGTATGTGGGGCCCAGCTGTAACAACTCACAGAGCTAGCCACTGATGACAGTCATTTCTTCCCCAACAACATCATCACATGAAATCACCACGGCATCAGCAAGTCAGACAAATGAGAGATTTGTTTTCCTAGAGAGCTGGTTATTTAATCTTTACTAAGTTGGCATTGTGTAAGGAAAGTAAATCTGGGTTTCCAGGAGAGGGCATATCCTACTTTGTGTACTGCCATCCTTGGGTGGGTGGACTTGGATTGTATAGGAAAGCAGATTGAGCAATCTATGGGGAGCAAGTTCACGACCAGTGCTCCTCTATGGCTTCTGCCTCAGTTCCTGCCTTTAGGTTCCTATCTTGATGCCCTTTCTGGCCAGCGTTCCATAATATGTAAGCAGAAATAATTTGTTCCCTCCACAAGTTGTTTTCAATTAGTGTTTTATTTCAACAGCAGAAAACAAACTAGGACAATTATCTATGTTTACCTTGTTTTAGGATCAAGGCTATACAGATATTGACAAATAATAGTCTTGAGAAACATTCCTCGATTTTCTGTTTCTTGACAGAGGGTTGTTTATTTGTTTTGTTTTTTTTACGTGTGTGTGTGTGTTTGATTCTTTTAGAATTTTATACAACTTTCAGTAGTGGGAGAGCTTTCTTAAATTAAATTTATTTACTTTATATCCTGATCACAGTCCTCTCCTTCCTCTCCTCCCAGACTCACCCTCCCATCCTCTTCCTCCTTCCCCCTTCCCCTTCTCCTCAGAAAAGGGAAGCTCCCCCCACCCCGTATGAACCTACCCCAGCACATCAAACTCACATCAGGACTAAGCACATCCTCTTCCACTATGAATAGACAAGACAGCCCAGCTAGAGGGAAGATCCAAAAACAGAGCCAGAGACAGCCCCTTTCACAGTCCTAGAGTTCCTTCATTTTGAAGGGTTGCTAGAACTTGCTTTCTTAGGGTCTTGTATTATTTGACGGTGGTATTTCTAGCTATTTATTCAAATTATTTACAGGTTATAAAGCTACCTGGTTAGTTCTTTAGTTGATTCTATTTTAATAAGCTATATTTTCCCAAGAATCTGTGTATTTTGTCAAGTCACTAGGGACAATGTACATTGAATTTTGTTTACTTTTTATTTGAACTTTTCTCTCTTTTTCTGTTTGTGTGTATACCATTTCATTTCACCAGCCATCTCATGTATACATATATCATGGCATATACCAGGTGCTTCGGGCACAGAAACTGCTTTCCTTTCTCTACTGTAGCTGTGGTGGTTACCCTTTGCTTTCTTACTGTGTATTTTCCTGTGCCTTTACATCAACTTGTCTGTGTTTCAGTGCATTGTCTCTTATGGCATAAATTTTGATTGTGACTTTTCTCATTTCTGGCTTTATTATTTATCTCTGTAAAATTTATAGTCATTATTACAAAGTTTTTTGTTCTCAGATTTTTTGGAGGGCATTTCTTAGAAATTCACTAATTTCAGTCAATTATCTGGTATCTCTAACTTGTGAATGTTTAATCCTTTGCTGTATTTTTCTTATGTAATGTCATGATTTAAGAATATGTATTTCACTCAATGGCTTAGCCTGATCTCAAAAGTTTTATGGAGTTGTTATTAGAGTGTGAAATAGTTTAGTATTTATGGTATGTTGTTTTCTTTGGCTCATGCTTATTTACAATGTGCTTTTACATTTCTCAGATTTGGAAGTAGAGTTCAGTTAGTTCTGTGTTTAATGTGAATTTCTGATTTGCTATTATTAAGAATGTGGCCATTAAAACAGTCAAACTGAACATTATTATAACAGAACCTGTGGCTGAAAATGTGGTTAAACTTCATAAACAATCTACATGGACATGGCAATCAAGTGCATTCTCCAACAGGGACTGCTCCTTAGCTCAAGCTTCCTTCTGTATTAGTTTCTGTTTCTTCTGTAGCTGTTTTTTATTTTGTATGTGTTACCAATTAATATCTAGAAGGTATGCTACATTTTCCTATTATGCTATTCTTATGTTTTCTTTATGGATTTAAATTTTTTATTTGCCTGGTTTGTGTGGGTTTACTTGTACCTCAGCAAAGGCAGAGGATAAATTGTGGGTATCATTTCATGCCTCCCACCTGGTGAGTTCCTAAGATCAAACTTAAGCTGTCGGATTTGGCATTAGGCACCTTTTCGTGCTAAGCCATCACGATAACCTGAATCTCAGTGTTGGTGAATGCACACGGAGCTTACATATCAGTATATACAGATGACATATATGCATATTGATGTATAGCTGCATGGTAAATCTCTTTTGTGGTGGCACTGCAAATCAAACTTAGGGTCATGAGCATGCCAGACAGGTTCCCTACTGATGTTCTGTCCTCAGCAGTAAATCTTAATCACTGACAATGCTTCACAGTAGGAGGTCTACTGTGTCTGTTACCAACATAGCCTTTGTCTGTTACTAACAGATCAGCATAGTCATGCTGATCACCCTTGCATTGTTTTTACCTGCTGTTGTTTCCCCCAGTGTCTTGACATCAGCATGTCTATGTCTTGGTGCATTCTCTTTTATGGCAAATATGGATTATTTCTTTTCTTCTATTTTTTTTTATTGACTCACTTTTCTAACATTCATATACTGAATTTCTGGTTTTAGTGCTTTTCCTTAAAATGTTAACATAAATAAAGGGGAGTGGTGGATATCTCCAACATGCACTAGGTTGCCTGCTTTTTGATAACTTCCCTCTGATGATAACTTCCCCTACCAGGCCGTAGGAGAGGAAGATGAATTCAATCCTCATATGAATAGTCTGGGTAGGGGCATTCGCCTATTCTGAGGAGTAGGGGAGAGGAGATGCCAGAGACAGGGACTAGGAGGAGCGAAGGGAGGGGCCTATGACAGAGTTGTAAATTGAATTAATTAATTAAAAAATTCCAAAAAAAGTTAACATAAATAACTGATTTAACATTCTCTGAAGGTATAAAAATAAATAAACTTATAAAAAAAACATTCTCTGAAGGTTACTATTTTCTTTAAAA
>CM053743.1:69466331-69507595 GCA_028658305.1 Pachyuromys duprasi | reverse complement strand
AGGATGAGCTGGGGTTGGATGGAAGGGGAGGAGGTCCTCCCCTGTTGGTGGGCTTGGAGAGGTTGGGGAGGAGATGAGGGAGGGAGAGGGTAGGAGGGAATGAGGGAGGGGGCTACGCCTGGGATGCAAAGTACCTAACCTGTGATTGATATAAAAATAAATAAATTTAAAATAAAAAAATTAAAAAAATATTTATACTCTTTAGAAAAGTGATGGTGTTTTGCAATATCTCTAATTTCACTATTACTGAGAACGTATCTAAGTTTTCAATACCATGCATGATTTTCTTCTTCTACAACTCCCGGCACTAAGACTTAAGAATCATTGTTGAAGAGAGGGCAGAGAAAGAGAGAGGGAGTAAGAGCCAGGGAGTAAGATCAAGGAGTTTGCAAAGAGACTGTATCTCCGAAAAAACATCATAAGGTATACTCATAAAGCTTCATCAACAGGGCTAAATAAACAAGGAAACAACAACAATTGACATGCCAAAGTAGATATCAGAAATCCTATGACCCTTTAACCCCGCAAAAAGAACTACAGGCAACTAAGGAATGCTGAGAGCTAGAGAAACAGTCTTCCCCAGGGATGAGCACAGTGATGAGTAATCTAATATCAAATAGGCAGTCCTGAAATCATACATAATAAGAACATTTTACAGACTGAGTACATTTTTATTTGTGTGCTTGTGTGTATATGTTAGTGTGTGTATAACCATATATATATATATACACATAGATATATATGTATATAACAGTAATTTACAAAGAAAATAGGCCATGAACTTGAAAGAGAGCAAGGAGAAGTGTGTGAGAGAGTTTGGTAAGAGGAAAAGGAAGAGAGCAATATGTAGCTATAATCTCAAAAAATAAAAGAAATAATTTATGAGCATGTACATTCAATATTATTGTGAGAAATGTACTAGAAAAGACATGAAGCCAGTGACCTTGAATCTGGATAACATGAAATGGTGAAGGCTGACACCATGGGTATCTGAAGGAGAGTGATATCATGATTAGCTGAGTAGTATGATGGGCTAGAGATTGATCAACCAAATGGGCAAAGAAACAGGGAAGCACTTGATACCTAAGTTATGGGCTTACCATGATTTACTAGATGACATTAGAATTTTCTTTTTTAATTTTAAGTTTAAGTTTATTTACTCTACATCCCAAAGGTACCCCCTTCCTTTTCTCCTCCCAGCCCTTTCCCTTTCTCCCAAGAAAATTAGAGCCTCTCTTCCCCTATCAACTCTCCTCAGCATAACAAATCATATCAGGACTGAGCATATCCTTGTCTATTGAGGCTAGGCAAGGGGCCTTGCCAGGGGGAAAGTGATCCAAAAGTGGACAATAGAGTCCACGTTAGAATAAAGCTGCTATGTACATGGTTGAGCAAATATCTTTGTTGTATGGTGGAACATTTTTGGGTGTATGCCCAGGAGTGTTATAGCTGGGTCTTGAGGTATGGCAGTCACCATCAGCAGTGGAAGAGTGTTCCTCTTTCTCCACATTCTCATCAGCATGTATTTTCACTTGAGTTTTTGATCTTAGCCATTCTGACAGGAATAAGATGGAATCTCAGAGTCATTTTGGTTTGCATTTCACTGATTGCTAAGGATGTTGAGCATTTCTTTAGTTGCCTCTTCACCATTAAAGAATCCTCAGTATACTACTCAGCCATTACAAACAAGGAAATCAATCCCACTGAAATCAGGGACAAGGGAAGGCTGTCCACTCTCGCCATACCTCTTCAACATAGTTCTTGAAGTCCTTGGTAGAGCAATAAGACAATTAAAGGAGACCAAGGGGATACAAATTGGAAAGGAAGAGGTCAAAAGTATCACTATTTGCAGATGATATGATAGTATACCTGAGTGACCCCAAAAATTCTACCAGGGAACTCCTACAGCTGATAAATACGTATCTTCAGCAAAGTGACTGGATACAAAATTAACTCAAAAAAATCAGTAGCCCTCCTGTATACAAAAGACAAAAAGGCTGAAAAAAATTAGGGAAACAGCATCCTTTACAATAACCACAAAGGACATAAAGTATCTTGGTGTGACCCTAACCAAGGAAGTCAAAGACTTGTATGAAAAAAATTTTAAGTCTCTGAAGAAAGAATTAGAAGAAGATATCAGAAGATGGAAAGATCTCCCATGCGCATGGCTTGGCAGGATTAACATAGTAAAAATGGCCGTCGTACCAAAAGCAATCTACAGATTCAATGCAATTCCCATCAAATTACCAACACAATTCTTTACAGACCTTGAAAGAAAAATTCTCAACTTCATATGGAATAACAAGAAATCCAGAATTGCTAAAACAATCCTCTACAATAAAAGATCTTCTGGAGGTATCTCCATCCCTGATCTCAAGCTGTACTATAGAGCAACAATACTAAAAACTGCATGGTACTGGCATAGAATCCGACTGGTGGATCAATGGAATCAAATAGAAGACCCAGAAATAAACCCACACAATTATGGGCACCTGATTTTTGACAAAGATGCCAAAACCATACAATGGAAAAAAGGTTGCATCTTCAACAAATGGTGCTGGTCTAACTGGATGTCTACATGTAGAAAAATGCAAATAGATCCATACTTATCACCCTGAACCAAACTAAAGTTCAGGTGGATCAAAGACTCAATATAAAACCAGACACACTAAACCTGTTAGAAGAAAAAGTGGGAAAGAGCTTTGAACTCATTGGTACAGGTGACAACTTCCTGAACAGAACACCAACAGCACAGGCTCTAAGAGCAACAATCAATAAGTGGGACCTCACGAAGCTGAAAAGCTTCAGTAAAGCAAAGGACAGTTTTTTTTGTTGTTGTTGTTTTTGTTTTTGTTTTGTTTTTTTTGACAACAAGTTTTGTAGAGATTTTATTTTATTTTTTTTGAGAAACTTAAGTATTGGGTACATCAAAACCAATTTTTGGGAGGGGGAAAAATCAGAAACCCACAATAGAAAAAAAAGTTATCACATCTGGGCCAGAGCAGAACCCAGAGAATATATTCTCATAATTGAAAAATTCTAGGTGCTTCATAATTGACCTTTTGATACAAAATGACCTATTGAATTTGCAGCTCGTGGTTCTTGGTGTGGAGGTTCGTAGACAAACTAGGAAGTCTTCAGACCTTAGCTGAATGCCAAGGAGGGGCTATTTGGCTTTTGACTCTTTTTCCTTGTCTAAGAGGTAGCAGCAGCAACAGCGCCCACCTTCTGAGCAGCTTCTTTCTTGGCATGATGAGCCTGTAGGACTGCCACAGCTTCATCCACCTTGGAGCGGAGGGACTCGGGGGACTCCAGCATGTGCAGCAGCTCGGAGTTGTCAATCTCTACCAGCATTCCCGTGATCTTCCCAGCCAGGTTAGAATGCACTGTCTGGATGAGCGGGAACAAGCGCTCCCCCAGCATCTGCTTCTGTTCCTGGGGAGGTGCTGCAGCCAACATGGAGGCAGTGAGCGGCTCCTGCCCCTGGACATGGACTGCAGGCTGCGGTGCCTGCAGAGGCTGGATGGCGGGGTGAGGGCTGCGGGCGCTGGAGGTGTATTTGTAAGGCGCCACAGCCCTGGGAGCAGCAGCAGCAACTATGGCACGAGGCGCAAGGTTTGGCACAGCCGCAGGAACACCTCCAGACTGGCAGCTGTCAGTCAGCCCTTGCTGGGCGGCACCAGCCCCACCAAAGTCCATAGCCAAGCAGTCCGGGCACTCAGACCCAGTTGGAGCCAGGTGGCGAAGAGCTGGACGAGGCCCAGACTGCCGCAGAGCACTTGGCATTCCTTGGAAGCCCTGAGGTCTCCCGCTTTGCTGCCAGCGTGGATTAGGCAAAGGACACTGTTGTCAGAACAAAAAGACTTCCTACAGATTGGGAAAGGATCTTCACCAACCCTATATCTGACAGAAGGCTAATATCCAGTATATATAAAGAACCCAAGAAGTTAAACAACAACAAATCAGTTAATCCAATTAAAAAATGAGGTACAGAACTAAACAGAGAATTCTCAAAAGAGGAATACAGAATAGAGAAACACTTAAAGAAATGCTCAACATCATTAGTCATCAGGGAGATGCAAATCAAAATGACCCTGAGATTTCAGCTTTCACCCCTCAGAATGGTTAAGAGCAAAATCTCAAGTGACAACACATGCTGGAGAGGCTGTGGAGAAAGGGGAACCCTCCTCTACTGCTGGTGGGAATGTAAACTTGTACAACTCCTTTGGAAATCAATCTGGCGCTTTTCCAGACAACTAGGAATAGCGCTTCCTCAAGATCCAGCTATACTACTCCTAGGCATATATCCAAAAGTTGCTCAAGTATACAACAAGGACATTTGCTCAACCATGTTTGTAGCAGCTTTATTTGTAATAACCAGAACCTTGAAACATCCCAGAAGAAATCATTAAATTTGCAGGCAAATGGTGGGAACTGGAAAAGATCATCCTAAGTGAGGTATCCCAGAAGCAGAAAGACACACAGGGTATATATTCACTCATAAGTGGCTATTAGATATATAAGATAGGATAAACATACTAAAAATCTGTACACCTAAAGAAACTAATAAAGAAGGAGCACTCTGGCTAAGATGTTCAATCCCCATTCAGAAAAGCAAAGAGGATGGTCATGAGAAGAGGGAGGAAACAGGGAACAGGACTGGAGCCTACTACAGAGGGCCTCTGAACAGCTCTAGCCTGCAGGGTATCAGAGCAGATGCTGAGACTTATAATCAAACTTCGGGTGGAGTGCAGGGAATCTTGAGAAAGAAGTGGGAGATAGTAAGACCTGGAGAGGACAGGAGCTCCCCAAGGAGAGAGCAACAGAACCAAAAAAATCTGGAGGCAGGGGTCTTTTCTGAGACTGATACTCCCACCAAGGATGGCGATGGCGATAACCTAGGACCCTTGCACTGATATAGCCCATGGCAGTTCAGTGTCCAAGTGGGTTCCATAGTAGTGGGAAGAGGGACTGCCTCTGACATGAACTGATTGGCCTGCTCTTTGATCACCTCCCCCTGAGGGGTGCAGCCTTACCAGGCCACAGAGGAAGACAATGCAGCCACTCCAGATGAGATCTGATAGACTAGGATCAGAAGGAAGGAGAGGAGGACTTCCCCTATCAGTGTACTTGGGGAGGGGTATGGATGGGAAAGGGGGAGGAAGGGTAGAGTTGGGAGGGGAGGAGGGAGGGAGCTACAGGGGTGATCCTAGTTGAATGAACTGTAATTAATAAAAATAAAATTTAAAAAATCATTAAGAAGTAAGGAAAACATGAAATTTGCAGGAAAACGGATGGAACTAGAAAAAATCATCAATGAAATAACACAGACCCAGAAATACACACATGGTATATACTCACTTATAAGTGGATTTTAGTCATATAGTCCAGGATAGACATAGTACAATGCACAGACTCCAAGAAGATAAGTCAGATGGACATCTTAGGCTTCATGTGGGCCCACTAGTTACGAGAGTAGGGATAACTCTGACACAGTCTATGTTGCCTGCTTTTTGATCACTTCCTCCTCATGGGACTTCCCTGCTAGGCCATAGGGGAGAAGGATGAACTCAGTCCTCATGTGAATAGATGAGCTGGGTGTCTGGGTAGAAGGGCTCCCCTCTTCTGGGGAATAGGGGAGAGGGGATGCTGGAGGGTGGGACTAGGAGGAGATTTAAATTGACAGAGATTGCCTATGACAGAGATTTAAATTGAATTAATTAATAAAAACTAGTGTATGACTACTAAAAATAATGATTTCACAGGGAAGCAGGTAAAATTCGAAAAGAACCAAAATGTATCTAGGAATCATCAACAAACTTGAGATATGGATGTTGAGATAGTGCAGTACTTACTGGCAGGGGACATGTTTTACAGATGACTAGAATTTGAGGTTCCTCTCTGCGTCTGATGTGCGAATGACCTGCTGTAACTTATTCTTCTACCTTCAGGACATTGCTATACTTTTAATGTTGCCTTATTCTCTGAAGATTCATGTGGTGGAGACATGGTTCTCTCTGTGATGTGAGTGAAACTTTGAAGAGATGAGTGCTCAGTTCAAAAGGGTATCAGAAAGGCTTTAGTGATGTTTTGAAGTAAGTTCTTTCTCAGTTTACTGTGAGGTGAGACTGAGCAATATGCTGGACCTCTCTGAAGCTGGCTATTTCTCTGCCTCTGCACTGAGGTGCATCACAGTCAAGTGGCTGGTGCCATGTTGCTCAGACACCCTGCCAATAACAATTGACTCATAAGCCAAGGAAATCTTCCTCAAGCACAAAGCCTCAATTATCTTATTGTATCAGCAACAAATGGATCAGTAGAGATACTTTATCATTTGAAAACAGGGTGATTTTATTAGGTTTTATAGCACAATATTGAAAGAAGCAGAGTAATTGTGTTTACATCTAGAAAGCATTTGTTATTTATTATGTTATATTATGTTACTTAGAAAATGTTTTAAACGTTCAATGATATTGGAAAAAGAAGTTTCAAGATGTGAATAAACACAGTCCCTGCCTTAGGATCTAGGAAAGAATTTCAAAATAGAAGTCAGCCATCGTCCGTGGCAGATAATGCAGATGGTTTAACAAAGAGAGGAAGAAAAACTGCTTATGAGTTGGGAAAATCAGAGACCATTGGTGACTTGGTAGTAGTTTCCAAGGTCTGCTGGGGCCAGATTAGAGTGGTTTGTGAAGTGGATGGTTAGTGAGTTGGAGAGAGAAATATACAATTATTCATCAAGGAACACAATGCCAGTGCTCTGCCTTTCTTTTTAGATGGCAAAAATGGTTTTCCTTGTGGAGAGTAGGGAATCAAGCAAGAAACAAATGGCGGGGAAACAGGAAAGATGATATACTTGCTGGATTGATGTCTAGGAGAACATCGGGGAGATGATTTACAGAGCATCTGTGGCAGAGTACATTTAGAAGAGCATGTAAGGCAGCCAGGACAAGGACTTTACCACAGGTCATCTCTACATGTGTCTCAGTGTGCACTCACACGGGTGGTTCCTGCCTACATGAAGTGAAGCAGGTGGTTTCCATGGATGAAGCTGGTCTGCCATTAGCACATCTGCAGTTGTTATGTAACTAATGGAACTCATCCAGAATGAAAATGCTCCATCGCCTCAAAGCCAGCTGGTTGGACCATGTTGAATATTGAGGACAGGATGCTGAGATGAGATGTTTCAATTCTTCAAAAGAAGCCAGAAGCTTGGATGTTATGTGAGGCGTTCTGACTTTTATTTTGGTTCATATGGGTAAGCCAAGTCAGCAGAAACCCATCTGTATGCCAGATTTGGTCTATAGACTACCAGTTTCAATCACTGCTATAAAGAGAGAGAGAGAGAGAGAGAGAGAGAGAGAGAGAGAGAGAGAGAGAGAGAGAGAGAGAGAGAGAGAGACTGTAATTGTGGAAGTGGTAAATATAAAGCATGAAGTAGAAGCAGAAACTGCATCAAGTTGGTCCAGAAGGCCAGTTGGTAGGGACTCTTCTCAAAGGTCAGCAGAAGACGGCTAGCAAGATGGCTTGGTGGGCAAAGCCTCCTATTACTAAAGCTGTTGGCCTCAGCTTTAACTATGGGGTCCATGTGGCGGAACAACAAGAGAACAACATTGTTCTCTTACCTCCACGTGTATGACTTGGCATTTATGAATGCATCTGCATACCCACACATGCATACAATAAAAATAATTTAAAAACAGAAGTCAGATGATGATCTGTCTTATTCATTGTTCTACATGAATAAGGAAGAAGAGGGCAGGATATTCTTCAGGCTATAGGGTGTTTCCTTTCCAGTTTCCTTCCTGCCCTGATACCTGTGTGCCTGCATACACATTCCAAACACACATAGCATCTTCCTCCATCATCACTGTTTTTCCCGCTTCTCCTGTTTCCTTGGTCCAAATCCTTAAGGGCAGTCTCAACAAATGGAACTTGAGTGAACATTAATGGAAAAAAAGAGAATCTAATCCAACCTCTTCTTGCTTTTGCTTTATCTTTTCCTGGGGAAAAGATGGTGGTCTTCTATATTAGAACATGGAGTTTTATTTCATTCATGATGTAGTCTTGGCCCAGTGTCTGACCTGGGAAGCACAGAAATAATGGAAAGTTTACATACTAAAAGAAGCATTCTTAGATTAGCTCATGTTTTGTTTGGAAAATGTATGGCTCTGCCTGGAGATAGCATAGCAAGGCAGTTCCTTTATGGTGTGGCAGGAATATCGTGGCATTTCCTAAACAAAACACTTTGTGGCTTTTTGCATAGACTGTGTCTGGAGGAAACCTGCAAAAAGTTGTTTTGTAAACTTCACAGAAACTTGAGATAAAGAATGTCATTTTTGGCTCCAACTCTAGCCCATGACTTAGTGAGTACCATGTGTGTATTTTAAAAGATTTCGGAAGGAAACACTTAATCCCCTGTATACTGAATTCTATGTGTAAATCTTTAGTAAGAAACATTCAGTTTTAGCAGATTTTTTTCTTTGGAGGCAATCACAGTTTCTTCTCTTTTGTGGGGTACTTCACGCACATTTTAGGAACAAAAGGGAAAAAGAATACATGGAGGGCTTCACCAGGAGCCTCTGAAAGTTCAGAGTATCTCTTGTGCAGAGGCATCTCTTGATTATCTGTAGAATGAACAGATGCAAGGTGTGATGCAAAGAAACATTTTCTTATTTTTCCTATACTTTGGGTTATGTCTGAGTTAGATTTTATTAGGTGCTATTATTAAATTGTATTTGTTTGCTCTTTGTTTTATGTGTGTGAATATTTTGTCTGAATATATATAAGTACGGCTTGTGCTTGAATGTTGGTAGAGGCCCGAAAAGAGTGTCAGAACCCCTGGAGCTGGAGTTACAGACAGTTAGGAGCCACATCTGGATGCTGAGAATTGAACTAGGTCCTCTGCAACAGTAGTAAGTACTCATAACTCCTGAGCCATCTCTTCAGCCCTTACTAGGTGCTTTACAATATATAACTCTGAAGCATCTTTGCAGTTATTTGATAAGTTTCAGTTCTATCCAGCTTTCCCTACTTGGAAGTAGTTGGGCCCTTTGGTTACTAAATTCTTTTAAGTGTATACTGTACATACAGAAAAATTGTATTCCCCAGGAACTGCAAAAGGGGACTGAAATCTCTTCTGTAATTTTCTTAGACATTGTTCTATAGAATACCAATATAACCCAAGACATTAAGAAGGTCTCCCAAAAATGTTTGAATAATCAAGTAAGCTGAGGAAATGCAGCATTTGGAGTCACACATCTGGGAGTGCCTTAACAGACAGCGTTTACTACGGGCTTCGTGAGAAGTTCCATCAGTAAGAAAAATGTGTTCAGTATAGTTTGTTTGAGCACTCCCCATATTTTGACCATGGGATCTCTTTCTGTTGGTATTAAGTGTTCTACACTAAAGTCTTACAAAATGCCTCCCTGCCCTAGTGATAATTCTTAATATATTGTATATCAAATCAAAAAATTATGAAAAAAGAAATGTAATAAGAAAATTGGATGTCTCTTTCTTTCTGATGAATGAAAGCCTTAGGTCTATTTCTCTAAAATATGCAATCATCTTTAAAATATGTGAAGCATATGAGGATTGGTTGAATGACCTAACAGGACTCTTCCCAGTGTTTAATTTTGTGAGCCAAAAGAGAAACTGCAATTTGGAAAGTGATGGAGTAGATACAACTACTCCCTTCTTGGCCATTTCCATGCTGTCTGCGCCAAATTAATAGTTCTAATGATACATTGCCTTGTCTTCATAAAGAATGGGCTTTACTTTTAACAAAAAGTACAGACCTCAAGTATTGGCAGAATATTGTCTCTTGACATGCTTATATATACCACAGAATATGAAGCATTTATGATATCACAAAATTGGATACTCCCTGTGCCAACATGATAGGGACTAAGCAGCAGCAACAACAACCACAAAATAAGAGCCCCAAATTTCTCTTTCTTTTGTGTTCACATATACTGTTCTATCACAGGGAGTGACATATGTATAGAAAACACATGAACAAATCTGTTAAAAACTGGCAGGTTCTCAAAACTAGCCTTAAGAGTAATATGTTTTCAAAATGTAAAAGTTGAACAATTAAACCACAAATAGACTAATATACATGACTAGGAAATTAGCATTAAATTTATGTCTACTCTTTTCTACTCTATTATTTTGTGAGGGGGTGTTTTGTCTGCATGTATGTCTATGTACCACATGTATGCAGTGCCTGCAGAGACCATAAGAGGGCTTCTAATCCCCTGGGACTGGAGTTACATAGCCATGACCTGTGGGTATTAGGAATTGAACCTGGGTCTTCTAGAAAATGAACCGGTTCTCTTCCACTTAGCTATCTCTCCAGCACTCCAGGTCACTTTGGATACATTCTCAAGTTTGTAGAATTACCTTGGGGTTCAGTTTCTCATAATAGAGCTGAGAACAACACAGGACTAGACATAGCTTCTAAGGGGAGTCATGTCTTCTGCAAGCAAAAATTTAAACAAAAATAAAATAAAACACTTTGATTCCTTACATTCTGAAAATGATGAGGGCAAATTGATTTCTTAAACTTTGAAAAAAATTGAATTCAATAAGGCCATGGTTTTAATTCTATAGAGTACTCAATATATAAACTCTAAAGGAACACAACTAAATTGGACCATGTAGAGCTGAAGAGATGACTCAGTGAGTAATGCTCTTTTTCCATACATATGAGGACCTGAGTTTGATCCTGAGAATCCAGGTATATGTTCCAGGGATCGAGAGATAGCTCAGTGGTTAAGAGCACTTGGTGCTCTTCCAAAGGACCAGGGTTTGAATTCCAGTACCCACATGGCAGCTCACAACTCTGAAACTGCAACTTTTGTATCTATGCTCTTAGAGGTTCCAATTTCTTCTTCTAGTCTTTGCAGACATAAAACCTATACATAAAAGTAAAAAATAAAATGAAAATATAGGCACAGGAGTCCCTTTAATCTCTAGGAGAAATTGAGATGGTGGATTCTAGAGCTTGTTAACCCTCCAGTCTAGGCAAATCTGTGAGCCCCAAGTTTGGTGAGAGACCATCTCTCAAAATCTATGGTGGGCATAGAGTAAAGAGGTCAATAGGCAACTCCTAGCCACAACATTCATGTGTATGCATACTCTGTACACATACATGCAGAGAGAGAGAGATCTACATACAAAATGATTTTAGAAATGGACCATGGGTTAAGGAATATCAGGCTGTATCACATTAATAGTCTTTTTTTGTCAACTCTTGAGATGAGTTGTTAAAGAAAAATAACTGTCTATGACATAAAAATATGAGTGAATCCACTCTGCCTTTTACACACACATACACACACAGGCGAGTAAAGAGAGAGAGAGAGAGAGAGAGAGAGAGAGAGAGAGAGAGAGAGAGAGAGAGAGAGAGAATCATTAGCACTAGAAAGGAGAGAGTTTCTTGGCTTATTCTTTGGACATTGTTGAATATGAACAGACCCTTGTGGGAATCCAGAGTTTCTATATAATCATGATCCCAAGGTGTAATCAGCTCAAGGGAAATGCTTCCATTTAAGTGCTTCTGCCACGTCTGTGGCATCTCCAGTCACCTTTTTGGTTGAGAAAGTGTCTCACTGTATAGCCCAAGCTACCCCGGAGCTCTCTTCGTAGACCCGAATGCCTTTGAACTCACAAGATCAGCTTGCTTCTGCTTCTGGAGAGTGACCACCGTGACCAGCTTTAATATTTTGTTTCATTTTATTGATCTCACCCTTGAAATGTAAGTGCCTCAGTTTCTTCGAGAATGATGATATTGGAAGGGCAACCTTTATTGGACAATGATATTGCTATGATAAGTCTGCAGAGGACAGCTTCCTCCACTACCATCCATTTGGTCTAATAAATTCTTCCATTAGTCACTCTCCCCTTCTCAATCTTTATGAGTGGAGGCCTCAGATTCTCAAGTGACTCTTCAACAGAGAAGGCTGTGTGAGTTTAGTAAACCTCCCCATTAACAGGCTTATAAATTTCCTCTCCTTACATTATTATCTCTGTAGAAAAGAGTGTTTGCTGCTTCTGAAATGACGTAGTTGAAGGGAAAGCATGAATCCTCAGAGCAGTCTATGTTTCCTACACCCTTCCTTATCTTGTCAGTGAAATACAGAAAAAAAATCTCCATTTTCTGATCATCTGTGTGTTTGAGGCTCTGAAATTGCTCAAGTCATGCATGTTAAGTGATACATGTCATTTTACAGCTTAGCATTTAATGATTTCTAGTGAGAATGGTTCATGTCCCTGGAGTATACATTGCAGATTCCCAAATTCCCTCACTGTCCTGCGACAACGATTCATGTGTTTATCTGTTGTAAAACCGGCATTCATTATCTGGAATAATAAACTTCCCCAAACAATAAAATAAACTGGCTGTCAAGTGCTTCCATAGAGTTTGGTCCTGTTAAATATTTTCATGTTCGTTGATTTCATTCATAATGGAACACAAGTGTTCACAGCCCCTCGCACACTTACCAATAGTCTGGGAATGTGGTATTATATGGAAATGAACAGTAATACTCAGAACAATTGTGCCAGTGGGCCATGGATTGTCACTCTGTTTATTTATCTTAATTGAAAATCCTACTCACAGCCAGATTTTTCTATTTTTGTGATTTTTCCTGAGGGATTTTGCAAATGTACTTTCTGAGTTTTTTTCCTGGCACCTGCATAGCAATGCCAGAGAGATGAGCATCTTACACAGTTTAGGCAAGAATAGTGAATCTTTATTGTTCCCCAGCATTCATTAATAATGTACAATGAGTGTCTACATCAGCAGGTCTCACCTGGAGCTACTCTGCTTACCAGCATTTTTGTAGGGAAAAAAAACAGAGTCACATAAAGACATTTAAATATATGAGTAGGTTTCCTGCCAAGTAAATGCCTGGTCTTGAGTAAAGTAGCCCATGTGGACATAGGAAGAGACTGATATGTAACCAGAAATAGGTCAGGAGTCAGTCCTTGAGGGTTTTGATATGTGAGATGCGATAAGAATTCCTGCTTTACTCTCTCCTATGGCTGTGTTAAATTACAAATTGAAAACATGCATGGACATGCTAGTGATGTGTTATTATGGTTAACAGGATCATTAGTGAAGCAGCATGATGCAAACTTGAAAAAGCACAAACGTTCACATGTTTAATTTCTTGAGATACAGACAATGTTGCAGAACTATAGGAATGGGACAATTCTCGCTCCACACCCCACAATAGGGATCACCCTTCCTGACACTTTGGCATCCAACTCCTATGGGGATTCTAACCTCAAGTCTGAAGCGCAGGCTTAGGTCTGGGTAAATGAGCTCTTTATAGATAGAAAAAAATAGATTTTTTTTTTTCTGGAGAAAATTTCAAAGGGGAAAAAAGAATCCCTTCTACTGACAGAAGTCACATGATACAGTTCATACAGTTTCTCCTGAGCTGGATTTAATTAGAAGTTGCTGGAAGTATTTGGCACGGAGGCAGCTGCTGTCAGGCCTGCACAGCGTTTCCCAGGCCGGGAACAGCTGCGTGTAGTTTTCTTTCTCTTTCCAGCTAGACCTATGTAGAAACCTGCTATGTTCTGGCATGGCTCTGCAGTTGTTCTCATGAGCTAATCACATCAGCTTAGAGAATACATGAAAAAGATTTGAGTATTTTATATCTAAATAATCCTTTACCCTTATTTTGGTGACACTCTCTCAGGGTGCTTTCAGTATGAGCTAGTGAAAACTTTTGTAGGAAAAAGTATTTCCAGGGCAGGGGAGATGGCTGAGTCCATAAAGTACTAACTGCACAAGGAACGTGGAAATGTATTTCAGTCCCTGGTACCCTTGTAAAAAGTGGGATGTGGTTGTGCACATCTGTAATCTAAGACCTCGGAACATGGAGGCAAGAAGTTCAATGGGGTTTACTGGTCAGTTAGTCATGCCCAATACATAAGCTTCCTATTCAGTGAGAGATTATGTTTTAAAACATAGGGTGGACATTGATAGAGCAAAACACCTGGAGTAGACCACTGGTCTCCATTTGCATGCTTACACACCTGCATGCATACCATATTCACACATATGAACATGTGAGCACACAATCACTATATATACAGATATTCACACAGTTAAAAATAGGTAACTAAATACTTCAACATACTCTGGAAATGATTGTGGTAAAGTTTGAAAGCCCTTAAGCTAGTGTGAACTCATGCATTCTTTAGTCTAAGTGCTTAGAACATGGTATTAAGTATAATATAGCAGAGGAAGAAGGGGTCTTTGAATTTGTACTTATTGAGAAGTCTGATGCTCAGTGATATGGCAGTTCTTGCCTTAGACCACTGCTATACAAAACATTGGGTCATCATGGTTGCAGGAAGGGAATGGGTATTTCTGCATGTTGCATAGTCACTAAGAGAGCTAACAAACTCTAAGCTCCTGCCTCATTGATGATCAGTATTGTTATATAGTCGCACACGTGGATGTGAAGAATGTGCACATGTGTGAGAGTAAGATATTCTCTAAAGGTTTATGGAAGCTATGATATGCTGCTATAAGAGTGGCACCAACTCTGGCCATTTAAATCTTCTCCCCACGGAAAACTATAAATGTGGACAAAAGTTTAAAAAACCCACATTTTTAGCACTCTTGCATCTGAATGCTAAGTATGCAATCTACCGAGATGGCGTTGTTCAAGAAAACAAATGGACCTTTGTTCAGATCTGTGCATCTATGACCCTATTCTCAGGGGTATAATTTTTCTTTCCTGTGATCCAGACTTGCATCAAACTTCCTATGTTTCCGGAGGTTTCCTGGATCTCATGATCCTCTCACATTCACCTTGCATATGATGAGATCTCAGGTATGTACTATGCATGGTAATATTTGTGTGTCGGAGATTTGTTGGGAGATGAATCCAGGTGCTCACACATGCTAGCTGGCATTCTACCACTGAGCAATCATCCTAGCCTGCCCAGGTTCTCTTCCTATCTCCCACTCTCAGTGTGGTAGTCCAACCAGCACAGGGATGCTGTCATAAAGCCCACCAGTTTCACTGTCCCTGAAGACAAAGTGTGCTAATTCATCCCTGCTGCTGTAATAGAATATCACAGATGATGGGGCTCACAAACCACACCGGTTTACTTCTCACATTTCCTGAGGCTACAAAGTCCAAGACTAAGGCAAGTTCAGTATCTAGTGAACTGTAAGGCTTCCTTTCTCAGAGTCCTGAGGGTCTGCTCAGGAGTGGAGGAATGAGGAAGAGGAAAGTGTGTGTGTGAATAACCAAAACTAATTATGTATAAAAGAGTCATATGGAAACTTACTAGGTTGTAAACTAGTTAAAGAGCATAATTTAAAAAGGAATGCTTGAACAGAGATTCCATGAATGGGTGGACAATGCTGCTCACAGCAACCATCGGATGTTTAGAAGTCACACCAATCCGAGGAGAGCTGCCTCCCTGTGAGTTATTGGTCCTGGGTGTCCCAGAGGCCACCACCCAAACACGCTGTTGGTGCTGCTGTGTTGCCCACACCCATCCCCCACCATAACCAGGCAGGAAGATTTTATTGCTAAAGACATTTTTTTTTTTTGCAAGACATAGAGAAATCAAAATGCAACTGAGGTGGAAGCCCCACCCCTATTGGATGACTCTCAGTGCCAAGAAGGCACTGTGCAATCTGGTGGAGAGGAAGACATGAACTAAAATATCAACCTGCCAGGCACGGTATGCCCACGGTGCAATTGTCACATGATTGCTGCGTCCCAGTGCTCTGCTTAAACTGGAGGCCTGCTCCACAGAAGGCAATTCATGCCTGTTACTGTAAGCCTTGCCAAAAGTCATGCCTAAGGACGGCAGGGGATCAAAGGGAGACCCTATTTTGTTGTTTGTCCAAGTGGACATGGTGTCAAAATAGGTACTAATATTTATACCTGTAGATTAGTGTTGCTCTCAGACTTGGTCATAGAAGCTTCTCTTTGTAGTGGACAAGTAGTAAGTGCTGAGGATAAATGAGTCCTGAGTGCTTGGCTCAAGTTAGGATGCCTATAGTGCCCTTCAAGGCTCAGGGAACACCCTGAGGAAGAGGGTGTGGCTAGAGAGAGAAAGCTGGGGAACAACGAGGAATGCTGTGACGCTGTCTTCTGGGCAGGATATGGCCGTTGTGCTTAAAAACTCACAACAGATGGGGTCACCTGCACAGGATCTGGACAAGATGGGATGCAACAACATCCAGCATGGAGCGTGGAGGAGCTTGTGAGGAACCAGCTTCCCCATCACAGAGAAGCTAGGTGTAGATTATGGGTGCTGAAGGAGAAGGGTGGCTTAGCCACCGAAGCTCAGGGAAGCAATACTGATTTAACAACCATAATGAAAACAAAACAAAAATAGAAGAGGTACTTGTTGGAAAGAAGATGGGGTTCAGCAGGTGTGGGGATGGAGTGAGAGAGGATAACAGGAGGGAAATGACCAAAACTTATTATGTACATGCATGAAACTGTCAAAGAATAACACATTTTTTAAAAGACAGAATGGGTTTGATTTGCAGGGTTGTCAGTTAAAGGGGCAATGAGGTGTCAGGTTATCAGTAAGGACCAGCAAATAAAATTGCCTAAGACTGATAATAACTGGCTCAGGGCAAGCCTGAGTCCAGTAGATGAAGGAGACGTGGGCTAGAATTTCCAGGGAATGCAATATTCTTGACAGGTTGTTAGTCTTGCATATTTTTTTTAGTCTTGCATATTTTGAGGTGACAGGAGGTTCTGTGTACATACAGTGGGGTTCATGGCATTTCATGCCAGCACCCACACATCCCTGTCAGATGGACTTGAACACAGGTCGAAGGGAGTTGGAGAGACTCAGTCCCTGGCCACTTCTTTGAACTCTCATATACATTGCCCAGTTCTGTTGACTTTGTCCAACTGGCAGGGAAGTATTACCGCTAAGGCACCATATGTGTTATTCTCTCTGAGCTCCTGCAAAAGTTTTACCTTTCAAACCAAAACATTAATAATCTGAATAAGTTGACATGGTGTCTCTAGATGGAGTCTATTCAAAGTTAAAAGAAGTGGAAATGATTGCTACTTAGGGAATAGCTCCGCCATCAGATATAGATTGAGTTCACAGAAGGTAGAGAAATATGTACCTGATGTAGTCCCAGCCATTCTAGAGGTAGAAGCAGGAGAGAGCCATTCTAGTTTAGAAATGGAAAAGCTCAAAACTTTGATGCTGATCATAAAAGCATGTACCTATGTTGCTATGAAAGTCATGTGCTTTAGACTGTGAATCCTTGTCCCGTCACTATGTAAGTACATCTGACTCCTCTAGGGAAGGAAAAGAAAGTAGGTAACGCGCACTTCTTGACCTTTAGTTTAGACTTACGCAATTAGAAGCATCAAGTTTTGGACTCGGGAACTGATTTTTTACACAAAATGACAGAACATTAAGATGCATACTGACCCTGTAGATTAAGGCAGAGAATTAAGATGCAGAATGTTCATTCAGGAGATAAAATGTGAAATTAAGAGGAAAGAGATTGAGTAGTCAAACATGGAGGAACTGTCCTAGAATTTCAACTGCTTCTGTTACAATATGTAAAAATGTTTGTACATTTTGGCAGCTGTAGCTTTCAGGTTGTATGATTAACTGTTTGGATTCAGTTGTAAGTTAGGCTTGTACGATATCAATTCCATTTGACACATATGGTCACCAACATTTAAAAATGATAAATTATATTTTTTAATTACCATGAATGTGGTTTCATGATTTATGAAACAAAAATGCCTTTAAAATTAAAAGGAAACACTAAGATAACTTTTAAAGCAGTCATTTACTGAGCTGCATATTGGTTTTATTCAGCTAGTAGACCTACATAGAGCCTCATTCACAAGAATTTTATAAATAAATTCATTTGTTTATTCTTTCCTTTACATCCTGATCATAGCCCCTACCACTTCTCATCCCAGTTCCGCCCTCCCTCCCTGTTCCCTTTATCCCCCTCCCCTACTCCTCAAAAAGGGGATCACCTCAGCTTACCCTAGCTCTTTAAGCGGCACCAGGACTGAGCATGTCCTCTTCCCCTGTGACCTGGCTAGGCAGCCCCGCCAGGAGGTAATGATCGAAAAGGAGGCAGCCAAGCCCATGTCAGAGACAGTCCCTGCTCCTCTTCCTAAGGAATCCACAGTAAGACTAAGCTGCCCATTGGCTACATGTGTATAGGGAGCTTAAGTCCACTCTACGCATGGTCCTTGGTTAGTGCTTCAAGCCCTTCTGGGCCCTGGTTAATTGGCTTTGTTGGTATTCTTGTTGAGCTCCTGTCCCCTCCAGGCCCTTCTATCCTTCCCACACTTTTCCACAAGACTCCCTGTGTTTCACCCAGTGTTTGGTTGTGAGTCTTGGCATCTACTTCAATCAGATGCTGGGTGGAGCCTCTCAGAGAACAGCTATGCTAGGCTCCTGTCTTGTTCCCTTCAATTACATCAATGCAAAGGAAAATATAATCTCTAAACATGTGCATTATATTAAAAAGAAAACTTTATATCAATCATCTGAAAATTAAAAAATAGCAATAAAATAGTTATTCCTGGAAAATCTCCCCACAGCTTAATATTGAGAGGATCTCTGCAATATTATGACACTGAAATTCTTCCAAAGAAACTTTCATTACATTATAGTATTATTTTTCTATAAAATTATATGCACTCTGTAAAGTTATATACTATCATTAGCAAGCTTATCAATGTTGGCATACTTAATTGACAGTTCTCTGAATACTGTAAAATTGTTAGCTTAGAAAGTTGTCTTTTTGAGAATTAAAGTATCTGGATATTCAGGACAATTTGCTGAATATATGACTCACCAATTTTCACCCTTTTTCCATGCCAAAATATAAGTGTCTGATGCTAATATTTTAAGGAGTACTTCCATCTAAATTTTTCTTACTCAGTTTTGTAGGAAAACAAATATTTTTGTGTGAATGTTTTACCATATTTGATGCTTCAAAATCATAAACCTTTTGATTTTTCCATTTCAATAAAGAATAAATATGTTTATAATAGAAAGAGAAGTTTACTAAATAGTGAAAAGTCAAAAACGGAATTATTCTATAGCTGAGCTATAGAAGATAATGGTAACCATTGCAAAAGTGATGTCATAAGTAGCAAAATAGAAATAGAAAATCTACCCCATTATAGGAAGAGTAATAAAACAAATGACCAGCTCTAACAACAACAAAGCAACTTCAGTGCTACATAGGAAGGGGAACTGAGGTATATACTGTGGATGGAAATATAAATTAGTACTATACCATAATGAGGTAAACATAGTTAAGAATAGCATACTCTGCTTCATTATAGCTACAGGAAAGGATTTTAAATGTTCCTGACACAAAGGGAGGATGGCAGGTCGAGTCAATAACAGGACAAATGCTAATTACTCTAATTTAACCACCATACTATTTGTGAATATGTACAAATGCCACACATTATCATGTATGCCTTTTACATATTAGAGAAAATGTAAACGTGTTTTGGATGCTGGCACAAGAGTAATAACACATGACCAGGCAAATCCAGGCCCTCAATCACCTGGCACGTGAGGCAGCCCCATCCTTCTTACCGTTGAATATGAAGCATAAGGCAGTAGAGGGAGGGCAGAGAGGGAAGAAGTCCAACCAAATCACCGTGTCTCATTAGAAGGGCTTGTGAGTTTGGCCTTATATCCAGTGTTTAAATCATTGCAGAATCCAGATGTTCAGCTGGAAGATGCTTTTGAATGTAGAAAGAATGCAGTTTTATGAATGGACATATTAATCGCTCCCATCCATTCAGTTTGCATACAGGGTGTTTGAAATTTGAGCAGGGATCTGTGCTCCCTCTTATATTTTTCTGAGCAGAACTGTGATTATAGTGAAAGCAATAGTACATGATATGTGACTTCCCCATCACAAAATCTACTATAGCTTCACACTGGTTCTCTTAGGGTTCTCTCCTTTGAGAATCCCTTCTTGACTGAAGCTATTACTCCATGAGTAATTAAAAGCTGCTTGATGGAGAGGAGTTGAAAGTCAGCACTCATTATGAGCTATGAGAGTGAACTTTCTGATCCGTGTTAGGTTCCAGGCTATGGTGAGACCCGTGGATGACGTCAGGTAGAACACGAGTACACTTTTGAAAAAAAGATAGAATCATTTCAAGCCTCTATGCTTTGGGGTGTTATGACTTTAGTGGGAAGTATTCCCCAAATGTTTACATAGTATGCTATTATGGAAATCGTGGAACTTTATAGCACTTAGCCAAGGGCTGCTGATGAGAAGCACTCCTTTCAGCCTTGTCTCTTTGCATCCTGTTATGTTGAGGTATGGGGAGTTGAAGAATCCTAGCTATACCTTCCAACACCATGACCATGAGCTGTTTGTGCCAAACCCTGCTGGTCAAGGTGGACTGCGTCCCTCTCAGAGACTGTATCTCTCCTTGTGAGCCAAGAAGACAAAACTCTTTCTTCCTTATGTTGCATCAGGCATTTAGTTGCCCCTACAAGGAAAACCACCAATGTGGTAACTGGTACTGACGGGTGGGCTCAGTTGCCGTGAGAACCCAGCCATGTCGTTCTGAGGCCCTGGAGCAAGTGTGGAAGGGTTTGTAGCTACAGGCCAGAGAACCCCTGGGATGCCGTCAGCAGAGCGTGACAGACTGTTGTGATGGGAGCTTCGGAAGGTGGAACGTTGCTGAAACCAGTGTAGTCCAGACTCATAAGGTTTCATAGGAAAAATAAGGATTCTTCTGACATTTGGGCTGAAGGCCGTCCATGCTACAAGCCGGCAAGGGAGCTGGCTGTGTTCTGTTTAAATGAGGCCGAATTCAAAAGTGACTGTCATTAGGACTGCCTTCCAAAACTCAGTGATCCTCATCTGGATTCATAAATGTTCAGTTTCCAGCTGTGAGTGTGCAGTGGTGAGCCCTGAAGAGCAGCAGTGGCCAATGAAGTGTGAACTGAATTATTTAATTCCAAGATCAATAGCTTTCAGAATGCCCTTTTCTCTCCTAACATTTGAAGCGTAGCTGTGCCATCGGCCTGACTCACTCACCCACTATGCAGGGCCAGAGACTATTGCCAACTTCTGTTCTGTACAGTGTAAAGGGGAAATCTCTCTCCCTCTTTCTGTCTCTCCCTTCCTCACCCCCTTCTCCTGCCCTGTCTTATTTGTTTGTTTGTTTGGGGGTACTAGACTTTGAAATTGCTTGTCACTAAAGGATTTCTCACTACACACCACCTGACAGTCTCTCTGCAGTGGTTGAGCAAGAAGGACTTTTCACTTTCTAAAACACGCTATACTTAGGAACCTTACGGGAAACAAGAGCAGAAGAGAATGTTTGGTCAATGCTTCATGAATTAAAGCAACATGCTTTTGCTTCAAATCAGAGAAGTAAATAGTTTATGTGAAATTAAATAGCAATACTTGAATCCTGGCATCTTTCACTTAAGGCTAAACTACCAAGTTCACACTCATGGAATTAACTGACTGCAGGACTTTCAACACATATATCAAAGACCTCCACATTATTGACCTGTGTTAGACAGAGCTAAACACAAGAGCTGTGATTTCACAAAGTCATCTATGAAACAAACCACTCAAGATAAGCTTACTGCTTATAGGAATAGAGGTAGAAAACCACACAAATTAGAATAGCTATTTGTATTTATTTCTTCTGATTCTGTATTCAGGAAAACAAACAGGTTTCTGCTGTTCAGAAGCCAAATTGATTAGAGGCAGAACTTTTACTTTCTGTTTTCAGTTTTGTTTGTTCCTCTGAGATCTTGTTACCTAATGTAGCTTTTTCTCAAACTTGTTATTCTTGAACTTCATCCTTCCTTGTTCTTGGGCTGTAGGTGAGCACCACCTGGCCTTGTTCCTGAATTTGCTTTTAACCCTAGCTCCTACCACCCATTCCATCCCACAGTCAGGAGAGGGTGGCTTTCAGGCTGCTTCCCACGCATATGAAGCTCAAGTTCCTGGCACTGAATCGGGAAGAAAACTGGAAGTTTGTCCACATCCTTGGATGTTACCCCCAACCAAAATAACGGACATTTCAGAGGAGACCTGAGTGACTCTGGATCATATATTTGACCCCCTCTTACCTCACCAAAGCTACTCAGCTTTGAATGGGACCTGAGATATAGGGGATATCTGTGAGAAACATAGATAAAGGCAACATTTAAGCTCTCTCTCTAGTTCTCTTTCCATCTCCTCTCTCTCCCCCTGTTCCTTCTCATCATTTATAATTATTATGAGTAATTCGTAAGTGAACTAAAATATCCAGGATACATGAATCAGGCTACTACATGATTAACCTTAAGGAAGATGGATTTGTGTCCTACAGTTCTGCTGAAGAGAGGCACGGAATAGAAATAAACTGAGATATGAAAATGATTGTGAACTTCAAGTATACCTTTCATGTTAGGCCTTCATCCAGTGGTGTTACAGCTTGCCTTTACAGGGAAATACTCACCAGGAGAAGCTGTCTAGAGAGACTGCAAATGTCAATAATCACATGATCAGCCCAGCCCTGGTCTGCATGCCCACTCTCTTGCCAAGTTATCTTCCTCAGTATGGGAACTCCTGGAAGTACAGAGCTTCTGACTGTATGTAAAGGGAAAATCAGGACAAAAATTTCCCTCAGACCCTCCCAGACACAGCATGAGGCAGGAAGCTTGCTGATTTGTGCTGGCTGGCACTTGAATTTAAACCCTGATAGGTCCCCTTCCTTGAGGAGATCAACTTTAGCTTCAGATGCAAATGCTGAGTTTATCACTTTGCAGACGAAAGCATTCTGTCTTTTATTTGCACGCGTGATAGGGTTTTGAAGGCAACCAGGCTGCAAGAGCCAGCAGATGGCGGATTGGGAGGATGTACAGGTGTCTCCTCATCACTGAGATGCAGCTGTCGGGTTTGCATCAGGAAACACCCAGGCTGTCACTTTTACTTTGCCTCTCTGACCAAGAAGCAAATAATATTTGACTAGTGGTTGTGTGATGTGACAGCCCAAAATAGGAGACATATTTTTACATCTATCTACTTTTATTTTTGTTCTGAGATGATATGATACAAAATAAACATTTTGGCTGATAATATAAAAAAACTTTTTTTAAGGCCCAAATTTTGTTCTTCCTTTTTTATTTGTAAAGCTAAGAGTGATGAGGATTTCTGCCAGTGTGTTTCCAAATATCTTTTCTAAATATGCTGTTGCACTTGCAAAGTTGAAGAAATCTTCTGAAAAAAATTGTTTTTATAATGGTGGTATATTAACTGCTTTGGGAGACAGGTGACTCTCTTCTATGACTAACATTAGTACTTCCACTTTCTTAAGTATCACTTTGTTTTGATATTACATTCCATTTTGTAGTTATTTGTGGACACACCTTTCACATAGCACCAAATCTATATATTTGTATAATATTAGCCTTGTGTTTGAAACTCTACAATCATAGGGATTTTCAGTATTCATTGAAAAAAGCCTTGAGATGCAAATAGTGCCAGACATTTTTATTCTTTTTTTTGTTATGGGATTCATAGAAAGCTCAAATGCACTTAAAAATATTAATTCTCACAGAGAAGGCTCACAAGTTAAGAATCTTACAGAGGTTCTGAGTTGAGTTTCATCACCTACATCAGGTGGTTCACAGCCATCTGTAACCCCAGCTCCAGGGAATCTGATGCCTCCTTTGGACTTCCCTGGGAATGAGCATTCATTTACATGTACCCACACAGAGGCATGTACAAGCTTACATAATTAAAAAAAATAAGTCTTTAAAAGTATCAATTCTGTCCTTTAGCTGGGATGGATAAAATCACGATTTGAGCTTGGGCTCTCATAAAGTATTGTGAACATATACCAGGCGTAGCGCTGCATTTGGTGTCTGACAGTGTAATGAGTACCTGAAGCAGCTTCAGAGAACTCAGAATGTGTTTCAGAAACCCTGTGGCCGATAACAACAGGTGAGAGCTTGAATAAGCCTCCTGGTGGAAACGAGACACCAGTGATCCATGGCTTATGGTGAGGATCCAAATGACTACCAACAGCAGAACAGGATGAAACGTATCATATAGGGAAGGACATCCGGACATCTGGTCACTGCCATGACACTGAGTCACCGTGGCAGCCACTGCCGTTGTAATGGTGACAACTTCATCGCTTGTGATAAGATAGGGTATTTGTTGCTGACTCTTCACTCACCCTCCTCCCAGGGGTATAAAAGGAGTACATTTTCCATGTCTATTTGCTTTGAACTTGACCACATGTCTTGCCTTGGCCCCATAAAGCATGGGTATCCTCTGAGATCACTGTTAGAAGCTCCTACTAGCTACTCATTCCTAAGACTGCTCTTCAGAACATCATATTTATACAGAACCAAACTCAAGCTACCTACAGTCGAAAGCAAAGCCACATCAGCCAACCACCAGACCTGTAACTACTTAAAGTAAATGTTACATTTCAAGGTGCTCAATTTTAGGATCATTTCTTCCATGATTTCACTTGATAAGTGACTATCTTACTTTGCTTCTTACAGAACAGGGAGTCACAGTCACTGAAAAGCACAAACATAGAGAAACCCCTCCAGCAGTACCTTTTGAGTAGTAACCCAACTCTGTTTTCCAATAGTTGGGATAGGCACAAAGACTCTTGTCTTCAGCTCTTCTTGGGACTGAATGCTTGATTATCCCCCCATCCCCCACATCTATCATCTGTTGAAATCCAAAAAGCCAAATATGGTGCACTCATAAATAATACCAGTGGCCATATGAAACTGGTTTCAAAGTGTAAAAAAAATGTAAGTCAGTGCAGTCACTATTAAAATCAATTGGGATGATCTTCTGAAAACAAAAAGTAGAGTTACCATATAGTCCAGATATACCAAAACGCAGGCCGGCATACAGCAGAGATAGCTGCACCCTAAATGTTTTCTGTACTTACAATAGTAAGTCATGGGATCAGCCTATGTGCCGTTAACAGATCAATGAGTAAGGATAACACATACGGTGCATATATACTGGAAAGTTCTTCACCCATAAACAAGAGCAACATTATATCACTTAAGGGAAAATGAATAGACCCAGAGATCATCATGTTAAGTGAAATAAGCCAAATTCCGGAACACAAATGTAATGTTTTGTCCACATGTGAAATCTAGAAAAATCCAAAGAGAGAAAAGTAGGAGGGGCCTGTTAGTGGCATAAGGAGATCTGTGGAAAAGGGGGAAAGATAATGACGAGGCATTTAATTAAAACCGTATTTGAAATCCTGTTGATGAAATCTCTCATCGTGTGGAGCTCACAAAAGCTAATGGAAAAAGAGAGGTCCCAGAGAGCTCACTGGCGTTTTCTGTCACATGAGGACATAGCTGACAGTTTACATATTGGAAGGGCCTCTCACCCAATCCCTACCACACACACAGTACCCTCATCTCATTCAGTCGGCAGAGCTGGGGGAACATCACTTCCATTCTTTTAAGCTACTCAATCTACTTTGTCATAGCAGCCCAAAGAAACCAAAATAGGTCTGGCTGGTAAGGAATCTAGAGACACAGAACCAGTTAAAGTCTTAAAAACCGCTTGTGTTAGAACTTTTCCTATTACAGTGACAAAACACGCTAAACGATAAAAGCAATTTGAGGTGGGGAAGAACTTCTTTTGGTTCATAGTTACAGGGCATTGTGGAAGTACTTCCTGGATGCCAAAGTGGGAGGAACCTGAAGCACCTAGTTGCATTACACTGACAACCAGGGACAAAATAACAATGCATGTGGACTTGGCACAATTCCTTCTTGGCACATCAACAACAAAGCTGAGGAAATGGTCCACCCACTTTTAGAGTGAGGCCTCTCATATCAATTCACTTAATCTGGTCAATCCCTGACATGTGTACCCAGAAATTTATCTCCTAGGTGATTCTAGATCCTGACCTTTTGATAACATTAACTAACACCATCTCATACTGTGATATAAAGACTCAAAAGAGGTGCACATGAAGAACAAAGCACTTTTATACAGAGACCTTCACTGTCTGTCTGCAGTACCCCCCCCCCCACTTTTTGACTATACTCCAGAAATCCTCCATCTTGCCTGCCCTTTGTTTTCCAGGCCTCATTTGCCTCAGTTTTCCTCAGAACAAAGTTTGCCCATAATATCCCATCTCCCTTACTTTGTGGTCAGGATTTTGTTAAATAAAACTGACATGGGACACTGAGCTCCTAATATCTGTAGTCAGTGACTGTTGTCATGGAATCTTTCATGCTCCTGAAAGTCTTAAGTGTGAGCCCTTTAACACAGAGATTGCGCTGTAATTTATGAGTGCACCCTCAGTTTTTATCAGTAGCTGCAATTTATAAGGGCTGAAACATTCAGTATTAAATTTTTGTCCCTGAGTAGTTAATACATGGGACATTTGATTTTTTAAATGTATATCTAGAAAAAGCAAAGTAAGCAGCTCTGTGACTTTAAAGTGTGGAGTAAGATTTTAAGAGGTTCAGTATGTGTCATAAAAACACCACCCCTTCCTGGTTTGTTTGTAGGCTGGGGCTATTGTGCCTCTGCACCTCACCTGAAGCATTACATAAAATTACTGCCTCTGCATTGTTCCAGCTGTATCAGGGTTGGGGCAAGCCTTGTCTTCCCTTCATAGCTCTTCTGTGTTTACTGTTGAACTTTGCACTGTTCAGTTGCAAGAGTTGGAGACAGACTGGGAAGAGAGGAACAGGAGGGTTTTTTGGTCAAGTCTTACTATGCACAGCAGAATAGCAGGCTATGGAATTAGAACAGCATTTAGGTGGTATGTCACCAGAAACTCTGGGTCAGCGTGGTGCTAATGTAATGAAAATGGCCCCAATAAGCTTATATATCTGAGTATTTGAGTTGATGGAATTGTTTTCGAATGGCTAGAGGTGGTGGCCTTGTTGGAGAAGGTGTCTCACTGGGAATGAGCTTTGATCTCCCAGCCTCATGGCTGTGGATGAAGATGTGTGAATCCTCAGCTGTTTATTTGCCATTGTAGTTTTTAAATCCTCTGAAACTGTAAGCCAAATTAGATTAAAAAAATAAGTTGCCTGGGTTATGTTGTTCTTTTCATAGCAATAGAAGAGTAAATTAGACCAAAGTTGGCACCAGGAATTGGGTATTGCTGTGACAGGCCTGACCAACCTGCTGTTTGGAGGAATGCTTTGGGGTTTTGGACTAGGAAAGTAGTTGAACATGATAAGCAGCACAATGGACCATCCTAGTAGGAACTTGGGAAACAATAGCGCTGAGAGCGATTTGGATTATGGAGGCTCACCTCAAAAGGGTTCAGAGAAAAATAATATTAGCAACTAGGCTAGAGATGATTATGGTATTTTGGCAGAGACTATGGCTGCTTTTGGCCTTTGTTCTAAGAATTTGCCTAAGGCTAAACTGAAAAGAAATGGGCTAATTTCATTGGTGGAGATGATTTCAAGATTGCCTGATATTGACTCTGAGGTATGGTTATTAGCAATCATCCTTCTTCTGCAGGTCTATAATGAAAAGAGCAACAAAACAAAATATACCATTTAAATAGGAAGCACCAGGACATTTAATGTTGGAGCCAGGATTTGTGCTGAAAGAGATGAGAAGATTAAAAGCCCAATCCAAAGTGGAATGAAGGGAGGGCTGCATGAAGGGCAGGAAACCCCTCCCAGTCACGTCTCCAACTTGTAAAAAGAAAAGCCCTAAGAATTTGCTTTTTTTCTCCTACAAAGTAACAACAAATCAAAGCTGGTAAGAATGTGATTCAGAGATGCCAGAGTACACCCCAAGTTGGTGGTCAAACTTGGCAGTGTTGTCTACATGGTTCTGGCTTTAGAGTCATGAAAGATACACAAATAAAGGAATTATGTAATCATCCTCCATGCTTAAGGAGAACCACTGAGGCCAGGCATGTGGCCAAGAAGTCCCTAAGAGGCCATTGTGTGAAGCTGTGAAAGAAAAACCTGGATGGTTTGGGGACCTCAAGATGTTCGAGGTGCCAGAGCTGTGGGATGTAGGCTAATAAGAGCTGCATACAAGAAGTGAAACCACCTCAAAGGGGAAAAGTTTGTTGCAGTTAGCAAAGCTGGAAGAATGAAACCATCTAAGTCCATTAGCATCAGACATGTAGCTACAGGATTTGGAGTTTGCCCTGCTGGATTTTAGTCTTGCACTGGTCTAGTATTTTCTCACCATTCTCTGATTCTCCCATTTTAGAACAGTAATGTATGTTCTATGCCATTGTATGTTAGACCTATATATTTTTATTTTGATTTTATAGAGGTTACAATTAACAAAATGCTTTTGAGTCTCAGAAGAGATTTTACACTTTGCTCATTTAAACAATCTTGAGATTGTGAAAGACTTTGGTGGCGTTTGTACTTGAGCTAAACACATCTTTCATTATGATATAGTCATGAGCCTGTGGGGCCCAGGGACTGGAGTGTGGTTGCTTGAATGAGAATGTACTCCATAGGGCCATGTATTTGAATAGTTGGTCTCTAGTTGGTGGAAGAGTTTGGGAAGGATGAAGATGTGGGTGGCCTGTGGGAGAAAGTGTGCCTCTTGGAGGAGGTAGGCTTAGAGGTCTCAAAAGACTGATGTGATTGTCAGTGCTTGATTCCTCTCCGCCTCTTGGTTGTAGATCACAATGTGTGCTCTCAGCTGTTCCTCTGTTCTGCCATCATATACTTTAATCCTCTGAAACTAGAAGCGAAATTAAATACTTTCTTTTATGAGTTGCTACGGTCATGGTGTTTTGCCATAGCAAGAGAAAAGTAACTAAGACTATTAGTAACAAGACCCAATAAAATTTGCTGTTGAGCTAAATGATTTTAGAGATGTTATGGGATGTTTGAGGTGGTTTTATGGGGGAGGAGAGCAGTTAGGATGCAATGAGAACAGTTACAGTTAGGTTCAAGATACACCTGAGCATTGTAGCTGAAGAAGGAACATTCAAAAGACAGTTAAGTGTTTTAACTAACTAGTGCTCATGTTGTACCCTGAAAGGTCTTTCTATCCTTTCTTCCCACATGATTCACTCATAGGGGTTTTTATTGGGAGAAAATTTTGCACATTAAAACCAAATTCACATTTTCTGTAACCGGCATCCTTGTTTGTCATCTTCTTCCTTTGCTATACACTTTCTAAGTCTTTGATTACACATGTCCAAGTTGCTATTGACCTAATGCTTTGATAGTGAATCTTACATAAGAAATTTCAGTTGGCCTTGAGGAAGAGAAAAAACATATTTTCTGTTAAAGTCAAAACACAGAAAACACAATTTCTTTTTTAACCAATGAACAACAAGACACAGAGGAGAGAATCTCCCAATTTAAACATTAAATGTAATACACTATAAAAATAATGGAATAGTAATAATTCACTTCAGTTACATTGTTTGTCTTACACATGATCAGCAGTGTGGAAATTGCTGTTGCATAAATAGTCTCCATATGCTGTCAGACTACTCACTCTGTCTAGCAATCTGCAAGTGATTTGCTCACATGATGCCAATTTTTAAACACACTGAGGATGAGAAATTTACCTTAATACGTGAACTTAAGCACATTTTTGATATAACATACACAGTTTGTGTAATATTATGAAAATTCACATGCAGATTTGTTTGAAATTGTACTTTGTTTAAAACTAGCACGTTTTTTTTTTGTAAAACACTGACTGTAGCTCTTGTTCTCATTTTGTAGTGAACTTCTTGATGCTGTTCATATGTAATGAAGGAATTGCATATCTCAAAGTTGGAGCAAGACATTTAGTTGTAGGCAGATTATCCTAACAAATCCTACAAAGGGATGAAAATTTTCTCCCTTCTGAAGAGAATTTTGTGGGAAACTGGGAGAAAATGAACTTCAATTTGCATTAATAAACCTTCCATATGGCTTCAAGAAGTGAGTGCATGTGTGTGTTTTTAAAGTAGCTTGCTCTTTCCCACGATTGTAGGAAGAAGATCATGCTTGAAGAATTTTAGTTCATGACAGCCATGCAGCTGTGGTTTTAACATTACAAAAAAAAATCAATAGTAGTTGTGTGTGTGTGTGTGTGTGTGCATGTGTGTATGTGTGTGTGTTTGAAGTAAATAGTGAAATGCAATAAGTTAAGGAAATGATAAGATTATGTGTAATAGAGCAAAAAGGTATGTCATTGTAGTGGCAGAATTTCAGTGACTTCTCTCCAACTTCAAGGCTATGTGAAAGTCCTCCGTTAGGAAATTAGCACCCTTTTTTTGTGTGTGTGTCAGACACTCCTTTTTCGAGTAAGATCAGGCTTTGGAACATCCGCACTCTTTTTGTGTGCTGTTTACTGTTTTCCATTTTTCCATTCACTTATTTTCACACCAACCATGAGAACCAGCTGTGACTGCAGCACTGAGATGTGACCCAAGAGAAACACATGCTAAGGCTTAGAATAAGCAAGTAGGACACTTGTCTTGGGGACCATGCGGGATGAATAGTTCCTAATAGGGAAGGTATGCCCAAATATAAACACTGGCACCCATGAGTATGACCTATTTGGTAAAAAGTTACTTGACATTGTAAACAAGAATCACAAGATGAAACTATCACAGATTTCGGGTAACAGGTATTCTCATTAAAGGGGTATGGGGGAAACTTGACAATGGGGAGAGATTGTATAAAGATGGTAGCATGGAACAGAGTGATGCTTCTATAAACCAGGACACTGAAAGTTACTGAAGTTACTGAAAGTCCAGAGTCAGCAAGACTAAGTCAAGATCCAGAGAACACAAAGGCATGTTTACTCATAGAGTTATAAAGGGATGAGACTCTGTTGATGTCATTTCAACTTCTGGCTTCAGAGCTATGAAGCACTATTTGTGCTGTTTTTAAGTCATCTTGTTGGTTTTTTTTTTCTAAGTTATCATAGAAGTCCCAATAATCTGATATGGTACAGAAATTAAGAAGGCACCAAAAAACTCAGAGATCAAAAACAAACATAATAGTCTAATGTAGTACTTTATGGTTGGTACTGGGGATTGAAGGCAGAACCTCACACAATGTATTACCACTCTGCTACACTGCCTGGATTGATGCAAAATTTTATAAAAACAAAAAATAATCTCAAATCCACTGTGTGATAAACGAAATGCCGACATTTTAAATGAAGGTAAATGAAATTCCAGCATGGATAGGTATGTTGGTGCCTTGAGTTAATGAATGTCTCTTGAATAGAACCTAAATAAACACGTATTGTTACTTTAGTACAGCGAATCCTACTAAAGGAGGAGAAGGAAAGCTATAGGAGTTTCATTTCCTGTGTCCAGGAAATGAAACATGATCACCAACATGATCCCCAGTTTGTATAATCCACACCGTAAGATAAATATTCTGATGTGGGTAAAACTACAGTGGAGGGATGCTCATCTGTCCTTCGAATCTCAAGTCCCTGAAAGGGTATAGTGAGAGCCATTTTCTCAACCTGTCTTTATTTCTCTTGGTTTTATAGATTTTTTCCAATGGCCTTCCTGGTTTCCTCTGACTCTAACTTTACTTACATCTTCCCAGCACAACATCTTATAGTCATCTGCTTGGATGTGGGGCCCTAGAAGCAATCTGGATGCAAATTGAGGAATAGCAGGGCAGGGTTAGAGCGTGGTGAGGTACTGGGAGTGTCTGGGAAGTCTGCTGTCCTTAGTAAGATTGTGTTACTCCTGTTTGGGGCTGTCTCTCCCATCTCTCCAAAACAGGGTCTCATACAGCTCAGGTAGGCTTCAAATTCACTATGTAGCCACAGAGGGCCTTTTACTTCTGATCTGCCTATCTCTACCTCTTGATCTTTGTGATTACAGGTACTGGCTTATGAAAAAATGTGGATTGAATCTAGGTTTTTATACATACTGCGTGAGCATTCTGCCAACTGAGCTGTATCTTCAGGCTTTGCTCTTCATCTTTCTCACTAAAGAGAGTTTATGTTCAGTGGGAAGCACCTTTATGCTCCATGAAATCCCCAGTCTATCTACTAGGATGTAAGCAGACAGAGAGAACACTTGGAGATACTTCTCTAATCCAGTTGTAACACCAAACACTTACTGAACTCTTCTGTGTATCAGGCACTGTGGACATTTAAAACAGCAAGAAGGCAGAGGAAAGGGATTATGTCTACAAAGAAATGAAGATAACTCATGATAACCAGCAAATCCCCATGGTCAGCAGACATACAAGAAATGAGGAAAGGCCCTGAAGAATAGTTCTTGGATGAGGCTTAGTGATTCACAGTTTTCTCCAGGAAAACTACAGACCCTGTACTCTCAGTTATTTTACAGCTACAGACCCTGTACCCTCAGTTATTCAAACCACACCAGGTCTTTTTCATGGATTCTTTTTCACTTTTAGAAATAAAATTAAACAAACATGGACATACCTCTCTTACTTAACACGGCTTACAGTGAACTCACAGAACGTAATGAGGAATACCTATGCTCATTTCCTGCAAATAATCATCAATGTCACGCCGCCACCTTCTTCTAATGTAGCTCTGGGAATGCTTTTCAAGGAAGATAGCGGGACAGTCATTCTTTAATGCGTAACGTAGACTTTTAAATTGTAGAAGGTAGCTTAATTAAAACGTACTCAGAAAATCATGGGACTGCATGAATGTCTTGCAGAACTTGCCTGAATGCCGCAGAACATGAAGTTGATTACCCATGTATTTACAAGAGCTTTCCCTTAAGCTGGTGTGACATCAGCCGAAGTGGGTGCAGTTCATGGGTCCAGGTCAGGAAGCACCGAGGCAGTGATGCTCTGAGACGCTATGGTGAGGGCAAGCTGCGCAGAAAACCTCAGGTGGCCTGTGCGTCTGCTCAGTGTGGGGTTCACTTTCATCTTTCTCTTTGAGCAGGAAGTAACTTTCTTTTTTGTTTTCTGCGGAGAGTTTAAAAGTCCATCCTATCACCACGGCCTGCAGAAGAGTGATGATCCTTCAGAAGCACCACAGCTTCCAGAGAGCAAGAGCGAGCACGGGTTTCCGCGAAGCGACTTAGCGGAGCTGCTGGAGTCCACAGAGCACGGGGATCAGAGGGCAGCGCAGAGGGCGAACTAGCACATCAGTGTGGATGAAAGCAACCCCTTTCATTAAAACAACTGGAAAACGTTCAGTCCCCGAGCCATGTGCTTGGGGGGCATGTGGGGGTGCAGTGACCAAGAAGTAAGATGTTCTCCGGGAGAATACGGCCACCCCACATTGCCTTAAAAGAGAGCAGCTTGGGGTGCTCGGATCAGGGGAAAGTTACTGTTTTCGCTTTCATTACAATAGTTTACTTCAGAAGACCGAAGAACGTAATCTTAAATAGGCAACCAGGAACGCCAAATCTCCGACTCAAGAGTTTCATAATTCCCACTGTTTAACAAGTAATTTCATTCTCTTCTCACCCTCATACTCCCAACATTCTGTACAAGAGTGGGAATTTAAGCTTGGATATTACTGGTTTTTCTCTACATTGCCAACTTTCTCCCTGTACTGCAGGATGCTTCTACCTTCTACCTCTTTTGATTTCTCTGTGAAGGGGCATGTGGAGGCTCTCTGTTGAGTGCGGTGAGTGGAGACTGGCCAGAGTAGTAGAATACCACCCTGGGAAAACCATCTTATGCTGTGGCTCCTCCCCCTCCCCAAGAGGATGAAGCTTTCTTAGTGTGTGATATAAGGAAGGAGGTGGGAATACACAACAGAAGATGGTTTGTTTCTTCTTTTCTTCTTCTTCTTCTTCTTCTTCTTCTTCTTCTTCTTCTTCTTCTTCTTCTTCCTCTTCTTCTTCTTCAATAGACATTCTTCTCATACCTTCGCTTTTGAGTTTTGAGACTCTGAAGCAAGCAGCAGCTTTTCTTTCATTTCCTGATTTTTACTATAGCTCCCTTCTTCGGGATGCTGCTGCAGGACACCAACTTTGTGAGTAGAAGGGCAGAGGACCGTGAGGCAGCAATCAGCAATACATTTGATAATGTTCCAGAAAGTTATAAGGTCTTGAACTGTATTTAATCAACTAATGATGATTTCCCCAGAATATGAGGTCAGTTGTTCTCTGTGGATCACTCTATGTGCCTCTGTGAAGCTCCAGGTTTGGGAAACTTGTCTAGTATCATTATGTAAACATTCATTTCTGCACACTTTCTGTTAGAACTAAGATTTATGTATGTTTAAAGTAGGAAGTAAAACAGTGTCATTGGCAGTACTTCTTCAGGGGGCTAGACTTTATGTTCACAGTGTTCATGCAAGTGAAATGGAATTTCTCTGACACCCAATGTCTTTCAAATACTAGGTCTTAGAAGCAAACCACAAAAGGAGTTACTGGGAACAGTATCCAAGCTCAAATCTTTAACTGTACAAAGTTTCTTCTATCTATACACATTTAGTAGTGTCTTGATATTTTAGCTTAATAATACTGAGTCTGTGCAGGACTCAGAGGCTAGCTACTTAGGAGCTCATTTTCCACTTCGTGATAAATACAATTTTAATGTGGTAACCAAAGTTTTTTGTTTTTAATCATTTTCAGGAAACTACAATTTTGAGCAAAATAATCTTTATGCTACAAACAGAAAAACAAAGAAAAGGAACAAAACAACAATACAACTTTAGAAGGGCTTGTGTGAGCATTTCAAATTATCCTCCTGACTTAACATAAAACAGTTTCTAGAGTTGAAGATAGTGTTCAGAGGAAAAGACAACAGAAACTTCAGAGAAATGAGACAGCAACAGGTTTTAAGCAGAGGTTACTCTTACTACAACTCCTCACTAAGTATGGAAAGGGTTAATAACTACACCCTTTAACGTGATACTTAATGTCCATCTCTCACTTCCTTGAGGAGAAAGTGCCAAGTAACTCAGTCAGTGGTGAGTCACTTACTTATGAGCTCAGAGGCTGCATCAGCATTTGTATCAGTAAAGTGAAAAGCCTATTTTAAAATAAGCATCACATTGATGGTCAGCACATTGATATTTGAATTCTAAGAACTCAAGCTGGATTTGGTCTGGCAGTTGCCTACCTGGTCAGCTTTCACAAAACAAAAAGATGCAAAAAGCTGCCACACAGAGCAAGCCATGACACAGTCATTGCACATATGAATTCACTGCAGCTATGGTTACCTGTACAAGATCTGCACAAGACTGACCCCTTTACCATTGCAGCATACATAATGGATCTCATAAAGCTCCAACCTTCACTAGGGGCAGGTAATGGTGGCTGTGGAGAGGAAGCCATTTTTATGAGTGGAATAGCCATTGAAAAATTACCCGTTCTTCAGTAAATACTCCAGTAGTTCTATAATTTTAGAATTTATATTCATGTATTTATATTAGTTTCTCCCGTTCTCTAGAGTCTCTAGTCAGTACTGAATTATCATTCCCATAAATTCAGTTATAAAATAATTTGCAGTAATCAACTGATAAGCCATGAAGTATTAAGTGATTTAAATGGCTGCACATTTTGAATTTGGGATACAGTCAATCTTTTCAAAGATGCCTCTCTTTTGGGGTCATTGCCAAGTTTTACTTGCCTTGGTGTTTTATGTACCATTAATTTGAAATATGCTAGGCATTTCATGTGAATTAAATACAGTTTCTTACATACTTATCAGTTATTATCTGTGGATACAGAGTGTTCCTGAGAGGATCATGTGTTGAAGGCTTTGGCCACAAGGCAAAGAGTATTCAGAGATAAGGTTCTTGGAAAGTGATTGCAGCATGAGGGCTCTAACTTCATCAAATGGATTGATGCATTAATAGATTTTTAATTGAATAACTTATTAGACATAGTGGAAGCTGTGGCATATAGAGCCTAACTGAAAGAAGTAGGTCACTGACAGCATCTTAGTCTCTTGCTTGCTTTCTCTCATGGAGTGCCTTGACATAAGCAACTTTGTCTCACTAGGCTCTTTTGGTGTGAGTTTTGCCTTAACACAGGCCTAAAGCAATAGAGCCAGCCAACCCTGAATGGAAACATCTGAAACTATGAGCTAAATTCAACCTTTGTCTTTTTGTATTTTGATACAGTGATGGAACCCCAATCAACACACTCTCATTACCCAATTCTACAAAAGAAACCTCAATTAAAAAGTTTTTGTTTGAGCAGATATGAACTGGAAATCTACGAAATTACTTACTTTAATCATTTCTCTGACAAAGTAGCTAATAGAAGCAACTTAGAGAAGGAAGATATATATTGGACCATGGTTACGGGGATTACAAACTGTTGTGGCAGTGAAAACATGGTGAAGATCATTGTGGAGGGAACGTGGGTCCCATTATTTTCACACACTGGTGAGTTAGGAAGCAGAAAAAAACTTAGGCTGACAGCAGAGCTAGGCTGTTATTCTCAAGGGCTCACCTTCAGTGACCTCCTCAACAGCCATGCCTCTTGCCTCAAAGGTTCCATCCCCAAACATTACTATCATCTGTAAACCAAGTGTTCAAACACATGAGCCTGTGGGATATGCTTCAAATTCAGACTATGCCATTCTGTGCTTCACTCTGTAGACTCATAGCCATCTCATAGCAGAAAATGGATTTAGTCCAACTTCAAAACTTTCAAAGTTTCAGTGTATGTTCTAAGACTCAAATCAGTCTCTTAAGTTTTCATCCTCTTAGAAACAAAACCTAACTACATACTTCTAACATACAATGCCAGAGAGTAAACATTCCCACTCCCCCATTGAAGAATATGAGAGTATAAGGACATACTGGAAAAAAGTAATACTGAAAAACTGAAATATTATATATGTATATAATTTTTATTAATGACAGTTTATTGACTTTGTATTTCCCCCTGTAGCTCCCTTCCTCCCCCCCTCCCAATCCCACGTTCCTTCCCCCTTCTCCACCCATGCCCTTCCCCATGTCCACTGATAGGGGAGGTTTTCCTCTCCTCCCCTCTGATCCTAGTCTATCAGGTCTCATCTGGAGTGGCTGCATTGTCTTCCTCTGTGGCCTTGTAAGGCTGCTCCCCCCTCGGGGGGAGGTGATCAAAGAGCAGACCAATCAGTTCCTGTCAGAGACAGTCCCTGTTCTCATTACTAGGGAACCCACTTTGACACTGAACTGCCATGGGCTCCCTCTGTGCAAGGGTTCTTGGTTTTCTCCATGAATGGTCTGTGGTTAGAGTATCAGTCTCAGGAAAGACCCCTGTGCCCAGATCTTTTGGTTCTGTTGCTCTCCATGTGGAGCTCCTGTCTTCTCCAGGTCTTACTATCTCCCCCTTTTTTCATAAGATTCCCTGCACTCTGCCCAAAGTTTGGCTATGAGTCTCAGCATCTGCTTCTATATCTTACAGGGCAGAGCCTTTCAGAGGCCAGCTGTGGTAGGCTCCGGTCCTGTTCCGTGTTTTCTCCCTCTTCTGGTGTACATCCTCTCAGCAAAGGAAATATTAATACCCTTACTTCTCTATGTCTGGCATGTGGGACTCATGGTGGTGTCATCTGTCTCCAGTGGGCTATCCATATGGCCTGCTATTTGCAGCACATGAGGCCTTTGTTTTGTGTTGGCTTTCCTCACTGCCTGAATCTTTCCTATCCAGGCTCTTCATATGACTCATGTGTTTCCATTGCAACTTAACCTTTACATTCATGGCTTCACAAACTGGCCTCTCAGAGCCTCCTTATGTGCAATCCAACACTGTCATACACTGGCTGATCTCAAGTATTTTTCTCTGAGTGCAAGCCTCAATGACCCTATAGCATGCATATATCAGCAGTAGCATTCCATGCATAGTTCTGTTGTAAATAACAGGGTCTCTTTGGATCACAACTATATATCAACCTCCAGGTGTCTCCATGGTTGAACCAGGGAAAACATTTCTTGAGGAAGCCCAGCTTTAGCAAAACTTTTGTTTTTCAAATGACTTTTGCAAGTGGGTTTGTTTTTCATAGCCTATTTATTCAGTCATAATGATGGAACCTTCGTGAACAGGATTAACGACCTTATGAAAATGATTTCAGAAAATTCCCACTTCTCTCTCCATTATGAGGGAACACAGTGAGAAGATTATGTATAAGAGTGAGGTAGGAAAATACAATCAGACATAGTCTTTCTTGACCTTGTATTTCTCGACCACAAGAAATAAATGCTTGCTGTTTAAGTTACACAGCTGATGCTAATCTGTCATGGTAGTCAGAGGTGACTAAGAAAGTTGTCTAAAGAGTTTACTTAAAAAAGTGTGTAGAAACGTAAAAGCATACAAAGAGATTACCATGATACAATTTGACTCAGGATATCAGAGCGATCTAACCTTTTAAATCAAACTCAAAAATTTCAGCAAGACCTGTCAGTAGTTGGCTAGATTTCCAGTAGTTGGCATGATTTCTTTCTTGTTGTTCATGTCTTCCTGTTGGTTACTGCACAGGTATATGTGACAATACAGCATGCTTAGGGTTATTGTGCTTTACTGGTCCTTGTTGAGGTTCATAGTCATCATACTTGGGTAAGACTGATAATTGTTCCCCTCCATTGCATGAAATTTTCTGGTACCACCAAAGTTAACCCACAGGGAGGAGGCTTTCAGGTCAGTTCCAGATTAGGAATACTTAGGTATTTATATAAGGAATGTAACAACAATTTAATACAAAAAATGAGGTCATGAATTTGAAAGAGAGCAAAGAGGGGTGTTTGTGAGAGTCTTTGGAGGGAGGAAAGACAATAAGGAAATAGTGCAATTATATTATAAGTTCAAAAACTAAAAGAAATAATTTAAAAATTTCATCTATGACATTAATAAAAAGCATGTTATAACAATCATCAACCCATTATTATTTGGTAAAATACAAGTAACAAAAATTAAGACTAAATAGAACTAGAAATAAATGAAGTGATTTTCAAGTATATATTGATTTTTTGCTCTGTATAGGTTAAGATTCATAATTTGTGAAGACATTTCTCCATATGTTTTCAATTAACCCATCAAAATATTTTCTAGCGGCAGTAATGTTGAAGCAAAATATACCCGTTCCATACACTTGCTTCACTGAATTTCTAGAATCATCCTAAAAGACCATTCCTCATAAACAACTGAAGTGTGCTTGAGAGGACAAAATGTAATGAGTTGCAAACATTAGTGTACATGGCTACTAGGATGACAGAAACACTGAGGGAATTTAATGAGAAATCCGATTATGACTGATACTGATTGTAGGAAAACATTATCCCTAAAATAGTTTCAGAGAAGGAAGCCTTGATGGATCAGAAATGAAAATAGACTGAGGAAGAGGCATTAGAGAGCAGTGTAGATGGGAGATGTTATTACACTCTCAGGAGATGGAAAAGGATTAAGAAACATTAAGGAAAAGGGAGCCTCCCCCATCTACCCATCCCAGAACATTAAGGACTGAGTGCATCCTCTACCATGGTGGCCTCACAAAGAAGAGGGAAGGGGGATGGAACTGGGAAGAGAGGAGAAAGGGGGCTGTGATTGGGCTGTAAAGAGAATAAATAAACTATTAGAAACAAAAAAACCAGATGAATTAAAAATAAATAAATAAAACTCTTCAGGCTTGCATGAAAGAAAGAAACACTAAGGAATGGGATTGGAAAGACTTGGGAACTGCGTGAGGGAAAAGGCAGAAGTTACAAGTACTTCTGGGTCTATACATTTATACACCCTACTTTTACAAATTAATCATGGAGGATAAGTTGGATTTTTGTTTATTGATAGGGCCAGAATAAAAAAATATTTAAGATATATTTTATCTCCTTAAATATCTGTCATTTTAACTCCCCTTCGGATCAATTCTGTTGTTAATTGTAATGTGGAATATTATACTTTAAAAGAAAAACTATGATTGATAAAGAATTCATTGGTTACCCATTCTGAATTTCATTTTTAAACACACATATGATTTTAATACATATATTTGATGGATATAGGTTACAGCCTTGTTTCTTCCCTGTATAGAGCATAAATAAAAGAGAAAGGAAAGAAAAGGAAGTTACTGTGAGTCCTGGGATGCTATGTTGGGATAGTACAGGAAAGTTTAATTTATAGAAAAGAGGTTCCTTTTAAGGTTCTGTAGACTCAGAAGTAAAAAACACATTCATCAGGTTGAATAGTTTTGACAGCATAGGCAAAACCCTACCATTTTCGTTTGGAATTCTGAATAGGTGTGTCTAGAGCACTAAGCTAGTCTTATGATAGTGCGGTCCTTATTTTATCTATCTATCTATCTATCTATCTATCTATCTATCTATCTGTCTGTCTGTCTGTCTGTCTGTCTGTCTGTCTGTCTGTCTGTCTGTCTGTCTGTCTGTCTGTCTGTCTGTCTAATCATTGATTACAATTTATTCACTTTGTATCCCTGCTGTGGCCCCTTCCCTCATCTCCTCCCAATCCCATCCTCTTCTCCACCTATGCCCCTCCCCTATGATCCTAGCCTATCAGGTTTCTTCAGGACTAGTTGCATTGTCTTCCTCTGTGGTCTGACAAGGCTGTACCTGTACCCCCCAGAGATTGATGATCAGAGAGCCTGTCATTGAGTTCATGCCAGAGAAAGCTCCTGCTCCCCTTAATAGGGACACCACTTGGATACTGAGTCTATGGGCTACATCTGAGCCGGGGCTTTAGGTCCTCTCAATGCCTGTCCTTGGTTAGACCCCCCAGGGCTCAGATTCTTTTTAATTTTTTGGCTCTGTTAGTCTCCTTATGGAGCTCCTGTCCCTCCAGGTCTTTCTAGCTCCCCCTTTGAAGGCTCTACTGATCGAGGTATCGAAGCAGAGGCTGAGACTCATAGCCAAACCTTGGGCAGAGTGCAGGGAATCTTATGAAAGAAGGGGGTCCTTATTTTCTTTTTTTTTTAAATTTATTTATTTTTATCTCAATCACAGGTTAGGTACTTTGAATCCCAGGCGTAGCCCCCTCCCTCATTTCCTCCTACCCTCCCACTCCCTCCCTCGTCTCCCTCCTCCCCGCCCCCTCCAAGTCCACCAACAGGGGAGGACCTCCTCCCCTTCCATCCAACCCCAGCTTATCCTGTCTCCTCAGGGCTGGCTGCAATGACCTCTCCTGGGATCTAGCCAGTCTGTCACTCCCCGGCTTGTATGGGGGAGGGTCAAAGAGTCAGCCATCAAGATCATGACTGAAACAGTCCCTGTTTCCCTCAGTAGGGTCTTCAGTCCTACACCGAGCTATCATGGGCCCCATCTGAGCAGGGGTTCCAGGCCACATCCACACATGGTCCTTGATTGTAGAAACTGTCTCATACAAGACCCCTGTGCCCTGCTCAGT
>CM053743.1:69448950-69465831 GCA_028658305.1 Pachyuromys duprasi | reverse complement strand
CTTCAACTGATTGACTGTGTCTCCTATTTTGATTATTTCCTCTCTGTTTATCTTTGATTAGCCTGTATGTGGGCAGTTAATTTCTTCTCCATTTCTTTGAGGGCCTTGTTCATTTCCTCTTTTTGTCTCTCCTCCTGTTCCTCCAATATCTGCATAATCATAGCTTTAAGATAATTTTCCTGTGTCTCTGCTTAATTAAAAACTCCACTGCTTTTGGGTGTTTCTGATGGGGCCATGGTGTCCTGATTTTTGTTGGGTGAGTTCTTTCGTCAATTTCTGGGCATTTGTTTATATATAATCAGGGAGCTGTTTGTGCTTTAAGGCTGTACTTCAGTCTGAATCTGTCCATCTCTTGTGTCAGGAGTATTCTTCAAGAAGATCAGGGATTTCCAGTGGTTTGTGGTGTGTGTTGTTTCTCAGTTGAACTCTGTTGTAGCTTCTGTGTGCCCAGCTTCGTGCTCTGTGCTAGAAGCTGTGAGCACTGCAGGCTGGTCACCCCTCTGGTCTGGAGTCTTTACTCCTCACTCTGTGCTAGAGTCTGAGTGCCCAGGTTTGAGATGTCAGCTGTGGGCTGTGGACTCTGCCCTGGATTTGCTGCTAAGGGCTCTCCCCTGGAATGGAGATTTGGCTCCTCCTTCTGGGCCAGGGGTTGTGCCCCACGGTCTGAGATGATATTTGGGGCACACACAGTGGGTTTGTGTTTGTGTGCATCCGCTGTATGCAGTCCTGTCTGAAATGGTGCCCGAGGCCTTCTCTGTCTGGCTCGTGGACAGACAGCCGAACTGGGGTTTTTGCTGGTGGATAGGTGCAGCGTTTGCCCTCAGTGTGCTGTCTGGTCAAGATGGTCCAGGGTTCTTCTCAGTCTGTGGTGGTTCCGGTGATCGGTGCGTGCCTGCTGCACACCAGTGGGTTGATGTAGAACTTGGATTCCTCCCAGACCCGCTGGAGGACTCACACACTGAATGAGTTTTTGCTGGCGGAAGCGTTTGGCGTGTGCCCCGTAGTGTGCGGACTGGTCAAAATGATCCCCCATTCCACTCAGTCTGTGGTGGTTCTGGTGATTGGTCTGAGCCTGCAGCACACCCGTGAGTTGAAGCAGAACCCGGGTGCAGTGTGAGCTCGCAGTGTGCAGTTCAGTGAAAACGGCACCCGGTTCCTCCTGAGACTGCCCGCGAGACTGTGTGATCCAGTCTATAATGGTGGGTGCAGGCACCCAGCGTGGCTGCTCGTTCAGATCAGAGCTGTGCGCCGCTGGTCACCGGGAAATTTTTCCAGGTAATATCTGGGTGTCCCTAGGGTTTTCCCACTTGATTTTCTCACCGTAAGAGTTCTGCTCACCTGGCACTCACAATGCTGGCGTTTTAGGTCCCAGAGTTCAGTCTCCTGGTCACTGCGTTGTTTTTGCTGTCCTACTCCTCAGACACAGTGTTCTCTCGTGGCAGCCATCTTGGATCTCCAACCTCCTTATTTTCTTAAACTGTGTCTTGAAATACAGGACTTAGCAGTTTGGAAGTAACAGGAAATCGTCAACAGGCATTTTGTTTAAATTTTGCCAGTGCAAAATATTTGTGTGAGGTTTGGAGATGGGGTGTGCAGAGACACCATTATCCTACAGGTGCAGCTGACATCTGCAGATGGCAAATGTGGAAATGTGCCTGTGGCTTTTGCGGGTGCGCTTGTGATGCTGAAGGCAGTGTGGATCATTGGTAGATGCTTGTTGGGTTGTTTCTGCTTCTGTTTTTCTTCTTCTTTTCCTGCAATCAGGTAAGATTACGTTTTCCTCTGTTAGAACTTTCCGACTTGAAATATGTAGCATAATACTCGGGTTTTGGTGAAATCCTGATATAATTATTGCATTCAGATCTCTCAATTTGGCACCAGGCAAGACATTTTAAACCTGTGTGATATGCACCCTGATAATATATTCTCATAAAATATCTCAAAAAATAGGTTCCAAAACAAAGATTTATTTGTATCATTGTGTTAAAATGAAATAAGACATCACTGAGTGTACGTAAGCCTACAATACATTGTGAAAAATAGCTCAGCTGGTTCAGGTATTATCAAAACAGAGAACATTTAATTGGAGCACTCAAATATTCAGCCAGCGTATATTTGTTGTGATAGGACTCCAAGATGCCATGGTGCTGAATTTTCTGCCAGTTCAACTTCTTGTGAGCTTGCCAACATAAATGGGCAGAACTGGTTTGTTCCTTGAAAATCATCACAGAGCCAGTCATATGTTTATGCCTTTGGAAAACATTATTTTAGGTTTATTTCTGTCTCGTTGAATGCAATATCTTCCATGTTCCAAAAGAGGAAGGAAATGAAAGTGACAGCTCTTTTCAGGAAGGAGACTGTATTTATTTTTCCTCCTGCTTAGATAACCGAAGTTCCTTAACATTTTCTAGTCTAGCTGCCCTGGAAAGTGTTGCATTTCTGACAGTATATCAGTGCAATTTGAATGATGATGTGCAGATTTAAAAGAATAAAATGACATTGTTTCCAAGATAGAAAGCAAATACAGTCATCCCTAACTCATGTAGGGTTCAGGTCCAGATCCTGAGTAGACCAAAATTTAAGGAAACTCATCATTTTAGTAACATACTATGGTATTGGCCTGTAATCAATCTCTCTCTCTCTCTCTCTCTCTCGCAAGCATTTATCTCCCTTTTATACTTTGATGCAACTATAGTATGTTTTGTAATACTGAATGCAATATGAGGGGTAGACAGACACTATATTATTTAGGGAGTAATGGCAAGGAAAATGTCAGTGTGTTTGTACATATCAGTTTTTCTTCTATGATTTTAATCTTCAGTTAGTTGAACTATAGCTGCAGAATTCATGGACCAGCCAACCAATTGTGTCTTAGGATGAGAAAGACTCATCACAGGGTTGAAAAATGGTGTGTTTAGGACATACTGCTTAAAAATAAACTAATTTATAATGAATACAAATACTTCAGGTGAGTTTTTCTAAAACAGGCGTATTTGAAGAGAAGCAAAAAAATATATTGATAGTTCTGACTATAGGGAACACAATCCAAACTTCTTGGCATAGGAAGCTTGGCTGCACACCCCTACCCCCAATTGCCTTCACCTGATACAGCAAAACCTCACTGTTTTCTTCTGTATGGAGCTATTATTGTTCTGTGTGTTGATTAATTTTGTGTCAACTTGACACAAGGTAGAATCATCAGAGAGGAGGCAGCCTCATTGTGAAAATGTCCCTATAAGATTCGGCTGGTTTAGTAGAGAACAGCACTGTTGAGGTGAAATCTCCTGGAAAGTGTTTCCTCAGAGTCAGCACATGAAACTTATATCCAGATGTGGCCAAGGTTGTACCTTGTGCTCGCAGCTGAGTTTAGTAGTGTAAAAGTCATCCAGGTAGCACTGGTTTTGAAGGCATGTAGGAGTCATGGACAGCAGCTGAGGCTTGGCACTTTATGGCAGGGATGGAGTCCCGGAAGAAAATCTAAGAGGCTATTGATATAAGTACATCCCGGTTGCAGCAAGAGACCTCAGACTTGTGGATGTCAGCACTATGGGGCAATCACCAAGGACAGCAGCAGTGGAATAAAATCATCCAGAGCCCAGAAGACAAGCTGGGTATGTTGCAGAGGGCAGAGCCAGAGAAGTGGCCCAGGACATTTGGAGGAGTCCGGAAGATTATGAGTGAATTCCAGATATTGGAATTCAGTTACTTAAACTCTGGAGTTTGGGTTTGCTTTATTCAGATTGTCAATGTGCCCTAGTTCTTCCCTTTTGAAGTAAAGTATTTAACTTAAATTTTATTTCAAAGGAGCCCACAGTTAAGAAACTTTGAACTTTAAAGAGATTTGGAATTTGACAAAAACTTTGGATTTTAAAAGACTGAATATTTTAAAGAGATTGAATTTTTAAGTGTTTGATTTTTTAAAGACTAGTGTAGAGGAACTTTAATTTAGCAACATGGCTACTCTGGTTGGAATGCAGACATGCCTTTAATCTTAGGAGACAGAGGCAAGCAGATATCTGAGTTCAAGGCCAGCCTGTATAAAGCAAGTTTCAGCTAAATAAAATCTTAGGTCCCAGCATGGTGGTAAATGCCTTTAATCACAGCACTTAGGAGACAGAGGCATGCAGATCTGAGTTCTGCTCAGGAACTTCAGTTGAGTTAGTGAGTTGAGAGGCAGTGAAATAGAATTGAGTTCATGCCAATTAAGTTTGTGGAATTCAGAGTCAATTTTTCTGGGAGAGTTTTACAGAGACATGTTGAAGATAGAATGAACTAGACACAGGTAAAGGCAGAAGGAGCTAGAGAATGAGGAGCCAGAAGATTAGAACAGTTAGTTTGAGGCCAAGAAGAGCAATTCAGTCAGAAGCTGTGAGAACCTAGTTTGAATCAGGTAGCTTGGAGAGGAGTTTGAGCCAGAACAGCTGAGTTGAACCAGCCATCCAGAGTTCAGAAAAAGCTAGAAAGACTGAGCTTATTCATCAGTAAGTTTCAGCGGCTGAAAATATTCTGGGCCTCCGTTAGATTGTATGGAGGCTAGGTGCTTCACGGACTAGGCCTAGGATAGCAGATGGAGGCAGTAAGTCTCCAAGATGACAGTTGAGTCTGGCAAATAAAAAGATACTTTTACAGACCAAGGAACTTTTAAAATCTGGAATATTTGTATTTTGATGTCAATATTAATGTATGATCTTGGGGATGAAGGAAAAAAGGAAAGGTTTTAGTTTGACAGTGATATGCCTGTGTGTCAGTTTCACAAGAGCTCAGTTGTGCTGGCTGCTTTTGTATTAAATACAAGCTAGAGTCATCCAAGTGGAGGGAGACTCAACTGAGAAAATAATTCTATAAGATCTACCAGCAGGCAAGACTGTGGTGCATTTTCTTGATTGCTGACTGATGTGGTAATGTCTGTGAGTGGTGCCATCCCTGGGCTGGTGGTCCTGGGTTCTATAAGAAAGTAGGCTGAGCAAGCCAGTAAGCAGTGCTCTTTTATGGCCTCTGCATCAGCTCTTGCCTCCAGGTTCCTGCCCTATAGAAATAGAAGCCAAATAAACACCCCCACCCCCAATTTGTTTTTGGTTATGGTGTTTCCACATAGCAATGGAAACCCTAACGAAGGACATTCTGGAGTACACCAAGCACTTGAATTCTGACTTGACAATACTCAGCTCTGAATTCTGTTAACAGTTTAGAACTATTTTTACCTTCTTGGTGTGTCTCTTCAACTAGATTTATGTAATAAGTGTAGTCAGCTTTTATTTATCTGTGTATCAGTTGTACTTGGAAAGTATGAGGTGGCAGTTACCAATAAAAGTTTGATGAATAAAATATATGGATGTGTAAGTTAGTTGCAGTTGGCTTCTAGAAGAAATGTTAGAGGCTCTGTCTTCCAACGTTTATGTTTTATAAAAGGAAACCAATGCCTGACAAAGGTATGAACTGTTTGGGTTCACAGCAGTAAGGTTGCAGGGTAAGAACACAGGATTCTCTGCTTTCCGCTAAGAAGGCTTTCTGCTGCTTGACTCCTGGCTGACTTGGAAATCAGCGTGGAAAGTTTGATTCATTTTCTCAGTGTTTTCTACATAGTACTTTTAAATAGTACTTTTAGCTTCTGTGGTGATAAAATTCAAGCCTTTAGGATAATTGAAAAAAAAAAAAAGCTATGACTTCAGCTATCCAATACCAACAGTAAATATCTAGGTTTTCAGGTGGCTCCCTGCCTGCTTTGTGTTCCATCTGTGTTGTGTATCAGAATGATCATGCTGCAGTTACTTAAAAATACTGTAAAACCCATTTTGGGTCCAAGCTCTTTATTTGATTTGTTATTAATGAATTACAGGACTTTCTTGTAAATACATTCTGAAGATAAGTCCTTTGACATAGAAATAGATGATAAAGATGGAAGATAGATTGGTAAATAATAGGTATGTAGATATCTGATAGATCAGTATTGACAAATAGATGATTGAAAGATAGGCGATTTCTTCCCAGAATGTGTCTTACCTTTTCATTAGCTTTCCTAGTGATTTTGATGAGTAGACGTATTAAATTTGGATGAAATACTGTTCACAAGTGTTCATCCTTTCTCTGCTCATAAGAAGTCTTTGACATCTAATGCTTATGAAGACATCTCTATTCTTTACTATCAGAATGTTTGTAATTTTCCTCTTTTACTATTTGGGTCTTGGATTCATCTTAAATTAGTTAGTTTTCTGAATACCACAAGCCAGAGTATGGTCTTCACATTCTACATTTGTTATACTATGTGCACCAATATTATTTGCCTTTCTCCTCTTAGAAAGATAAACATCTTTCTTTCAAATTCATCGTATATGTGAATTTACTTCTGGATTTTCTGCTCTGTTATTATTCTCCTAAGCCCATTCTTTCTTTATTGTTTCAGCTTTCTCATAGATTTGTAAGTCAGAGTCTTACATTGTTTTCCTTTCTTTCAAGATACTGCTAATATTACAACTCTTCATTTACATGTAAATTTTAGATTTTACTTGTGAATTATACCAGGAAATGCATTGAGTCTCTAGATTGATTTCAGGGTCACGGGCATCTACGCACCATTACTTTCTTCTCCGGAATTATGGATTCTCCTCTCCATTCATTTACGTCATCTTCATTTCTCTCAGTGATGCTTTCATTAAGGAAGTCAGGCATCTTGATATGCCTTTTCCTATTATGTTTTTGATATAATTATTTTTCATTGAAAAGACAAAATCCTACTATTTTATGTCAAGATTGTCAAGTTCCAGTTGCATTTTAATAAACTGTAGATGAAGCTTATTAGTTAGTGTTTGAATATTAGTATGTAATTATACTATTACAGAATGACGGTTATTGATCTTTTAGACCAGCGAAAAACAAGTATGACACAAGCAAAACAAGTCAGACATGTAAAGGAGTAGGTGTTACTGCTTGAAAAGCTTCCTGGTCATATGTTAAATTTAAGATGAACCATGTTATTCAATTCTTACACAGACTTATTGGCTAAATATATCCTGCTTAGTTAGGCCCAACATATGATATATATGTCAAACGGTGTTATTATTCACAATAGAGTCTGCAGTTAGGTAGTTATATCCGTATTTAAAATTACAGAACTATGACATTTACAAGAGAAACTTGGGGGGAAAGGACAGCAGGAAATTTTCATCCTGGCCACTAGAACACAAGCTTTCATTACATAAAAATGGGCAAAGTCTATATTGTTTCCCATATTCATGCAAACCAGCAATGCAATTCCTGTCATAAAAATCTCATCAATGGTGCATATATCCAGTGCTAGTCTCCTCGCAACTGCTTTGCTGTGGTAGCTCTGTGCCGTTTTCCCCAGGTATCAGGGTCCCCGGGGCCCCTCACTACAGTGACATAGTTGCTCTTCAGGGCTGTTTGGGGCAGAGTGCCCACTTCAACTGAAGGCATGATTTGGAAGAACCTTCAGAGAAGGTCCTCCCCACACTGTTTCCGGGTACTTCGCTCCCCTTTTTGGATAAGATAAAATGAACTACATTCTAAAGAGTTCATTCAGGAATGAGCCTGTGCCATTCAAATGCAAGCTCATGCTTAGAAGAATGGCATTTCTAATTTTGCCAAGAGTGTTTATTGACTTCTCCAACCTGGGAAAAGGAAACTTTTCTCACTACTGACATCTACGGAGTGCAACTGAGTTGAAGAAACATTTTCATTCCTTAAGGTCCCTAGTAATGGAAACAGGGATTGCCTCTGACATGATCTCAGTGGCTAGTTCCTTGACCACCGCACCCCTCCCCCCTGGGAGGGAACAGCCTTACCAGGCCACAGATGAAGACAATGCATCCAGTCCAGATAAGACCTGATAGACTAGGATCAGATGGACTGGGAGGAAGACTTCCTCCTATCAGAGGACTGGGGGAGGGGAACGGAAGGGAGGGAGGGTGGAAGTGTGAGGGGACTAGGGAGGGGCTACAGCTGGAATATAAACTGAATAAACTGTGATTAATAAAAAATAAATTTAAAAAAAGACAGTGCCTTCAAACAACTTTAGTATTTGTTGTCTGAAATTTTTGCTCATCAAAGCAACTGCTCCTCTGTCTGTTGTGTGAACAGATTCCAAACTGGACGGACGCTTCGTGTTCTAAGGAAAAGTTTGAAAACAATGACTTAGTCATTTCAAAACAACAAGAAAATAAGATTAAAGGATACAAAGCAGCAAAACCTTTTAAGGACTGAAGAGACTCACTCTCGACATACTTCAGAGAAAACCATCAAAAGTGGTGATGCAGAAAGGACAGATGTGGAATGAAGTAGTCTGTTCGTACTACCAGAGAACCCAAAAATTATTTTTGATGAGGACGAGTATTTGGTGAGAATTGGACCATTTAAAGAAAATGTTAAAAACCACAAGAAACCTATCACTTTTTTTCACTATCCGTGAATCTTGGCCTGCACTTTTCCATGATGCGTGTTCAAAAGGCAGTTGCTCTAGGGAGAAAACGCCTTTCAAAATGCAAAGCAGACTTTTCCCAGTTTTTACCCCTTGTCATTGTTAAGAAACAGAATTTTCGAGTAACTGTATTTGAATGGTTCTGAAACATTTTTCTACACTTCTAACGTGTCTACTAAAAGGGAGTTTTTAAGAATGTCAGTCAACTTTACATCAGAATTTCACATTATCTCTGGCTGTCAGTTTTGCATTTTTCATTTCTAGTTTGAAGTTTTGCTTTAGTCTGTGCTTCTGCATTTTGAGTTTCTGTGAGGGAAGTGATCACTCCAGACAAAGACTGGGGCACACTAGCAAACTGTACCTTATACCCAGAGATATTTCATGTCTAATATTTTTAAAATGCTCTTTTTTAAAACTACCATGCTGACTCTGTCTCTATCTAGTTCATCTTATATGCATACATTTATAGTGCTAGTATTTAGCACAAATAAGCCATTCTGGAATTAAGAAATATATATGCTAATTGTTAATATATTAAAATTTACATATTTTAGTTATTAATATATCTGCTAATATGTATTAGTTATTAATATATCTGATAATTTGAGTCAGGAGTAGTGTCCCTAGCAATACTGGATTAAATTAAAATAATTTGTGTTTGAATCTACATTGACCTACAAATCTTTATACATCTATATTCTAAACATGTTCCTTTTCCTGAATATTTAATAACCAATTCTTGACTTTGCAATCTCCTTAATATTATGTAAGAGGAAATTACATTTTTTCTGGAGAGAACAAATATATTAAAAATTAGAAAGGTACTAAGCAAGTATATTTGTAGGAATTTACTCCTACCAAGTGTGGAGTGAAATTTTTGAAAAAGAAGAAAAATTGTCAAATGGGAAAAATGGTCACATTTTTTTTGCATGTCAAAAAATTAAAACTACAACATGTCATCTATTACATCTTCTGATGAAATATCAATAGTTTAATCAGAGTAAATAACACCACATGTTGGTGGATTTTTATTCAGTTTTTAGTTCTTTTAAATGGTCAGGTAATTTAAGTCACTATTTCATGTTTTACAATTTGTGTTTTTAACATCTATTTCAGGGAGTCTGAAGAAGGTTTAGTGCCTGTTGCACTATCACAGCTACCCATGTTTGGATCCTAAGTGCCCACACTGAAAAGCTGGATGTAGTTGAGTACGTTTTTTAACCAAAGCGTAGGGGTGGTGTGGGGATGCAGGCCCAAGAGATCTAGGAAGATCTTCAGAGCTTGCTGGTCAGACAGACTAGCCAGTCAGCACCAATTTCAGTGAGAGACCCTGCTTCAAAATGATAAAATGAAAAGTAATCAAGAAAGGCAGCTAGCATTGACCTCTGGCACACACTAAGTCTGTATGGAGTGTGGTTTCCTTTTCAGATGGTTGGAGTGAGAGTGAGGCTGGGTACTGGTTCCAGTTCCACACATATTCACTGTTCTTTGGTGCTGTAGTGGATTTTTATTAAACTTGTTTTGCTTGCTGTATACCCCTAAAGCAATTTTCCAAGACATCAAATGGTTTGATTTTCTGGTAATTTTCTTCTACTTTGTTTCTTAGAAGAACCATTCCACAGCATTCTGCAGGCACCCAGGTGGGACCAAGACCCCCCATAATACACTCTTGATCCCATTTAGTATCTTGGTAATTAAAAGATGTTATTATATTTCATTATGAAGTTTCCCTGTGTTTTAACTCATTGCTCCAGTGACATTCCCTTTGTTCTTCCATTATGCTCATATTTCAAGTCTTCAAACACAATGACTAATTTTAGCATCTTATCTGCTAATTCCAACATCATTGTCAATTTTTTGTTGTTTTGTATCTTCTCTCCACCTTATTGTATTATTTTAGTTTTCATTAACATACCGTGTGTGTGTTATAGACTGTTTGTTGACTGTCATCTTCCTATAGAAAGTGGTAAATGTCATTTGGGCAGCATTATTGAAGCACCCTCTTGGTCAGATATGTTTGGTTTACTGTTTCTTTTAATCAGATCTTTTAATCTTTTACTGTTTCTTTTACTGTACCTAGTCTCGGTTGGCCATCGCGTGTCTTATGTCTTAGTTTCAGATCAGGCCAGCTGCAAAGATCAGTGAAGACTTTCTTTGTGCAGTACTCTCCAAGCTCTTCTTCCTAGACACTCCGCAAGTTTCATCTGCTTTAGCTATGAAGGAGGCTTATTTTCTCACAAGTGTATGGAATCTTCTTTGTCACATTGTTTGTGACAAATGAACATCACTCTTTTAAACGCTGGAGAAAATGTTGGATTTACTTCCCGTATTTTGCATGTGTCAGTGTCATTGTGCTTGTACGCCAGTGTCCAGTATCAGAAAATGATCTCCTAATGTACTTTGGTCAGCACTCTAGTTGCCTATGTAGGAGGGTAAATCTGAAAACATTTTATATGCAGACCAGAAGCAGAATCCTTGCCTCCCCTTATTATCTGCCATTTTAATTAACATAGTCCCAGTATTTAATCTTGAATTATTTTAAATAGGTACATTGACTTTACATCTGTGTAGGTCTAATCTGGATCCTAGAAATGTGCACTACCAGATCTGACTGTCACTGATCATATCCTACCGTTGGTGAGAAACCAGAGCAGTTTGTAATTAGGTGCTAAAGTTTACAAGGCTATTCCCATAGATAGTATCATTGCATTTAGCACTGAGTCTCATTCTTTCTACAGAAATCAAGGCATATCCAGAGCCTGCTTCACTGCTATGCTCAAAAGTCGATGTCTGAGGAGCACATATGTTTCTGAGAACTTTGAAGGTCGAAACATTAATTCAGGAAGTTGGAAAGTTTACGATAAAGGGACATTAAAATTATCTAAACAGTTTCTGCAACCAAAGTTAGACTGGTATGTGTGTGTGTGTGTGTGTGTGTGTGTGTGTGTGTCCGTGTGTGTGTGTGTGTGTACTCAGATCTACAGTTTAATAAGTTTAATGTAGTATAAACAAAGAGTGGTTAAATATTTAGTATAACATCACAGTGTGATAAGCCTTATGTATTATTTCAGTTGACAAATTATCTTAGAACTGATACTCTCCAGACATGTTAAATGTTGGAAGAAAATGTAAGTGGTAGTATAACTTATGTTAACTAACTTTAAAAATTTGCTCACTTGTATATATGTTACACATATTGCTGAGAAAATGGGAAATTATCATGATGATCACACTTTATGTTTACAGAACATTTCAGAATCAGGAATAATTGCCCCATATAGATATTTTATTTAAATGGAAAGGTTAAGACTGTCACAAATAAATTCACACTTTAAACAAGGATTTTGGGGATCCAAGATGACTGCACCAGGAGGACACTGCTTCTGAGGAGAGGACAGCAATGTGGGCACAGCGACCAAGAAACTGAACTCTGGGCCTTAAAACAACAGCCATCGTGTTTCCCAGGTGAGAGGAAACTCCACGGTGTGGGAATCAGTCAGGTCCTCTCTCAGGTCACCCAGCTAGAACCTGGAAGAGATCTCGGGTTGCATAGGCGCTTGGTCGCCAGACCAGAGCCACATGCCTGCGTGTCCTGATCACCTTCCCATGTTGAACAGTGGGCACAAAAACACCAGAGACTGGGAGTCCTAGTCGCAAGAAGGAAGGAAATGGGACTGACCTCAGGTCACCCACTCTTTCCCTGGGAAAGGTCCCATAGACCAGTGGGTGCATGCTGCCAGCCCTGAGGGGGCTCCAGCCGTGAGCACAGAGACTTGCTGTATGCCTGACTATCCACCACAGACAGAACTGTGCAACACAGGGCACCAGAGAGTAGGAGTCCCTGTTGGGAGAAAACCCCACAGGGAGGAAGACAGCTAGAGCACTCAGCCAAGCCCTAACACCACCACCACACACAGGAAAGTTCTCAGGGAAAGGTATCAGGTTCCTGCCCAGTCACCAGCTTGGAGCCACCACCTGCCAGTGCCTGCGTGCTCTATGTACCACCCCAAACACCATGGACTGGGCCTTCCTGTTGGGAGAAAACCCCACAGTGGGGGAAACATCTGGCCCTACCTCAGGACACCTAGCTCCAGAAAAGTTTCTGGCTATCCACAGGATCCTGACTCTAGCCTCCAGCTGCATGCATGAGAGCAGAGCCCATCTGCCACTGACTACCACTTGGGTACTGGGGCACAGAGCGCCAACCTCAGACCTACAGAAGCCTGGGATCCCTGAGATCAATCCCCAAATACTTCTCCAAGGGGCAACCAGTTATCACTAATTAAATGGACCAAACTACGGGGCACCCAGGTTACAGCAGCAGCTCACTAAATTTACAGCAAGAAACCCAGAAGCAGGGCAGCTGTTTCCAGGACTTCTCTAGGTGAGAGGAGAGCCCTCTTGACTAACAAGGACCACTGTTACCACTCAGGTCTGTACACCTGAGGTGTGCTGTGGCAATTTCTAAAAAAACATTGGCCATTCAGTGACTATACCCAAAAAGCTGAGGAGGCTTCCTTCAGGAAAAATCATCTGCCTGCCACGGGGATTCTCTCCACCACAGGATTCCAGGAACCACTAGAAACTAACACCCAACACCTAAGATAGCCCAGTGGGTAGAGGTGAGTGTAAAAGCTCAACCAACAAAAGACAGAGCAATATGGCATCTCCAGAATGCAGTTATCCAGGGGCAAGCAGCCCTGGACACGACAGCATAATTAAAATTCAAGAAGATGACCTAACATATATGCTTTTGAAGAGGATAATAGAGGAAACAAATAAAATGCATGAAGAACTAGAGAAAGATAAAGACAAACAGATTATGGCCATCTGTAAAGAAATAGAGGAAGTTGCAGCCAGTTTGAGGCCTTTGAGGAAGGAATACTTAAATCACTGAAAAAAAATAAAAGAAACAGGATTTTTTCAAACAAACAGTTGAAGGAATTGAAGGAAAAACAGGAAAATACAGTCAGACAGGTGAAGGAAATCAACAAAATGGCTCAAGATCTGAAGATAGAATTGGAAAAATTAAAGAAAACACAAATGGAGGAAATTGTGGAGAGAAAGAACTTAGGGAAGAAAACAGGAACTACAGAGGTAAGCATAACCAATAGACTATAAGAGATGGAAGAAAGAATCTCAGGTGTGGAAGATACAATGGAAGAAATTGATGTATCCATCAAAGAAAATGTTAAATCTAAAAAATTCCTGACACAGACTGTCCAAGAAATCCAAGACAACATGAAAAGACAAAATCTAAAAATAATAAGAGTAGAGGAAAAAGAAGATTCCTTCCTCCAAGGCCAAGAAAATATTTTCAACAAAATCATTGAATAAAATTTCTCCAACTTAAAAGAGAAGCCTATAAGAATACAAGAGACCTACAGAACACCCAATAAGTTAGACCAGAAAAGAAAATCCTCCTGTCACATAATAATCAAAACAGTAAGTATACAGAACAAAGAAAAAAATACTAAAAGCTGCAAGGGAAAAAGGCCAAGTAACATATTATGGCAAACCCATTAGAATCACACCTGACTTCTCAACAGAGGCTATGAAAGCCAGAAGGGCCTGTATGGATATCGTGCAGACCATAAGAGAACACAGACGTCAGCCCAGGCTACTATACCCAGCAAAACTCTCAATCCTCATAGACAGAGAAAAAAAAAGATGTTCAATGACAAAAACAAATTTCAACGATACCTACACACAAATCCAGCATTACAGAAGACACTAGAAGGAAAAATACAACCTAAGAAAAATAACTACTTAACACAGGAAATAATTAATCTCACTATAGCAAAACAAAAAGTAACCAAGAATACAAACTTACTACCACAGCCAATATCAAAATCAAAGGATCTAAGAGCCACTGGGCATTAATCTCTCTCAATATCAGTGGACTCAATTCTCTAATAAAAAGACACAGACTAACAGAATGGATACATAAACAAGACCCAGCAATCTATTGCATACAAGAAACACACCTAAGTTACAAAGATAGACATTACCTGAGGGTAAAGGGCTGGAAAATGGTTTTCCAAGCAAATGGACCCAAGAAGCAAGCAGGAGTAGCCATTCTAATATCTGATAAAATAAACTTCCAACCAAAATTAATAAAAAGAGATGGGGAAGGAAACTTCCACCAGGAAAACATCACAATCCTGAACATCTATGCTCCAAACACAAGGGCACGCACATTTGTCAAAGAAACATTAATAAAACTTAAACCACACACAGATCCCACACATTAATAGTGGGAAACTTCAACACCCCATTCTCAACAAAGGACAGGTCAACAAAACAGAAATTAAACAAAGAAACAATGTGTCTAACAGAGGTCATGAATCAAATGGACCTAACAGACATCTACAGAACCTTTCACCCAAACACAAAAGAATTTACCTTCTTCTCAGGACCTCATGGAACCTTCTCCAAAATAGACCATATAGTTGGTCACAAAGCGATCTTCAACAGATACAAGAAGATTGAAATAATCCCTTGTATCCTATCTGATCACCATGGACTAAAGCTGGACCTCACCAACAACAGAAATAGCAAAAACCCTACACATATATGGAAACTGAACAACTTGCTACTAAATGACAGCTGGGTCAGGGAAGAAATAAAGAAAGAAATTAAAGACTTCCTGGAATTCAATGAAAATGAAGGCACAACATACCCAAACTGATGGGACACAATGAAAGCAGTGCTAAGAGGAAAATTCATAGCACTAAGTGCCTTCAAGAAGAAATTCGAGACATCTCATTCAAGCAACTTAATGGCTCCTAAAAGCCCTGGAAAAAAAGAAGCAAACACACCAACAAGGTGTAGATGGCTGGAAATAATCAAACTCAGGACTGAAATCAATCAATTAGAAACAAATAAAACAATTCAAAGAATCAATGAAACCAAGAGCTGGTTCTTTGAGAAAATCAACAAGATAGACAAACCCTTAGCCAAACTAACAAAAAGTCAGAGAGACACTATCCAAATTAACAAAATCAGAAATGAAAAGGGGGATATAACAACAGACCCTGAGGAAATCCAAACAATCATTAGGACTTACTTCAAAAGTCTATATGCCACAAAATTTGAAAATCTAAATGAAATGGACAATTTTCTTGATCAGTTCCACTTAACAAAGCTGTATCAAGATCAGGTAAATCAATTGAATAGTCCTATATCCCCTAAGGAAATAGAAGCTGTCATCAAAAGTCTCCCATCCAAAAAAGCCCAGGACCCAGGTTTCAGCACAGAATTCTACCAGACCTTCAAAGAAGAGCTAACTCCAGTTCTCCTCAAACTACTCCACAAAATAGAAACAGAAGGAACACTACCAAACTCATTCTATGAAGCCACAGTCACTTTGGTACCTAAACCTCACAAAGACCCAACAAAGAAAAATTTCAGGTCAATCTCCCTTTAAACATTGATGCAAAAAATACTTAATAAAATGCTTGCAAACAGAATCCAAGAACACATAAAAGATATCATCCACTATAACCAGGTAGGCTTCGTCCCAGTTATGCAGGGGTGGTTCAATGTATGGAAATCCATCAATGTGAATACCATATTAACAAACTGAAAGAAAAAAAGCACATGATCATCTCCTTAGATACAGAAAAAGCATTTGATAAAATCCAACATCCATTCATGTTTAAGGTATTGGAGAGATCAGGGATACAAGGCACATACCTAAACATAGTAAAGGCAATATATAGCAAGCCTATAGACAACATCAAACTAAGTGGAGAGAAATTTAAATCGATCCCACTGAAATCAGGGACAAGGCAAGGCTGCCCACTCTCTCCATATCTCTTCAACATAGTACTTGAAGTCCTAGCTAGGGCAGTAAGACAACTAAAGGAGATCAAGGGGATACAAATCGGAAAGGAAGAGGTCAAAGAATCCCTATTTGCAGATGATATGATAGTATACATGAGTGACCCCAAAAATTCAACCAGAGAACTCCTACAGCTGATTAACACCTTCAGCAAAGTGGCTGGATACAAAATTAACTAAAAAAAAAATCAGTAGCCTTCCTGTATATAAAAGGCAAAAGGGCTGAGAAAGAAATTAGGGAAACACCCTTCACAATAGCCACAAAAGACATAAAGTACCTTGGTGTGACCCTAACCAAGCAAGTCAAAGACTTGTATGAAAAAAAGTTTAAGTCTCTGAAGAAAGAATTAGAAGAAGATATCAGAAGATGGAAAGATCTCTCATTCTCATGGCTTGGCAGGATTAACCCTTTAAATCCTCTTATATCCCCTCTCTGTTTTGCAAATTCATGGCCTCCTTTTTCACTCATTGTTACTGTATGCACATATATGCATATATATTTATTTATATACCTTACTATAACCTGTTAAGTCCGTATTTTCTTGTCAGTAGTATGTGCATCATCTTATTAGCCCACAGGTTATTGAAAAGTTCAAGTGATTCAC
>CM053743.1:69431114-69448450 GCA_028658305.1 Pachyuromys duprasi | reverse complement strand
GGAGGGAATGAGGGAGGGGGCTACGCCTGGGATTCAAAGTACCTAACCTGTGATTGATATAAAAATAAATAAATTAAAAAAAATTTTATCATGCATCAACAGTGAACTAGGCCCCATAGTAATACCTTGCCAGTGGCTATGGTTACTCATTCCCTTGGGCACACTGGATGTGAAAGCATTTTTAGGAAAATTGTAAATTGCTTTGTGAGTGTGTTTAGTCTAAGGCTTTATCAAGGCAAATGCATGGAATTATATAACAGATTGTTTTACTATGATAAAACTTGAAGTAGAAGCTATAATAAATTTGAAATTGCATAGGATATAAACATGAGTCAATGAAAAGTTGGTGTCAGAGTAAGTTATTCAGATAAGGCTGATAGAAAATAAATGAAGGAAGCCTAAGTTAGAACTTAGAGGAATGGATGTGGTACCTGTGAAAGTGACAGAAAAACTTAAGGACTCTGGAAAACACACACATACCCTGTCATTGTTTCAGGATTCATAACAAGCTTTGCAATGCAATGTGTGTTAGAATGTTCAATGCCCAAGTCTACTAGGATTGTGAATTGGGACAATAAGTTAATTAGTGAGAACATTTACATCATAGAGTAGATGTCACATCACACTGAGGCTAGGGTTGCAGGAAGGTGATAGAAGAGCTTTAGAAATCACAGGACAACATTAAAAGGAGCTTGGATTCAAGCAATAGCTGATCAATAGCTAGAAAATCAAAGGAGGTGCTTTATTCTTAAGTGGAGGAAAATTCTGGGGAAACGTTTTTGATTGATGATAACAACACCCAGATCATGATAATTAACATAACTCGCAGAGAAACGTTATTAGCAGTAAGGAGAAATGGTGCTAGAACAAGAATCCTGAATGTCCTTTTAATATGGCATCATCCTTAGAAATTAGAGAAGGAAGCAGACAGGAAGATGATGGGACAGTTTTTAAAGCCAGCAGTGCATAGACAGAGTTGGCCAGAAGTCAACAGTGTCACAGGACCCTAGACTGTGCTTCTGGTTAGATGTCCTCCAATTTACAGGAACAGGACTCTGCAATGATGGAGGACTGCTATGGTTTGGATGTGTGCCTGATTCTTGTGCTAGAAACTTAATCCCAAGAGTCTTATGTTGACTGTGTTTGAAAGTTAGGCCTTTAGGAGGTGTATTAGGGCTACAATTGTTGTGATGTATGATGATGGCCAAAAGCAACTTGAAAAAGGAAATGGTTTGTTTGGCTTATATATACTAAATCACAGTCCACTGAGGAAAGCCAAGGACGGAACTTACACCTGACAGGGATGTGGAAGCAGAGGCTAATGCAGAGGCCATGGAGGGGTGCTGCTTTCTGGCCTGCTCCACATAGCTTGCTCAGCCTGCTTTCTTCTAGAACCACCAGACCAAGGGTGACAACACCTACAATGGACTGGAGTCTCCCCACCAACCATTAAAGAACAAAATGTCCTGTAGGACATTGCTTATATACCAATCTTACGGAGGTATTTTCTCAATTGTGATTCCTTTCTCTCAGAGGATTCTGGCTTGTTGAGTTGACATAAAAGTAGCCAGTAGGGGAGGTAATTAAGGCTCAGTACACTCTTCAGATTGAGTTTTCCCACAGAGACATTCATGTTTTATAGGAAGAGGAAGCAACCTGAGATAACATCGTTATTCTGTCTCACCATGCAATGCTGTCTGCCTCGGTAGGACTTAGCAGGAGGACTTAATCAGATGGCACACCATACTCTTTGATTTTAAAAGTCATGAGATTAATAAATCTCTATGATTTATAAATTACCGAACCTCAAGAATTTTATCAGTACAATAGAAGACCAACTCAGGAGACCATTCATAAAGGGGGGACAGTAGACTACTAAAGATGCAGTGGTCTAACTTCTCTTTCCCCTAGAGCTGTGCTTTGTCCAAGAAGGAGAATGGTTGACTAGAAGACAGGAACACTTCATTTGTCATTTAATTATTTGGAATCTATTTTGAAAACATTTCTAGCTTTACAGAAAAGAATTACCTTAACATCATTGTGTGGTTTGGGACAGCTTAAGCTGAAAATTTTGCATTGTAGACAAGAGCCAATATATATTTTTTATTCCGGTTACTCTGAGCAAGAACACGAATAGACTATACTTCTAATTAAGACACCAATAGCTTCTAGTATATATTTTGTTCTTTCCAGAGCTTTTCTGAAAAAGGGAAGAGATGCTGTGATAATGGGCAACGTACTGAGATTTGAAGAAAAGAAATTATAAGACCCAAATTTAGTAGATCAAACCCTCAGAAAATGTTTAAATATTGGAATAAAGGACCGGACGTAATGTCTTCTCATTAAAGTCCATGGGCTCTGCTTGTGCATCTGTCTCAGCCACAAGCCTATGAAATCAATGAGAAGCTCCTACCATTAACCTTTGTGCTTGAGTATTTTACTTAAGAGGAAAAATAATAAGAGCCTGCTAGTTTTAGAAAAGTCAATAAAGCAGGTACTTCTAAAGGGAGGATTGATGGTGGAATTGTGTGGTTATAGGGCCATTCTTGGAACTGACATGTCCTCACGGGTACAGGACAAAACAGCCCAGGAGAGTGAATTCTCCCATGGTAATTTTGCATGAATTACACGGCACCTTAAGTGTTCCTGGGGCATGAGAGAAAAAGCGTTATTCATGCCTCCCTGACCAGTTCAGCCGAACGAACGGTATAAACTATTACAAAGAAGAACTGCAGCAATGCAATGCTGTTGGCTTGGAAATCTGCCCCCCCCGCCAAGAGACTCTCTAAAAAGCATTGGGGGTGGGTAACGTTGTATATTAATTGTGAAATGGTTCCAAGAATGAGAGCTGGCATGCAGGCAAAGACTGTTGAAGGATACAAAGAGTAGGTGGGGAGACGCTGGGCAGGGAGTGGGGGAGAGGGGAAGGAAAGAATAAAAGCCAGGGTGTTGCACAGGGTTCAGTGAGCTGCCAGGAGCTCTAGGACTGAGAGAGGGATGCATCCCAAGTTTAAAAAAAATCAGTTACACAGTAGGAGCAAAGAATGTGTGTCATGCAAAACCAAAGGATGAGGACTGAGGTATGCAAACCACCCTGGTACCCATTCAAAGAGTGATTATGCATGGTGAAGAAATAAGGAGAATTTTTTTTATCAACTGCTGGCACTACAAATCCCTCTCAGACAGATCTGTTTCAACATTTCACCTCCGTGCCTTCTCTGCTGTGTTCCACTAATACTAATACTCAAGTAGACTTGTCTGTCAAACAATGTGTTCAGAGATGATCTGTTATTAAGAATGGAACATAACTCGTTCTTATTTCTAAGAAAGATGTCTCTAGGATTATGTTGTATGTGTTTCCAAAATAATATTTTATTCTCGGCAAAGCTGTGGAGCCTAAAACTAAAGCAGAGAATCAAATGTGCCGATAATAAAATCAGAGAGTCGCCGTTTGGAGACCACTCTTTAAACAAATGGAAGGAAAATGGAATATTCATGGGTGTTTTTTAAGATTGGTAGAAACCTGAATGTTTATGCACGTTTTTTTGGTTTTGTTTTTTGTTTTTTATTTTTGCATCACTCAAGATAGTAAAAAAAGGCACATTAAACTTGAAAGGAACAAAATTTTAAGAAAGTAACACCTTGAATTTCTTGTTTGTGTTTTTCTGTCCCAAAATGTCCTATATCCTTTCCTATGCATTTTGGTTCTTAGTGCGTGAACTTCTCTCCTCCTCTAAGAAACGTCATGATTTCTTTCTGAAACAACCCCTCACTGCTATAGGACTCATTTTCTTGTGTAACTATTAAATATTTTATAAATAAGTGCTCTGTTTTCATAGCTAGAAAAAGCTCTTTGTGGAAAGGGGGTCATTTGAAATAATGCTTACTTATAGCCTGAAGTCCACTCATTAATGGAATTAGAAAAATTTGCCCACTGGAATGCTGACAGCATTGCTTCCACAAAGTACGTGAAACCCAGGGTTTATTCTCTGCCAAGATAGATGTTTTGAGCTATGTGATTCATTTTATGGCCGAGGTTACAAAGCCTCGTGTCCCCAAGGGAAGTCACTCAATAGCAATGGATTTTTATGAAATCGTACAAGCATGTGGGTTAATGCTGTTTCTCCTGTTGTAAATGTTGGAGAGGTCTCACGTGATCTGCTGGTTTGAGAAGTGTAGCTCTGCGCTCACTCCTCCACAAGGAGACGGATGAATGCAATGCTGATTAGAAGCAATGATATGACATTGTTTTTTTGTTTGTTTCTTTCTTTCTTTTTTTTACTTTACAAATTTCATTTGCCCATCCCTTCATGTGAAATAGGACTGCATTCTCTTCACCAAAGGAGGAAACTGAAACATTATTCCAACAGCACAGGTATCATCAAATCCTACAAATCCAGAGCATACAGAGAAAATACTGTTTGGCACCACTCAGCTTGGATGTCAAATGCCCCTCCAATAACATCATTATTTGTTCTTCTTATGTGTCAGGCACATGTGGCATAGAGTTCAAAATTTAAAAAAATGTAAATATTTTACCAATAATTTTGTCTATATTACAGTTCTTCAAATGACTAAGAATTTCATTCAATATTTAACTGTTGATAGAACAAATGTAATACAGTGCCTTGTTTATAAAAATCAGAAAAATAAATCTATATGGACCAAATGGCTATATTTTAATGAATAAACAAGTTAGAAGTAAATTATAAGAATATATATATATATATATATATATATATATATATATATAGCAATTTGGAAGTCATGAGAAATCTCGGAAATGCAAAATACAGAATGCACAGCAAGAAAGACCAAGACAATTAATGACATTCTCAGTAGTACTATGCAAGAAGGAAAGACAGAATACAATGTCATAAAGAGATAAATGGGAAAGTAGAAGATGAGGATTCCATAGGGAGAGCAGAGTAAGAGAGGAATGTGGAGATTGACAACCAACACTGAAGTCATTTTGAAAAGCCATATGGAAATCTACTACTTAGAAATTTCCTAAAGCATTAAATGTGTTAAAGTATTAATGAAAGGAATATGAATGGAGTCACCACACAATAGGAGGGACAATGCCTTATCTAGACATCTTATGCCACCAAGTAGGAACTGGATATATCTTGTTGAATCATGGGCCAAATGAGTTACCATAGACCTCTGAAATACTGCAAGCTATTGCCAAGTTTATTTGTTACTCCACATAACCTGACAAGAAAGCTGCATTGCTGAAGACACAACTTCCTTAAGTCACTGAATATAGAGAAATTGAGCTCGTGTCTAGCTAGCACTTTTACTCTGTTGATTAGTATTCATCATTCTGGAAGGTACTTTACATGCTACTGGAAAAGAAATCTTCTATATCACCCAGATATAAACCCAGATCACAATTGTGATCTGACTGCAAGATATACTGGTGGGATAGTGACATATACTTTATAAGGACATCCAAACACTTTTTGATTGAACTTATATCCACTATATGAGATGGAACCTCTACACGACACTGGCAGAGTACCTAGTGAAAAATCGACTTCTATTCTCCTTAAAGGAACATAGTATAAAGTGATTCCTAATGACTTCCCACTACACCCATAAATCAGAGTATTATTATGTAAACCTCATCAGAGGAATTTCTCCCTGAAGAATACAGTAAGTACTGCAGAGATCCACTAGACAATGTTCAGAGAGTGTGCGACACTTTGTAACACTCACCCCTAAAATGGGCTGTCTTCATCAAGCTCCTTGCTTCAAGGTTCAGGAATCTATGCAGAAGAGAAAGTGTAAAGAATGTAAGAGTCAGAGGAGACAGATGACTCCAAAGAACAGTGTCTTCTAGACACAACAGGACGGATACATATATGAATTCACAGAGACTATGACAACACACATCAGACCTGCATAGGTTTAAACCAGACAATTTGAGGACTGAGAAGGGGAAGTGGGCACAGTGTACTATAGGCAACAAGAAGCTATTTGCAAGGATACCCACTGAAAAGAGAAAATAAGTTTCCTCAAGTGTAGTGTCACTGAGTGTATCAACCACACTTCAGGGTAGGCCCCCTGACCAAGAGTATCTAGCTGGCCACTACAAAATGAGCTTCAATGTTTGTTTGTTTATTTTTGTATTATTGTTTTTGTTGTTGCTTCTTAGTTTATCTGTTTTGATTTTTATTTGTTGGCCTTTTTGAGAGGAGAAGGAAGAAAACATGAAGTTGAATGTGTGGAGAGGTGGGAAGCTCTGGGAGGAGTTAGGGGAGGAGAAGAATAGGATCAAAAATATTGTATGAAGAATTTTTAAATAAAGTAAAAATATTTAAAATAAATTTAAATAAAGCAATTAATTTAAAAACTCAAAAGTATAGTACAGTAGAATGTGAAATATTAAAAGTTTCCTTTATTTGATTCTAGCTTCTTTAATCAGTGTTTATATAGAGAATCTCCTTTTCTTGTTCCTATAATCTAAGAGGAAAAAGTCTAAGAGATGTCCTTCCATATAAAAGTTCACTTCAGTGAATAGTAGTTAGATGTTGGCTTGGTCATTGGTTGGTCACCTCCCCTATATTGTAGGGACTATGCATTAGTAATGTATGGTTTAGATAAATAAGTTCAGAGAAGAAGAAGGAGTCAAGCTGTCCTTCTGATTCCTTATTGTTGAGAAATATGGAGATGGAGCCTGCTGACTGATGGTCAGAACATGGCCAGACACTGGGATTCTGGAAAGGACCTGTATTTAGCAGTTCTCAGTCTCTATCACTGCCTAATTTAATTCAAAGTTTGAAACAATGGCTATGTACAGTAGATTTGTATTACCACCCCATGATATTAAATGTTAATAACTCTGTAGCCTGGGAGATGACTCAATGCTTGAGAATACTTGCTGCTCCTTAGGGACCCTAGCACTCACATAGTGGCTCACACACAGCTTTTAGTGCAGTTCCAGGGAATCCAGCATCTTCTTCAGGCATTGGAAGGTCTCAGCATGACCACATTGCACAGCATGCTCATATACATAAAGCAAAGCAAATATTTTAAAAAATAAATAACCCACTCTTTAGAAAATAAAAGCAGTTGGGGAGAAAAGTTTCTTTGAGCTGTTTAAATATTGATCTGTGCTGACCAAGTCTTTGTGTATACCATTTACAAAGGAGGATTCTGGGGGGTTATTTTTAACACTCTTATCTTAGACTGTCACCCTGAGCCCAAAATGTCCATCAGACATATGGCTAACATAGAGACAGGAGATAGGTAAGGTCATATTATTTACACAGGAAATAATGATGCACTACAAGCTGAAAGTATTTCTAAGGAAGAGAACAGCTGCCCTGGAAGAGAAGACATTTGAACCTTGGCTGACCCATCTCAACTACAATCTGAAATTTTGGTGCTAAGTTGAATAAGAGAATGCTAGGGAGTAGAGGAAGTTTGCACAGTTTGCACCTGAGGTCACTTGGCTTCCTGAGATAGTGAGCAGCTCTGGCCACATATTATGGTGGCCAAGTGCATTAAGAGTTAGTAGAGAAAAAGAGAAGGCAACAGCTTCTCAAAGGTCTACCTGCACAATATTTTAAAAAACTGTGCTCTCACAAAGTTAGCTGAAGATAATTTGTTACTGGAACACCCTCATCAAATATCTACAGAGCAAACACACATAACAAGCCTTTCTGGAACTTCTCACAGTGAAAGAAAATCTTAGATCTTGGGCTTGAACTGGGCTGTGATTTAGCAGTTCTGAGCATGGCTCAGTTCTGAACTTGAAAAGGTCTTGATCATTAGAAGAGCTACTGTCCTACTACAAGAAGCATTTGTGATGATTGCTGGGCTTTGGGGATCTAAGAGTCCATTTTATTGTGCTTCCGAGGAATATGGCTGTTTTCCTTATAACTTGATTGGGGAAGACATGGTATCATTGGTGGAAAAGCTAAAATGAGCCTAAAACTTCAGTAACTCAAGCAAATATGTCTTGCTTTAGTAGCCCATTTGGCTCTGCAGTAGAATTGGTCCCTGGTTTAAAATGGTTTAACGTAAGTTTTCCCCCAGCATTACTAAGGTTGAAAAGCAATGCCCATTCACAATGTGTTCAGAATTCTTATCTTTTTCTGGAATAGCCACATGGGGCACAGTACTGTGACCGCATATTGGATTCTGGGCAGTGGTTAAATCATCTTCAGATCATATCAAACATTTTCTCAGTATCATGAAAATCCAGGAAGAAACTAGGCTTTTCAGAGATGGGGGAGGAGGAAAGAGAGGAGGTAATAGAAGAGGTTGTTTAACTTCTTGAGTTCTTTATATATTCTGGATATTAGTCCTCTGTCAGATGTAGGGTTGGTGAAGATCCTTTCCAATTTGTAGGTAGTCGTTTTGTTCTGATGACAGTTTCCTTTGCTTTACAGAAGCTTTTCAGTTTCATGAGGTCCCATTTATTGATTGTTGCTCTTAGAGCCTGTGCTGTTGGTGTTCTGTTCAGAAAGTTGTCTCCTGTGCCAATGAGTTCAAGGCTCTTCCCCACTTTTTCTTCTAACAGGTTTAGTGTGTCCATTTTTATGTTGAGGTCTTTGATTTTCCTTGGATTTTAGTTTTGTGAAGGGTGATAAGTATGGTTCTATTTGCATTTTTCTACACGTAGACATCCAGTTAGTCCAGCATCATTTGTTGAAGATGCTACCCTTTTTCCATTGTATGGTTTTGGCATCTTTGTCAAAAATTAGGTGTCCATAAGTGTATGGGTTTATTTCTGGGTCTTCGATTCGATTCCATTGATCCACCATTCTGTTTCTACGCCAGTATCATGCAAACTTTGGGCAGAGTTCAGGGAATCTTATGAAAAAAGGGGGAGATAAGAAAGACCTGGAGGGAACAGGAGCTCCACAAGGAGAGCAACAGAACCAAAAAATCTGGGCACAGGAGTCTTTTCTGAGACTGATACTTCATACAAGAACCATGCATGGAGAGAACTTAGAACCCCTGCACAGAAGCAGCCCATGGCAGTTCAGTGTTTAAGAGGGCTCTTCAATAATAGGAACAGGAACCATCTCTGACATGAACTCAGTGGCTGGCTCTTTGATCACCTCCCCCTGAGGGAGAGAGCAGCCTTAACAGTCCACAGAGGAAGACAAAGACACCAGTCCTGATGAGACCTGATATACTAGGGTCAGATGGAATGCAAGGAGGACCTCCCCTATCATTGGACTGGGAGAGGGCATAGGAGAAGAAGAGGGAGGGAGGGTGGGGTTGGGAAGGGATGGGAAGGGGGATACAGCTAGGATACAAAGTGAATAAACAGTAATTGATAAAAATTTAAAAAAAATTTAAAAAGAAGAGGATGTTGATAAGATGATAGAAGAAGAGGACAGGAGAGAAAAGTAGGGAGAAGAGAAAGAATGAGACAGGGAAGATGGTGAAAAGGGATATAAGGAGAAAGAGAACGAGGAGGATGAGAAGGAGGAGGAATAGAAGGAGGTACAGTTGGGCTTGGAGAGGATGTCTGGGAGGCTGGCAACATGGAGAGCTGCATAACACTGTGATTAGTAGCAAGGGTGGTTAGGTGATTCTAGATGTGAGATCAGATACTACTGCATCCATGAACCATTCCCTGGAGATGTAGCTGAAGATTTCCCGATTTGCAAGCAACCTAGTAATATACACAAAGTGTATAAATTTTTGTTAAATTTTTATTTTTTAATATTAATTACAGTTTATTTACTTTGTATCCCAGCTGTAGCCTCCTCCCTCATTCCCTTCCACTCCCACCCTTCCTCCCTCATCTTCTCCCTGCTCCTCTTCAAGTCCACTGATAGGGGAGGCCCTCCCCTCCTTCCATCTGACTTTAGCTTATCAGGTCTCTTCAGGACTGGCTGCAATGTCCTCCTATGTGGCCATAACAAGGCTGCTCCTCCCTCAGGAGTGGGGATGTCAAAGAGCCAGCCATTGAGTTCATGTCAGAGATAGCCCCTGTTCCCCTTACTAGGGAACCCACAAAGTGTATTTTAAGACAGGATTCTAGGAGAGTCACGTAGTTCTCCAAGTTTATCCGAAGCTAACCCTTCCATCTTCAAAATCAGTCTTCCGAATCATCCAACATATCCAAAGTCTAGATTTAGGTTGTAGTATACTTACTTTACTCTCTAAAATATGGTGCTCCTCAGCAAACAGCACCACTCATTTTCTCTGAGACTCAGCTTCATACCAAGCACCTCCAAGGTCCTGGCACTCTCCCTGGAGAGTCTTTAAATAGACATGTGAGACACTGAGGTGAGATGGATGATGAGATTGCAGGCAATGGGTCTGGAAAAACAGAAAGTGGAGGATCAGTTCAGATTTGCTACATGATGCATGTTCCCTTGTAAAATCTTTAATAGTCAACATTACTACTAAGTGATGGGCCTCAAACTCAAATAGAGAAAAATAATATGTTGTCCCTCATATGCAGGTCCTACTTGTAAAATCATATGTTGTCCCTCATACTTGTATATACTTGTATATACTTGTATATATACAAGTAGGACCTGCGTATGAGGGACAACATGTGATTTTTATATATTATATATATTATTATATTATATATTATATATTATATAGTTGCATATATATATGCACCTGTAGATGTAAACACATACAACTATGAATAATTCTTAAAAATCTAGAAATGAAACCAACAATGGAGAACAACAAAGGGGTGAGAGTGATAAAAAAAAGATGGCAAGGGTCAGGAGTTGGGGAAATGAAAGACATGGGGCATGAAAGAGGAAAAAAATTAATGGATGATGTCTACAAGAGAGAAACAAGGAATCAAGTTGCTGGGGGAGGAGAGGAAATCTGCTTTGCTAAAAGTCCTGTAATGGTATCTAAAATTATATCTTTGTTTTGAAAAATAATAAACGCATAGATTATATTTATAATGTTTTTATTTATTCTGTGAAAATTTTATATAATATATTTTGATCATTTTTTCTTCTCCCTGACAACTCCATGCACCTTCATCCTCCTTGTCTACCAAATTTTATGTTCTTTCTCTCTTTTAAACAAAGAAAACAAAAACATAAGGTCTAATTTTTATTAGTCAACTTTCCTTTGAGCATGAAGCTTCATTAGAGTGCAATTGTGTCCACCGTTATTCCAGTGTAGAAAATCGATTTTCCTCTCATAGAAGCTAATAACTATGAAACACTTCTTGTATAAGGATGAGACTTTGTGCCTCTTTTTCCTCCTGTGTACAGAGGTTTTGTCTGGTTTGATCTTGTAGAGGTCTTCTGAATGTATGGTACGATTCAGAACTATAAACACTAGCCAGAGCGGTGAAGCTTCCAGTTGAGTAAATGTTAGATTTCTCCATGTTCAAAGTATGTAGTGTCTTCAGCATTAGGGCATTAGCACCACGTTTTAGAGAGTAACAAAAAGCATTGGCAATAGCCTGTAATGTTTGGGGGAGGTATCTATGTCAGAGTCCTATGGCTGTGAAGAGACACTATGACTACAGCAACTCTTACACAGGTAACTATTTAATTGGGACTGGCTTACAGTTTTGGAGGGTTAGTCCACTATCAGCATGGCAGTAAGCATGATGTCAGGCAGGCAGATATGGTACAGGGAAGGAGCTGAGAGGTCTACATCCAGATCATCAGGCAGCAGGAAGAGAGTGACTTCGGGCTTGGCATGGGCTCCTGAAACCTCAAAGCTCATCCCAAAGGATGCACTTCCTCCAACAAGGCCACACCTACTCCAACAAGTCCCCACCTCCCAATCCCTGTCAAATATCACTACTCCCTAATGATCAAGCACTTAAGTATATGAGCCTATCAGGGGGCAATCTTATTTTAACCACCAAATTCCACTCCCTGGCCCCCATAGGCTTATAGCCATATCATAATGCAAAACTCTATTCAGTCCAACTTCAAAAGTCCTGATCTGTAGTATATCATAGTCTCACCACTGTTTAAAAGTCCAGTTTCTTTTGATACTCATGACAATCTCTTAACTGCAATCCCCTGTGAAACAAAATTAAAAAGCAGATCATGTATTTTACAGCATACAGTGGTGTAGACTATACAATACCATTCCAAAGGGAGGAAAGTGATCATAGTGAAGAAAAATATGCCCCAAAGTAAGACTGAAACTCAGCTGGGCAAACTCAAAATTCTGTCTCTTCATGTCTGATATCAAAGTGCTCTTCAGATATCTAACTCTTTTCAGCTTTTTTGACTGCAACACACTTTGCTCTTGGACTGGTCCCATTCCTTGTTAGCAGCTCTCCTTACAGGTATCCCAGGACTCTGTCTTCTCCAACATTTTGGGGTCTCCAAAGCAATCCAGGCTTCACCTTCACAGTTTTATGCAAAGACCTCTCTAGGACTCCATGTAAGAACATCCATGACACAGGCCTGGCCTCAGTGGCTTTCTTTAGTCATGGAAGGACATTTCACAGCCCCTTTCTTCTATTCTTGACTCTAAAGCCAGAACCATGTGGCCAAAGTTGCCAAGTTCTGCTGCTTGCTGGGACTAGAACTTGGCCGCCTCACTCAAATAAGTTTCCATCAGCTTTCTATTTTCAGTGGTTTCCTTCACACAAGTTGGAAGCTTAGCTGGGTGGGTCTTGCTTTGAGGTTTCCACTCCCTTTATTCTGTTTAGGATTAGGCTGTTCCCTCCCACCCCCACCCCAAACTCCTTATGTCCTTGAGCAGTGGACTTAGCTCTATTGAACTTCCTGGTGTTTCTTTTCTCCTCTTACTGTGCATTTTGTGTTTTTCTTGCTCAGTTTGCTCCTTTTCATGTTAGATCTGCATAAGAGTAACCTCATTGCACTATAGCTATGCGTAAAAGTAAGCTACATCATGGATAAAGTGAGGGTGGTTGCATTATTCTGAGTGAAACAAGCAAAATATAGAAGACAAATTCTCTAAAAACTCACAAATGTAAAATTTGAAAGTTTCTCATAGAAGCAGGGTAAAATGGCGGTGGAAAGGGCTGAGTGTGGGGAAAATGGGATGATAGTCAAAGGGTGTAGAATCTCAGCTAAAGATTAATTTGGGGGACTGATGAGAGGGCTCCAGGATAAATGAAGTACTTGCTACATAATTATGGGCATTGGCGTACTTATTTCCAGATCCTACATAAAATCTGGGTGGACATGGCTGACTCCTATAGCGTCAGCACTTGGGAGCACAGGAGATCTACAGGGCAAGCTAGCCAAAATGGACAAGTTGCAATTAAACTCCAGGCTCATCAAGAAACTAAACAGAGTGGAGAGTGAGTGAGGAAGATATCCAGCATCAATTTTGGGTCTCAGTATTCACACGAGCATGCACGCACACAGGCACCAGCACCACACACAGAAGATGTAAAACTAAAGATCGTAACTCTAATTTATATCAAAAACGGGCATCAATAACATCGTGTTCTTTACTTGAAACTCAGTGAAGGAGAGTTTTTTCTTTGCAAATCTCATGCTATCACACTTAGTGATGAGCTTCTTGGTTAACCCGATTATGGTAGTCAGTGCACCCTGCGTACATATAGAAGTCACGGTTGTGTGCATCTTAAATAAATACAACTTTCATTTGCCAAATTCAGTGCAGTAAGGTTGACAAAAGTAATGTGTAAATCCCCAAGTCATTATTTATTTATATGAATTGAACAAGTAGTTAGCACTCAGAAAGTTAAGGAAAAAACACTCCAACTTTGTTTTATCCTCAGTTAGGTTGTACAGGCATAGCATAATTTCCTGTGTAGCTCTGTCTGCTTATCTGACCAACATTACTTTAAAGCTGAGAAGCCAAAACTTGGGTCAAAATCTCTTATTGTTTCCTATTGCACATGTGGACTTATTGGTCTAGCTAGACATTCTTATTTTCAAAGTTCAGTGCTCACACCTGTGTTAACAAGTGATTGAATTATTTGCTGTATAAGCTGAGTAGGACTGATATGGGAAACAGAAAGACATAGCCACACTGTGTATGGTTTGTTCACTTTGCACACTCCCCAGATACAAGCATCCCTTCAACAAATAACTTCTTAATTCATATCACTACCAAACTGTTTTACATTTTATAAGGTGAAGGAAGGCAGAGCTACTCCTCAAGGAGAAATAATAAAACAAATCAAGAAAAATCCTGAAGCAAGAGTCCATTGAGATGAAACCCAAATGGGGGGAAGAAGGAAGAGGAAAGAAGGAAATTCAAACCCCAAATTACCCTCCCCCTTCTTAACCCCAGAAATTACATAACTACTGCAACATCCAGGAGTTAAAAACCAATATAAAAATAACCATACGTAGAAATCTGCCATTCTCCCTAAGTTTTCACAGCCATGGAGTCAATTCAAAGCTTGAAACCTTGGCTCCTGAAATTGGCAGAACTCAAGTTTATAGAATGATAAATCCAATTGCAAAAGTTACTTGCACAAGAAACCAAAAATGAGCAAAAACACATGGGGTCTGAAGTGCACAGAATGGACCAGTTGAGGTTTCTAATGACAAAAGGCTGGGTTTAAATAAATTGAACTTTGGACTATGCTGACAAATACAGAGAATTCTAATTTGTTCCCCAGGGACACCTCAGATGATCCAAGTGGCTTCCCAAGTCACACAGCTGCATCTAACTTTGTAACCCTGGGAGGGAAAAGCTTCCCTTGAGAATGCTGACAGAAATGGAAAGTTTACAAGAGAAATATGCCCCATGAGATGGCATGGTTATTGCTACTTTACTTGTTTGTACTTCAGGTCCATCATATACAGTGGACCTCTAGATGAGAAGATTCACAATAACTTCAAAGCTTTCCTGAACAATATTTATTTCAGACTCTTCTTCATGGGAGGGACTTTGGTGGATGCTCTGAGTGAGAGGGGGAAGATTAAGAGACACTGACTTTTGTGAAATGTACCAAGCCACATGGTTGTATAGACACACACACACACACACACACACACACATTTATTACAATAACCACAGAACTAAAACAAAATACCCCGTGAGTTCAGTAAAGTCTTGTTTACTTAGATAAAATTAATATCCTTCTCTTCTAAATTCTCATGGTACTTTGTGCCTTTCTGAGTTACCTTGATTTAGAAAAGAGAATATAGCAATTTCCAGAGCATCAGCGGATGAACGGGCTTGTATCTAGGGGCCTGTAAAATGTAATTATTTGATTGAGATATGTAGTCAATTTCAGTTTAACAAGACATTGATTGAATATCTGTGAAACACTGTCCCATGTACTGGATGCAATCTAGATTTTTTTTGAAGATCCTTGAGATGATCTTCTCAGAAAGCATAACTTGAATCTTCACAATGATTCAAGTTACAAATGGGAATATATACTTCATTCTGCCAAAGTAAATAGCTTCATTTCTGGGAGTGTGACCTTCCTGTACCATGGTATCACAAGGTAATGTTTCCAGCCTGGGTTTTTATTCTCTTAAAATCTGAGAAACAAAAATGGAGGTCTAAAAATTATTCTCTGAATCTGAAAAAAAAATTCATATTTGCCTACTTTAATGGCAGTTGTTTTCACTGAGCACCTAGAAAAGTTAAAAGGGATGGTCAGTGAATCCAGTCAAAATATGGGAACGAGTTGCTTCCAAACGCAGTTGTGTTGACCACACATTTAAACCGCCATGAATATGGAAACCATCATTTCTAAAGGGATATTATGTACGAACAGCAAAAGAAATATAATTCTGTAAGTTTTTCCTGGGTGCTATGATGTATCATCAACAAACTTGGTGGTTTAAAACAAGAGAAATTTTGATTTGCATTTCCCTGATGACTAGGGTCATTGAGCATTTAAGTGTTTCTCTACCATTTGATATTCCTCTGCTGAGAATTATCTGTTTAGCTCTGTACCCTATTTTATAATTGGATTATTTGGTTTGTTGGTGTTTAATTTCTTGAGTTCATTATATTTCTAGATATAAGCCTGCTGTTGAATAGTTGATAGTTTCTTTGCTTTACAGAAGCTTTTCAGTTTCACGAGGTTCCATTTATCAATTGCTGATCTTAGAGCCTGAGCTGTTTTGAAGAAGTTGTCTCCTGTGCCAATGAATTCAAGGCTCTTCCTCACTTTTTTCTAACAGGTTTGGTGTGTCTGGTTTTTTATTTGATCCACTTGGAATTTAATTTTGTTCACGGTAATAGATATGGATCTTTCTGCATTTTTCTACATGTAGACATCCAGTTAGACCAGCACCATTTGTTGAAGATACTATCTTTTTTCCTTTCTATGGTTTTAGCTTCTTTGTAAAAAATCAGGTGTCTATAAGTGTGTGAGTTTAATTCTGGGTCTTGGATTCAATTTCATTGATCCACCAGTCTGTTTCTATGCCAGTACCATTAAGTTTTTATTACTATTGCTCTATAGTACAGTTTGAGATAAAGGATGGAGATACCTCCAGAGGAACTTTTATTGTACAGAATTGTTTTAGCTAATATAGGTTTTTCTTTCTTTGTTTGTTTTTCCATATGAATTTGAGAACTGTTCTTTTAAGATCTGGAAATAATTGTGTTGGTATTTTGATGGGAATTGCACTGGGTCTGTAGATTGCTTTCAGTAGGATGGCCATTTTTACTATGTTAATTCTACCAGACTTTCAAAGAAAGCTAAGTCCAATACTCTTCAAACTATTTCACAGAACAGAAACAGAAAGAACATTACCAAATTCATTCTGTGAGGTCAGAGTCACTTTGATATCTAACTTGTACAAAGACGCAACAACAACAGAGAATTTCAGACCAATTTTCCTTCTGAACATTGACACAAAAATACTCAATAAAATACTTGCAAAGTGAATCCAAGAATACATGAAATATATCATATACCATAATCAAGTAGGCTTCATCCCAGACATGCATGCATGGTTCAGTATATGGAAATCCATCAATGTAATTCACCATATAAACAAACTTAAAAACAAAAACCACATGATCATCTCCTGAGATGCTGAAAAGCATTTGACAAAATCCAACATCCGTTCATGTTTAAGGTATTGGAGAGATCAGGGATACAAGGCACATACCGAAACATGGTAAAGGCAATATACAGCAAGCCTATAGCCAATATAAAAGTAAACAGAGAGAAACTTGAATCAATTCCACTGAAATCAGGGACAAGGCAAGGCTACCCACTCTCTCCATATCTCTTCAACATAGTACTTGAAGTCCTAGCTAGAGCAGTAAGACAACTAAAGGAGATCAAGGGTATATAAATCAGAAAGGAAAAAGCCAGGATTTTATGTTTAGGAATTATCTGTATTCCTCCCTTCTCCATTATAGACATCTTTTTTTTTAAAATAAACTCTTTCACCACTAATAACGGGATTGTTTATGATAAGTTTCTG
>CM053743.1:69385251-69421101 GCA_028658305.1 Pachyuromys duprasi | reverse complement strand
TGTAATAAATCCCTACCTAGCATTTCTAGCCCTTAAGCATATTCCATTAGAACTGAACTAGGTAACTGTTCCTAATTATAAAGTAGACTAATCTATAATCTACCTTCATATATAGTTAAAAATGTGATCAGACGTTAAGCAACTTTAACAGGGTTGGAAATAAAATGACTTTTGGTTGGGTGAGTGAATCTCTTTGGAAAAAGAAAAAGCCAGGGGACAGACCCCATGCCAATTCACCCATAATGAACTGGGCAGTGGCTTTAGAGAAGGACTGAGTATCTTAGAATAACACGATTCTCACTTTCTCTAAATTCCAGTGTGGTCTTTCATTGCTGTTTCTTGCCAGGGCAGAGCCAACTCCCTTAGAGACAACACTCATTGAAGAGATGAAACATTTTATACTACAGGAATCAACATGGAGTACTTCCATTTTTGTGTTTCTATGGCATGCTTTTCTTTTTCTCAAAAGCTATTTTTCTTGGTTGTTTATCCAAACTTCCAACTGGCACATCACATCTACACCCAATGAAGGAAAATGGCTTTTTTCTAAACAAAAGGTTTAACTGACCTGATTTTCCTGACTTTTGAGGAAGAATGAAAGTAGTAGAGAAGAAAAAGAAAGAAAGAAAAGAAAAAGAAAACAAGAGGAGTGCCAACCAGTATGGATGGCTGTGCCATTTCTTAGAGATAGTTTCTCACTTTTGTGTTTCTCTTGGCAGTCTGAGGTCTGAGGGGCTACAGGCTGCTCGGACTGCAGGAGCTGAGAACAAACATGACTAGCATTCCTCAGGGGAGTCCCTGGTGCTGGGAATTCTTTAGGCAACAATATTACAATCCTGACTTTTGAACTATGCATCTGGAAGATGGTTTCTAATTCATTTCTCATCCAAAAAAACCTAAGATAGTAATGGAAAGCCCAGCAATGTCAGAGGTGATGAAGAGGATAGATGATAACATGTTATTTTTAGAAAGTATTTATTTGCTATTTTTGTTTATGAAGCTCACGAAACAGTAGATAAAGGTAGCCCCTTCTATCTACACCACTCAAGCTGAAGGACTGAAGTGGCTCTTAACACTACGATGGATGGCACTGTTTTTAGCCTCCACCAAGAAAACCCTTTTAAAAGAGCAAGATGGAAAAATATACTCTCTGTGGACAAGGCAGACAGGCACTTTTTAAAACATAGTTGCAAGTGATTTAATCAGCCTGATATTTGTTAGTAAAATAAATTTCATCTGAGCAAGCACTTAATTCAGTTTATTTGCTGATATAGCCACCCTCCAGCGCTCAGAACAGTGACTTTTATAGGTATATATATAAACAAATATAGAAGTCATTGTTGCCTGAGGACAGATTCACAGCATCCATGATCTTTCATTTCGGGATAGCTCCATTTTAGCATCATCAGAACATGTGTATGTTATTATTGTACAGAGTATGGTTCCCTGCTTTCATGTTAGATGAAGAAGTCCAGCAGGCAAATGCCCACAAAGCGCAGGCATTTTTGAATTGCTTAAGCCAAGTTCTGGTCTCCTTTGATTTTGTACACTTTGTTTCACTGGTACTTTCTAATAATGCTGTAACTTTTTCAAGGTGTGTTTGTGTGTGCACACACACAGGAGTGATGTTTGTGAGGGCATGAGTGACATGGCTTGTGTGTGGAATTCAAGGGACAGCTTTTTGGAGTCCCTTCCTTCCACATTCACATGGTTTCTGGATAATGAAGTTAGGATGCTAGGTTTGTGTGGCAAGTGCTTTTATGCATGAAGTCAACCTGCCTTTCATCTTAAAACATATTCTATCTTTATTAATTTGACATCAACCTCATTTTTCTTTCTTATTTTGAGACAAGGACTCATAGAGCTAAGGCTGGCTTCAAATTTGCTGTGTAGTTAGGGATGACTTCCTGATCTTCCTTACCTACTCCCTACATGCTAGAATTGTAGGTGTGCACATGCTTAACCCATGGCCTCACCTTAATCTGTTTTCTAACTTCTAATAATTTTGCTCATAACTTTTTATTTTCCATCTATTTTATAAGGACACACACACATGCAAACACAACACACTGTTTCAGGATAAATGTGAGAAAATCTTCAAAAGCAAACGTGTGCATTCTTTCATATGTCTAATATGAAAGAATATGTCTAAGAAGATTTTGTATTTTGCATATTACAATGAATAGTTAAGCTTTTCTGTTTCTTGAGCCAGCTGTTCTTGCATTTGCATGTGTTTATGGTATTTTCCATAGCTCTTCCCTTCTGAAGCATTTCTTTACATAAGAAGGTTTTGAGATATAGTCTGTACAAATAAACCTAATATTACATTTTTTTCTGAATGTTCTTGAACTGTGTGATTTGATATGTTTTGAAATACAGTCACAATGACTAGGATATTCACAGTCCTCAGAAGCTTTTTTTGTGACCCCAGTAGCCTCTTCATTGGCAGATTTTCGACCCCACCAACCTCACCCTCAGATGACCACCGTTTTTTTTTTTTTTTGTGATACTTTGGGTTGCCTTGCAAGCCCCATTTAAATCTGTTTATGCAATCTGTCCTCTATTCTTTTTCTGGCTTTTTCACTTAACATACTTATTTTGAGATTCATCTGAGAGACTATAACAATAATAATACATTTTTATCCTAGATTGGCATTTCACTGCAGAGATGTAACATATCTGTTTATATTCAGCCATTAATGAACATTTGAGTTGTTTCCAGATTTGGATTACTGTAAGTCATTTATGTGCAAGTCTTTGTCAATCTATATAAGCTTTTGCTTCCTTAAATACTTGTGAGTAGAATATCCCAGTAAAATGATACCATACATTAATTTTTAAGAGACTACAGAATTACTTCTCAAAATATTTGTAAAAGTTTGCATTATACTAACTTGTTTGAAAATCTCTGATCTTACATATTTGCTAATATTAATGGGATGGGTCTTGATGTGATCAGTTAGTGAGTTTGCTGAGGTATCACATTGTGGCCTTGGTTTGTATTGCATAAGTGACTAATTATATTGCACATCATTGACGCCTTTATCTGACATACATACCTTTACTGACGTGACACTTCAGATTACTTACATTTTTTATTGGCTTACTGCATTTTCTAATGATAAACTTGGAAAGTTCTCCACATTTTCTGAAAATAAATTTATTATCAGAAGAAATGTTTGCAAATTAGTCCCCTAAATTCATGTACTTAACTATGGCTTCTGAAGAACAACATGTTTTCACCCTTCTGCACAATGCACTCAGTGTCTTGTGGATCACAAGTTCCCAACAGTCTGAACTTACCATCACAAAGTGAAGGAAAACATGTAAAAAGAAAAGAATGTCTTTCTCTGACTTTATTTTGTTTGGCTGCCACTAGACAGTGCTGTTCACTTTTAGGGTAGATTTTTCCACATCGATTAAACTTAGCAAGAGAATCTCCTACAGATCCAGTCAAGTTAGCAATCATGACTGAGCAACACAGCCTGTAACAGGAGAGAGGATATGAACTTCCTGCTCTGCTCTGCTCTGCTCTTCTCCTCTCTCCTCTGCCCTCTCCTTCCCTTCCCTCCCTTTCATTCCTTTCCCTTCCCTTCCTCTCTCCCATCCCTTCTCATCTTCTATCTTCTTTCCTTTTCTCTATGCTCCTCTCTGCCTTTCCCTTCTTCCTTCTTCCCTCCTCTTTTCTGACTCTATCTATCTATCTATCTATCTATCTATCTATCTATCTATCTATCTATCTATCTATCTATCTCTTGGTAAAAGCAGAGGGATACAGCCTCCTTCCTTTTCATCTTCCTGCCTCATCACAGATATTATTCAGGAGGGTGCATGAAGTTACACTTGACAAACTACACAATGAGGGAATCAAAGGAATGGGGGAGGGGGAAGAAAACAAGGGACAAGGTTAATCCCTAACTTCATCTTTTGTATTGTCTCCAACTTCTCAGCATGTAGTATAAGCAAGGTTAGATTGTCAGAGCATTGCTAATTTTAGGTAGTTTATATTCAAGATAGTAAAGAGGAAAGGTGATAGAGAAGGGCACATTAAGAAGGTATTGAAGCCTTGGAAAAATATTCTACAACGTGATCATGATAAACAGAATATGCTATCCATCTTGATTTCTAATGCCCAATGTGCAGAAACATGATGATGCTAAAATACAATCCAGTGAAAGCCACTTTGCAAGAGTTGGATCTGCTACAGACTTGCTTTCTTCTGAAAGCAGTGGCCAAGTAGTGCCATAAGGTAAATGGACCACATTTCAAGGAATGGATTTATTTCATACACAGTCTCTGCATCCTCTCCCATCACTGCCTTCCCAAACACTTAAAAACAACCAGGGAGAAGGAAGTGCTTAAGACATAAACATAACCAGAAAATTAGGTTTAAGTAATGGAAGCAAAACCATAAGAAAGCTATTATATTAATAGAATGTACTACAATTAAACAAAAAATAAATAAAAGAAAGATGGATAATTCCAAAAATTATTAGCATACCCAATACAGATATCTGTGTAAGGGGGAGATACATACATCAGTGTTGATCTTATAGAAGCACATGTAGTTGTGTTGACACTTTGAGGTTTCAACTTCATTCCAGACTATTTAGCTCAGTAAGCGGCAAAATTGACACCTAATAGGTGTCACAGCCTAAGTGGACATGTAATCCAAACTATATATATGTAAAATAAACTATATATATCTTAGTATATATATATGTGAAATTTATATATGTATATGTGTAAAATTTATGTTCTATAATAATATCAATGTGTTTTAACTGCAGGTTTTAACATTGTATTGTGTATGTCTTTACATACATTTGATTCTTCATAATCAAAACATTTTATACTGAAAAATCAAACCTTCATCAAGGAATGGAGTCTGTGAAAAAGTAAACAGGAGAAGAGTTTACTACTTTGAGGACTTCATGTGAGGAACTCATTTAAGTAAGTGGACAAGAATTACTGTAATCAGTGTGAAGGTGACACAGCGGAAATGAATTACTGTAATCAGTGTGAAGGTGATGAAATTAGCAACAGTGCCTTAGAGGACTCTTTATGTGGTCAGTTACCTAATATGTGGTATTTGGTATTTTCATTTCCCTTATTTGATGGGAAATGTGTCTATTAGGACCAGACCATGCATGGTAGGCACAAAAGAGCTCAAATACAATTCATATTGATTCCCCCCTTTTTTACACAATATTTTTTTTTGAAATTTCTCATCATGAACTCAGATCACACTCACCTCCCAGACTTCCCATTCCTGTCCACTTCTTTCTGACCTCCTCCCACAAAAAGAAGAGGAAGGAGAAGAGAGGAGGACGAAGAGGGGGAGGAGGAAGAGGAGGAAAAGGATGAAGAAGAGGAGGAATAGGAAGAAGGGGAAGAAAAAGAAGAAAAAGAAAAGACGTCCAATTTGTGTTACCCATATACTCAGCCGAGCATGGCCGAATCCCCAGTGTCTAGCTCCTTAAAGAAAAATGAATCTTTCCCCATGAGCACCACACTAGAAGTCATCAGGTGTGGAAAGTTACACTTCAGCTTCCTTATCACCACATTCTTTTTATCTTTTAAAGTATGTTTATTATTATTATTACCATTTACAATTGATTCACTCTGTACCCCAGCTGTAGCTCCCTTCTTCGTCTCGTCCCAGCCCCCGCCTCCATCCCTCTTCCTCCCTTCTCCCTTAGTCCAATGACAGGGGAAGTTCTCCTCACCTACTCTCTGACCCTTGACTCTCAGGTCCCATCAGGACTGCTTGGATCCTTTTCCTCAGGATCCAGTGAGGCTAGGTCGCCTCACCAGGGAGAAGTGATCAAGGAGCAGGCAACAAAATTCATGTCCGAGACGGTCACTTCTCCCCTTACTAGAGGACCCCCATGGAGACTGAGTGAGTTGACTGTGGTCTACATCTGGGCAGGGCGTCTAGGTCCTCTCTGTGCATGGTCTTTGGTTGATAACATCAGTCTCCGCAGTGCCCCTTGGGCCCAGCATTTTTGGCTTTTTGGTCTTCTGGTGGAGCTCCTCTCCAATCCAGGTCCTTCTATAACCCCCTTCTTCCATAAGACTCCCTGTGCTATGTCCAAGTTTTGGCTGTGAGTCTATGTATCTGCTTCAATCCCCTGTTAGGTGGAGTCTTTTAGAGGACATCTGTGGTAGGCTCCAGTCCTGTTCTCTTTCTTCTAGCGCTTCTGGTGTCTATTTTGCTTCCCCTTATGAATGAGAATTAAGCATCTTTCCTAGGGTCCTCCTTGTTATTTAGCTTCTTATTAACCTTGGGGATCACAACTTTTAAGAGTTCTCTTCAATGACTATTTCCTTCCTCCCCCAACAAAGGCCTGGTTACTGTATGTGTGTGTGTTTCCTCTGAATAACCATGGTCAGAAATGTATAACTGAAATGCTACGACAATATTTCCTTCCACTCTAAAACTAGATTTTATGGTGCTGGGGGCTGGGGGCTGGGAAGATAGTACTGTGAATAAAGTGTTTGCCACACAAGCATGAAGACCTAAGTTTGAATCTTTAACATTCATGTAAATCCATGTCTTGATGAGACCTGATAGGCTAAGGTCAAATAGAAGGGGAGGAGATCCTTCCCTATCAGGGGACTAGGGAATGGGCATAGGGGGAGATGTGGGCAGGTGGATTGGATTGGGAAGAGACAAGGGAGGGGGCTGCAGCAGGGATACAAAGTGAATCAATTGTAATAAATAAATACATAAATAAAATTAAATGTAAAATAAAGTGGAGCAAAGAGGTGTCTCACTTGTAATCTCAGCTCTTAGAAGGAAGATACAGGGGTTACGTCCTTCCCACCACACACACACACACACACTACAAACACTTGTGACAACCTGCATGTGAACATGCAGGAACATACTTAAATCCACTGTACCTCTATGTGCATGGAAAAATAACAACAAAAATACTAGACTTCAGTTATTAATTCACAGATAACCCTTCACACATCTTGGACCCATTCTACACTTCCACACTGTCAAGTTGATAGCCTCTTTTTTATTTTTTACTTATATTTGTTATACACACATCCATATGTACACACACATGCATGCACATGTGTGTTTCCAAATATATTTATGTATACATATAAATATAACTTGCTGCGTCCATTCTAGTTGTTTGTGTATATATGGCTTTCAAAGCTGAGCACCATGCATTGGACAATCAATAAAGTGGCTCATTTCTTGGGGAGACTAAATTCTCTCTCTTCCCCAGCAGTCAATAGATGCCTATGGCATTTTTTTCCTAAGCATAGAACCCTCTTCCATGTTAACATGTCCATTGATATTGCTATTGTTCCAGGTTTGCTTGTGAATCCATTTCTAGAAGAGACTGTTTCACAGCAGGCATCCCGGTCCTCAGGCTCTTACAATCTTTCAGACCTTTCTTCTGCTTTGTTACAAGGATCCGTAAGTGTAGGAGCTGTCATGTTTCTTTTTCTTAACTTCTATAGTCCCTTTTTATTCTGAAGATGAGAGCATTTTATCAGTCTCCATTCATTTTGTAGCAATCCTCCATTTCAACTCTATTGGAACCAAATGGGAATCCATCTGGCATTGTAGCACTTTCCAGAGAGACCTCTCTATACATACAAAGAGTGCTGCTTTTAATAGCTCTATGTTAATTTTCATTGGGAATTTTTAATTTAATATTTTAGAGAATTTTATTCTTGAGTACTATAATTACTATATTTAGTTGATTCTATTTATATGTATTTGTGCATGCATATGCCTATGCATATCTGTGCGTATACATTTTTAGCCCTCTCTTTACCCCTTCCAAGTTTTCCCATGCACCCCCCTCACAAATTCAAGACATTTTCTTCTTTTAATTATTGGTTTGATTATTGATTTTAATTATTGATTTCGTTGTTGCTGTCTGTTTTGTTTTCAAGGTATCCTCAAAAGGCTTTTCCCACAAACTATTAGCTTCCTGACAACTGTGTTTCACTTTCACCAGACATTAAATATTCAATAAATTTGTCCAGTCAGTTTTTCTGGTAAGATAAAGGTAGGTTCTGTGTATGAGAAGGATGAGAACTCAGGAATGTTTCAGCAACAGTATTTGGATGAAAATGAAGCAGACAGCATGGCACAGAGGGAGACAGTGAAGTCAGATGAACAAGAAGCTCTAGAAGAATCCTAAAGAACTCTTCAGAAAATGGGTTATCCTTCAATGCTACCACAATCTGAGGCAAGACATGCAGGTCTTTGGTTAATGAATAAAGGTTACCCTAGAAGGAAGATGTGATCTGAGGTGGGACCCTTGATAAAGGTCAGCTTCCAGAAAATAAAATGTTGCCCTATCAGGTGGAGGAACAAAGATCTTAGTCCCAAAGTTCACCTGTGCACAGCCCACAGCATCCATGAGAGTAGGGCACTTTAATCAATTACAAGAAGGGTGCAAAGTAGATGTCAACAATTGTTTACTTCAAATATTTGAATGTGGTTTTTGTGATGGCTTGTTTTCACTTGGGGATCATCTCAAATCATAGGATCCTAGATTGGATGATACGAGAGATGCTTCATTCCAGTGGTATGAGAAAGCTTTTGCCAACTTGCCCCAGGCCCAGCAGGTTTGGTTTTTCAAAACAAACATTACAAAGGTATGTAGATAAATATCAAGTCTCTAGTGGGTTTGTTCCCAAGGGATAAAGTTTCTATGTACATGATGCTAAGTCTAATATCCAGATGAGACTTAATATTCAAAATGAAATTAGAGATTTTGATTCAATTACAGTTTACATGTCTGAAATACATAGCACCACAAATCGTTTCTGATTCTGGTGGCATTAAGTTAATTCATTTTAATATGTCCTTTTCTGAACATCTCTTTGGTTTTATGCAGTGATGGTGTTCACCTTTCTTTTAAGGGTAATAAAGTTGGGCTGCAAAAATTTTACCTCCATTTTATGTCTGGCATTATAAAAATTAACATATTTATATCTAACAGGCTGTGGAAGCTACACTGAAGAATCTGAGTGTCATTTACATAAGAGTATTAGCCTACTTTGGGGCATTAAAATACCATATAATATTGTATAAAATCAACTTGGCTGGAGATTGGTAAAGACACAGGAAGATTCCAGAGAGCAAATCTTGTCTACATTTTTTCACTTTCGTTTGAGAATCACTTATACTGATTATTTTTAAAATAGGAGTTTCTTGAGTTTATACATCTGATAAAAATGAGTTTGTTGTCAAATTTAAAAAAATGCTTCATTGAGAGAAAACAGGCTAAATTTTTAAATTATTTTTTAATCTATGTATTTCCTTGGGCTTAAAATAAATACAAAAAAACCCAATCCCTTTCAGCCTAGAAATAGAACAATCTTATTATATTCTTAGAACCACCTGGAATTTATGAGCGATTAAGAAAATGCTAGAAAATATCACTGGAGGAGAATCAGGGAATCAAGCTCATGCATATGGATGGAGAGCACAGGGTTCATGTGCATAAAAGAGCTGACTTAGCTCTATTAACAGGTTGGCCTAGTTTGTCGAGTTAAAAGATAAATGGATTCTTCTTCAGTCTCAAAAGTTGTGCTTCTTCCAGTCATCCTATTTCTCAGCTCATTCTCGTGACTTTTTGCCTGTTCTTTTAATATGTGCGTCATCTACCTCTGGGTTTAAACTTTGGGATGAGTCTGAGAAAGAGATAAAATAAGTTTTAGCTCAAAGTAGTCAGTAATTGGTGAATAATTTACCTTTTCCTGGACTGCCTCAAAGACCAACTCATTCAAACACTTCATACAGTATCATACATTTACAGCGGATTAGTTCTGTGTTGATTTTTGATGCAGAAGTAATTGCATCTGATGTTCAAAACACTGACCAATCAATGCAATTAAGCCACTGGCAATTCTGGATATTTCTTAGTCAGAATTTGGATCAGCTCAGATATTACTTTCCTGGTGATAGTAGCCTTATCTTTGTTCCTAACTTAGGTGGACTCTATCCTTCTGGGTTCAGCTGCCCCCCATACCACCCAAGACCTCACTTCCTAGGTATCATCATATGAGGGACATGATTTCAACTTTTGAATTTCTGTAGTGAGTGGGCCCAAGCGTTCAGTCTATAATAACCACAGAATATTAAGTGTTCTGATTACAGTTTGGTAGTAATAGATGTTAAAGGCAGAGATTCTTTCTTTATTTGAGTCACCATTTTCCCATAAAATTTGTGGATATATACAGAGAAGATACTGGAAAGTGGATGATGCTGATTGAAAGTGAGTTCTTAAGAAGCAAACTTGAACGTGTGTGTGTGTGTGTGTGTATGTGTGTGTGTGTGTGTGTGTGTATGTGTGTGTGTGTGTGTGAGAGAGAGAGAGAGAGAGAGAGAGAGAGAGAGAGAGAGAGAGAGAGAGAGAGAGAGAGAGGGAGAGAGAGAGATATCTGGGGATCAAACAAACCTGGGAGAACCAAGGAATGAGATAGGTCTCACTGTTAGGTAGCAGACTCTGTTTATGCAGGGCATTGGTCAAAGGTTTCATGCTGCCTCCATACATTTCACTCTGCCACGTTAGATGGGAGACACTCAAAGCTGTGACACTGTCATGGATTACCCAGTAAACATTATACACCGGTCACATAAGGATTTACACAGAAATCCAAGTCATCTTTTTTTAAATCTCTTTCTCCTTTTCCATTGGTAATTTTCTTTTCATGTGTCTCCAAACTACCATTGGGTTTGCCAACTTAACCATAAACAGGTAAAAAGACATCCAAAAATTTAAGAATGATTGAGGCATGTTGGGTAAAGGAGGACATGGAGCTTCATAAGCCAAGGAAATTAGATGAGCCGCTGTTTCATTGAGCCAGAGTGAAGTAAAAACCCGGAAAACATTTAAAAATTCAAATGTTCTCCATATACCTGCCTTATTCCATTTTTTTGATTATGGGTTCAGCAAAAGCAATGTGAATCAGAAATAGAAAATAATGAACCAAAAGGAAGACAAACAGCAGGATCGGGGGATGTGAAATAATACAAAATAGGGTCACCAGAATGCCACAGTAATTAGAATAGGGATAAATATACATTCCAGAAGTCTCCAAAGGATTAATTTTTGACACAATTAATTTTGTTTGCTTTAGAAATCTGAAGTGGATTTGGCCCTCATCTGGATGCAATTGAGTCTTCCCAATTCCAGGCTACATGGTTATTTTTTTCTAACTTTAATATGCTGCTACTGCCAAAAGTCCTCCGGGTAAATATATCAGATTTATAAAAGTGCCCAAAATCAAATTAACCAAACACTGTTGAATGAACGACTCACAAAATGTGACATTTTCACTGAACAAATAATTTTGCTCTCCATTTTATTAAGCTAAGAAAAAACAAACAAAGAAAATGTTTAGATAGATCCAAATACCTTAGTATGCTTATTATGACCATGTGGGTAATTCAGTATCTTAATTTCACATGCAGGTAGGTGAAAGGTGATGCATATTATTTGAAGGACTCTCAAAATACCCATTTTTGAGATCTATAGCATTCCCACACACTATCCAATGGGGTGCTCTTGAGGTTTGAATGTTACATGATTTGGGTTAAAAAAAAAAGGCTATGTGATTGTTAGGCTGTGGAAAAAGTTTTGTAAAACAAAATACATTGCAAGTTTGGCTTCTAGGAGCTCTTAAAAGTAGATCCCTTTTGAAAAGTGTTCACATGTGTGAAAAGAATCTATCCCTTTCTTGGAAAGAATCAGGAAGTGAGATCTGATCCTGGGGACCACTTTTATAACGGACCCAAAAACAGTGTATAAAGCTTATGTGTAAGTGACCCGCATTCATTCTTTATGTTTACAGTGTACTGTTTCAATAGATACATACATTGTTGTGGTTGTTTGAATGAGAATGGCTCCCATGTATTTGAATACTTGGTCCCAGTTTGTGAAACTCTTTGAGAAGGATTAGAAAGTATTGTCTATTTGAAGGAAGAGTGTTGTTAGGCTCAGGCTTTGAAGTTTCAAAAGGGAAGCCATTACCAGTTATAACTATCTGTCTATCCCCTCTGACCTCCTCCCACCCACCCCCCCCCCCCCTGTCTCATGGTTGTTGTGGATCAGCTTGTAAGCTCTCACCTACTGCTCCAGCACCATGACTGCCTGCTGCTAGGCTTCTCACCACGGTGCTTACAAACTCTAACCTCTGAAATGGTAAGTCACTTAAAAGCACTTTCATAAATTGTGTTTGCCATGGTATTTCAGCACAGAAAAAGAATACTAACAGAAACAAAGGCATAGTAATTATAGCTGGTTATCACATCTGTCACCTCAAACACTTATAGTGTGCTTCAGGGAAACAGTTTTCTTGGCAATAACTGAAAGAGGTGTTAATTTTAGTGCATATAAACATAAACATTCTTGGTTTATATCAACCACTTGAATCTCTGGATGTGTATTTATGATATAGATGTCATGTCAGATAAAACTCTGTGTGGTGTTGAGGAGTTATGGGCTGTGACAAATACCCAGATAGAAGAGGGCTAGACAGGGACAAGATGGGATGCTGGCTCAGCTGATAGAGTGCTTCTTATTTATAAGTTGCCTTGGCCATGGTAAAGAGCAGGTGGGAGGACTTGAGTTTGGGGTCTCAGAAACCACATAGAAGCCAAGAGTAGCAATGTCTGTCTGCAACGCTAGCTCACAGAGCTCAGCAAGGCAGGCAGATCCTAGGAGGTGCTGGCCAGTAAGCCCAGACAGTCTATGAGTTCCAGGTTCAGTGAGAGACACTGTCTCGAAGAATAAAGTGGACAATGAAAGAAGGAAACACTCCCTGCCACGTGTACACTCACACAGGTATGCATGCACCTACTCACATGCACATGAATAGGTACATATCATATACAGCGTAGCACACAGAGAAACAGAGAAACAAAGGAAGGAAGACAAATAAAGAAGAGGTCATTGCACAGGTGCAGCCTGGGGAGAACTAAGAAAGTCTGAACATTGCTTGGGTTTATCACTGGGATGTCTTTGTTTACCAGAAAGATATTGAAAAAAGCTTAGCGGCCACTGTGAAAAGTCTCTGTTTAGGGCCTCTATCTTTTTAAAAATAGTTATTAAACATCAGGAAAATTATGAAATGTCTATAAATAGTCAAAACAGATTCATTCATTAGGAATTTTCTTAAGCCCCAAATGCTTCAACCTTTCCTAAAGTACTACAGGCAACCAGGAAATGCTGAGAGCAGGAGAAATACTCTTCCCTAGGGAAGAACACAGAAACTGGCTATCTAACCCCAAGAAGTCAGCTCTGAAAGCATGTACATATGCACAACACTGTACATATTAAGCAGGTTGTATGTGTTTATGAATATATGTATTCATATACATATGTCTATGTAACAACAATTAATAAAAAACAAGCCATGAACTTGAATGATAGAAAGTACTGTTATAGAGGATGGTTTGAGGGGAAGAGAGAAATGATATGATTATTTTACAAACACCTAATAAAATAAATAATGTTTTAAAGTTTCTTGGCTCCATTTCAACATAACAGAAATGTCAGAAGTTACTGTGAAACTATGTATTCTAGTCTTTTTTTCTGATGTAGTCAGAAAGTGCACTATTCTAACCTGATAAAATATCACTTGTATTCATTTCTTCATCAATTAATTTATTTTATATCTTGTTTATTGTCCATTGATGTGATTAATTTTATATTAGCTAAAATAGTTTTTTTTAATTTAGCAATTAATCAGCTTCATATTTGGTCAAACAACCATTCACATTTTTTTGCACTAATCAGTTTCTGATCACTGTAACAGAACACTTCAGAAAGTTAACTTAAGGGAAGAGAGAGTTAGCTTAGCTCACAGCTTCAGAACGTTCAGTCTGCTCAGCTGCTTTGTCCTGAGGCAATACAGAATCATGGCAGCAATAGTGTATGGCAGATGAAGCTGCTCATATCCTGGAAGCCAGGAAGCAGAACATGAAGGGAAGGAAAAGAAGACAAGATGTATTCTCAAAGCCATGTCTCAGAGACCTATTTCCTCTGACTAGAGTCTGTGTCCCAATAACACCAAAACATTAAAAAATATATTTTTTATTTAATTAAATTTTTATTTTTTATATTAGGGGACTTGGAGAGGGGAATGGGAGGAGGTGAGGGAGAGAGGATGAGATTGGGAGGGAGAGAGGGAAGGGGCTACAGGTGGGATACAAAGTGAATGAACTGTAATTAATTTAAATATTAAAAATTTTTTATTTTGCTCTTATGTGTGCATGTGGCCATGTGTGGGTATGTGCATATGTAAGTACAATACCAGTTGAGTCAGGAAGAGGAGCTTGAATTGCAAGCAATTACTGATGCCTGACATTTGTTCAGCCAAATTATTAATCCAATGGATTAATTTACTGATGATTAAAAGCCCTCATGACCCAATAACTTCACCCAAAGCTACATCACTGCTTCAATGGAAACCAAGTTGTTAACACACAAGAGTATATTTTATATTTGGATAATAGCAGTGTTCCTTTGAAAATGTGCTCATATAGGTAACATATCACTGCATAATTATATTTGCCTTTTTTCTTTTGTTTCAAATCCTTTCCTATTTTCTTCTGTTGCAAAAAAAAAGAAAAAGAAAAAGAAAAAATGAGAAAGTGTGACTGTATAAACTCTTCTTTAAGCTCATTTTCTAGAACCCTGACTGAAACCGGCTCCAAAAGTTCTTTTCTGTTTAATGTCTCCCCAGACCCTTTTCAATTTCAGTCCACTAGCCCAAGGCCAGACTGTGAGAACAGAGTGAAACTTGGCCAAGCCAATCTGTCTTTCCACTATCACCGAATTCCCGTTAACCGGAGATTTACCCCAGGCATCTATTTTTGCTTGCCTTAGTCACACTCCATGAAGGATCTCTTTTGAAATTAATTAAAAACTAAGAAAGACAAAAGGAGCTCCCATTTTCTCATGAATAGCTGTGAGTAAAACTTACTTTGTTATTCTACAAATGCAGCAAATACCCAAAAGTTGATCCTGAGAGCAAATGGAAATTATACAACAGAATGTTGCCTGACAATCAGTTTCCGAATTTAAATTCTTTCCTCTCTAAGCTTCCATCTTGTCATCTCATGTTTCTTTTGTTAACTTCTCTAAACATGTAACTAATGTCTTCACCCACCTTGCTGCTTAACTTCTAAATTAACTCCAAGCATCTGATAGTATCTCCAAGCACAGTTTTAGAAGGTTTCTCCATCTGTGTTTTTCTCTCAAATCTCTTTAAAGTGTCTACCTAAGCAGAAGACTAGGAAGGCAGTTTTTGCCCATTTAAATCAGGATAAACTCCTGTTTTAAATTAAACACCTTTCAAATATTTGGGTAATTTTCCTCTCTGGTGCTTAGTGGTCCTGGATGTTGGCCACAAACTCATTTTGTGGAAGCATTGGGGAGTATGGTTCCTTTTTGCTTCACCTCATTTATCAAGCATCCCTGTAAATCATGTCTCCTGATCTATACATGAACTTAGGTTTAGACACCAGGTAAAGAGTTTGAATTTACTTTCTACGTGTTGGCACCACTCCACAGCTCTTTTTTACTTTGATTATTTTGTACTACAAAGCCCAGCAAAATTACAATCATCTCAGGATTTATTTATGTTCTCTATTCTCTCCAAACACAATTACCATGGATTTCAACAGGCCAGTGGACCTCAACCTTCCTGATAGTGTGACTCTTTAATTCAAGTCCTCATGTTGCAGTGATCCGCAAACCATATTATCACATTGCTACTTCATAACTGTAATTTTGCTACTGTTTTGAATCATAATGTAAATATCTGACATGCGGGATATCTGACATATGAGCTCTGTCATGACCCACAGGTTGATGACCTAAGCCGTAGTTCAAACCCTGATCCCAATTCTGTTCCTGTTTTGCCTCTTCTACCCTTGATGAGATATGTTTTCCTTCAAGAAATTAAGTCCTCTGCTCCATTAGGGCTTAGTTACACTGGAGGTCTGTGAGTAGAGACCCCAAGAGAAATTAGTAAGTCATGTTGAGAGGCGCCACTGCTCATGTCCTCAAATAATTTCCAGGCAAAGTGCGCTTTTTCTCTTTCATTGTTCTAAGAAAACTCCTTTGCTGGTCAGGAGAATTCTGTGATCTTGGGGAAGAAGATCACTCATCTCCATTCCTTGGTTGAACTTACTTATACTTTGCACTCCGCCATCCCAGCCACTCTACCACCCCAATAATCAGATATAGGTCCTGGCTTTCTGCACAGTGTATTTTATTTCTGCAAAAACAAATAGAGAACCATTCTCTATTTGCCATCGTAAAGGTCCTGTCCTTTAAAGTTCTTATTTAAGTCATGTTTTCTTCCTACAAGTGCCTGTTGTTAAAACATTAAGTGTCCAGTTCTTTCCACCAACTTTATTATCACCTTAGCACTCTACACTCATCAGTCTGTTTACTTGCTGGGGTTCCGACCTATAATGGTTTGATATCTCTGTTTTCAATAGGTGAGAGCTTTGGTAACTGTTGCCCTGACATCTGCCATCCCTATTGTCTTCAAACAGGTGAGAAAATCTTATTCAAGATGATGACTTTCTATTACTAATTGTCTTATCCAAGATGCCTAAAATTGCTTTATAACACAATTCCCATTCTGATCTAAACTAAGGAGGAAAGCCAAGTCTAAAAGGGGCAGAAAGCAAAGCCAAGTGTTTATGTCACCAAGATGATGACAGCTTCACTGGAAAACTCAGCTGATTATGTAGACACTCAGGAGGTCCCCAGGAAAGCTGCAAGGAACACTGTTTTCCAGAACATTCCTTCTGGGGAAGAATGATGAGTGAATCCATCATCGTCTCTCTATTTTTGACTCTTTAGTGCCATCTTACCTGTGTAGCTGCTAAGGCAGACAGGAGAGAGTCAAGGCTATGTGGACTCTATAGTAGAGGACAGATGCCTCCTGCATCAGAATGATAGAGTTAAGGATATGTGGACTCCATAGTAAAGCACAGATAGAGTCGACACACAGAGCTCCTGTATCTTCTGCTGCTGTAAGTCCTTGCACCTGCTTTAGACCACTAGACTCATCCCTGTTAAGATATATGATGACATGAGAGGGAAGGGAGAGCTTGCCATTACATGACAGATCTGCAATGGTTCAATGGTCCTAAAAGCAGGGCAGATTTCCAAGGCCTTGGAACAGCAGTGTCTAAGTAGACCTGGGAAGGTACCTGAACTACGTCCAGTCGCCGTGCCTAGCATTCCTTTTTCTAAGCCTCAACTATAGTTATTTAGTCATTGCTCTTTGTGGGTTTGCCCATCCTTCTACAATATTTCCTCTTGTAACCTTGCAGTCAATGTTATTTAATGATTCAAACTCCAGCAGTTCTGTGGTTCCTGATAGTTCTCAGACTATCAGAGAACAACAGATAGCACTAAGAACCAGCACCTGTAGAGTAATATTCCAGTGGAAAAGATGGACAGTGAATTAAGAGAGATGTCAATCCATGTTCTGGCCTGTGTGTAAGTAAAGAAGTCATTGGGTAAATAATGGAAGTCTGGGAATTTTTTTTGTTGTTGTTGTTGGTTTTGATTTTTGTTTGTTTGTTTTTGAGAAAATGACATTAAACAGATGAATAGGAAGTTAAAATTATTTTCACCTTCACAAGTATAAAGGACACATAGACACTGTCAATTCACTATAGAAAGGACACTCGACAATCCTGCTTTACAATTTATAACCTAGGACTTAGCAAAAGCAAAGGAGAAGATAACCATGGGTGTGATTTTAAATGATTTTCAGACTTTGGCATGATAGTTTCAAATTTGTGATAGATATGGAAGCATCTGTCTTTTGGAACCATATTTGAAAAAGTCATGCAGAAGAATCACTTCTCAGTAGCAATGACACTTGGATGTCCAGGGATGTCAACATGTAATAGAGATGGAAAGATGCTTAGGGTTATCTACCTCATCTTGGCAATTCTGTGCTCTTAAACCCACCATGGGGTTGTTATTAGCAGCTTTTACCTTTATTGCTGGGAATGCTGTTTCCTTTAAAATAATGTTTAATACATTATAGCAACTTTTCCACAGTGTGACCTTGCTTTATATTTTAGAATGTCCTAAGTGTTTTTAGTTCTATACCTAGGTACCTAACAGGTTGTTCCTTCCAATTCAAATAGAAATGCATTTAATGAGAAGAACTATACATAGAAAACACATAATGGGTGGAAAAACCAGCTGTATTTTGGTTTATGAAATGTCTTGATTTATTTTTCAAATATTTTGGATTAGATAAAACACAACTATGTTTTGCCAGGAACATTTCCCCCTTAATTTTTGAAATCGTGTGTAATTTTGCAAAAATGTGCTCCATATGTTTCTGTTTCATTTACATTAAATCCCCCAAATACCATTTTGCACACACTTGATGCCCAAGAACTCATTTGAATTAGTCTGATGCAGTTTTCTTTAAACTGTGACATAACTCATGTACTGTAAAACTGTTCCTTTAAAGGTAAAACTCCACACTTTTCAGAATCTTCCCAGAGTCATGGCCACTGCCACCATCTAATTCCACAATCAAATTGAGGTTTAAAACATTCTGCATTAATGTAAGTATGGAGAGATTTACCATAGGAAATACACGATCAAGCTGCGTGGTAACAGTCAATCCTGTTTGGGAATGCATGAAAGGCTTGTTTCAGACCTGATGCCACAGTCACAAGTCACAGCAATTCTTAGTTCATCTATGTGGCTGCAGACTGGTGCTCAGGGATTACCACAGGAACAAACAGCTTTGCCGCAGTACATTTCTATGGCCCAAGTGGAGCATTCTGCTGCTTTCCTCTGCAGACTCATTCCCTTCCTGATGACATTTCTGACAGTTTCTTGACCTGGACAATCTGAGTCCACTGGGTTCTGATCACACAAGTTTTGGCAGGGAACTAAGTTCCCCTCATTCTCACTATCCCATCCAACCAAGCCATTGCCAGATAATGAAAGTGTATAATGCTGACTCTGAAGGCAGACTGTCCCTGATGGCCTCTGTACATGGCCATTGAAGCTGTCCACCTAAGAAGGAATAGTGACAGTGAGTTATAAAACTTATCATGTTATCTCACTGGTCAATAAAGACACCGCTGTCAGGTTCTATGTGGACAAAAATAGCTGTCCCCATTGAATACAATTAGCTCCTTTCTGCACAGTTAGTTCTCACTTAGCTATATTTGATTTAGAATATGGAAAAATCAGTGATAATGGGAAGTTAAAAAAATGAACAGTAAGGTATTTAACAATGATATTCATTTTTCTTCAATTTATTATTCAAAGTCATTCCATTCAAAGTAAATTATTCTAGATATAAACTTCCGTTAAGCAGCACACTACTTGTGGAGGTGATCATTCTGTGAGACCTTGGTGAGTTTCTTCCTCCATCTTCAAGGACCAGTACTGTATACGTAAAATAGGAAGAGCAGCTACTATTGAACATGTTCAGGCAAGAAACCTAAAGGCCGTCTGTGAAAAAGAAACTAGTACAAGTCCTGGCTCTCTGGTGGTGAGTAATTACTGGTTTTGTACTGGTGAGCTGACTTACTGTTAGAAATTCAGAAATCGTTTTTGCTTTTGTCCTTCCAGAAGATAAGTTGGCATGAAGTTACCACTGTCCTTTTCTGTAAATGCATTGTTTCATCTGTAAAGTAAACACAGCCTCAAGTAAAAAGTGGTTTTATGTTTTTATTAAGCACCTCTTAATGTGGCCATGATTTATTAAGATAACTATGAACCCATGAAATGGTTCTTGTAATGTGGCTTAGAGTTTTTGAAAATTGATTCGACACACTATCTTGTCTTCCTTTCCCATATCAAGTTTAGGAACAGTTCCCTCACATTCTTGTGTTGCTCTGTTGTGTGTTTTAAATTCTTTTTAATTGTTTTTTTTTCTTTTGTCCTTAACTTGGCAGTGCTTTTTGTCCACATGACAGCAAACTGTCCAGATAAAAAGTGCAGTATTCAATCATTTGGATGTTTTGTCTACACAGAGCTTACATGTTTTGATGTTGTGTAGACAAAACATCCAGATAATTGATTTTCTTCCTTTTTATCCAGATGTTTCAGCATTATTTACACATATCCTGTGTCTGATTTACTCAACATTGAAACACGATGGAAGTACAAATCTAGGTGGTGACTTCTAATGACAAGACAGGGTTTTGTAGCATTAGCTGACAGAAGTCACTGCTCTGTACTGAAATGATTCACTGATGAATATCTGCTGTGTTCTCTTTGTCTGTGGTAGCTTTACTCATATAAGACAGTATGTATGTAGAAAAATATGGCTAGATACAGTGATAATTAAGGTAGTGGTTTATGTTCTTTAGGATAGAGATGGGGGAAGTGAGAAAATCTTGAATGGAATCCTTTTTTTTTTGCAGTGTTGAATAAAGACGTTAATGAGTTCTTACAAAAACCTCTCTTCATTCCTTTTATATTGAGTCTGAAAACTAAGGCTCTTATTTGTTATCTTGGCCTTTAAGTTATGGACAGATGCGAGGAAACTAGATTTATATACCAAGGCTGCAAAGGGAAGTGAGCTGCAAGCTTTCTAAGACACATGGTTGGTTATTGGTGAAAAGATGAAGGGTGTGAACACTATTGGCAATAGTTAAGGAATATAGCTCACCTAAATGTTCATCAGTAGATGGACAAATAGAGAAAATATGGTACATGTACACAATGGAATATTGTTTAGTTCCATTAAAGAAAAATGAAATCACTACATTTGTAAGAAAATGATGGAACTGCAGACCATTATGCTAACTGAAGTAATCTAGAGTCAAAAGCCATACTTTATGTCATATTCAGAATCTAAATTTAAATAATATATGTGCACAAATTTATGTTTGTCTCCATGCCATTAGAAGGGAAAGAGGATCATGAGAAAGGAGGAAGAGAGCTTAAGAAAGGGAGAAGAAGAAAATGGGGCAGGGGTGTCACAAAAGATGACATGAAAGCAGAAGCAAGAGAAGAGTTTAAGTAGGAGAGCTGGGGTGTAGGAGCAGGCAGCATAGAATAGGATGGCTAAGAGCAAATGATCGCAAGTATGTATGAACATGGACAATTTTCAAGTGTAGCCATATTGAAATTAGTCTGGAAGGCCTTCATAGAAGTGGAAAAAGCCTATATTAGCTATGTTGGTTCATAATTTCTAGGAGTTCAATTGCACATTGGCTGTAGTGTGTGGTAATTTCATTGAATAAAACTGTCAAAAAAAAAAAAGCCTGGGACATGAATCTCTTGGCTTCTGCCTCCAGTACATATTGGTTTGGTATATGGCATGAGTTTCCAGACAAATGATTGAAACTTAATTTAGAGAAGGAATTATCAAATACCACCAGGCAACAAATAAACACTGGAGAATTTACGAAAAAATGTACATCATCAGGGAGATTTTTTATAAGCTTTATAAGGTAATGCATAAGAACAGCTTTTGAGGCTTTAAGATGTGTAGGCACCAAAAGTCAGAGTTAGCATTCTAACACTCAGCTCCAGAGCAAAATCCCTGTGTCACCAAGGATTTAACTCTTTGGTGACACGGATTTAGTAGGAGAACAAGCAGGAGTATTATGAGGCAATCATGCAAAACCAGTCTTTACATAACTTACCACAGATTCACTCTCAGAGCAGAAACATGCCTGCCCAATTACTAATGGGTCACAGGATACAGATACAATGTCTATCTCCAGTGACAATTAAATGGCAGAATATATGTACAGAACCTAGCTCAGCATCTGACATCTAGCTGTAATGGAATAAATGATGCCTGCTATTATTATGGACTAGATAATGTCAGTGCTCTGAACAGTTACTCTTCTGTGCCACCCAAGGTACTTTCTCAAGTCTGCCCATGAGAAAATTAGATAAGAAGGCCTTGATAGAAGAAGTGAGATAAATGGTGGTGGCCTACAATGTACCAAAAGCTCAGTGACATGTTGAATATAATCTGTTGCACTTCCATTCGTTAAAATGTACCTCAGGTGCACATCAGGGAGTATCTGATTACTCAGCCCTCCAGTTACAGGAGAAGAACCAAGTGGGCCATCACATTGCCTGGAAGCTAATTTTTGCTTTTTCATAGGTGAACTCACCTTGGTGAATGAGTTAGTTCCATTCTTCATTTATTAGCCTTTTGTCTTATAAATGGTTTATAGCTTAAGAAAGGAAAACAGTAATAATGGTGATCCAAAGGAAGGCTCACAACAAACTTCCAGATCCAAGTGGACTCTCATTGCAGTGAATTTAGGTTACTGTGTGTTTTCACAAGAAAACTGCCCAGGAAGTCCTTTATGTTCAGAATTTTCAAATTCTAATAATACCTTGAGCTCTTGGCTAAAAGGTGGAATCTGTCATTCAATTCCCAAATTGGGAAAAGCAGCTGGAACAAGGGAACATGAAGCACAGCCTCTTTATTTGTGCAGGAGATAATATTTTCTACAAGTCTGCCAAAGGACCACAAAGCAAGACACTTGGTGTCTAGGAAAGGGCCTTGGCGTTTCTGCTGGGGACAGTGAATATCCGGAATCCATCCCTAATGAAAACCAAAGAGAAAATCTCTGCCTTTCCCTGTGCATTCCTTGCATATTTGTATTTGAATAGACTCTGTAGAGACTTTTTTTTCTTTTTCCTACACACTTTACACTCGGAGCGGGTGCATAGGAAAACCTTTTGGGCATAGAAGAGGCAACAGGAAGTTCACTCTATTTCTTGCCCTTGACTCTGCAGCTCCTTTACATTATGGGTGGCTTAGTGTCCAGCTGCATCTTCAGTTTTCAGTCTCGCTCACTTTGCTTCTCTGGGGATGGAAGGTCACCTTGCTCCTGATCTTGTAATTCCTATTGTGTGCAGATGCAGTTTGCCTAGAGCCATACAAATTCATAAATTCCCAAGTAAGCTATTTGAAACAGCAGTCTTCAAGAAAGCTTTACTATCATTTGTTGTACAGATAAATCCGGGCCAGCTAACCTCCTGCTGATCCAGTTTCCTAACTTCTAGCAGAGCAGCAATGATGGGTTCTCAGCACTGAACAAAGCTGTGCTGAGGGATCCTTGTGTGTGTGTGTGTGTGTGTGTGTGTGTGTGTGTGTGTGTGTGTGTGTGTGTGTTTGTGATGCACCACATGAATGAGGCCTCTTACCTTATGTCATACCAATACAACTGAAATACAGTTCCAAACTAGAAACATTTCTGAAAACAAACAAAAAATGGAGCACTCTTTTCAATGAAAAGTATTTTGAAAATACTTGCTTTTCATAGGGCAGACATAGCATACTTGGTTTCAGTGTGTCCTTTATGCAGTTTCTCTCTGGCTCAGTCCACTCTGCCCACCACAGCAAAATCCCATGGACTGGGAGTCTTAAACAATAGAAGGTAAATGTCGTCCTGGATATCAAACATCTGAGATCAAGGCAGCAAAATGATTGATTTCCTTGTGCACAAATGCCTTCTCTCTAGGTTACCCTGTTTGCCAAACATCATATCTTATGCATACAGGGGTATAAAGTGGTTATTAAATATTATAAGATCCCCTTATAGCTAGAAAGGCTGGTTCCTATGATCTGATATAGATGATGTTGAGTAGTGGACAGGTGAGCAGTCTTCAAGGGAGAGGAAGATATGATTAAAAAATTAAGAAAATAAATATTGGATCATATAAAAACTATTAGCCAAAATGACCTGGACTTAGATTTTCATGTTTTTAATCTATTGCCCGGCCTCTTTATTTGTGCAGGAGATAATTTTTAATTGTTTTTATTACAGAGGCTTGGGACTTTATACAAAGATACATAGATTCATAGAACTGAGATGACAGTTTATTGTAATGTGTGATTTGTATTTTTAAAATTTTACTTATTTATTCACTTTACATCCTAATTATAGCCCCCTCCCTTCTCTCTTATGGTCCCAACCTCCCTCCCTCTTCCCTATGTCCTCTCCCCTTTTCCCCCTGACTCTCCAACCCTACCCCCACAAAAGGGCAACCCCTCCCCTCACCACCCAAGCACAACAAGTCCTTGGTGGACTTTTGAGGCATCCCTGCTAGGGAGAAGTGATCAAAAACATAAAACAGAGTCCATGTCAGAGACAGCCCATGCTCCCCTTACTGGGGAAACCACATGAAGACCAAGCTGCCCATCATCTACATCTGTGAAGGGGACCTATGTCCAGTTCTTGCATCATTCTCCTTTATTCAATTCTTTAAAATGTTTTATGAGGCACTGCTAATTTTAAGGAAATATAATTTTGAATTATCTTTTTACATGGTTCAATCTTTTTTTTTCCAATCTAAGAATTTGTTTTAAATCCTAGTTCATAAGATTTTTCTCATATAAACTTCTAAAATAGACATGTCTTACATTTAAGTCCCTGTTCAATTTAAAGTTAAATTTTGGTAAGGTATAAGATGTATATCCAGGTTTATTTGTATATTTTTGTGCTTATGAATACAGACTTCTCACTGTTCCACTTGTTGAAAAAGCTCTTCATTCCCTGGAGCATTTTTTTCTCAAAAATAAGCTGAATGTTTGTATTAATCTATTTTTGATTTTCTGGCTTGATCCGCTGACCTGTGCTTCTGCTTCTCTGAAGTCACAACAGTCTTCATTACCACAGCACTGCAAGTCCCAACTCAGGTCGGATCCTTCTTCCTAATTCTTCCTTCCTTTTCAGCATTCTAACATCTCATTTTTTATGAAATAAAGTTAGTTTTATGAAAAAAGGTTTTAATATATATTTAAAATGTGTGTAGAGAGAGAGAGGGCAGAGAAGAGAGAAAGAGATCTTCCTTTTCCATGTTTTACACTAATACTATTTATGCCTCCAAGATACTGTCATGAGATTTTAATAGAAATTATATTACACTTACATGCTAGTTGAGAAGAATTGACTGATAGACATCATGCAGAAGAGAGTTACATAGCGAGTTCACAAATCACACCATGTGACCAGTTCCATGTGGATGGTTTATTAGGGAAGGGAGGAAGGAAAGGGGGAAGGGGTCACAGAGAGTGTCTCTGGATGAGGCAGAAGAGAAAAAAAGAGAGATAGGAGGAGCTTCGAGTTCTCTTATAAGGTGACCCAGAGCATACACAGGTGGTTCCAGGTAGTCCATAGGTGGCTTCACAGATGTTTGACATCTGGTTTGTCAGGTCCCATGGGGCTGGCCATAAAGATGCCTGCTTATGGATCCCAATGTTCTTCCCTTTTTGTTTTATTAAAAAGTAAGGAACTGGGAAGGGGTGATGGTTGGGGAGGGCATAGGGGTGACTTTTACTCTTCAAACTACTTCCTGCTGATTAGGGGCATTGTCATTCTCAGGGTACAGCTGGTCTCCACCATCAGGGTCATTTCTTCTGGTTCTGTGGACAGAGGCTGATAATCCTATAGGAGTAACTGATTAATGGTTTGGTTAGAGTTGTTTTTTTTTACATTTGTTGTTGGAGGAATGTAGAGAGGAAGTTAATTAAGCAGGGTGCAAAAAGCAAAAGCAGAAAGACTAGCAGGAGAGGTGTGACAAAGGACAGAATCCATTTCCATATAGGGCTTTCAAAGGCCCAAGAGCTAGAGACCTCAAGCTGTTCCCTTCATTTTTGTAAATCTAACTGGAGTTGTTGGATTTTGTCTTTTACTATACCCGAGTGGTTGACATAAAGACAGCATTCCTCCTGGAGGAAGATGCAAAGGCCACCTTCTTTAGCGGTGAGGAGATCCAGTCTGGGTCGGCTTTGAAGTACTACTGCTAGTACTGTCTAAGCCACTTGCTGAAGGTCTTGGATGAACTGGGAAGAAAGCTGATAATACACAGTTTCGGAAGTGGCTAGTCCTACTATCCCAGTCCCAACAGCTGCCGTGATTCCTACAACAACCAGGAGGGGCACGAGTTGAATTGTCCTCTTAACCTGCTGGGCAGCTATTGAGTCCATGACCGGGATTGGTAGGGGCTCCTTTTTATTTATCACCCCCAGCTCAGGGAAGAGGAGTACCAGAGTGCAAACTTCTGACCAATGAACAGACAGACGATGGTAGACCTGAGTGCCACAAAGAATCGAGGTATTATTAGGAGTAGGGCATTGGGGTTGAGATGAGGTATCAAGGATTATAGTTTTATTACATTCTAAGTAACTTAGCATTCCTACAGAGTGTGTCCCAGATGCCTTGAAACAGCTTGCCTCACCAAAGAGGGTGATATGAAAAAGTTAGAGGGTTGTGGCAACATCAGAGTCAGGGCAGTTAGTAAATGATGAAGTTACAGCAGAAGCTGTCAGTGGTAATTCTGAGTTGGTCTCTGGTGGGACACACAGCCAGTAAGCTTTAAAACAGCTCCGTTGGGTCACATTAAGGAGCTTGTAGGCCAAGGTCAGAGTCTGAAGTAGGAGAGGAAATTACAGGTTTGTATTATTTGGGGGCAAGGGGATGTCAGAGAGGCAATGCCCTTAGATGCCATATCCTGCCAGCAGAGTCAAACAGTTCCTGGGTGGGGAGTGAGGATTGAAATAATTAAAGTAAGTCACATCAATACAAGAAAGAAGTTCCTGGAACTACCAAACATGTTTTCTAAAACTACTTCCCTGTAGCAGATATGATTCAAGGTCACACAAACAAGTTTTAAGGAACTTCCTCTTTTCTGTCTCAAGGTGAAGGCCAGAGTGAAAACATGTTTTTTAATAAATAATAAAGCAGCTTGATAAACAAGCAGCTCTCCACACTTAGAGGAGTATTCAATTACCTTCTTTACTTTTTCCATCCCCAGGGTTTGGGTAATATACCAGGTGGGACCCTGTAAGTGAATGACCACAGGGGAATGGTACCTAGGAACAGAGGGATTTTGGATATCCCAGACGTGAGGGTCCACTTGAGAGGCTGGTAAAGGAAGCGAAGTGTCGCAACTTGTAGGTAGAGTAGCTAGGAGGAGGGGAGAAGATGCCATCGAGCTTGAGGTCAGGCGAATGGGTGGATTAAAGGAGATACAGGCTCCCACTTTGGCTAAAAAGTTCCTTCCCATTAAGGAAACTGGATAGGCTGGCATTACTAAGAAGGAATGAGTCAAGGGGACACCCTTGAAAAATACAATTAAATGATGGAGTCTGGCAAGGCTGGCAAGGTTGTCCCCCTACCCTTGTAGAGGAACAACAAGGAGAGGTTGGTCTCCAGTACTCTGTTAGAACTGAGTAAGTGACTCTGGAGTCCACAAGGAAGGAGATGGCCCACCCTGATACCATGATGATTACCTGTGGCTCCCTGCTAGTGATGGTAGTGGTCAGGTCAAGGGAACCTGGACACCTTCAATCGTCCGTAGCCAGGCCTAGGATATTGGCTGGAGGGCAATCTGGGAGTGATGCCCCATATCATGGGAGAAATGGTGGCAGTCAACACCCCAATATCCCTCTTGGTGGCATTTTGGACATGGCCCCAGTGGCTTTCAGGGATTAGGACAAGCCTGGACCCAGTGATCCTTTTGACCACATTTGAGGCAGGGATCTGGTGGTCCTCATGCCTTAGAAGGCAAGGGAGCCTGGGTAGTGGCTGAGGCCAGTCGGATGGCCTGGGCTAGCATTTGGTATTTTTGCTTGTGGGCTTTTTCATCTCTCCCATGGTACACTTTAAAGGCCAGTGCTAAGACTTCTGCCTGTGGAGTCAGAGGTCCCCTTTCCGAGGATTTAAGTTTAGCCCTGATGTAGGGGTATCTTTGGGAGAAAAAATAGGTAATTAGGAATTGTCTGCCCTCTGTACTTTCAGGGTCTAAATTAATGTGTTGTAAGAGGGCCTTTTTAAGGCACTCTAGGAATTGAGGTTTTCCTTTCTGTCTTGAATGACTTCCTGGAGCTTTTTGTTATTAACTGGCTTAAGGGCCACCTTCCGGAGACCAGCCAGGAGGCAGGTCATGAACTAATCTCTGGCTGAAATGCCTTCTGGAGTATTATAATCATTGTGGATACTGTTCGGGCACCGCCTCAGCCCTGACTGGGTGTGAAGCATTTGTTTGGTAAACCTCATCTGCATGCATTCTAGCCTGTTCCCTTATTCGCTTGTGTTCCTCAGGTAATAGATTATTGGTAAAAATCATATATATATATAATATATTTATATATATATATATATATCATGGAAGGTGAGACTATAAGATTGAGTGAGATATTGAAATTCTTCAATAAAAGTAGAAGGATTAGAGGTATAGGATCCTAATCTCTTTTCTACTTGGGAAAGTTCAGTTAATGAGAAGGGAACATGAACCCTAATTAAGCATCTACACCAGCTATCTCCGCAAGGAAAGAATTGAGGCTGGCTTCTGCTGAGTAGAGGAACCGGGCTTTGCTATAGAGCAAGAATGGGTAGCAGAGGGGCTAACAGTTGTTGGTGGGGTGAAAGTGGGTGCCAGAGCAAGACAATTGGGACAGCTGATTGCTGGGGAGTGGAGATGAGGATTTTGGAGAAACTGAAGAGGGAATAGAAGAGGAAGAAGCTGGGGGTTCAGATCAGTGAGGTGGAGGTTCATCTGCAGGGTCAAAGGTAGAGAACTCTTGAGGTTGAGATTTTATAGCTAAAAATTGAGTAGGAGGACAGGAAGAGCAGAGAGAAGGTTTAGAGTGTAGAAGAGAGAAAGCTTGAACATAGAGTTCCTCTTTCCATTTATCAGATCACTGACAGTAATTAAGAAGATCCTGTAAAATATTGGGGTTTAATGTGCCATTAATCAGCCAAGTTGAACCCTTACCTAAAGAATATGTCGGCCAAGTTTTATTACAGAGGCGTATGAGCTTAGAGGCCTTTAACTCAGGCTCCATGTGTAATGTTTTAAAATTCTCCAGAAGACATCCCAGTGAGGATGCTGGAGGAACAGACTTCTGGGTGTTCCCCATTGGGAGGCAGAAAAGTCAGTGACCTTCCTAAATGGAGGTCCAGCAAAGAGGGTCAACTGAAGTCAGTTCAGACCATGGTTGGGGGTTCCTCCGCCTCAAAGGGTATTGAGAAGTTGCTGGACTCTCAACGGTCAATCTTTTCTTACCAGAGAAATGTTTATGTCAACCAATGGGGGATTTGGAACAAAATAGGTCTCCAGCAACCTCTGTGGGGTGCCGGCACCCTCCACATGGTGTGGCCACTGGAGGTACCTATTCCCGGCCAATACACCACTGATAGAAATCCTGTGGAAGAAACTTACATGGCAGGTTCACAATTCATGCCACACAACTGGTTCCACGTGGGAGGTTTATTAGGGAATTGAGGAAGGGAAGGGAAGGGGGAAGGGGTCACAGAGAGTGTCTCTGGACGAGGCAGGAGAGAAAAAGAGAGAGAGAGGAGGAGCTTTGAGTTCTCTCATAAGGTGACCCAGAGCATGCTCAGGTGGTTCCAGATGATCCATAGGTGGCTTCACAGATGCCTGATATCTGGTTTGTCAGGTCCCTTGGGGCTGGCTGTAAAGATGCCTGCTTATGGATCCCAACTGACATCCTTTTATAAGTACTTCAATCTATGAGTAGTTTCTTATTTATTTCAATTTATTTGAGTTCTTTTGTCAGTTTGTAGTTTTCAAGTAATTCCAGTTGTACTTTATGAATGTGATAGCTAGTAATCTTAGTTTTAAAAATTTGTAAATGACACTGTTTTTTAGCTACTTATGATTCCATACACTCATTTGTGAGCTTATCTTGTTCACTGGTCCTGACAATGTGAGGAGACACCTGTAATTTAGACTGTCTTTCTTCTTTATTTTTTGCTAGATCGTGGGCTCTAGTTTTACATTTCCTTAGTTCCAGCCCTTGAAAAATCTTGCATGACTTTTTTCAGATCTCTTTGATTTTCCAGCTATCCACTGCTTTTTGAACTGTTTTCCTATAGTGAAGGCATTCTCTGATTTACAGTTCTTTTTTCTTTTTTCCCTTTCTTTCTACATCTGTTTTCATAAGCTGCTGGATTAAGCACCTCAGAAGACAGTTATGCTAGGCGTCTGTCTGCAAACTCAAGACCCACCTATACCACTTCTGGGCTATACGTAAAAGACACTCCAACATACCACAAGGACACTTGCTCAACTATGTTCATAACAGCTTTATTCATAATAGCCAGAAACTGGAAACAACGTAGATGTCTCTCAGCCAAAGAATGGATAAAGAAATGTATAGATACACAATGGAATACTACTCAACTGCTAAAACGAAAGACATCATGTAATTTGCAGGCAAATTAAGATGGAACTAGAAAGATCATCCTGAATGAGGTAACCCAGACCCAGAAAGAGACATGGTATGTACTCACTTATAAATGGATATTAGTCATAATGTACAGGATAATTATGCTACAATTTACAACTTGTTTCTTGATCTTAATTTATATCTCTGGCAGTGAAAGGTCTCTAGATTGACATGATTTTTCCCCAACTTTTCTTCATTTCTCTTTCAGCCTTATTTCCTTTTTTCTGTTCTTTCAGACTGAAATGTAAGTGTAGGCTTAATCCTTACAGTCCATTCACTGGTACTATTCAAGGGAACAGAACCAAGGGGATATGTAAGGTATTTAAGGAATGAGCTTAAGCAATTATAGAGATCTGACAAGGCCATACGGCATAGCAGACTAGAGACTAGGGGAAGAGTTTGGAATGAGAGAAGTTCTTGCAGGGAGGTCTTTTGCTGATCAGATGAAGCCCACCACATTCTAGAAAATAATCTTTCTTATCCAAATACTTCCATTATAACTCTTAGTCTCTTCCAGAAATACTTTTATAAAAACATTCAATTTTTGATCAAATATCAGATCAAAATACTTGGCCATTGTCTGACCAAATAAAATTAATCATCATAATTCTGTTGGTTCCTAATGTTCAGGTCAGTGTATTTTGTTTGTGTTGTTTGGATGGAAAAATCTCAGTTGTTCTAGTTTCCATTGATTCTTTTTTCTCTAGTCTGTTTTTTTGAGCCTGTATAAATTGTTGGTGGTTTTTTTTAATTCATTCATTTTCGTTTGGCTCTCTTTTGTAGATTATCTCTGATGAAAAAGTGTGTCTTTGTGGAGGGTCTCTACCTTTCATTTGTTTCAAGTATCTTCATAAACTAAGGACAATTGATCCAAATAGTCCTAATAAGATTTTATATATTTATAATTTATCATGTAGCTTGATATCGTCCTGATTTTCTTAGAAATCTGGACTTTTGTGTTTTATGTTATTAGTCTCTGGATTATTTAAGTCTCCTGTTCTGGCTGTGTTCTCTAGGACCATCCCAACAGGAGAGGTGGAAATGTTTGTGGCAGTGCTTCAATATTTCCACATAAAAGCAATGTCCAGATTTCTCATTCAGCATCTTTGAGTAGTAATGAGAGTAAAAATCATCAAGGCTAAGCAGATGTGGGCTTTCCTGTCCTAAAATGTTATCTCAACCTGGCTGAGGATATGTGAAAATGTCTTTTTCTTGTAGAAGGAATCTCTTGTGTTTGTAAGAAAGCATCACCTGTCAATAAAAGGCTTATGGCCTATAGCTACGGCAGGAAACAGGAGGTGGGACATCCAGCAGGCAGAAAGAATTCTGGGATATTGTCAGTCACTGGAGATTAACCCAGGAAAGACATGAAAGAGGGCAGATGCATGGTACCTGAGCAGAGGTAGCCAGTCATGTGGCAGAACTTACATTAGAATGAATAGGTTATTAAATTATAGACTAATCAGAAACCATGTGTAGCTGAATACATATTTTGATTCTGAGTAGTTATTCCAAAAGCATGGGGCTGGGAGGAAAAAAAATCCACAATCTATTCCTGTTCCCCACAAGGCTTCTTATATCACTGTAGTAATGAGTAGCCTTGTTGTTGAGCAATGGTAAAATTTCTGACTGCCCACTTTGCCACCGTGACATGACTCCATCTTAGAGATAGCCAGTCATTCCTTATTGTTGGGTTAGACTAAATCAAGTTTTATAGTGAAAATAAATGGTAGAGGCTCTATGATACCACCTCTGTTGGAGTTTGGGACACCAGTGCATTTTGGGTAGGAAGGAATCTGGCTCTCCATTTAGTAAAAATACTTTCTTGTTCTAAAGTTGAAAAAGCAGAATTTCTGAAAAAGAGAGGATGGGATTATGAGAAACCTTTTGTGTCTAAATTTGGTACTTCCAAAAATGTGCTCTGGCTTTAAATATGTATATGACTAATGCCTGTATTTGTAACCAATACTTAATAGAAAGAACAGGGACAAATATCCCTACCCCATATTCCTGGAAGCCAGTGTTTACAAAAGCTCATTTTTTATTGAGAGGAGGTATGAAGTCAAACAGAACTAATGATTTGCTATTATAACTACAAAAGGGATTTACCTCACCACCAAGCTGGAAATCATAACAGTAGCTCCTAACTAGATTTTCCTTATAGAATTATATTTTACTTTGGGATCCTCTTAAATCCCACTGCAGTTTTTTTCCACAAATACTTTCCATGTTTTAGAGTAATTTTATCTTTAGTTTATAGTGACATTTGGATTTATGCATTCTCAACTTTAGCACAGGAAATAGAAACTATTTAATACTGTGTATTTTATCATCAACTCATACCTTCACTGGAGGAAAGCTAGCTATTTGATTTTCTTCTACATTGCTGGCCACTTTCCAGACTTGTCACCCCTGTATTCAAGTAAAAGATTTCAAGTCAAATTGACTATTCATTTCCAACAAAGTTCTAATCCACACTAAAACTTCCCCTTTTTGTTCTTGTTATATTCAAATGTTAATAGGAGCTTAAATTTTTCTATTTAAAACTGACATCTATCCACAAAATAGTTTTCTTTTTGTATCCCAAGCTCCTATAATTATTTAAATAGTAAATATATTATGAATTGTATTAAAACCTAATTTACTTATGAGTTAGTTATTAAATAATTACAAATAAGTCAGTTTGCATGGTTAGCTGTATAAGGTCGTTGTTGGCAAAACAAGCTGATGAGAGTCCCACGTTAGGCCTGTGGAGACTGAAGCACCAAACAAGGATAATGTACGGACTGGACCTAGGCCTCCTATGCAGATGTAGCCAATGGGCAGCTCAGTCCTTAAGGGGAATAGGGGCTGAGTCTGACATGGACTCTGTTGCCTGCTTTTCTATCACTTTCCCCTGGGATGGGGGTGAAGAGGGGCTGCCTCGTCAGGCCATAGGGAAAAAGGATGTGCTCAGTCCTGATGAGACTTGATATGCTGGGTGGGTGGGTAGTGGGTTGCTCCCTTTCTCTGAAGAATAGGGGAGGGGGAAATGGAGAAACAGAGAGCGAAGATGGGAATGTGGGGACAGGAGGGAGGGGGCTGCAACAGGGATGTAAAATGAATAAATAAAAACTAAAATAAAATATTTGAAAAGAAAAAAAACTCATCTTGATATCAGTATATTTTATCAATCTCATATTTAGTAAGTTATCTCATAAATCATATTATAAAGGTAATATTGCCATTATTTTGACAGGAGAATGTGGGTTAGGATTATTAGCCAATGCCGCATACTTCAGAACCCATCCATTCCAGTTTCCAAAATAACATGTATAGTAGGAGTCATCACTTTCAATCCAAATTTAGTGATATTTAAAGTTTTATTTTTAAAGGTTATGTATATATATGTCGGAGGGGGGGGGTGTTGCAGTTGTATGTAGGCACCAGAATCCCTGAAGCTCTAGTTCCAGACAGTTGTGAACATCCGACAGCACCAGAAGCCAAATTTTAGTCCTCTTTCAAGACATAATCTTAACCACTAAGATGGCTGTCCAGCCTCATCAGTGTACTCCCCCTGTATCAGAGTTCCTCTCTTAGACTAGTTCTATGCACAGTTTTATCTCAAAGATTCAATTAGCACATTCAAAGTTCCAGAGAAAGTGTCCAGTCCAAACTGTATTCTTTTAATTTTGCCGTGGTTCTTCTTCATAGCTTGCAATGACATATTCTTGTATTTTGATAATGTCAAGGTTCTTGATAACTTCCATCAAGCTCTTCAGAAGCTTAGTTCTGCTTCTTGTGATGAAGGAATGGTTTCCCTCTGAATAATAAAAAGGAAGGAAAAGACATGTTAAACACAGATTCAAAGTGCTGAGCAACAATAAGCACTTCAGAGGTTTGACTCCTGAGAACCTTACAAAAAAGAAACGAAAACAAAGTTAGGACTGGAGGAATGGCTCAGTTGATAACTCACGTGCCAAAATGTATGAGATCATAATACAGAACCTATGTTAATTCCTGGGCACAGTGGCAGGCATCTATAACCCCAATGATTATAGGATGAGAGGTGGTGACAGTCATATCTCTGGGGAGCCTGAGATCCTGATAGCCAAGCCTATACAATAAAGTCCCAGCTCAACGGAAAGTATGTTTCAAACCCAAGCAAGAAGGTCCAATAACCTGAGATTGTTCTCTGACCTCTGTCTGTGTTCCATTCACATGTATGCTCATACACACACATACACATGCACATGCACATGCATGTCTATGAACAGATACATCCTTGTAGACACTCCCCCTAAAATCCATTGTGTGCCCTCCGTATTAGCCATATCTTGAATGTTGCATTTTGTTGAAGGTCTTTTTTCACCTATTGAGATAATTATGTGGTTTTTGTCCTTTACAATTTATTATATATCTTGACTTATGATGAACTGTGTCTTGTTACACTATATTTTATATACTGTGTTTGTTTCTCTTAGTTTTTCTATTATAACCAGCGAGCATATTAATAATTGAGACTATACATTTGTTTCTAATTTGCTTCACATGACAACAAATGAGCAGCTATTGCTCTATTCTTTTTTTCCCCATAGGTTATTTTTTATCAAATTCTTTATTAATTATACTTTATTCACCTTATACACCTCTGTAGTTCCCTCTCCCTCCCATCCCAACCAATGCCTTCCTCCCCCTTCTGCACCCGTGTCCCTCCCCAAGTCCACTGATAGGGAAGGTCTTCTTTTCTTTCCTTCTGACCCTAGTCTATCAGATCTCATCAGGAGTGGCTGCATTTTCTTCCTCTGTGGCCTGGAAAGGCTGCTCCCGCATCAGGGGGAAGTAAATAAAGAGCAGGACAATCAGTTCATGTCAGAGACAGTCCCTGTTCCCATTATTATGGAACCCACTTGGACACTGAACTCCCATGGGCTACATCTGTGCAGGGGTTCTAGGTTCTCTCCATGCATAGTCCTTGGTTGGACTATCAGTCTCAGGAAAGACCCCTGTGCTCAGATTATTTGGTTCTGTTGCTCTCCTTGTGGAGTTCCTGTCCTCTCCAGATCTTACTATTTCCCCCCCCCCTTTTTTTTAACACAAATACAGACAGATGCACACACACAAATCATGTTATCAAATGTTAAGAAAAAAGATGTTTAACTAGATTTTTTTATTCATTGTGTAAACTCCCTCCCTTATCTATACTGTTTAGTTTTTTTGTATTCTTTTTTTTTATTAATTTATTTTTTTGTTATCAATCACAGGTTAGGTACTTTGCATCCCAAGCGTAGCCCCCTCCCTCATTCCCTCACACCCTCCCTGGCCCTCCCTCATCTCTTCCCCACCCTCTTCAAGTCCACCAACAGGGGAGGACCTCCTCCACTTCCATCCAACCCCAGCTCATCCTGTCTCCTCAGGGCTGGTTGCAATGTCCTCCACTGGGTTCTAGCCAGGCTGTCACTCCCCGGTTTGTATGGGGGAGGGTCAAAGAGTCAGCCATCAAGTTCAAGACTGAAACAGTCCCTGCTTCCCTCACTAGGGTCTTCAGTCCTACACCGAGCTATCCTGGGCCCCATCTGAGCAGGGGTTCCAGGCCACATCCACACGTGGTCCTAGGTTGTAGAAACG